>OX031063.1:6250000-7476250 GCA_943736015.1 Tridacna crocea
TAGGGCAATGTTTTTCTGTATATGAATATGTGGCATTACTTTCCTGTACTTGAATATGTGGCAGTACTTTTCTGTCTATGAATATGAGGCATTATTTTTCTATGAATGTTAGGAAATATATTTCTGCATCTGAATATGTGGCAGTATTTTTCTGTCTATGAATATGAGGCATTACTTTCCTGTACTTGAATATGTGGCAGTACTTTTCTGTCTATGAATATGAGGCAATATTTTTCTGTACTTGAATATGTGGCAGTACTTTTCTGTCTATGAATATGAGGCATTATTTTTATGTACTTGAATATGTGGCAGTTTTTTTTGTCTATGAATATGTGGCAGTATTTTTCTGTCTAAGAATATGAGGCATTATTTTTCTATGAATGTTAAGAAATATTTTTCTGCATCTGAATATGTGGCAGTATTTTTCTGTCTATGAATATGAGGCATTACTTTCCTGTACTTGAATATGTGGCAGTATTTTTCTGTCTATGGATATGAGGCAATATTTTTCTGTACTTGAATGTCTGGCAGTACTTTTCTACCTATGAATATGAAGCATTATTTTTCTGTACTTGAATATGTGGTAGTATTTTTGTCTATGAATATGTGGCAGTATTTTTCTGTCTATGAATATGAGGCTTTATATATTTCTGTACTTGTATATGTGGCAGCACTGTTCTGTCTATGAATATGAGGCATCATTTTTCTGTACTTGAATATGTGGAAGTACTGTTCTGTCTATGAATATGAGGCAATACTTTTCTGTAGTTGAATATGTGGAAGTACTATTCTGTCTATGAATATGAGGCATTATTTTTCTTTACTTGAATATGTGGCAGCACTTTTCTATGAAATCGAGGCAGTATTTTTCTGTCTATGAATATTAGGCAGTATTTTTCTGTCTATGAATATTAGGCATTATTTTTCTGTACTTGAATATGTGGAAGTACTGTTCTGTCTATGTATATGAGGCATGATTTTTCTTTACTTGACTATGAGTTAGTATTTCTCTGTCTATGAATATGAGGCATCATTTTTTTGTCTACAAATATGAGGTAATATTTTTCAAGAAGCTTGATTTCTCTCCATTTCAGAAGTTCTATTTCTCTCCATAAGGCTATAAGTTCTTGACATTCTGAATTTTAGCTATACACATTAGACATGGAAGACACTTTGATGATTTTGAAGATATCTATTAGATTTTTGGCATCAAAAACAGAAGCTTGACCATGTTTGAATGTATTTGTGTAGATTAAACATAAAATACTTTATCTGGAAAGTACAAATTACCTATACTTGCTACACACAGAAAAGGTCATTGTAGATACTCTTAATGCTTCCAGTATATCCAATTGGTTGTTAGCATCAATAACAGAAGCTTGACTACGATTTTGTGCACTTGTACAGATTTGTACATAAAATGCAGCATTTGGGAAGTTCTACTTACCAGGAACACTAGCTATACACAGTATAGGTGTGGTAGACACTCTAAATGTTTCCAGGATGTCCCCGGGGTTGTTCGCATCAATAACAGACGCCCGACTATGATTGTGTGTACTTGTACAGATCCATACGAAAGAAGACAACTGTTCTTTTTCACTCTGTTTTATGTTGTTTTCATGGTCCTGTAAAGATGCATTTAAAATGAGATCAAATTCAAAAAATTTCACATCGGACATTAACTCATTACTAAAGGACAAATTTTAGGCTTGACCAAATCGAAAGCATTTGCAGACGACAAAATAAAAGTGACTGAAAATTTGAAATTTGTTTTGTGAAGTGTAGAAAACATGGTGGGAAAAGGAGAAAATGCTGGTAACCAGCATTTTCTCCTTTTTCCACCATGTTTTCTACAGGCTTCTTTCTCAGGGTTGTCAAATGTAGGGATTGTGTGGTAATGGGTTAAAAAAGCAGATTCTTTATTGCTGCGAGTTGAAGATGTTGTTTGAAAACACTGTGGAAAAAGGAGAAATGCTGGTACAGAGCTCCAGATAAGGGGGATAGATGGTATTCTAAATCCATTATTTCTTTTTGAAACCCCATATTGTGGGTACTCATTCGAAAATCCTATTCGTGGGTACACATCGAGACAATTCTAATAAGTAACCATAACAAAGAGTTTAGTGGAGAATAATTAATATTTTCAATTTTTGAAATCAAAATCACTCTATCTGGAGCTCTGCTAGTAACCAGTTTTTTCTTCTTTTCCCATAATGTTTCCCATAATGTTTTCTTTCCCCCTCCAAACACTTTCGAATCTTTCAATAATATCTATTTTTTCATCTGCAAATGCTTTCAACTTGGACCTGTCTAAAATTTTGAGTCAAATTAGTTCTGGTAAATATGGAAAAACAACATAAGAAAGGAGCAATTATATGCTCTGTTTTCAAAACCATTGAAATGTATTTTGTATTCAAGCAATTATTTTTGGTGTTCTTAGAGCAGACTCTAGAAAACACACAAGAAAAGATAGCAAGAACTGCTGTGGAAAAAGTTGTGTATTGGAGTTTAATGCTGTTTTAACAACTTAGGTCATGTCATGTCATGTTGTTCAGTGGCTTTCTCACACAAGAACTGACACAACTGTTTTTTCCAAGCCATGACTACAATTCTCACTTGCATCAGATGTAAGAGTCAGAAAATAACAGTAAGGAAAGAAGAAAAGGAATATTTTGGTCCGGTAGCAAAACATATTGAACAACTTTCATGAGACATTTTCAAAATTTAGTTTTATGAAGTACCAACCTTCATTTCCCTGTCCATACTGTCAAATTTCTTACAATCTTAAACCCATTACAATGCACCTAATTTCAATCCTATGTCAAGTTTATATCCACCACTAGCTTTCTGGCTTTCCTACCCCAGTGGCATGAGGTGGAAGATGCTGAAGTCAACAATGGATCCACCATCTTTAGTTTTCCCTATTTTTCTCACAATGTTTTGAAAAAGAAATGTCACAAAATATCTTCTGTTTTGCATCCCAGTTTTACAACACCGTTCCTGTTCAACCGGATATCTGGCTTTCAAACACGGATAGATTGGAGGAAAAACACTTGCACCAACCTTTGATTAACCTTCTTTTGCTTTTCCACTTTTATTCATAACATTTTCACACATCATTGATACCAAACACCTATACCAAACACCTACCTTCAGTTCTCTGTCCAATCTATCCACCTCTGTTGCACTGCCATTGGCTGCCTGGCTCTCCAACTCAGGTGGATTGGAGTAGAACACACTTGCACCCACAATGGATCCGCCATCTTTAGTTTTACCTCCAGTCAGGTTGACTCCAGCAGCACACCATATCTATAAATTTGAACAAAATATAACTAAACTGAGCCATGTTCTGTAAAAAAGGGGGTTAACTGCATCTGAAACATGTATCAACTGTGCAGACAGACCTCAGCTGAACCTTTTGGCTTTTGATATATTCACTGTATGTACAGAGATCATTCTATCTCATGGTTCTACTGGTTTTTTAGACAAAATGGATTTGATGGATCCATAATTTTGTGTTGACTATACTTTCTTTGTAAAAGAGTCTGTTTATATTGAATAATCCTAGGCTTAACCCATTACCACACAATCCCTACTTTTGACGCCGCTCAGAAAGTAGCCTTTTGAAAACACTATGGGAAAAGGAGAAAATGCTGGTAACCAGCATTTTCTCCTTTTCCCACAGTGTTTTCTACCCTTCCCAGAACAAATTCCTTTTTTAATCACCTTCATTTTGTCGCCTGCAAATGTTTTCAATTTGGACCAGTCTAAAATTTTGTCGTGTGGTAAAGGGTTAAAACATAGCAAATCTTCCTGTGTTATTTTTTTTCTTTTCTTCACATAAATGTAGTTTACTCAGCTTGATGGATGATAAAATAGATATCTGGAATGGTCTGAAATTCCAAATTGTTTATGTTTTCAAAAAATGGGCTTGTTAACCCTTTCCCAAACGACAAACTTTTGGACTAGACCAAATTGAAAGCATTTGCAGACGACAATTCAACTCTTGCTGAAAAGATGATTTCTGTCTATGATAGGGTAGAAAACATTGTGGGAAAAGGAGAAAATGCTGGTTACCAGCATTTTCTCCTTTTCCCACAATGTTTTCAAAAGGCTGCTATTCCAGACCTGTAAAAACCAGGGATTGTTTGGGAAAGGGTTAACCCTTTACCACACAATCCCAAGTTTTAACAAATTCGGGTAAGACGCTTTTTTTTTTTTTAAAACATTATAGGGAAAGGAGAAAATGCTGGTAAACCTTAAAAGACAAATTCCCTCAGTATGAGCTACATTTTTGTTATTGTCTGCACTTGCTGTCCTTTTCCACAAGTCTAGGTTTTTGTCATCTGGTAACGGGTTCAGGATTGTAGAATCATTGAACTGTGTTGTAAAGGGTCAAAGTGTCTTTCTGACATTATTTCCCTAATTCAGAGAAACCATTCACCTTGAGTGCAATATCAGTTTCCAGTAAAGGTCTACAATAAACTGGAACAGGTACAGGGACTGAGTTTCTGGGTGAAGCAGCCGGCAGCTGTGGCTGAAACTTGGCTGGTAGACTCCATCCGTAGGCCTGCATTCTACCGTCATCTTTCTTGACGTGGGCTCGGACCTGTTTATACTGCTCTTTCCTCTCCTTTTCCCGCTCTTTTTTGGCTTTTTCAGACGTGCTGCAATAAAGGAATGGTTTGGATGTCACAATCAAAGATACATCAAACTGTAAAAAGATATTTTATATCATATTTCAAGAATTCAGTTATTCCTATCTTTTTTTACCCTTTACCACACATTGCGATGTTTAACCCTTTACCATACAAGCTCGAGTTTTATCGACCACAAAGGATAAGCCTTTTCCCACAATGTTTTCTAACCTTCCCCAAAACAAATTTTGATTTTTTAACCACATTTATTTTGTTGTCTGCAAATGCTTTCAGTTTGCACAAGTTTGAAATATTTTGTTTGGTAAACAGTTAACTCTATACCACACAATGCCAACTTTTAATGACCCTGAAAAAGAAGCCTTCTGAAAACATTGAGGGAAAAGAAGAAAATGCTGGTAACCAAGTTACCATTTTCTCCTTTTCCCACAACGTTTTCTTCCCTTCCTGAAGCAAATTTCAAATTTTCAGTTATGTTTATTTAGTCGTCTGCAAATGCTTTCAATTTGGACCAGTCTAGAATTTCGTCGTTTGGTAATGGGTTAATAAGCTTTGTCAGATGATGAACCAAAAGTGACTCAAATACTGAGGTTTGTCTTGGAAAGGATAACAATTTCTGGAACAATGAAAATTCTGTTTGCTAGCATTTTTTCTTTTCCTGTGATGTTTTTCAAATTCTTTTTCTTTCGGGTTGTTAAAGCTTGACACTGTTTCGTAAATGGGTAAAATATTTTCATATTTTAAATCTTAAACTTCTGCTTACATAACCATAGTACAGTGTAGGTTGAAATACTGCATCAGATTAATGTTATAACAGCTAATGACAAAATTAATGACAGTTTACATCAGAACATTTTACATTCTTCTATGTGACCTCAAAAAGATGTCTTTTTTTTTCTTGTACACAACTCCTGATATCTTCTGAACTGAAAACATTTGCCGATACAAAAATTGAAATTTGTCTGTTTGGGAGGTTTTTTTTTTTTTCATGTTTTCAATGGCCCATTTTCTGTGGGTGGCTAAAACTGTGTAATGAAGGGTTTAATTATCAAACAAATATATAATGGTGCTAAACAAATCATTAACATAAATTTTATTAAGGAAAAATTAAAGTAACAATAAAACCCAAAAGTAAACAAAGCAGATATTTATATGCATTTGAATTTATATCTGTAACAGTTCTCACAAACAGCCGTCACTTGCAGGGTTTGAACCCTGGACCTCTGGGTCTCAAGGTGAACACTCTACCATGTCGCTACAAAAGCTAGCTCTACTGCAAGGCAGTATAAGTGTCTACATACTCCCCCGCCACATGAAGATTCGTCCATGAATCTTTCAATTACTGTTACTTTATCTCTCTAATAAGTGTTTTTTTACGTTGGGTGCCATTGTAACAGTTCTCACAATCAGCTGTCACTGGCGGGGTTTAAACCCTGGACCTCTGGGTCTAAAGGCGAACACTCTACCATGTCGCTACAAAAGCTAGCTCTATAGCAAGGCAGTATAACCCTTTCCCAGACGGCAAATTTTGGACCATACCAAATTCAAAGCATTTTGCTCATGACAAATTAACAGTTGCTTAATAGATGATTTTTCTATATGATAGGGTAGAAAACATTGTGGGAAAAGGAGAAAATGCTGGTTACCAGCATTTTCTCCTTTTCCCACAATGTTTTCAAAAGGCTTCTACTCCTTTCCCGTAAAAACCAGGGATTGTTTGGGAAAGGGATAAGTGTCCCCTTATACCAACCCAAGCTATACCTTTACATCTATAATTATGTGGGATAGACCAGAATACTACATATCATACCATTTAAAAGTATGGAAATTATTGTGAAGATGACAATCTATCATTGTACATTCAGTCCAAGTGTTAATTGCTGACAGAGAAATTAGTTTCAAAACTAGGTTAAAACCTGCCAGGTAGCTGTTTATTTTGTTTACTTTTTGCATAATTTTAAAATTACCATATGGCCTGACCACACTGTCATCTGCACAATATTTTTCATACTTTTAAATGGTATGATTTAAATTTGAATGTATTATTTGACCTGCTTTGATATTTTGGCCCTTACTAGGCCTTTAAACAAAAAGGGAGATAAATACCAAGTGCTGCAAATATTCAAAATTGTTGTCTAATGTGTCCCATAAAACAAAGGTAAGATACGAGTACAGGCTGTTTATCCCTTTACAAAATAATTACTAAACTGGAGAAAACTTAACCCTTTACTCCATAGGTACTCATTTCTACGCATTGCTTGTAGGAGCCTTTGGAAAACATTGTGGCAAAAGGTGAAATTGCTCGTGACGAGCAATTTCACCTTTTGTCACAATGTTTTCTATGCTATCAAAAGGTGTCATATACACATAAGAAACGGCTTTATCCTTGCTGTTATTTAGGGTCGATTAGAGATACCATAGAAATGCCTTATGGGGTAAAGGGTTAAACCCCTTAACCCTTTACCACACAATGACGACTTTTAACACCCCTGAAAGAGCTGGCTTTTCAAAACATTGTGGGAAAAGGAGAAAATACTGGTTACCAGCATTTTCTCCTTTTCCCACAATGTTTTCTTTTCTATCAAAGAAAACTCATTTCATATGAGCTACATTGAAACTGTCATCAGCAAATGCTTGCGAATAAGACAGGTCTAAAATCTTGTCGTGTGGTAAAGGGTTAACTCTCTACCACACAATCCTGACTTTTAACGACCCTAACAAAAGAAGCCTTTTGAAAACATTGTGGGAAAAAGGAGAAAATGCTGGTAGCCAGCTTTTTCTCCTTTTCCCATAATGTTTTCTACCCTTCCCAAATCAAATTTCAATTTTTGATTCACATCTTGTCGTCTGCAAATGCTTTCAATTTGGACTAGTCCAAAATTTTCTTGTTTGGTAAAGAGTTAACTCATTACCACACAAGAAAATTTTAGACAGGTCTAAATTGAAAGCATTTGCAGACGACTAAAGAAAGGCGACTCAAAAATAGAAATTTGTTCTGGTAAGGGTAGAAAACACTGTGGGAAAAGGAGAAAATGCTGGTTACCAGCATTTTCTCCTTTTCCCACAGTGTTTTCAAAAGGCTTCTTTCTCAGGGGTGTCAAAAGTAGGGATTGTGTGGTAATGGGTTAAGGCACAATCATGTACTTTAACCACACAGGAAGAAAAGGCTTTTGAAAACATTGTGGGAAAAGAAGAAATTTACAGTTAGATCATAAAATAAATGAGTAATGAGTTTGTGAAAGGTCTAATGTATTGTAGAAAGGCTTTTAATACTTGCATGAAATCGGATGAAAGAGAATCTATTACCGCATTTCTCCTAATAAAAGCACCCTCCCTAACAGTAGCCCCCCCCTCCCCCCACCCCTCCCTCCCTAGGAAACCCTTGAATCATGATAACATAATGTACCGTAAAACGCTGTGTATACCACGCAGGCATGTATAACACACAGGCCTTTTTCAGCATCAGATCTGAGGGAAAAAGGTTGTTCGGATGTACAACACGCATCAAAAATTGACCAAAATATCGTAACATGTGAAGCTTAGGTCGGCGTCTTGAAAAATTGTAAATGGCGGGACTTTATCAAAGGGAAATAACCATTTCTAAACAAAGTGGAAATGGCAATGATTCGATGTGTACTCGGGGGAATTATAAAAACATGCCAGCTTATGACATGTTGCAAATTCACACATTGAACCAGGGATTCTATATCCCTGATTGAACTGACGACCATATTGTAGTTAATCTCCTATTTTCTCACCTCGATCGACAAATGTGACAGGTGTGAAATAAACACAGATCTATATGATGTAAATCACGGTTTTTGTAAAAAGTAGCGATAAATATATATATTTTTAAATCATTCATTTCTTTCTGAATCATTAATGTACTCTTTTATAATTGTTCAATTTTAGCTATTAACAAAGAATAAAAAGAAATGAGATGAATCAGACGATAACAGTAAATCAATATTTATCATTCCGGGGTACGTTCGGCATTGCCAAAATGGCTAATAGAATCGGGAAATTACGAATCATAATCCACAAATTAAGAATGTACAAGTACATTTTAACAAAGTTAAAACAACGTTTTTTATTTTAACTCTTTACCACACGAGAAAATTTTAGACTGGTCCAAATTGAGAGCAATTGCAGACGACAAAATAAAGGTGACTGAAAAATTGAAATTTGTTCTGGGAAGGGTAGAAAACACTGTGGGAAAAGGAGAAAATGCTGGTTACCAGCATTTTCTCCTTTTCCCACAGTGTTTTCAAAAGGCTTCTTTGTCAGGGGCGTCAAAAGTAGGGATTGTGTGGTAATGGGTTAAATCGGTAAAAGTTGAAATGGGATGATGACGAAAGTTAAGGCTGTGGTGAGAGAACTTTGCCGTTTTGTACCTACCCCCACCCACTTTGAACAGGTATACGACTGACTTTCAAGGAGGAGAAAAACATGGTTTTGCCTATAGTAGTGTATAACACGCAGTCCCCAGTTTGAAATTATTCAGAGCTGAAAAAATGTGCATGTTATATGTACCAAAACACGGTACATTGATTTATTAAAATGAGAATATTTGGAGAATTTATGTAACATTTCCTCTTAAATCACTAAAACACAAAGAAAAACAGAATTGGTCAGATATTTTACTTTGCAAATTGGGTACAAACTAAGGCTCCATATGTTTTGCATAGCTCCTGTGAGCTTTTATTAGCAGAACTATGGTAATTACCAACCTGTGATGATTACATGGTAAACAAGGGTACTTAGGTGATAAATTCCTATACTAATCTATAACTAAAGCCCTGTTACCAGTATATTGTCCTGCAGCCAAAAAGCCCACAGTTCACTACTTACATATACCTAAATAATACTGAAGCAGCTTCAACCCAGCTTTATATGGAGAGATAGATGAAAAATAGTTGCTTTTTTAGCCTTTTACCAAACAATCCTGACTTTCAACAACCCTGAAACACAGGGCTTTTGAAAACATTGTGGGAAAAGGAGAAAATGCTGGTAACCAGCATTTTCTCCTTTTCCCACAATGTTTTCTACCCTTCCGAAATCGAATTTCAAGTTTTGATTCATATTTACTTTGTTGTCTGCAAATGCTTCCAATTTGGACAGGTCCAAAATTTCTTGTTTGATAAAGAGTTAAATGAACCTGTGTTTACCAACTTTTCTTAAGTCCTTACCAAATAACAAAAATATAGACTTGTCCAAAATAAAGGTTTTTGCAGACAACAAATGACAAACTTTGTCTGTGATAAGGAAGAAAACTTTGTAACCAGAACCAGCACCTTTTTTTTTCCCAAATTGTTATTAAAAGCTGTCATTCTCAGGGTCGTTGAAACTCAGGACTGTGTGGTAAAGGTTAACACTTTTTGCAAATACACTAAAGCCCCTTTCAACAAAGCATGGCTCATTTGGTTTGGCCAAAAATGGTTTATCCAATCAGAGATTGGGCTACTTTCTAAATGTATATAGAGACTAAGAATGCAATTTGAATGGTTGGTGAATTGGGGGCCAAAATGTTCCTTAGTATTTGGCAGACTTTTAAAATTGTGGTCCAGCTCTCAATAGATAAAGAAAAGGTAAATGATGAACAAGACTATTAGTTGCTTACATTTTGTCACATTATCATAAGAGTGTACTGACTCCATTATTGTGAAATTAGAGATTTTTATATCATTAGAATCTCCTAAATAGTTTTTAATCTCCCCATGAAATCAGTTTTGAATTATAGGCCCTGGATGAGAGGTTTTCAGTATTAACCCATTACCACACGAGAGAATTTTAGACTGGTCCAAATTGAAAGCATTGGCAGATGACAAAATAAAGGTGAATGAAAAATTAAAATTTGGTTTGGGAAGAGTAGAAAACACTGTGGGAAAAGGAGAAAATGCTGGTTACCAGCATTTTCTCCTTTTCCCACAGGGTTTTCAAAAGGCTTCTTTTTCAGGGGCGTCAAAAGTAGGGATTGTGTGGTAATGGGTTAACTAGCGATTTTACTACCATCAGAAACTTTGGACCTCATTTTCTTGAAAACATCCAGATGGCAGTATGAACACTATTATAATAATGCCATGCTTCATTTAACCCTTTCCCAAATGGCAAATTTTGGACCAGACCAAATTCAAAGCATTTTGCAGATGACAAATTAACAGTTGCTAAAAAGATGAGTTTTCTATATGATAGGGTAGAAAACATTGTGGGAAAAGGAGAAAATGCTGGTTGCCAGCATTTTCTCCTTTTCCCACAATGTTTTCAAAAGGCTTCTATTCCTGACCTGTAAAAATCAGGGATTGTTTGGGAAAGGGTTAAAGGATTAATTTTAACCCTTTCCCAAATGACAAACTTTTGGACTATACCAAATTGAAAGCATTTGCAGATGATAATTCAATTCTTGCTGAAAATATGATTTTTGCTGTGATAGGGTAGAAAACATTGTGGAAAAAGGAGAAAATGCTGGTTACTAGCATTTTCTCCTTTTCCCACAATGATTTCAAAAGGCTACTATTCCAGACCCATAAAAACCAGGGATTGTTTGGGAAAGGGTTAATTAGTCACATTACATTTATTTTTTGTTACAGGTATCTAGTGGTCAGGCATACATTAAGGTAGAATCTAGAAAGCAATGGTAAGACAATGACTGTTTTGTTTTTGGTTGTTAGTCTACAGCATGCAAGTAACTTTGGTTAAGTATTACCACAGTTTCATATAACCGTGGGAAAGAAGCCATTTAAAACCATTTTTGAAAAAGAGACAAAATTTTGGTAACCTGCATTTTCTCCTTTCTCTCAATGTTTTTTAATCTGACACAGAATAATAAATGTACTATCATAAGGTTACACTTAATTTGTCATTTGTGACTCATAATGCAAAAAGGGACTGTGTTCCGGAAACTGTGAAAAGTGTCAACCCTGGTCAGACTGCGTAAATTGCACGGGCTGACCAGGATTGACAATTTTCTCTTTAATGACATTTTCTGTATGAAAAGTGGTCATTGTACCTGGTTATACCATCATTTTTGAATCATCACCTGCACTATCGTTGATCTGTTTTCATCTAATTGATGTACAGAATTCGCAGATGGTCCCTTTTTGCGTGATGAGTCACGAATGTAAAAGCTTCTTTTTTTTTTCCACACAAGTTAGCTTTTGAGTTAGTAGCATACACCAAACCCCCTGACTCCTAAAACTTCATGAATTGAGAAAAATAGGAAGCTACAGTAACTGTGTTTTTTTTTTATCACACAATGTCAGCTAAATTCCTCTACTTTTTGTCTCAGAATTCAAAAACTCTATCCCATACAACAACAAGAGGGCCAAGATGGCCCTGGATCGCTCACCTGAATTTTTGAGATGACCATAGTCTATTTTTTTTTTGAGATATTGAAACATTGGAACCAAATTTATAATTTTGCCAAGCAATTTTCAAAAGGTCACCTGTAAAAGTCATTTCGAAATCTGACCATCAGTTTCAAAAAGAAGAATTTTTAAGAATTCTTCATTTCTGTATAAGAGCAAGTAGCCCCCATCCACGACAGCCATGTTTCTTGATGGATCAAAATTTATGAACAAGTTTTGAAAAGGGTCACCCAAGGAACATCTCTCTGAAATTATTTCAAAATCTGACCAGGGGTTTCAGCGAAGAGAGAATTTTAAAGAATTTCATCATGTCCGTATAGTGCAAGTAGCCCCCAATCACAAGAGCCATGTTTCTTGACGGATCAAAATTATATGTACAGCTTTTGAAAGGGTCACCCAAGGAACATCTCTGTCAGATTATTTTAAAATCTGACCACGGGTATCAGAGAAGAAGAATTTTCAAGAATTTCTTCATTTCCATATAGTGCAAGTAGCCCCCATTCACTAGAGCCATGTTTCTTGGCCAATCAAAATTTCGCGAACAATTTTTGAAAAGGGTCACCCAACGAACATCTCTTTGAAATTATTTCAAAATCTGTCCAGCCATTTCAGAGAAGAAGAATTTTCAAGAATTTCTTCATTTCTGTATAGTGCAAGTAGCCCCCATTCACCAGAGCCATGTTTCTTGACCAATCAAAATTTCGCGAACAATTTTTTAAAAGGGTAACCCAAGGAACAACTCTGTGAAATTATTTAAAAATCTCACCAGCGGTTTCAGAGAAGATGATTTTTTAAGAATTCCTTCATTTCTGTATAATGCAAGAAGCCCCCATTCACCAGAGCCACATTTTTTGACGGATCAAAATTTCACGAACAATTTTTGAAAAGGGTCACCCAAGGAACATATCTGTGAAATTATTTCAAAATCCGACCAGCGGTTTCAGAGGAGAAGATTTTTAAAGAATTCCTTCATTTCTGTATAGTGCAAGAAGCCCCCATTCACCAGAGCCACATTTTTTGACGAATCAAAATTTCACGAACAATTTTTGAAAAGGGTCACCCAAGGAACATATCTGTGAAATTATTTCAAAATCCGACCAGCGGTTTCAGAGAAGAAGATTTTTAAAGAATTTGCTAAAAAATTCCATTTGGTTGCCATGGCAACCAGAGTTTTTGATGGAATCAAATTCTGTGAACAATTTTTAAAGAGGACCTCCAAAGGAACATTCCTGCCAAGTTTGGTCCAAATCCGCCCAGCGGTTTAGGAGAAGTTGATGTTTAAAGAATTGTTGACGACGCACGACGGACGACGGACACAGGGTGATCCTAAAAGCTCCCCTTGAGCACGTTGTGCTCAGGTGAGCTAAAAATGTAGACTTGTCCAAAATGAAAACAATTGCAGACGACAATTACAATTTGGCTCAAATGATGGACTTTAAAGGTTAGAAAACATTGTGGGAAAGGGAGAAAATGCTGGTTTACCGGCATTTTCTCCTTTTCGCACAGTGTTTTCAGAAGGTCTATTTTTCAAGGTCGTTAAAACTTGGGATTGTATGGTAAAGGGTGAAAACCGCGATATTGTGTTTAGGAGCCAGGGGGTCAAAGAAATAAACAACATAAAAACAACATACTCAGGCTGTGTCACAATGGGCTCTCCTAGTGACCTTCGTCTGTAACAATGAACAGTTAATGTCAATCTCATGCAAAACTATCAATCCTTTCACTGCTGAGTGTGACTCAATGATTTTTGTGTAAGATATAATTCAAGATTAGACTAAGCTGAATGTGTAGTCTGATCTTGACACTACTCTGTCCAATACGGAGATATCTTTTACCCCCCAAAAAATGAAATGCAACGCTTAAAATCGTATCATTGGCTTTAAAGTTTCTTGTTACTCATTACCAAACGACAATATTTTAGGCTTGTCTAAATCGGAAGCATTTGCAGATGACAAAAGAGAAGTGACTAAAAATTTGAAATTTGTTTTTCTTTTCCAGAAGCGTCAAAGGTCGGCATTGTGTGGTAAAGGGTTAACTCTTTACCACACAAGAAAATTTTAGACTGATCCAAATTGAAAACATTTGCAGATGACAAAATAAAGGTGACTGACAAATTGAAATTTGGTCTGGGAAGAGTAGAAAACACAGTGGGAAAAGGAGAAAATGCTAGTTACCAGCATTTTTCTCCTTTTCCCACAGTGTTTTTAAAAGGCTTCTTTCTTAGGGGTGTCAAAAGTTGGGGGTGTGTGGTAAAGAGTTAAATGATGGCCAATCATTTTTCCTCAATGTTTTCTTGTTTTATTACAGGCAACTCCCATCAAGGCAAAAGTGCCGGTCACCACCATATTCTCTTTTTCCACAATGTTCTCTCGTAACATTGCCATCCTCAGAGATGTTACTACTCTAGACTGTGTGATAAAAGTTTATATATCTTCAAGTGTCTCTGCAACTAGCCATTTTCTTCTTTAGTAATAAATGACATTTAGTAACAAACCAAAAATATCAACACAACACAGTAACAAGTAATATTGTCATGCAAAACTACAAAAAAAGACTTAACCCTTTCCCAAACGACAAATTTTGGACTCTTCCAGACTGAAAGAGTTTGCAGACGACAATTTTAGATTTTGAGAAAATGGCAGAAAGTTCTCAAAAACAGTAGAAAACACTGTGGGAAAAGGAGAAATTGCTCGTTAAACCAGGGCTTGTTTGGGAAAGGGTTAAAGTAAATGGTTATATGAATATTCTAGGATACCTCCTCAAAATTCAAATTGCTAGATTAAAGATTTTGCACACAGGCGATGCCAAAGATACAACCAGAGATATGACAATATATCTGAACGTTTTCTTCAAAAACAGCCAAGCTAAAAATAATGTCTGCAGGGTCTAATGTTCATTAATGTTTGGGTAAATACGGTGCACTTTGAACAAACAATTCGAATTAGTAAGTCCCTCAAGGGCAGTCATTAATCTAAAAGAGCAATGTGTATGGGGATTCCAGGAAGATTTGAAACATAAAGCCAACATTACCTATCAGTCTCTAGAGAAAACCTTTAATTACACGAAAGAAAAAAAAAGATCTTTTAGCTATTTTAATATAAAGGCTGCCTTGCTGTAGGCCTCAATTACAAAGTAGCCCATAGTTATTTTTGCAGTCCAATTATATCTAATTGTGCACTCTTGTGCTTATAAATGGTACCAACATTCACAAGTTGCAAGGCGTCGCTAAATTATTTATATATTATTATAACCCTATATTATCTGGTGGGGAATGCTGGTAACCAGCATTTTCTCCTTTACCTACAATATTTCCAAAGATAAAGTCTAGTCTTTGAGTCACTTTCACTATGTTATTTGTAAATACTTTAAATTTAGACCAGTATAAGATTTTGTTGTCTGGTAGAGAGTTTCTTTTGACACTGACACAGATACAATTTATGAAAGCACTGCAACTGATGGAAAAACTGACCACTGTGAGTAATAGTGAATTATTGTTCATTTTACCACAATGTTTTCAAATCCTAATTTTAGTTTATCAGTCTGTGAAACTGTTTACTAGACAAAATAACTTTTGACTTGTCCAAATTGACAGCATTTCTACAAGACAAACCAGACTCAGAATTTTAGATTATGTGAAAACATGGTGGTACCACTATTTTCTTCCGTTGCCACAATGTTTTCAAAACCCTTATGGTCATTCAGAATTTTGTGGTAGAGGTTAATGGCTTTATATATTCAGAAGTTCTGCTTGTTTCTCTGGATGGCTGTTTATGGCAATTATTCATAATATGTGTGAATGATATTTTGATTTCATGATAACTGTTTGGATACAAATTCCTGTAAATTGCTTTTCAACAATGATATCTGCCTACAAAACACTGGAGCTATCAAAGAAGATAGGCAAATGTGAAACAACCATGGTGCATCTAGATATCTTAAAAGAAAACAACATTTTGTCAAATTCAGCTTTCTGTAATCTGTTTTCCAACAATAACTGACTGTTCAGTACAATACTAGTCTACATACATCTATGGCCACATTCAACAAATAATTCCAGTTTCAATTCTAGGTCTAAATCTTAGGACTTGCCACCTAATTGGCTGAGATAGAATTTTCTAGCCAATCATAAGCCTAGTCATTGAATAAAAGTTGATCCTTTTAATGCCAATTAAATTGACCCTTTCCCAAACGAAAAATTTTTGCTTATTCAATTTCAAAACATATGCACACTACAAATTTGAAATCAATGTATATTTACTTAAATTCTCTAAAGGGGAAGAAAATGTGTACGGGAATGTTTACTCTTTTTCTATAAGAAAATGTAATAAGGGAATATTTACTCCTTTTCTATAAGAAAATGTAATAAGGGAATATTTACTCCTTTTCTATAAGAAAATGTAATAAGGGAATATTTACTCCTTTTCTAAAACTGTTTTCTACCCTTTCATAGACAAATGGCATCTTTGAGCCACATTTAACTCTACCACACAATTTAGCAACCCTGAAGAAGAAGGCTTTTGAAAACATTGTGGGAAAAGAAGAAAATGCTGGTAACTAGCATTTTTTCCTTTTCCCACAATGTTTTCTGTCTTATCAAAGGTAGAAATCACCATTCTATCACAACAAAGTTTTCTATCCTATCACAGGCAGAAACCACCTTTCAAGCTATATTAAATTTTGGTCATTAGCAAATTAACCCTTTCAATTTGGTCAAGTACAAAATTTCGTCGTCTGCTATGGGTCAATTTATAATATTAATGTCATCTGCAAATTTCTTGAAGTTAACTGGCCAACCATTTTGTCATTATAATGGTAATTGGAGAAGAAAAGAATTTAGAACCACTAGTGAATGCAGCTCCTAGTCTACACAACACAATGTACAAGTCAGAAAAAAAAACTTTTTGTCTAACATAATTATGCTTTTTTACTTACAAATCATCCTGCAGGAAGTCGTAAGCTTTTGATTTGTCCCCGAGGTTATATTTGTTCCTCTGCTTCTGGTTGGGATCTCCTACAGGCTGTACATTGGTTGTCGGGGCATTGTACTTTACCATGGCAACTGGTAAGGGTTTTTTACTGGGCTTGTTGGGAGAATTGAAGAGATTGCTGAAGCTGAAAGTAGAAAAAAAAAAGTCGTTTTTTTCTTTAGCTGGATAACAATTGGGTTTAAATCTTTTTTGTTTAACTCGTTTAACTCTTTACCAAACAATCCTGACAGCCCTGAGAAAGAAAGCTTTTGAAAACATGTGGAAAAAGGAGAAAATGCTGGTAAGCAGCATTTTCTCCTTTACCCACAATGTTTTCTACCCTTCCCAAATCAAATTTCAATTTTTGATTCACATTTTATTTGTCGTCTGCAAATGCTTTCAATTTAGACTGGTCCAAAATATTGTTGTTTGGTAAAGATTTAACCCTATACCAAACTGTCCTGACTTTTAACAACTCTTTGTAGAAGGGCCTTTGAACACAAAATGGGAAAATACAAAATACTAGCGGCCAGTTTTCTCAAATATTTACTTTTACAACTATGTGAAGTCTTAAATTTTGTTGTCTGCTAAAGAATTGATGTTGAAAAGCTGCTTCTGCACAATTGTTGTCTTGACTTTATCTCTTTTCCAAACAAGCCCTGGTTTTCACAACCCTGGGAAAGAAAGCTTTTGAAAACCTTGTGGGAAAATGAGAAAATTCTGGTTTTCTCCTTTTCCCACAAGGTTTTCTACCCTTGTAGAGACAAATTTCATTAATTGAGACACTTCTAATTAGTTGTCTGCAAATACTTCCAATGTGGACCATTCTAACATTTTGTGTTTGGTAAGGAGTTAACCGGGGCGTTATCAGATTACCAAATTTTAGCCATGTCCAAATAGAAAGCATTAAAAATTTTGCAGGCGATAATTTTTGAGTAGCACAAATGGTGCAATTTCTCCTTAATAGGGTAAGAAAAGGATAAAATGGTTGTTGCCAGCATTTTATCCTTTTCCAACAATGTTTTCGAAAGTCTTCTTTTCCAGGGTCGTTGTAAGTTTGCCTTGGGGTGGGAGTTGGGGGGCGGGGGGAGAAGAAACAGTGGAAGAAATGGAACAAGATCTAATTATTTTGCACAAGCACTCTGCTCTAGATCTTAACTGCTTATAATTATTAGAAACTAAATTTGTTCATGGCAATAAATGTATAATACAATCTTGACTTTTAACAAACCAAAGTAAGAAGATTTTTGAAAACATTGTTGGAAAAGGAGAAAATGCTGGTTAACAGCATTTTCTCCTTTTCACGAGGAAAAAAAAGAAATGACTGGTTACTAGTATTTTCTCATTTTTCCAACAATTTTTCTTTAAAGTCTTAATGGTCTGTGTTTGGTAAAAGGTTAAGCTGAACAGAAATTTTGTTACTAGAAAATATACAAAATTATTGTGAAACTAAAACCAAATTTAGAGAGGTTTAAAAAATATTTGGACCCTGACATTTCTGTAAGTTACTAGTATGAAACTGACTTGGTTGTGTCAAATTTGGTTTCAGGGGAGTTTGCAGACCTACAGACAGCACAGCTAAAATTGAAAGAAACAATGAAGTAAAGATGTTTTTCATTTTCCATCCAAAAAGAATTTTTCTGGAAGAAAAAAATATTAGATAACTGGAAGATAACTGGAAGAGTAGTGCACCATACAATTATATTATTGTGCAAACATGTAATTACATTTCTATGACAACCTCACTTGTCCCTTTATCAGATGACAAATTTTTAGCTTTGTCCAGTTTGAAAGCATAATGATGCAGACAATCATTTCAATGTGCCTTAAATGGTGCAGTTTTCCTTTGATAGGGTAGAAAACATTGTGGGAAAAGGAGAAATGCTGGTTACCAGCATTTTCTCCTTTTTCTACAATGTTTTCAACAGGCTTCTTTTTCAGGGTCTATAAAAAATCGGCTTAGTGTAATGAAAGATTAAGGAATAATGATAACATGCAATAATCTTATTATTAAACTAGAGCCTGTCACTGAATGTGACTTAATACCCTTGCCAGTGCTTTGACAGAAACAGAAAACTACTAGTATTTTGTACACAGACAGACACACAGACCTACAAACAGATACCCAGACAGACAGGTTGATTCCAGTATAGCCCTGAAAACATTCGTTTTGCAGGTGTATCAAAAAAAAAAAAGATTTTTTATCTCAAAATGTAACATCATTTGTGTTAGGGAAGAATCAATATAAGATGCTATATCACAACTACATAGGTCATGCTAAATTTGCCTACGAGACTATACTAAAGTTAGCTTTCTGTATAATGTTCGAACCACGTTCAGTGAAAAAGGAGCTATATGCATCTGGAAAGAAGTATTGACCCAGATCTGTGTATGCAGTCAGCACAGGCTGACCCGAGTCAAAACTTTTTGGGTAAATTTTCAGGACCTCAGCCTACCTCATTACACAATATATTTAACTCTTTACCGCACAATCCCGACTTTTAACGACCCTGAGAAAGAAGCCTTTTGAAAACACTGTGGGAAAAGGAGAAAATGCTGGTAACCAGCATTTTCTCCTTTTCCCACAGTGTTTTCTACCCTTCATAGACCAAAGTTTAATTTTTCAGTCACCTTTATTTTGTCATCTGCATATGCTTTCAATTTGGATGAGCCTAAAATTTTCTTGTGTGGTAAAGAGTAAAGTGTAAAGAACTATGTGATGTCTTGCTTTGTATAATAGATCACTGAGATGCGTTAAACCCCCTTTTCTAAGAACATGGCTCTTGTATACAAAGGAATTACTTTTCTAGTCAAACCTGCATTACTACACAACCTGTACAAATATATAGAGGATATTTGTCTTTTTCTGTGAAAGATCGAAATTTATTTCATCGAGTGGACACCATCGGTAACATTTTCACGAGTGGTGCAGAGAAAATATTACCGATGGTGTTCACGAGATGAAATAAATTTCGATCTTTCACCGAAAAAAAAAAATATTCTATTTATTTTATGCTTTTAACACTTTCTGGGAGGAGCTTTATCAAAATTCAGTACAGTTCTTTTCCCTTATTCCCCGTGGTGTACCCCTCCCGCATAGCAAGCGCGAGAAATGTAAGGTATACGACGTCATAGAGGTATATGATGTATCTCCCATCTGGTTTTCAGGCACGTGCAATTTACCTAGGCAACAAGAACGTGAAAATCGGTATTTTCACTGGTGGTACCAGTGTAAGATTGAAAAATATTTTCACTGCTATTTTGAAAGCCAGATAAATGAAAGCAAACATTAAGACTGTTTACTTAAGCCTGCCCAAAACAGTCCTGTGTTTTTGGATGCTGAAAATGAAGACACCTACAAGAACTGCAAAAAGGGGAGCACGCCCTCCTTTCCACTGTACTTGCTTCCATCTAAAGAAAAGATTCCATCACTTTCGTTGATTGCTTTTTTTTTTTTCTCACTCTTTATTATCTGTTGAAGAATTAAGACATTGTGCTATGAATAAGCCTAAGAGGAATTTTCATTCTATGTGAAAGACCCCATTACAAGTTCAAAGTTCCAAGAGTTGGAATATCTCAGCAAAGTGGACAAAGTAGTGAAATCTGATCTAGCTCTACTCTGGCCGGATAGGCAATCAAAGTTGTGACAGGTGCTTTAATTATTTTCCATGTGACAAGATTTTGAACTTGTCAAAATTAAAAGCAGTTGCAGGCTGCAAACAAGCTAAAGGTTAATCAAAAGGCAAGATTCCAGTTTAGTAACCTAGAAAACATTGTTGGAAAAGGAGAAAATGCTGGTAACCAGCATTTTCTCCTTTTCCCTCAAAGACTTCAATAGTCTTCCTTGTTTGGGTCGTCAAAAGTCAGGATTGTGTAGTAAACAGTTTAAAGATTACTGGTAAACAGGTTTGACTGTACTCAGAAAAGCCAAAAAGGGTATAGTAGGATAGCCCAAGCACAAAAATTAGTATGGCAAAGGAACAGAAATCACATACCTGGCTAGGGTGCTGTAACATGCAAAGAAATGATAAACAGGTCAGGAAACATGAACAATGGACAAAAACCTGTACAAGATACATGTATGAAAGATGCGCATGAAAGGAGAAAATGCAACTTAAGAATTTTAATGGACATGCATCAGAACAATACAAGAATCCATTTGCCACAGTACTTTTTATGGTATTAACCCTCTAACACACAATCCTTAGTTTTAGTCATCCTAAATCCATATACAAAGGCTTTAGAAAACATTGTGAGTAAAGGAATAAATGCTGATAACTAGCATTTTCTCCTTTTCCTATCATGTTTTTTACCCTTTAACTCTTTTACCACATGACAAAATTTTAGACTGGTTCAAATTGAAAGCATTTGCAGACGACAAAATAAAGGTGACTGAAAAATTGAAATTTGTTCTGGGAAGGGTAGAAAACACTGGGGGAAAAGGAGAAAATGCTGGTTACCAGCATTTTCTCCTTTTCCCACAGTGTTTTCAAAAGGCCTCTTTCTCAGGGGTGTCAAAAGTAGGGATTGTGTGGTAATGGGTTAACTCTTAACCATACAATCCCGAATCTTAACGACCCTGAGATAGAAGCCTTTTGAAAACATAGTGGGAAAAGGAGAAAATGCTGGTAACCAGCATTTTCTCCTTTTCCCACAATGTTTTCTACCCAGCTGGAAACAAATTTCAATTTTTGAATTACATATAACTTGTCGTCTGCAAGTGCTTTCAATTTGGACCAGTCTAAAATTCTTTTGTTTGGTAAAGGGTTAAAGACAGAAATCAACATTTGAGCTATATATTTATATTTCATCATCTGCAAATGCTTTGAATTTCACATAGTTCAGAATTTTGTTGATTGGTAAAAGCGTGAAGAGAAACCAAAGTAGCCTTTGACCGTGCACTGTTTACATGGGACATGTATACCACATTGAAGTTAGAATTCATAACCAAGGAATGATATAAGGTATCCAACTCTCCATGACAACAAAATTGTATTCTTATCTCTGCTGAAAACACTTGCAGACAGTGGCTTGCAGGCAGGACCAGGATTTAAATGTCTTTCAAAAGGAGAAAACATTGTTCACCACTAACTAGCCAATTCACATAGCTACCCTCTGTTTTGTTAGAAAACAAGGTTGAAGCTCATTGAGGAAGAATTTTTTCAAGAAAAAAAGATCAGTAGACATAGCGGAAAAAGGAGAAATTTAGAGTAATTTTTCATTTTCCAATATTACTTTTTGAAGTGGAAACAGCTATACTTCCACAGCTTTAAATTTTCTGTCTTTGTTTCCTTGTTCGGTGCATAACACTGTGTCAGCAGTACTTTGATTATTTCAAGGTTTGAGCAACACAGAAAAAAAAATGATCTTAGCTCTTTACCAAACAAACAAATTTTAGACTTGTACCTACAAGATAGAATTTGCACATGACAAAAAATAATTATGTGGCTTTAATAGTGGAATTTACCCCTTTACCCACAATGTCTTCAAAAGCTTTCAGATTAAGTAGTTAAGGATTACACACTTTTCTTCAACACAATATTGCTTGGTAGAACTTTGATGACAGTATATGCACTATTCTTATTTTAACCTACAATGGCATTAGCACTGATTTGTCCTGGCTACTCAGAAGATTGTGTTAACCCTTTACCCCATCAGGCATTTCTATGGTACCTCTAAATGACACTAGATAACAGCAAGGATGAAGCTGTTTCTTATGTGTATATGACACCTTTTTGATAGCATAGAAAACATTGTGGCAAAAGGTGAAATTGCTCGTCACGAGCAATTTCACCTTTTGCCACAATGTTTTCCTAAGGCTCCTACAAGCAATGCGTAGAAATGAGTATCTGTGGAGTAAAGGGTTAAAAAGAAGGAATTACTAAATGTGAAAAGCAACTGCTTCTTTCCAAAAAGAACTTTCTCTATCATTTTTTTTATCTATTTTTTTCCTACATGTGACCCATCATGCAAGATGGGACCATTTCGGAAATCTGTACACCAATAACATGTAGATGAAAACAGATCAATGATAGTGCAGGTCAGTTTAACTTGATAATTCAAAAATGATTGTATAACAAGGTACAATGACTACTTTTCATACAGAAAATGTCATTACAGCAAAAAGTGTCAACCCTGGTCAGCCTGCCCAATTCGCACAGTCTGACAAGGGCTGGGGTCTTTTTTTGTGTTTTTGTGTGATGCGTCACATATGCTATTTGCCCCAGTTTCTGGTAAGCCTGACCCTATGGCAATGGAATGATACAGTAATGTTTTATTTGAAAGATATTTATAATTGAGTTATAGTTGCCCATTTTAATAATATTATGCTAAATTATATGGCATAGAATTTTCTTACAAGGGAGGCATTACTGGTTTTCTACCATATTCAAGTTAGGTATCCCCTCATGAGTTGCAAACTTGGTTGTTTGGTAAGAGTTTCAAGAGCATATTATAAATAATCTTTGGCATATATATACTTGTATTGTAAATGTCAGAGCAGGAAGACAGACTTATACAAAGGTATTATTTCATTTACAAAGCCAAAGACTATACCCAAATTTACTCACAAATATATTGTTAACTGTATCAGATATAGTAACCATTTTATGAAGATTCTGGGAAAACTTGCATAATGGGATACCACTGTGTTTTTGGAACTGAAAAAATGTAATTTGAGATGTCTAGAATGGTGCCGCATATTTCAGTCCTTCACTGTAGCTCTCAATTCAATAAAATATCCCACTGAAATAACTTTTTTTTATCTTACATGGTAGACCACTTTTGAAAGTACTTCTGATGCCAACCAAAATGCTTTTGTATATTTCACATAATTACAAGACCTAAATTAAAGTTAAAAAGTTAATCATATTTTGTCATGTTGCTGTTAAAGCACCAAAACAAAATGTAAGTCCAGCAGTCCCTTTCCAAATTAACTAGGTAGTTGTCATTTCAAAGTTTGATAAATTCATAAAAACATCTTGAAATTCAATCAAATTCTTGATATACTGTATCATAAAATTCAAAATGTCGTTCATTCCTTGATAGATCATCAATGATGCCTAGCCATTCAAATATATACAAAATTTTATATTTTAGCTCTTTGAAAATTATAAACATGCAAAACTGGTACACAGTATCTTAGATCTCAGACAGGCCAAAATAAAAAGTTGGAAATGAAACTGCTGGATAGATTAATCATAGTTTTATCATTGACAAGATCAAGGGTAACAACCTACGTCACAGGAAGTGATATCGGACCTGCACATTTTTGTAACTTATGTCCGCCATATTGAAAAGTAAGTACGATATGAAGATAGAATGAGGCTAGCTTGGGTGGATACAAACGGACTACAAAGACTCTCATTTATTTATCAAAGATATTAGATGAATACATTTAATATTCTGATGTTTTAGACAGGAAGCAGATGTCTATATACACAAACACTTTGCCCAAATATCAAAAAGTGACTGGGTTTCAATAGTTGGTCGAAGTCTATTCCATTAGTATAAGTACCGTAATTAACAAAAGCTTTGACAAAAAACAAAGTCCCTAGGCATTCTATGCTTTGGAGGTCTAAAGACTTTTTCAGATCATTTAAAAGAACGATTACAAAAAAATAACAGTCTTACCAAACACGCACATGGACTTTATACAAGGGTCCGAGATCACTACCTGTGACGTCACACTGACGTACGTTGTGAGGGGTGAAGATGAGACTTATTGTTATGATAATTTTGGATGGTATCTGAATATTGGCAAACACCACCTCCTTGATAAAATTATATGGCAGAAACGTCCAAGGTAAAAGCATCACTGTTGGTGACAATGTCAAAGACTTGGATTGCTCTAAAGGTATTTCACAGAGCTTTCAAGCTGTATTTCAGCTTTTAACACATTGATGCTTGACATGCTCTGTGCAAAGGAGGTTTCATAGTCCCTGAAATGTTTTGCAGTCATTTTATAGATGCAAAAGGACCAGTCTACCTCATTGGTTGGTGGACTAAACGAATTTTATGGATCCATAAAATGTATGAAAACTTGCTCTGTATGATGCATCGATCATGGAGAGGCATTTACTCCCCTTTTGCCAGAGTGCTGCTGTTGTATATTTCCTGGGTCTAAATCGTGAGTACATGGTTGGAATATTGCAGGGCCTCACCCAAGTAACAACTACATGTGAATTAATAACTGATTGATTGTTTGTCATTCAGCAAAAATTTAAATATGATATCATTTATCTTGTGGATACTAGTGCATATGTTTCCTTAGAAGGTGTTTCCGCATGATTTTGCACAAAATTGTTTCCATGCAACCGTCTGCTTGCTCACATGAACATTATTGAAATGATGCTTAGCAGCTTAACTCTTTACCACACGACAAAATTTCAGACTGGTTCAAATTGAAAGCATTTGCAGACGACAAAATAAGGGTGACTGAAAATTTGAAATTTGTTCTGGGAAGGGTAGAAAACACTGTGGGAAAAGGGGAAAATGCTGGTAACCAGCATTTTCTCCTTTTCCTACAGTGTTTTCAAAAGGCTTCTTTCTCAGAGGCGTCAAAAGTAGGGATTGTGTGGTAATGGGTTAACTCTTTACCACACAATCCTGACTTTTAACAACCCGGAGAAAGAAGACTATAGAAAACATTATTGGACAAGGAGAAAATGCCTGTAACCAGCATTTTCACCTTTTTGCTCATTGCATGTATTTTCTACCCTATCAAAGTCGGAAATCATCAGAATACCAAGATTTGATTTGTTGTCTGCAAATGCTTTGGATTTCATCATATTACCAAGATTTGATTTGTTGTCTGCAAATGCTTTGAATTTGGTCCAGTCCAAAATTTGTCATTTGGTAAAGAGTTCCGGATAGGGCACCGTAATGGGATTCATACAACATTGACTTTCACTGCCGAAAAACACAAGGATTTGGCTAAGACTTTGGTAATCCATAATCGATTAGCGGACAGACGCATCCATTACTGATTACACCAGTCTTACCTGTTATGGTGCCCATTAGGGTGCCAATTAGGTTGCCTTATTCTTAAGGCAATATATTCTGTTGCAATGACTAGGATAATCCCTGAGATTGCCAAGAAAAAATTTGGTTGCCCTGGGCATCAAACCTGGGCCCGTATTCACCAACCGTTCTTATGAATGTTCTTTGTACTATTCTCCAGAATTTTCTACATTTGCAAGTAACATAACCTCCGATTGGCTAAACCATTCGGTTTAGCCAACCTGAGGTTGTGTTACTTACCAATTTGGAAAACCTTGGAGAATAAGACCAAGAACGTTCTTAAGAATGGTTGCTGAATACGGGCCCTGGGCTACAAAAAATGCAATTTGATCTTGAATCTACACTGTCCACTACATATACTTTATAACATATTCTGGTCAAAACAACCATGAAATGGCAATAATTGGGCTGCTTTTACCAATCAGAAATGTTCTTTTCATTTATTCATATCTCTATGGGATAACTCCCATTAAGGCTTGACTCATTCCCTCATGTCAACATTTTGGGACCCATCCAAGTATAAAGCTTTGCAGACCATATACATAACATTGCTAAAATGGGGGCATTTGGCTTTTTAAAAGCAAGAAAACATTGTTGGAAAAGGAGAAAATGCTAGTTACCAGCATATTCTCCTTTTTCCACCATGTTTTCAAAAACCTCTCTTTCCTCAAGGTAAGTAAAAAAACAGCATTGTGTGGTAAAGGATTAGTGCTGACTATCTACATCTTTAGAGGTGTTTTCCAGATCATCTGTGGGACTTTTTTGAACAGGGAATTCCTGGATTTGTTCCCCGGCTTTCTTTTCAAAAGCTGGAAAACATTGGGGAAAAAGGAGAAAATGCTGGTCACCAGCATTTTCTCCTATTTCACCAATGTTTTCAAAAGGCCTCTACCTCAGAATTGTTCAAACTTGGGACAGTGTGTAATTTCCAACAGAAAAAAGAAAATCAACAAGATGAGAGAGTTATATGGAATGGAAATATCTGCCACTCATGGAAAATTGGGGAATTAAAGCAATGACAATAAACACAGAATTGTAATAAAATAACAACTTCTTTAATAAAACAAAATATCATTATCAATTCTTTTTTTTTAAAAAATTCAAGGCAACAATCCTAACCTCTGTTTTTTAGAATATTTCTGGACAAAAAACAACCATACTGCTTTTTCATGAAAAACTCTTAACTCTTTACCACATAATCCCGACTTTTAACAACCCTGAGAAAGAAAGCTTTTGAAAACACTGTAGGAAAAGGAGACTATGCTGATAACCAGCATTTTCTCCTTTTCAAACAATGTTTTCTACCCTTCCCAAAACAAATTTCAATTTTTGAGTCAAATCTATTTTGTAATCTGTAAATTAATGCTTTTCATTCAGACTGGTCCAAAATTTCGTCGTTTGGTAAAGAGTTAAAGCCGTGAATATTGTTACAGTCTGTGACTGGCCTATGCAGACAAGATAAGGCATATTTTTTTTAAATTTTAAGATGCATTTGGCAGAAATACCTTATAGAGCATAGAACAATGTAGTTTCTTGTTCAGTCTTTATATTCTTGTGTTCTTATCTTTATCTACACTGTCCATCGAACCAACTTTTCTTGTATTTTGCTCATTGAAGGTTAAACCAGCATTTCAAAATTTAACATTATCAAAAATACAGAATCTCTAATGATAATCACTATGCAAACTATCTTAATTTATTCCTATCATACCATTGTAAATTTGTAGCAGCAGAATGCATTCGATATGTCTTTTGGAAAAAAAAACACCACACAATTTTTCATCCAAAGACAAATAGTTATACAATGACCTTTATTAAAAAACTGATCTTCTAATGGAATTCTTGTTAATTAAGAGCACCACTGTAATTCTGCGAGAACTGATAAAAAAGCAGTATGATACTTAAAAAAAACAACGAAATTCACAACTCAAGTTTGTCATCACATTAAAAACAAAATAAAATCAATAAATACAAATTACATAAGCTTTACTTAGGGATCATTAATGGGTCATGAATGGCAGATATTTCTAGAGAGTAAACATGCACAGAAAAGCAAATGACTAGAAAATGACACATGAGCACAAAGACATGCAAACTGAATGGTTGGCTGTCCCTTGCATTCACCTGAAAACACCACCTGATTGGTCAAATAATGTCACATGATCTAAAATATCATACTACATGAGTAAGTGAGGACATTTATAATTCACTATAATACATGTAGGATTTTTTTTTAAAATTCATACCCTTTTTAACCTCTACCTAGAAATCTTGTGTTTTAACAACCCTGAAGATAAAACCTTTTCTGGGCAAAGGAGAAAATGTTGATCACTAGCATTTTCTCTTTTTACCCCACAATGTTTTCATTCTGTTGAAGAGCAAAAGTAATGTTAGCAGTCAAACCATATTTGTCATCTGCAATTGCTTTGAAATGGACCTATCTGAAATTCTTTCAATCAGGTAAAGACTTGTAGCATTAAATTCTGATCAAACACTAAACTTCTACAATCAACTTTACATATTTCAACCTACATCATTAATTTTCTCACATTTGAAACCTCATTTCAATTGAATATGACAGTGATACACATACTGCCATATAATGACCCTTTAACTGATCCCTTTACAATTATAAATATTTTGAAAATTAACAAATTGTCAACGGTATGAGAACATTGTCCTTTGAATTGTTTTTATGCAACACGATAATAATAATGTCACAAAGACCTTAACTTTACAGTAACATTACTAGAGATAGCCTATCTCAGATTGCTATAATATTGTGGAGCAACTGAACTTAAAAGAGTTGCCATATACTATTATCAGAATTATTTTTCATAAATTTGTACTTAAAGGTCTTGCTAAAAAGAAAATGGAAAAAGGATTCTTGATTTATTTTCTCATGTTTAAAACACACTGCAATAAATAACTATACATATGGGTAAAATTTGTTTTCTGTTTCTTTTGAATAGGAAAAAATGTTAATTTTTTATCAAACAATTAAGTCAGACTCAATATGATCAATTTTAAGGGTTGTTTTTGAAAAAGCAATAATAACCTTGCATGAAAAAAAAATCTTTCAAACCGTCTCTGCAGTAAGTATGATTTTTGAAGTTCTTGCAGTAACATTATGGGACAAGGGATAATTTTTCCTAACAGGCGATTATTCCTTTAGAAAACATTTTTCAATAAATGACATGAATTTCTACCTTGTAACATAAATCAGCATTTTCTCTTTTTCTCACAACATTTTCAAGGCCTTCTTCCTCAGGATTTTAGAAAACTCAGAATTGTTTGGTAAAGAGTAAATCGCATAAAACTAGTAAACTAAAATACATTTTACCCTTGCAACAAAAGCTTTATGTGACAATCAAAAAATACAAAAATCAAGTTTATATTAATCCAAATAAGCTAATCAAGTTATAAATTTCTATTTGAGCATACTGATATTGTATTTTTATGATGTTACAGTCAATGATTATTAAACAAAAAACATAATGAGATCATAATGAAGGATTTCAAATGAACAGAACTTGTGAGGCACTAGTTTCAGTAATGGCAATATTCTTTGATTGGATTTTTTTGAATGATATATTATTATTTCAATCATATCAAATCAACATATTACATACTCATCTATTCCCTGTGTTTTATGAGAAAGATAATGGGTGGCCTGCGGTTCTTGTTAACCCATTACCACACAATCACTACTCTTGATGACCCTGAGAAAGAAGCCTTTAGAAAACATGGGAAAAGGCGAAAATGCTGGAAACCAGCATTTATGTTTGCAACCCTTCCAAAGTCAAAATTCAATTTTTGATTTGTCATCTGCAAATGCTTTCAATTTGGACAAGTTCAAAATTTTGTTGTTTTGTAATGCGTGAACTCTTTACTAAACAACAAAATTTTACAATGGTCCAAATTGAAAGCATTTGCAGATGACAAATTAAATGTTGTTAAAATGGAGATTCCTTTTTTTTGACGGATAGAAAACGTGGGAAAAGTAGAATTTAATTTAATTTTTGTCCTTTTCCCACAAGGTTTTCAAAAGGCTTCTTTGACAGGGTCGTCAAAAGGCGGCATTGTGTGGTAAAGGGTAAAAGGACACACCCCAGTCTGTCCTAACCAGCAGAGATCATACTCAGATTTTTCTGATAAATTCAATGTCTGTAAGCCATTCAAGGTTCATATTCACCCATCATTCTCTCTGAATTTCAGGTTAATGCCTTTTCTAATTGCCCAAATGGTTTAGCTAATCAAATGGAATAATTGATTTAGTCAATCATGCTTGCGCTACTTACTTAATTTTGCATCAGACTTCGAGTACAAGTTAAGACTGGATAATGAATACTGGTCCATGACTATTTTCTTCTGTCTCAATAATTATAGAGTAAGATATGCAAAGGTGAAATGTCATAAACAATGTGGAGAACCATGTTTGATTTAACCAAAACATTAATCACAATACCTGATACAGATCATAGCACCAAATATCATCTAGTTTTCTTCAATATCAACTCATGGAGTGCCCATAACATGAAGAAGACATTTTCAGTATGAAAAATTACATCCCACAAATGCAAGGCTGTTATGGTCAAAAGGTGTCACTGGAGTGTAGATCATAAACCTGCTCCAGGCTTGTCCATACCAATCAATCTAAACAATTTTCTTGGTATAATTAATTTTTTTTCTTCAAAATTTCACAGAAACGTGTCCTCTAATTGGCCAAACCAAATGGTTCAGTCAATCAGAAATAGCACCAATTTCTTTACACTTTACCAGATGACAAAATTTTTGCCTTGTCCAAACTGAAATCATTTGCGGACGACAATTTCAGTGTGGCTCAAAAGGTGTAATTTTTCTTTGATAGAGTAGAAAACATAGCGGGAAAAGAGGAAATGCTGGTTACCAGCATTTTCTTCTTTTCCCACAATGTTTTCAAGAGGCTTTTTTTCCAGGAGCGTCTAAAGTGGCATTGTAAGGTAAAGGGTAATCTAGAAGAAGACTAAGACGGCCATTTAGAAAGGTAAGTGAACATTTGAATAGGCCCTGGACTCTACACCATCTGATCTTTACAGAACATCCAAGTGAAAATAGCACTGTGCATTTCTATGGGCTGAAATTCTGGACCCAATTTCTGGCATTCCTAAAATTGACATTATGGCAGTAATTAGGCTTAGCACATTTCCACCTGCAACCAACTTTTTTTTTTCATTTTGCAGCAGCAAACATTTGAAACCATTGAGGCAAAATGGATAAATTGCTTGTAACAAGCATTTTTTTCCTTTTGATACAACAATTTCATTAACATTCATGTTTTAACATTCATGTTTTAACTCTCTACCAAAATTTTAGACTGGTCCAAATTGAAAGCATCTGCAGATGATAAAGGTAACTCAAAAATTGACATTTTTTCCAGCAGGGAAGAAAACTTTGAGGGAAAAGGAGAAAATGCTGATAAACCAGTATTTTCTCCTTTTCCGTCAATGTTTTCTAAAGGCTTTCCTTTCAGGGTCGTTAAAAGTTGGGATTGTGTGGTAAAGAGTTAAACACATTCCACAGTCAAGTGTCTCTATTTTCAGGAATGTTTTCAAAGTTGTTTGGTACAAACTAGGGCAGGTGGATATAAGTTTTAGGTTCTATAATGCTAATTCATGCAGGTTGGAATCAGACTATTTGAGTATTTTGACTGTTCTTTTTCTTTGGAGTGGGTGGGGGAGGTTCTGATGAGACCAAGCTTCCAAAACTGAAAACAGGAAAATGAGATTTTACGTTGTGATCAAAACTGTACAAAACTACAATGAATAATTTACCCCTAATTTATGCCACCTTGGTTTGGAGTACAGTCATCTAGAAAATTTTCTCCAGTTGGAGATTTGTTTGTTTGTAAGAATGGGGTTCAATGTAGGTTTCCTCAATAGTTTAGTCAGATTGTAGTAACAGCCCACTTACCCATGTCTATCCTACATTTCACAGGAACAAAGCTGGAATTATGAAGTAACTTGTCAAGGGCAAAGGCACTGTAACTCTTTGCCAAAAGCCAAAAACAAATTTTAGACAGGTCCAAATTCAAAGCACTTGGAGATAACACAATAAACACAACTCAAAAACTGCATTTGATTTCTGTAGGGTAGAAAACATTGTAGGAATAGGAGAAAATGCTGGTTACCAGCCATTTTCTCCTTTTCCCGCAATTTTTTCAAAAGGTTTCTTTCACAGGGTCATTAAAAGTTGGGATTATGTGGTAAAGAGTTAAGCAGGGTTCAAACTGATACTTCCTAATGAATCAAAAGCCTTAACACTGTTCTAGACAGGAGCTAATTTTACCCTATAAATGAAGTTTCAAAATGAAAATTAGTTGCATTCTCCTTGTAACTGTTTTAAATGTCATTTGACAAAATACTAAAATAAGAAAGATTGTATGATCTAATGAACATGTGACATTATTCTTCTCTTTCAAGCCTACATCCATTTTCTCTCTTCCATCACTTTAACACCTTCACTACAGGTCTTAACTTACTGCTGTATTAAATGACAAAATTTTAGATTTGTTAAAATAAAAACTGTTGCAAATGAAGAGTGAGTCAAATGATTCTGTTTTTTAAAAACCATATTTTTGCATTTACTCCTTTTCCCTCACTCAATACAAAGCCCAAATGAAGCAAGGCAGACAATATCACCAGAGCATATGCTGAGCATACGCTTAGTTAAACAAGCCAAGACATCCAACAATAGAGATTTTTTTCCTCCATGAAGCTACTTCAGCCTCAATTCAAATACCTACATGAGCACCCAATCACTTTGTCTGTTGTATTTGCATTCACTAAAGGGAGGTAATTATGCTTCTCATAACAAGATGCATCACAAAACCATAGCAAGAGCACATATGGCTGCATTTGCTAGTTGTACTGTTAAAGCTGTAATAATGAACTGGTCATATTTTTGTATAACCCTTTACAGCACAATGCCAACTTTCAATGACCCTGGGAAAGAAGCCTGTAGAAAACACAGAGGGAAAAGGAGAAAATGCTGGTAACCAGCATTTTTTCCTTTCCCCACGATATTTTCTACCCTATACTCCTCAAAAAATTGCACCATTTGAGCAATAAAATTGTCGTCTGAAAATGCTTTCGAGTTGGACAAGGCTAAAATGTTGTTGTCTGGTAAAGGGATAAACATTATAGCTTTTAGCCCTATTCAAGATATAAAAGTACTATCAGGGAGTTAAATGCACACTCATGCAAAATGGTTCAAACTATTTCTTTTTTAACCAAGAATCCAAGTATCCATGCCATTCAAAAAAGTATCACTTCTTTGGCAAGCACGGAAATCATTTTGTCGACAAACATAACACAACAAACACAACAACCTTACGGAAAGAAGCTTTTGAAAGTATTGTTGGAAAATGTGATGAGGTATGTGGACAGTATTTTCTCTCTTCCTGCCTTAATGTTTTTGATCATCACAAGATTGTGATGACACAATCTATCTTTTGAGCACTTTTGTCTGCCACAGCTCACAATTTTAAACAGTTTACCAACCTGTCATCTCGTAACGAGTCAACTCATTAACAAAGGAAAATATTTTAGGCTTGCCTAATCGAAAACATTTGCAGATCACAAAATGAAAGTAACTGTAAATTAAAAAATTTTTTTGTGATGAGCAGAAAACATTGAGAGAAAAGGAGAAAATGCTGGTTACCAGCATTTTCTCCTTTTCACACAATGTTTTCTAAAGGTTTCTTTCTCAGGGTCGTCAAGAGTAGGGATTGTGTGGTAATGGGTTAAAATGCTCAGGACAGCAAGGAATATACATATTGCTGATAGTATAGATCAAGACCAGACTGAGCAACCCGAGCTGTCAAAGTTGAATCTACACTGTGTTACATTTTGTGACAATTCCAAGGAAAAAACCTTTTCCTGAATTGACAGTGCACTACATGAGTCTTTTCTTACAAATTCAACTAGAGCTGTCTCTGAATGTGACTTAATACCCCTGCTGGCATGTTGACAGAAAAAAAAAAATCAAGTTCAAAGGGAGACAATTCCTCAACTAGGAGGAGTTGACACTTGAAAATTGGATCTTGTAAATCTTCAATATATGATCAGTATATGTGCAAAGTTTCAATAAAAATAAAGGAAAACTATAGGAGGAGTTTGTGATACCAAATTATTTTTTTTTTGTACACAGGCGGATAAATGGACACACAGACAGACATGCTGATTCCAGTATACCCCTGAAAACATCTGAAAAACTTCCCAGGTTCAGATGGATAGTAGAATCATTAGGATTTGTAGATAAAGAATAACAAAGTGCTTATTGCTCTTTGGTAACAGTTTGTCATCTTTTGTCGCAGAGTCTATCTTTTTTTTTGGATGGATATGCAAAGAACCATCATTTCTTTCATATTAACATGAGTTATAGTGCTTCCAATACATAGTTTTAATACACCTCGAGCAAAACTGGAAAGTTGATTTGCAGCTAAAAATTCATGTACCTATGTGCATACCATAGGTGGACAGTACAGTAAATAAAATGAACAGACTAGTCCCTGTATACAAACTTAAACACTCATCAGGTTGTCTAACATAATGATAATGCTTGATAATACATATGTATACTTGAAAGCCATGCTCTGTGAAAAGGTGGCTTAATCTATTTCGTAACACATGACACCAAGAAACTCTAACAATCCCCTCCATCATGAAGAACACTGATCCTTTGCCATGCAGAAAACTTAACAAAAGCAAAAAGTTATGGCCAAGGTCAGCCTGCGCGGACTGCGCAGGCTGACCTGGGTCGATACTTTTTGCAGATGCACTTAGCCCCTTTCTAACAGGGCATAGCTCATATAAATCTTTTTCAAAAGATTAATATGATATGGAATATATCATTTCAGAATTAATTTTGGTGAGTACAAGGGACTCAAATTAAAACAGAAAAATATGTCAAAGGTGAGAAATAAATACATATTACATATTAATGACAGCGTTAACACTTTATAGAGATACTGTATATGTGGATATATACGCATGTCAAAAAAAAAATTGGCGAATAAGTGATTAAGGGCATTTTGCTTGCAGAAATGATTGCGAAATCCAGACACTTGTTATTTGCTGGTATACATGTGGTAAAATATGCAAACAGAAAAAGTTTGCGAATTTTTCAAATTTGCAAAATCGCAAACAATTTCCATGTCGCAAAAATTTCTACCTATACAGTTAATAAAGAAAATGGTTAATTACAGATAATAAAAATACTTGCAGTTCATGCATGTTCATGGTCTTGCAATATTATTTGACAAAATAACACAAAAATTCAATCCATGAACACCGAGATCTGATCTTGATGCAAACTATTTATAAAAGAATCTGAATTTGATATTTGCAGTTCATGCCTGTTTTACCCATAATGTTGTGCAAATAATGGAAATGGTGGATCCAAGAAACAAGGCAGTCTGACCTTGATCCAACTTTTGATGAGAGTATCTCATGCAAATCTGCACAGTAAGTGAAAAGTAAATAAATATGATGACATTAATAAGCAGAACAAAATAAGGCTCTAGCTATAGATATCGAGATAAAAATTACAGACCAAAAATGAAAAATTCAATACTCACAAATTCCAAATCGAAGACTTTTTCTTGGATGGCGCTATTTCTGGGTGTTCCCTGGAAGCTCGGATCATTTCCGTCCACCTGACAGCCTCTTGAAGTTCCATCAATCGTTCCTTATACTGGTTACGTTCCATAAGAACACGAGCCATTTCCACTCGCGTGAATCTCTTGCGCTGTGCCATTGGCACATCGTCCTGTAAAAGTTAGAAATTCCATCACCTGGTTACTTTCTGAAACAAACCTGCATCGAGGCAACAGGGGAATGTAACTCTTTACCCCTGATCCTGAGTTTTAATCCTTTACCACATAATCCCGACTTTTAACGACCCTGAGAAAGAAAACTTTTTGAAAACATTATGGGAAAATTAGAAAATGCTGGTAACCACATTGTTTTCTACCCTTCCAAAATCAAATTTTAATTTTTCAGTCACATTTATTTTGTCGTCTGCAAATGCTTTCAATTTGGGGAAGCCTAATATTTTCTTGTTTGGTAAAGAGTAATTAACCTTGTTAAGTGCCTAACTGTATTGACACAAAGTGATGCAGGTTAACATTTACCAGACAACAACATTTTAGACTACTTAATTTTGAATGCATTCCAAGGTGAAACAAGAGATGTTTGTAAAACATGTATGCCCCCCAATGGCATCCAATTCTAAATATAACATGTGATTATAAACTGTTAAGTTCAAAGTGTAAAAACGAACAAAGAGTAATTACTCAAAAATTATTAATGATAAATTAACAATTCTTGCGCACTGCACTTCCCATTTATGTGAACTATCAACTTTTAAAGTTTCATGATTTTACCTCACATACTTTTTGAGTTATGCTCCGGAAAAAAATTAAGTACGAAAATCAACAAAGGGCAATAACTGCAAAAATATGATGGGCAGAATTATGGTTCTTGTGCAGTGCACTTCTCCTGAATAAGATCAATCCACATATAAAGTTTCAAGATGATACCTGAAAAACCCTTTGAGTTATGCTCTGGACAAAAATTAAGTATGAAAATCAACAAAGGGCAATAACTCCAACAATATGATGGGCAGAGTTATGGTTCTTGTGCACTGCACTTCTCCTTAATAAGATCTATCCACCTATGAGGTTTCAAGGTGATACCTGAAATACCTTTTGAGTTATGCTCCGGACAAAAATTAGTATGAAAATCAACAAAAGGCAATAACTGCAAAAGTATAATGGGCAGAGCTATGGTTCTTGTGCAATGCACTTCTCCTGAATAAGATCTATCCACATATAAAGTTTCAAGATGATACCTGAAAATCTTTTGAGTTATGCTCCGGACAAAAATTGAGTATGAAAATCAACAAAGGGCAATAACTCCAAAAAGATGATTGGCAGAGTTATGATTCTTGTGCACTGCACTTCTCCTTAATAAGATTAATCCACCTATGAGGTTTCAAGGTGATACCTGAAATCCTTTTTGAGTTATGCTCCAGACAAAAATTAAGTATGAAAATCAACAAAGGGCAATAACTCCAAAAATATGATGGGCAGAGTTATGGTACTTGTGCACTGCACTTTTCCTTAATGAGATCTATCCACCTATATAGTTTCAAGATGGTACCTAAAATACTTTTTGAGTTATGCTCCAGACAAAAATTAAGTATAAAAGGGCAATAACTCCATAAATATGATGGGCAGAGTTATGATTCTTGTGCACTGCACTTCTCCTTAATTAGATCTATCCACCTACGTAGTTTCAAGATGATACCTGAAATACTTTTTGAGTTATGCTTCGGACAAAATTGACCGATGGACCGACAATTGCAAAGCAATATACCTACACTTTTTCAAAGGGGGGCATAAAAATAAATACGACTTCGATGGTAACAATGGTTGTGAATGGGCAGACAAGATTTTAAGAAAGGGGGAAAATTTTGGTAAGCATCATTTTCTCCTTTTCTCACAGCTTTTTTTCTCCTGTGGATCCCTTAAACATGGGATACTTTGGTAAAGGATTAACTCTTTACCAAACAATCAGAAGTTAATGACGCTGATGAAGATAGCTTTTTGAAAAATTTGTGGTAGCCAGCATTAATATCCCTTTTCCCAAATGTTTGTCTGATGTTTCAAAGGCAAATCCAATGGTTTGAGCAATGTTTAGTTTGTGGTCTTACAGTTTCGACAGGTAAAAAATTTTGTCATCTGTTCACTTTTAGGCTACTAAGTGTAACTCACTGACCTTTTGTAGAAAATGTAGATCAAGATCACACTGCAGAGAATGTGCAGTCTGATCGTGGATCTACATCTACCACTATGAAGATATTTGTCCCCAGAAAATACCTTTCAAAACGCATTAGTCAGGTTTTTTTCTATCGGTGTTCTTACAAACAAGAAAATTTGCAATAAATGCATGGTTGAAAAACAAACCGCATCTGGCAGAATTCAAACCCAGCAGACAAGATCCTCTTTTTTTTTGAGGTTTAAAAGGCCAACATCATAAACACTGAACTAGAGATATTTCCCTAACGCAAGTATTGTACTGAAATCGGGACAAAGCAATGCATGAAGGAGTGGTCTCCCGTAACAGTAACAGTGTGAAACTTTTATTGAGTTTATTTAGCTGGGTAAGAGTTAACCCATTTCCACACAATCCCTACTTTTGACAACACTGAGAAAGAGGGCTTTAGAAAACATTGTGGAAAAAGGAGAAAATGCTGGTAACCAGCATTTTCTCCTTTTCCCACAATGTTTTCTACCCTTCACAAAACAAATTTCATATTTCACTTTAGTCATCTGCAAATGCTTTCAATTTGGACCAGTCTAAAATATCGTTGTTTGGTAATGAGTTAAAATCAAGACAAAGCTATTCATGAAGGAGTGGTCTCCAGTAACATTGTGAAACTTTTATCGAAATTCCTTTAGCTGGAGAAAGGTTAAAAAGATAGCAAGATGTACCTCGTTCTCTGCTTCCTGGGCAGCTTGCACCTTCTTTTCTAGATCTTCTTTGGTTTTCTTTAATTCATCCTCCAACTCCTTGATTCTGTCTTGTAACTTTGTCCTTTGACCTTTGAGTGTGTTGATTTCTTCCTTCAATATCTCTTGCTCACTGGAAGAAGAACTTGAGCTGTCACTGAATGTGACTTAATACCCCTTCCAGCACTTTGACAGAAACAGGCAAAAACATGCAGTTGCTAGTATTTTGAGCACAAACAGACACAGGGACAGACAGGCTAATTCCAGTATACCCCCGAAAACATTCGTTTTGCGGGGGTATAATGATAGAACCCAGAGTGTCTATGTATGATAGGTTTTATTAAGTCTGTTCTGCTCTTACTGAATTCACTATAACTTACAGAGATGTCTTTACAGCCTGAGAGTAAACAAAGGCTGTTAAAACTTGATAGTGTTATAATCTAGTCAGCATTATAAATTTAGATAAAAAAATCAATATAAGGTGTATGTGGTAAAGAAACTGTAGGGATTTGTCTTCGATTTAAACTGAAATCTGTTGTTGTTATGTCCATGGCTAGCTACAACAGAATGAAACGAATTCTCTGTCTGCCTTAATCTGTAAAACCTTACAACCATCAGGGGCAATATTTAAAAATATTCAAGGATCAAAAAAATCATGTATTACCTTGTAAGTTCATCAACTTTAGCTATCAAATCATCCTTTACAATGTTTAGTGCATTCCTGAAAAGAGAGAAAGTAACAAAAAATTGTGGTACATCCATCATCAAGCTTTCTACCTTTATATTGCTGAAACAAGACTAAATTGCCTTTGGTGACGCTGTAGGTAAACATTAGACTGCACAAACATGCAGTCATATCTTAGACCTAAACTGTTCTCTGCCAGAATTTATGACAACAAACAACCTTCAAATTGCAAAATGTGCTTATTTAGTTCTAAGAATTTCCACTTTACTCTTTTCAAAATGACATTTGATACAGGTCCAGTTTGAAAGCACTTGTAGATCACAACATTTATATGACACAAATTATGGAATTTGTGTCAGATAGTCTAGTAAACATTGCGGGAAAAGGAGAAAATGCTGGTTACCAGCATTTTCTCCTTTTCCCACAATGTTTTCAAAAGGCCTACTTCTCAAGGTCTTTTAAACTCGGGATTGTGGTACAGGATTAAATCTATTTAACAATGCGAGGATTGGTCATATCCTCTTGCAGTATCCTACCCCTTTATAAAACAAAAAGAGAAAACACTAATCACTAGTAATTATCATTTTGCCACAGTATTTCACACAAATCAAGCCTTAGTTTAAGTTGATAATCACCTTCATAAGTCACTTCTTTAAAATTGTCACCGAGGATTGCTTCTATTCTTACAGTGCTTTCAATACCATAGCAAAAAGAAACCCATCTGTTATTGGAACTTTTCTTCTAAACCCTTCACAAAATAACAAATTCTTCTACAGTTCAGATTCCAAAACATTAAATTTGGCAGATGACAAACTAAATGATGATCAAATACTGGAATTTCTCCTTTAACCCTTTCCCAAACAAGCCCTTGTTTTTACGAGTCTGCAGTACAAGTCTTTTGAAAACACTGAGGGAAAAGGAGAAATTGCTCGTAATGAGCAATTTCTCCTTTTCCCACAGTGTTTTCTGCCCGTTTGGCTAATTTTCTGCCATTATTATGAAAGTTAAAATTGTCGTCTGCCAACTCTTTCAGTTTGGAAGAGTCGAAAATTTGTCGTTTTGGAAAGGGTTAAGAGAGAGAAATAAATGAGGAAAGAAGAGCAAAAACACTAGCTACCACTACTTTCTGAAGATGTTTTTTCAAACACCTCCTCCCTCAAGGTGGTATCAATATCGAAATATTCCGAAAATGGATAAATAGGTTTATACATGTTGAAACAGAAGTGTGATATACTCACTTTGTTGCAAGAAGTTCGGTATTTTCTAAGATGAGATTTTCAAGTTCCCTGCTCATTCCTGAAATTAAAAGAAAAGAAAAAAATCATTTTTTTGGACAAGTAAGATCTTAAAATCCATACCATGCAGAATTTCAATGATTTTAATGAGGCAGGTCACAAAAAAACATTGTTGGAAAAAGAGAAAATGCAGGTAACCAGAATTTTCTTCTCTTCCCACAATGTTTTCCTTTTTCCTTTCAAGGAGGAATACCAAAATTCAGCCACATTTGATTTATGGTCTGGAAACAGTTTTAAAAATGGATGAATCTAAAATTTTGTTGTTTAACCAAGAGTTTAACCTCTCCTTATCAAACATAGTGCTGTTGTACACCTCCCTAAGATAAAGCAAAAAATTGCTGTATGATTTTGATTTAGTTATATCTTTGTTCAAAGCAATCAATGTGATGTTAGTGTCTCGTTAGTTCTAAACCAAAATGCAGCAAAATGCCAAACCTTAGCCTTAATGAAGACTACAGAAGAAACTTATAATGTGAAGTTGTTTTTTCCTGGACATGTTTGAATTTAAAATTTTTATGATCCACCTAAAATTACTTTTTCAACAAGTAGCAGACTTCTTTTCACATAGTGGCCAAAGGAGAATTTGGTGGCTCTGATAAAGTTCTCCTTTTTTCACATTTTTGTTTTAATATGCAGTTACGGTAGATCTGGGATCAACACTGAACATCATTTTCATAATGTTTTTTTGCAAATTCTGGGCAGCTTATGTCTTTTAACATCAGAGTTAAGGACTGTAGACTCACTAACTCAAAAGTAAATATCATGTAACAATCAACATTTTTGTAAGGCTATTTAGCCGTATCTTAGCAGCTTCCGTCTGTTAATAATATAAGAGTTAGGTGGCCTTAGACCTTAACCCTTTACTCCATATATACTCATTTCTAGGCATTGCTTGCAGAAGCTTTTGGAAAACATAGTGCAAATGGTGAAATTGCTCATGACAAGCAATTTCACCTTTTGTAACAATGTTTTCTATGCTATCAAAAGGTGTCATATACACATAAGAAATGGCTTCATCCTTGCTGTTATTTACCATAAAAATGCCTCATGGGGTAAAGGGTTAACTCATTAACACACAACAAAGTTTTTGTACAAATTGAAAGCACTAATCTTGAAGAAAACAAATTTAATGCAGCTCAAATGATGGGATTTGTCTTCGAAAGGGATGAAAACATTGCAGGAAAGGGAGATAATGCTGGTTACCAGCATTTTTACCTTTTTGCACTTGTTTTCAAAAGGCTTCTTAAGGTAAATCTCATGATTGTGTGGTAAAGGGTTATGGACTTGACTGGCTTTAAGAAAGGACAAACAAGGCTCGCCAACCATTCTTGAGAATATTCTCAAGTCTTATTCTCCAAGGTTTTCTACATTTGTAAGTAACACAACTTCTGATTGGCTAAACCAAATGGTTTAGCCAATTAGAAGTTGTATTACTTACAATTGTAGAAAATTATAGTGAATAAGAAAAAGAACGTTAAGAATGGCTGGTGAATACGGGCCCTGGTTTTGTAGCATATATGTTATTATCTTACCAAAGAAGTTGTCACTGACTGTTGTACAGTACCAACCAGCAGCAACCACACAGCAATAAAAAGAAGAAAAGAAAAAACACAAAATGTTAGTAATCCATCTATAATCTACTCCACATGTATTAATAAATAGGAGCCATGCTCTGTGAAAAGGGAGATTAATGCATTTGCCTATAGAATGGACCAAGGGCAGCCTGCGCAGCTCCCACAGGCTAACCTGGGCCAAAACCTTTCACTATTAGTAATTTTCTGTATGTCGAAGGGTCTGTGTGCCTCATGATTCAGTAAGTTGTTATACAAAACAGATTTTTGGGATGTATAATAATACTGTGATGACTTGCTTGGTATTATGCATTAACCCATCACCACACAATCCCTACTTTTGATGCCCCTGAGAAAAAAGCCTTTAGAAAACATTATGGGAAAAGGAGAAAATGCTGGTAACCAGCATTTTCTCCTTTTCCCATAGTGTTTTATACCATTCCCAGAACAAGTTTCAATTATTCAGTCAGACTTGCTTGGTATTATGCATTAAGGGAATGTAAAAGGCCCCTTTTTGCAAGATTATGGCCCATGTGTCAAGGAGAAAACAGGTTCATGGCAAACCCTTGGTTGTAGTTACATTTCTGAGTAAAAATTCTTAGTAGAATATATTATGATGTTTATGTGTTCCATTGGAATAGTTTCTGCTTTTGATTGTTAACAATTAGTATAACTTAAAAGTAACAATAGAGGCAAAATGTACACAAATTGGGTGTTTATATATATTTGAATTTATATCACAGCATCTAAAAGTATTGAAATTATGCTAAAGATGACAAATACATGTACTCCAAAGCAACCATGGTGATTTTTTTTAAAACCAAAAATGACAAAATTTCAGACTTATCTTAACTTTAAATATTTGCATACATGACAAGACTAAAACTGCTTCCCTTGCTGTCCTGGAGTTTCTTTGACCTGTATTTTGCACTAGTGGCTACCTTCCCACATAACCAGGAAAACGGTAACAAGAACTTAACAGTGGCGCATACATGCCTGAAGGGGCTTTCCAGTGAAATGGGTTAAAATCTAGAACGCCTAGGGAGATCCAAATTTTAAGAATCACTTGCACAACTACACATCATAGATATTCACTGTGGTAAATTTAAATACTCAAATGGGAAACTGTAGGAGGAGTTGTGCACGTAAAAAATTGCTGAAGGCAGACGGACGGACAACCATTGCCATAACATAATATCACCCTTTGGGCATATATGAAGGAGAGAAAAAAGTCATCAGTTTTGATCATACCATTTGAGTTCCTCTCTTCCTTTTCATCTTCACTGTCTGAACAGCCAAATTACAACAGAGAAAAAAAAATAAAGAAAAAATAAACAAACAAGGACACATTACAACTACACAAACATCATGCTAAACTAAAAACAGGGAAAAATCGGGAAATCAAATATGCAACATGAAAAACAACTGGTACCTGAAGACCTAACACTGGTATTGTTAACTCTTTACCAAACGTCAAAATTTTAGAAAGCATTTTATGACGACAAAAATCAATGTCACTGAAAAACTGAAATTTGTTTTTGAAAAGGGTAGAAAACATTTTGGGAAAAGGAGAAAATGCTGGTGAGCAGCATTTTCTCCTTTTCCCAAAATTATTTCAAAAGGCTGTTTTCTCTGTGATGTTAAACATCAGGGTAGTATGGTAAAGAGTTAATGCTCTTCAAAATAATCCTGTGATTTAACAACCCTGAGGAAAGAGTACTTTTGAAAACAATGTAGGAAAAGAGAAATGCTAGTGATCAGAATTTTCTTCTTTTGCAGCAATATTTTATAACTATTTGAAGACATCTCTCTCAACATGATTTACATTTAACTTCCTGTCTTCAACTGTTACCATTTTGGATGACTATGACATTTGTTTGTATGGTAAAGGTTTAAAACCAGTGCTAAATTGCTGCCACCTTTTTTTTTTTTGGTTTTGCCATAGCGGGCCTTTGAAAACATTGTGGTTAAAGGAGACGTTGAATACAACGACAGAAATTCTCTGTTTGCTGCAAATTTTTCCCTATGACAATCATATTCACACTAGTCATCCATGCTGTAATACACTAATTGTTTTCGAAGTTTTCTTGTACAAATGAAATTCAGGGGTTACTTTAAGGTTTTCAGGGCAACCTCTTGGACAAAGACAAGTTGATGGCAATGTATGGCAAATTGTACTTCTTTCTAAGCAAATCAAAACCCAAGTTTCATTCAAATTTTGGCACAATAAATTCCATGCCGATATGAAATTTTTCTACTTACTGTATGAACATTTACCCTTTATCACACAATCCCAAGTTTTAATGACCCTGGGAAAGAAGCCTGTTGAAAACATTGTGGGAAAAGGAGAAAAACTAGAATTTTCTCCCTTTCCGACAATGTTTTCCATCTGATCAAAGACAAATTCAATCATCTGATCAACAAAAAGTGTCATCTGCAAATGCTTTCAATCCAGACAAGTCTACATTTTTGATGTGTGGTAAAGAGTTAACTTTTTCAAACAAGACTCCAATGAAACTTAGTTTTTCATCCTTGGGGAAAAAGTAGATGGTATGAATCCAAGATCATACTGGATGTTCTTTGCAGTCTGATCTTGATCTATGCTGTGTTCAAAACCTTCTTATTTTTCACTTATGTTGTGAAAGCCTTGATAACATTACATTTGTGTCAATGAATTTGCAATCTACCTTGATTCACTACCAACCTATCTTTGTCAAGAATTCCTAAACAGTTATCATCGTAACATAAAGGGATCATTCAACTTTTACCAATTGATTACTTTAACCCTTTTCTAAACAACAAACTTTTGGACTAAACCAAATTGAAAGCATTTGCAGAATGATGACAATTCAACTTTTGCTGAAAAGATGATTTCTGTCTATGACAGGGTAGAAAACATTGTGGGAAAAAGAGAAAATGCTGGTTACTAGCATTTTCTCCTTTTCCCACAATGTTTTCAAAAAGCTACTATTCCAGACCCGTAAAAACCAGGGATTGTTTGGGAAAGGGTTAAATCTAAACTATACATTTTCATTCAAAATTGCATTAAAAATTCATTGCTTTAAATTGAGCAGTATCAAAATTGCATTCATCTCTTTGACAATGCTAAAATGTGCTACAATTCATTATTCTGTTAAACACAAAATTACAAAACAAGACTGGTTTTCAAAGATATATTAGTGTTAAATTTTACATGATTCTATGTCAAGCCATGTTAGCAGATATAGATCGCTAGTTATTATCTATGAATATATATCATGCATCAATGACAATTACTGTAAAAATTCAAGACTGTACCTAGAGTTTTTTAAACCCCTTCATCAAATAATAACCTTTTTCAAAGAAGCTGGCCTGGAAGGTTTCTGAAAACATTGTTTTCCCAAAAATTCTTCCTCCCTTCTCTTAACTCTTCACCAAACAGCTAAATTTCAGTCCAAACTGAAAACATTTGCAGACAACAAAATACATGTAAATGTGGCTCAAAGCTTGAAATTTGTGTTTGGAAGAATAAAAAACTTTTGAGGAAAAGGAGAAAATGCTGATTACCAGCATTTTCTCCTTTTTCCCACAAAAGCCTTCTTTACCAAGGTTGTTGAAAATTGAGAATGTGTAGTAAAGGTAAAATGCATTTAACCCTTAACAAAAAGTAATGCATTCTGGAGAGTCCCAGAGAGAAAGCTTTTGAAGATGTTACAGGAAAAGGTGAAAATGCCAGCGTTTTCTCCTATTCCCATTCAGTATTTTACCCTACGAAAGATCTCTGGCTACTTTGTATCATTTTGACCTGGTCCTCTGCGGATGGACTTCTTTCAGAAGAGAAAAAGAAATTGTAGTTGGGTAAAGTTTATCTTGATCAAGCCTGAATCTTGCTGTTTAGTAAGAGTTTACTATGGTCAGTTAAAAGTACATGAGAAATGTTTTAGATTGCTCTTAACCCATTACCACTCAATCCCTACTTTTGACGCCCCTGAGAAAGAAACCTTTTGAAAACACTGTGGGAAAAGGAGAAAATGCTGGTAACCAGCATTTTCTCCTTTTCCCACAGTGTTTTCTGCCCTTCCCAGAACAAATTTCAATTTTTTAGTCACCTTTATTTTGTCGTCTGCAAATGCTTTCAATTTGGACCAGTCCAAAATTGTCTCGTGTGGTAAAGAGTTAAAGTACTACAGTATTTAAGGTTTGTCTTGCGCCAAAATGTTAAGTTTTGAGCAGTCTAACCAAGATGAAAGTATCGTATAATGTTAACATTGTATGTATATTATGACAACTTTAAAGTATAGAAATATGTTCAGCCAATGGCAGAAGACAGAAGATTCAATACAAGAGACTAAGATGAGACAGATTTTGACCCATGTAGATCAGGATCAGTAAGACAAGCTTAGATCCTTATAAGTAAGTTCAATCAAAAAGTGACAAATTATTAATTTTTGATGGATAACAATATAATCATGTAGTCTACAATATGTAGCCATGTCCAAATTTAAAGCATTTACATACCTCAACTTAATATTGCTCAAATAATTGGATTTAGTTTAAAACGGGTAGAAAACATTGTGGGAAAAGAAAAAAATGCTGGTTACCAGCATTTTTTTCTTTTCCCACAAGGTTTTCAAAAACATTACGCCGGAGGGGGAGCGTGTTTAAAAACATGATATTGTTTGGTAAAGGGTTAATTCTAAATTCCGGTTAAGTTTCATTACATGTAGTTGAGCCAACAGAGAGATCTTCAGAGAGACTGTCAGTCCAACACCAGACAGGTTACAGAAGAAGCAAACAAAAAACATGCATTGTTTCATGCAGTATCTTCTACCATGCACTGACTCCTGTGACTTGGATCATATTAGAATGAATTAATACATGTATTTAAATTGGAGGTAAAAAGAAAATATTGCACTCATTCAATATTGTTTTGGTATCAGTATTTGACAAATCATAAAATATAATTATTATACAAAAACTATAGTAGTGTTACACTATCCAATTTGTATTGGAATACAAGGGTAGAATTTGTGAATTATGCTATTTAACTGGTATTGAAGATGAATTTCATTTTATTTTAATTTGCACTGACTGAAATATTTCCCTATATTTTACATTAAAAACCCAACCATGTTCAAATTTATCAAAATACTTAACTCCAGAAATAAGAAAATACCATCAAATTTATCATTGTTTCTTAGCAAGGCATTTCTCAAGAGAAAAAAAAACAAACAAATATTCATAAGCCCTTACTCTTTTGACAGAGTAGCAGAGCTGGTAATAACTTTTTTTTTATTTCATACACTGTTAATGTTCACATATTTTCCCATGACCTACCAGTATTTTATGTGTTAAACAAACTCACTTTTTTCTAACTTTCTATTTTTTTTTTAATTGTGTAGAAATCTATTTTGTTGACCTATCTCCTTTTGAAGAATTTTAGGATCAGCAAAAGACAACATCACCCTTGCTACATGTATGCAAACAAACAAGATGGCCACCCTACTCCTCCTTATTCCCACATTCTTTTCAATATTCTGTTCACCCATTACCACACAATCCCTACTTTTGATGCCCCTGAGAAAGAAACCTTTAGAAACATTGTGGGAAAAGGAGAAAATGCCAGTATCCAGCATTTTCTCCTTTTCCCACAATGTTTTCTACCCTTCACAAAACAAATTTCAAATTTTCAGTCACTTTTACTTTATCGTCTGCAAATGCTTTCAATTTGGACAGGTCTAAAATATTGTCATTTGATAATGGGTTAAATATTTCAATGTTGATAAAAGTGTTGTATTCAGCCTGTTTGGTATAGCTTTTAAGCTACTGTTATTTTGCAAACACGTGTTATATAATGTATATATGTTATATTATATAATTACATATTCCCTTAACCCTTTACCAGTCCCTGGTTTTTATGACCCTTCAATTAAAGTGTTTTGAAAATATTGTGGGCAAAAAGGGAAAAGGCTAGTAACCAGCATCTACTCCTTTCAAAACACTGTTTTCTACTCTTATAAAGTCAGGTTTCAATTTTCAAATCATGTTTACATTGTAGTCTGCAAGTGCTTTGAATTTGGACCAGCCTAAAATTTTAAAGAGGTAAGACAAAGTTTCAAATGTATGAGTTCACTTAAAATGCCTTCAAAATTCCCATTATGCTTTCAATGTAATTCATCACAAGGAGCAAAGATAATAAATTGTCAAAGCAATCAAGACTTCAACATTAAATTCCAAGTATTTTCCAGGGAACCAGGACAAATGTGACATAATATATGGCCTTTGTATTTACAAATATTTTACCATAAAAGCTAAGTATTTTAACCCTTTCCCAAACAAGCCCTTGTTTTTATGTGTCTGCAGTACAACACTGAGGGAAAAAGAGAAATTGCTCGTAATGAGCAATTTCTCCTTTTCCCTCAGTGTTTTTGGCTCGTTCAGATAATCTTCTGCCATTGTTATGAATGTTAAAATTGTCGTCTGCAAACTTTTTTAGTTTGGAAGTCTATAATTTGTTGTTTGGGAAAGAGTTAATAGAAATATAAGACCTTCCCCATTATCATTATTCTACTATGTCAGCCTGTTATTTTGAGTTCAGCAAATATTGAAAAATACCCAGACAGAAATATTCTGTGATACTGATTCTGAGTGATCATGGAAATATAATTTCAGAGATAACATTTTACAGAGTGAACCCTAAAATTCTACTTGATTATAGAAGTATAACTTGAGATACTATTTAAGACATAAAACTGTAACTTGAGATACTATTTAGAAATAGAACTAACAGATGAGAATATTATCACTTCACAGCTACAACATACCGGTAGTTCCATAGTGAAACAAAACTTGACAAATAATGGTAATGTTCTCATTTAAACTTTTTTTAACCCTTTACCCCATAAGGCATTTCTATGGTATCTCTAACTGACCCTAAATAACAGCAAGGATGAAGCCGTTTTTTGTGTATATGACACTTTTTGATAGCATAGAAAACATTGTGGCAAAAGGTGAAATTGCTCGTGATGAGCAATTTCACCTTCTGCCACAATGTTTTCCAAAGGCTCCTATGAGCATTGCGTAGAAATGGGTATATATGGAGTAAAGGGTCCAGCATTTTCTCCTTTTTCCCCAATATTTTCTATCAAAGTCCAACATCATCATATTAACAAGATTTAATCTACTGTTTTCAGATGATTGAAATTTGGTCCAAAATTTGTTGTTTGGTAAAGAGTTTATGGAAGATTTGGTTAGTTGGTAGAATGGTGTTTTACGCCACTTTCAACGTTATTTCAGTCATATCACGGCGACAGTTCACATAGTCATGTTTCCTGGGTTTCACCAGTACTAGGCTTGGCTCTGAAGTGTCTTGCCCAAGGACACTCCGGGGAAAAAAAACCCAATGGAGCTAGTGAGGCTCGAACCTGGGACCTCCAGAATCCTGCACTTTACCACTGAGCCACACAGGACCCTCGTTTACAGAAGATATAATCTTTAGTCATTTTGGCACTTTATCAAATGACAAATTTCTGACAAATCAAAAGCATTTATTCCTTTGACTACAATGTTTGCAAATGTTTTCTACCTCAGGGTCATCAAAGCTGTGGATTATGTGGCAAAAGGTCAAAAGCACATCAACTCATCCAGATCTCTGATACATGAATATAACAAACATTGCTTTTATGTTTATAAGACATTCTTCATTAGTAGATTTCATTATTCAGAATCAGGAAAGCTCTAGCTGTGAGTGACTTGATCTACATACAAATATTAAACAACGATGCAGTACAACATCTAACAAGACAGCTATACAAAAAGTTAACATGGAAATAATATATATCAAACAACACTCCACATTCCAGCCAAGGGAGATCACTGTGTTGACTATCTCACCTGAGGAAGCATAATCTGCAGGATTTACTGCCCTTCCTTTGAAACAAAAAATAATGGCAGGATAACATTTAACCCTTTCCGTACTACAGGTAAAACAGAGACTTTTGTGGATAGTATAGATCAAGATGTGACTGCATGAAAATTGCAGTCTGACCTTGGACATAAATTTTTACACTTTTTTTAGTTGAGCCTATTGGGTAAATCTTGTATGGATTGTATTTCCACACCCTATGAGAGGACAAGTGTCTTATATCGTTTACTTCCAAAACCTCGTAACTACAGCTTGTTACAAGCTATACTTATAGTTATGAGGTTTTGGAAATAAACAGATGATATGGATGCTGAAAGAAGTATATAAATAAAAATCCTGTATGCAAACCCATAACGAAAGTACAAAATTTCCCCCTTCCCTTTATCTTACCCAGTGAATCTATGAAGTTGACCTTACAGAGCATTAGGGATGTTCTCTAACAACTTACAGGACATTAAAGTTTTTGACTTATAGAACTCACTAGCATGAGTCTGGTCAATGGAAGGATTGAAACATTGCATGGATCAAAGAAAATGTTGGAAACCTGGTTAAAAAGAATATTCTCCTTTCTAACAATGCTTTCTTTCCCAGGACTGAAAAGGAAGTATTGTTAAGTAAAGGATTGTAAACTTCTGACACTCCTAGAATTTTTTCAAGAATCACCTGTTGGTTAATAAATTTAGAGCTGTCAATGAATGTGACTTAATACCTCCCCAGGGCTTTGACAGAAATAGGCAATTTAACAAAAAAAAAAATTTAAGTTCAAGGGGAGATTTCCTTGGAATCATAGGGTGTAGATGACTGAAATCTGCATCTTGCAAACCTTCACTATACGATCAATGTATCAAAAAACTTTCAATGCAATGGTAGCAAAACTGTAGGAGGAGTTTGCGACACAAAATGACTAGTATCTTGTACACAGACGGACACATAGACAGATGGACACACAGACAGGCTGATCCAGTATACCCCCGAAAAACATTTGTTTTGTGGGGGTCTAAAAAAGGTTTTAATGACTAGGATTCCAAAAATACAAAAGCCTTCATTCCCTTTCCAGCACCCCAACAAAATAAACAGTACACAGAAAAATAGCCGAAAGTTTAACTGAACATATAAATTCATAGCCATAAAACAGTGCAGCAATTATAAAAGGTTAAACCTTCATAAAACAATCCCTGGTTTTTACAACCCCGAGATAGAAGCCTTTTGAACACATTGTGGGAAAAAGGGAAAATGCTGGTAATCAGCATTTTCTCCTTTTCCCTCAATGTTTTCTATCCTGCTTGAAACTAATTTCAATTTTTGAGTTACCTTTAATTTGTTTTCTGCAAGTGCTTTCAATTTGGACCAGTCTAAAATTTTAGCTGTGTCCAAATTGAAAGCATTTGCAGATGACAATTTCAGTGTGGCTGAAATAGAGCAGTTTTTCTTTGATAGGGTACAAAACATTGTGTGAAAAGGAGAAAATGCTGTTTACCAGCATTTTCTCCTCCTACAATGTTTTCAAAAGGCCTCTTTCCTGGAGTCATTAAAAGCACTGAGCCATGAAAGGTTAATTAAACTTTGATAAATATATCATCAAAAATCTGTGTTTTATGTACAACCTTGGAAAATTAGTATTTAGTACAAACATGAAAATGACCAAAAGCAGTGCAACAAAAGGAAAATGTGGGGGTTTAGTCATAACCAAAAGAGAAGAATGTGTACAAACTTAGAAAGCTGGCTCAAATACCGTCTTAGCATTACAAAAATCTTAACGGGAGCAATCTCAACTTTCACCCCCATGAATGCCAGGCAATTTTGAGGGTAAAAAAGAAATTGCTTATTATTAGCTAACACTTCCTTTGTCAAACTACTTTCTACATTATGCAATATTTTTTTCCCTTCTCATTTTCTTTATAGAAAAGTCTCCTTTGCATGACTTTTTGCAATCCAATAAAGCATAAGCTATTGGTATACATACATAGTCTGCATTTTACATTTTGCAGATTTCAAATGCATTGTAGGCTTTGAAGCAACTGTATGTTTGAAGCATTGTTGTTTTTTTTTCTCCATATTTTTTTCCCACATCATTCATAAGGGGCTAATCCTATCCGCAGATTTTATCTCTTGTGTGTGAATTATACTACTTGAATTTACATGTCTACAAGAATTCTACCTTGACTCAAGTTAGACACTTGACCTGTGACATAATTTCATATAAAGAAGAAAATCTTCATTCTCCTCAGTTAACTTTAAAACCATGAAAAGATTTGCATTTGAGATTATGTGTATGAATTATTGTTTTAAGCTTTAAAGGTAAAAAATTCCAATGCTGGTGAAATTTCCATAGATTTACATATGAGGAACATGATCACCAGAATCAACAATTCAATGCTTGCAACAAGCAATTTCTCATTTTGTCACACTGTTTTCAACTCTGACTTTGCTGCAATGCTTTCAATTCTACTTGTCTATTCAACCTATATTCTTGTTTATTATCCACAATTTACAGTCTTCTAAAAGCAGATATACCAAATTTATTTACCTCCATACCAGATAAGAAAATTTCATAACTGTCCATAATTATAAGCATTTGCAGACAACAAAGCAAATTTGACTCCAAATAATAACATTTGTCATTGTTAGTGCAGAAAACATCATGGGAAAAGGAGAAAATGCTGGTAACCAGCATTTTCTCCTTTTCCCATTATGTTTTCAAAAGCAATATTCCTTTACTTTAAACCCATACCATTCAGTAAAGTAGGCAGTTAATATACAAAAAAATTCATGAATATTCAAAGGCTATCAAGATAAAGAAAATAAAACAGTAGATATTTATACCTGTGATGTCAGCCCCAAAGTCTACATCACCAATGATGTCAGCATCTTGAATTGTAAGTTCATCAAATATTGACGCATTATTCCTCCTATGACAAAATAAATACACATCATAAATGAACCATATTCTACCTTTTATGCAAGATATGTGTTACCAGGCGCATCATCACATGATCTAGAAGATATTTTTTTTCGTCGAAAGATCCAAATTTATTTTATCAAGTGATCACCGTCAGTAATATTTTCACAAGTGGCATAGCCACAAGTGAAAATATTACCGATTGTGTTCATGAGATGAAATAAATCTCGATCTTTCACAAACCCCCCCTCCCCAAATATTCTATTTATTTCATGCTCTTAACCCATTACCAAACGACAAAATTATAGGTTTGTCCAAATTGAAAGGAATTGCATTAGACAAAATAAAAGCGACTAAAAATTTGAAATTTGTTTTGTGAAGGGTAGAAAACATTGTGGGAAAAGGAGAAAATGCTGGTCACCAGCATTTTCTCCTTTTCCTACAATGTTTTCTAAAAGCCTCCTCAGGGGCGTCAAAAGTAGGAATTGTGTGGTAATGGGTTAACCCTTTCTGGGAGCTCTATCAAAGTTCAGTGCAGTTCTTTTCTGTTATTCCCCGTGGCGTACCCCTCCGGCATAGCAAAGCATTACAATATTACATCAAACATGAGAAATGATGTCATATTTCCATCTGGTTGTGAGGCACGCGCAATCTACATAGGCAACAAGAACATGAAAATTGGTCATACCCGTGTAATATCAAAAAATATTTTCACTGCTATTTCTCTATATCCTGCTGGAAAGCATGAAATAAAAATCCATAAAATCCATAGATCCATTAAATCTGTTTTGTCTAAAAACCCACTGAGTCCTGAGGTAGAATGGTCCTTTGGTATGATGCAAGATGACAGCTGTTGCTCGATGGCAGGAGCCACTTGGAACTTATGAAGGTCACAGCCCAGAGAGACAATCATTTATGAACCCATCTGCACTGATAACTAGGTTCATTTATCCGTTTTTTTGTAAAATTTTATCTCTGAAAGGGGACTATGGTTAAATTTTCTTCGATTTCCTTGCACACCTCATCTTACTATATACAATAAAGAAGGAATCGCCAAGGGGCTATTTATAGTACAGTCTTCCATAGTGATAAATTGTTGTCCCTTGATAGACCAATCGAGTTTCTGAAGCCTAAGTTAACTCTTTACCAAACGACAAATTTTTGGACTGGTCCAAATTCAAAGCGTCTGCACACAACACATTAAATCTTGTTAATGTGATGATATCTGACTTTGATAGGGTAGAAAATATTGTGGGAAAAGGAGAAAATGCTGGTTACCAGCATTTTCTCCTTTTCCCAAAATGTTTTCTATAGGCTTTTTTCTCAAGGACATTAATAGTCTTGACTGTGTGGCAAACATCTAATTGGACAAGATCCTTTCTATCTAGTTTTTGTAACAGTGACCTTAAGATTCACTGTAGTTTTAAAATGAAGTTATGTGCATAATCTGCTTACAAAGAGGCCTAAAACCATATAAAGTTTCATGGCACAACCTACAAAGGTAACCAATAAATTGCTGAAGTTACTGCAAACTATAATTTTAGCTTGCAACATAGACCCTGGGCCTTTTCTTCTATAACTTACTTTGAGGATGTATTGTTACTGTTACTACTTTCCATGGATTCTTCCATATCATCTAACTCTGGAGTGGTGGCCACTATATGTGCAATGGTATCATCCAAACCTGGAATTTGTACATACATTAATTCATTAGCACAGCATAAAAAATCTTGACTGGTTCAAAAGAAAGTGATTGCAGACCATATGTTAGATGTGGTTTTAATGATGGAATCTGGACATGGAAGGGTAGAAAAAAAACCTTGGAAATGCAGAATCTCTTTTGTAACAATGTTTTCAAATGTCTTTCTTGAAGCACATTTCAAGTTTCACAATTATATGATAATCAGATCCTTATCATATCCATCTTAATGATATCCTAGTTATTGGGCCATGATAAAAATCAAATGTTTTTGTTGATCTACATGACTTTAATAAATAGAACAGAAGTTGAATATGCATACTTGGAAACTGCGAGATACAGGCAGAATATTTATCAAGAAAAAAATCAATTGCATAATTATAATAGCAGCCAAAATAAATATGTGTGCATGTGTTTTTTATTAGAACAACATTTACATTAGAAAAGAAATTTCAATAATCTAAAGCTGCAGACTGTAAATATCTATTTCTCATTAAGCCATAGATCAAAGACTTGCAGAATTGAAAATTGGGCAACAGGTTAATTGCAGGAGTGTTGAGGAAGTCTCTGTAGGTATGTCTGTGACACAGTCATCATTATTATGACCATAAAGCATGAGAACTTACCAGCAATGGATCGGTCCAGGTGGGAGAAAGCAGTGTAAAAAAGAAGCATTACTCAGTGAAACAATGGTAAAACATTGGAAGCACACTGATGTTACAAAGCATTTTTTCATTTCTTTTTGCAGGTTTTTATCTAGCTTTTGTAAATGCTTTAGCAAAGATTCTACTATAAGTACTAGTGGCAAAAAAAAAAGATAACGTAAAAAAGAGGGCAATGACAACTCTGGATTGCTCACCTGAGCAATTGTGTGTCAGGAAAACTTAAAAAGTTATCATAAAAACTTCATCTAATCCAGACAAATGTTCTTAAATCAAGTTTCATGAACTCTAGGGGCTCAGAGTTTTTTTTTTTCTTAAAAAAAATTTGACCTGGTTACCCACTTTCAAATCAAATGATCCAACATTCAGGCTTGCCCAAGATATGAGTTTAAAGACTGATAACAATTCATTACATTATACTAAAAAAATACCAAAGTGTACATAAGAATAGACCTGATGAATTGCGACACGCAGTACACTCAGAACGGTTACAAATATTCTCCCTGAGCGATTAACAGTAATGTAGGTTAAAATCTGAATTTTCAAGACTGTTTTCAGATGTAATGAAGTAATTTAACCCCTTACCAAACAATCCCTGGTTTTTATGACCCTGAGATAGAATTCTTTTGAAAATATTGTGGGAAAAGGAGAAAATGCTGGTAACCAGCATTTTCTCCTTTTCCCACAATGCTTTCTACCCTACTGGAAACAAATTTCAATTTTTGAGTTATGTTTATTTTTCCATATGCAAGTGCTTTCAATTTGAACCAGTCTAAAATTTTGCCATTTAGGAAAGGACTAAAACTGACTAGAACACACCAGTATGTTTCTGTTGTTTGCAATCTAGCAGTATGGGTACCATTCTTTTTTCAAGGAACTGGGTGCATTAATGTATTATTGAGTGCATTGTGTCGAAAAGTAAAAGGAAAAGGAATTTTAACTTTTTTGTTCTTCTATGATTAATTCTTTACCAAACAACAAAATTTTAGACTCTTACACAGCGAAAGCACTTGTCAACGACAAAATAAACATGGCTCAGAAATTGAAACTTTACTTTGTAACAGTAGAAAACATTGTGGGAAAAGGAGAAAATGCAGGTCACCAGCATTTTCTCCTTTTCTTTTAATGTTTTCAGAAGGTTCCTCATCAGGGTTGATAAAAACAGGGATTGTTTGGTAAAGGTTACATTTCTGTATGATTGCGGAAACTATACATTGTAATTTATTCAATGATGCTAATAATCTAACTTATAAAACAAATATTTGTAATCAAGCTAAATATTGATGACTTACTGATGCTTTCTCAAAAAAAAAAAATCAAATTACCATTAAAGAGAGATGAAATTTATTTGTGATTTTCATAGCTAGAAATCATGATTTGCATAGTTACCCGGAAGATATCTTTGCATTTAATTAGCACATGTTAACCAGAAGTAATTTATCTTTAAAAGAGAACCTGACAAGCTCTAAGTGCTAAAGGAAGTGTTTAGGAATAAATGGAAAAACCAAGTAAAAATAATAGTAATACCTTTATACACAACTGAAAAAAGCCACAAACATACAACAGTGTATCAAATGAAAAGTACATTCATGCAAAGCATGATGTTAACTATCATACATTATAGTTATAAAAACGTGATACATCACAATGGTTGTAAAGATTTGTACCGAGTATAATGAAAATATTGCGTAGCATTCTCCAATATCATATTTCTTTGAAATTCTTGCATGAAGAAAAATAGTCAAAACAGCCTAAAAACTGCAATAATTTGGCTTTTCCAATGCCTGAAAAATTCACCATTATTTACTATGCCATCTACAATACAAAAATTACTCAACGAGACAATTCTAGTGAGTACCCACAACATACCGTTTGAAAGAGAAATAATGGATTTAGAGTACCATCACTCCACTCCCTCTTATCTAAAGCTCTGTATTTCTGATCTTTCCGATCAACATATTCATTATTTCAAACTCTACGAGTCAACATTTTACTATTTCTGACATCATGTCTCGACTAGTTTATGGACTAGTTTCTAAATTAAGAATTATTACAATATTTGTAACTTTCAGTCAAATACAGCCCCTTAGTACTAGATATTATATTTAAGTTCTGAATCAGGCCTACAATAAATGCAGGATTCTCTCATTTTTGTCACAAATATTACACTTACCAGGTATTGCATCTTCCTCAAATCCAAAGTCACCTTCATCATAAAGTGGAGAGGTTGGTGTCTCTGGAGACTCTGGTACTAATCTTGTTGCTTTATCTACTACCTTTGTTTTAATAGTATTCTCAGTTTGCACTTTTATAGTGGGAGTTTTCATAGTTTTAGCTTCTGTTACTGTTTCAAGTTTTGAACTATCAATGGATTTACCCGTATCTATCACAGCACTTTTTGAAGCTCCTTGTAAGGAACTTTCAGTCCTGTCAACAGCTCCCACTTTATCTATTTCTTTATTTTCTGAGATCTTTTCACTATTATCCGAGTCATGTACACTTACTCCTACACTACCAGTTAATTCAGATTGTGATTTTTCCTTAGTATCACTTGATTCTATTTCCTCTGAGGTTCTAGTGTTTATCTCTGCTACAGGATTAGTACCAGATTGTGTTATTGAGCTATTGGATGTTTTAGATTCACTGTCTGTTATTGTTTGTGAATCACTTTTAACATTATCTTTACTTTCCTCTGAGACAGGGGGTACTACAGAGCTGCCGTCTTTCTCACCACCTGTTTCTAATGAAATCAAACAGAAAACAAACAAACACAATGCAGAACATAACAAGAAAATGGTGAAATATTGAAAACAAAATTTGAAAATACATGTAGCTGAAAAAATGCTGTCTAATATCTGTTATACCCTCCTTTTACACCAAATCATCATAAAAACATTTTCAATCAGAGCAGATACCCAAATATTAGTCTGAGACTGTTATCAGTACAAATTTTAAACAAATTAATGAGAAGTGCAAATGAGATCAAACAGCATGCTCTGTGCTGCCTGATGTTGATCTAAACTATACGGCCTGAAACATGAAAAGGGACATTTGGACAATTGCGCAGTGTCGTCTCAGATCAGCCTGAGCACTCCGAGCAGGCTTGTCCAAGACAATATTTTCCATTTTTATGTAATTTTCTGTTACATGCAAGTCTACTGCAGCACAAAATCTAATGTACTCATAAAGTGCTATCTCCAATTAGCATGCACGGACAGTCCAGGCTGATCAAAGACGACACTTTACACATATTCAATTGCCCTTTTTGCTTGTTGCAGACCATTATAATGTTGCTTTTGGCAAGTTTTCTTCTTTAAATATTAACTTTAATCTATGACGCTTTAAAACATCAAAGATCATATTGACTAAATTTTCTGAAGATGCTATGAAGATTTTTTTTCAATTATGAACAAAATTGTACTATCTCAACCAAATTTTTATTCCACCTCCCCCCTCACAGATATTGTGCAGCGCAAGCTCAAAAAAAAACTTGGTAAATAAAAAATATGATACAAGTGAAACAGAGAACTACTAGTATATACAAGAACAACTACAATACTATTAACATGTACAATTAGAGTCTAACATTTACTCAGTAGTATTGTATAGGGGCAACAGACCTTCCCTACACTTTCAGATATTACTATACGTATTACATCCAATGAAACTTACAGGAACATTACATGTACAATGCAGATGAAAACCAGAATGCACCAAATATGGTCAGTTCATGTAATTACATGGTCAAAATTCTTCTGTATTTACTTAAAGAATTTTAAACTCTTTTCAACCAATCCCAAATTTTGAACTCCTAAAAGAGCCAGACTTCTGAAAACACTGTGGAAAAAATTAGAAAATGCTGGTTACCACCGTTCTTTCCTATTCCCGCTGTGTAAGTCTAAAACCTTTTGGTTTGATTAAGAAATAATAATCTTAAATTTCTATCGTGGTTTATTGTTCAATAAACCACAGTTGTGAGTTACGAGGCACAGTATATAATCCACGAGCTCTATGGCCCGAGTGGTTTATTCATTTCGCATCGTAAGGCGCATGGTTTATTGAATGATAAACCGTGACAGAAAGAAGACTATTTCAATTCTAACATGATCAACTCTTAATCAAAGGAAAACAAGTTCATAATACGAGTAAAAACGCAGATGCAGATAACTTACTTTATACAGAATGATGTCACTATACATCGAATAACATAGATTTGACCATAATTTCGTTGCACAGTGTTTATAGAGCCAAATTCGCATGTCATGTTAGAATAAAGAATTAAGTGATCAACAAACACCCTGAATGATGATATGATTTTCCAACAGGTGAAACAATCATGAGCATACAAATAGGATAAACAGTTCTATAAGCAATGATATCCCAAAAAGCAAAACCAAATGGACAAGGCACCATGCTTTAAAATTTCCTATTTTATTCGAATCATGATTTTTTATTGAGAGGGTTTAACTCTTTACCAAACAACAAAATTCTGGACAAGTCCAAACTGAAATCATTTGCAGATGACAAATGTGATTCAAAAATTGAAATTTGATTTGGAAAGGTTAGAAAATAGTATGGGGAAAAAGGAGAAAATGCTGGTTACCTGCATTTTCTCCTATTCCCACAATGATTTCAAAAGTCTTCTTACTCAGGGGCTTTAAAAGTCTGGATTGTAAGGTAGAGTTAAGCACATTTGTAAGATACTTATTCAACCCTTTACCAAATGACAAAACATTAGACTTGTCAAAATTGAAAACATTTGCAGACAACAAATCAAGTGGCTAAAATTGCAGAAATTTGTCCTTGATAAGAGTGGCAAACATCGTTGGAAAAGGAGAAAATACTGGTTACCAGCATTTTCTCCTTTTTCAACAATGTTTTCAAATGGCTTCTTTCCCCGGGTCATTCAAATCCAGGCTTGTTTGGTACAGGGACAAGTTATGCTCTGTAAAAAGAGTGTTTAATGTACCGATGACAAAAAATGTCAACCCAAGTCAATATGCCCACAAAAGTTTTTCTAATGGTCCAATTTCTGCATATCAAAGGAACATTCTTCCATCTGCTTCAGCAGGTTTTAAAACAAAATGGATCCCTACCATGCCATGACTTAAATAGTGCAATATGTTACACAGATGCAGTAAAACCCCGTATCCTAGAGTGCCCTTTCAATAATATAAGAGCCATGCTCTTTGCAAAGGGGGCTTAACCCATTACCACACAATCCCTACTTTTGACGCCCCTGAGAAAGAAGCCTTTTGAAAACACTATGGGAAAAGGAGAAAATGCTGGTAACCAGCATTTTCTCCTTTTCCCATAGTGTTTTCTACCCTTCCCAGAACAAGTTTCAATTATTCAGTCACCTTTATCTTGTCGTCTGCAAATGCTTTCAATTTGAACCAGTCTAAAATTTTGTCGTTTGGTAATGAGTTAATGCATCTCTACAATGCAGGATACCAAACAAGCAATCACAGTAGTTTAGATCCATAACAATCCATTTTTTAACAAACACACAGAATCATGAGGTAAACTCATCCTTTGACATGCAGAAAACTTACCAAAAGCAAAAAGTTTGGTCAAAGTCAGCCTGTGCGGACTGTGCAGGCTGACTTGAGTTGGTACTTTTTACACGGCAAAAAGTTTGGCCAAGGTCTGCCTGCGCATACTGCGCTGACTTGATATGGTACTTTTTACAAATGCATGAAGCACTCTTTTCACAAAGCATAGCTCATTTCGATTTCGCCTGTAATGATACCTTGATACTTAAAGCTTACTGACAGAAAGAGGTTCTCAGTTAGATTATAGGAATAATAGAATCCCCTGAAACATCAGCTGGGATATTGGGATATAGCAATGTGAACACAACATCAAAATTGGTTTGCATGCAAAATTTAGCAGTAACTTTTAAAGCTTACCACAATGTTGTGTAAAAGCATCAAAACTTTCAACATTAAGTTTAAGTCTAGGCATCAATACTAGCCCTCTGTTTGTCTATATTTCCTGAATAGCCTAGCTTTGTCAATGATAATGCAACCCTAAAGCTGAGTGATAGCATTGTCAACCAAAAGGAAAACTTTTACATTAACGTACGAAAAAATGTCTGCAATCCGTAAATCATAAAATTTTTGACATGTATATATTGATTGATTGATTATTTTCGTTTATTTATCGTCGCTACCTGTTGCCCATCTGAGCGACGCCCCCAGAAGACTGTTAGTTATTACGGGGGATAGTGCAAGGATACAGGCCGAAACTACTGAGAATTCCGCCTGGTTCTTTAACGTGCTCGGTGTATAGCACCGTCACACAGGACCTCGGTTTAACGTCTCATCCGAAAGACTATTAGTAATTTTTAGTTGGCCAGCCGGGGATACGAACCCACAACCTGTAGGACATTGTGTTCACAAGTCCTACGCTCTACCTACTGAGCTATATCGGCTGGTAACATGTATATATATCCACTTATACAGTATATAAGCCTCAATCCTGGCTGAGACAAAAATTTCAGGTGATCAGAAGGCTAGCTTTGAAAACTAGAACAAAACAAGGATTAACTCTTTACCAAACAACAAAATAGTAGACTGATCCAAATTGAAAGCACTTGCAGACAACAAAATAATTATGACTAAAAAACTGATATTTGGTTTGGGAAATGTAGAAAACATTGTGGAAAAGGAGAAAATGCTGGTGACCAGCATTTTCTCCTTTTCCCACAATGCTTTCATAAAGCTTCTTTCTCAGGGTCTTTAAAAGTTGGGGTTGTGTGGTAAAGTGTTACACAAATAACCTCCTGCAAATGACTTTTCCTATCTTTCGCAGCAGACTATACTTCAAAACATTGTAGCAGAAGGACATTTCCACCATTTTCTGTCTTTCTCATAATGTTTTTTCACCCTTTCATAGACAAAATAAAGCATTCTTTCACTCAGATAGAGCCATAGGTAATTTGTCATCAACAAACAGTTTCAACTCAAGATGTCGCTAAAATTCTGTAGTGTAGCAAATACATGTATTTTGAAATTGACTGCTACAAATTGGTTTGCAGGAGAAATCTTAGAATAAACAGTAGATAAACATAGCACCTGATATTGACATACTCACTTGTAGCTGTGGCAAACTCTCTCACGTCTACTTTATCCGTATTCTGTTCTTTATCACTGGTTTTTGTCGTGACATGCACTTGTCTGGCAAGATTGGAGTTAATATCTGGAGATTCCAAATCACTCAGCTCACTCTTTAGGCTCACATTTGAGTCCTTTCCACTTCTCGGAGACATCATGTCAAATGCTGAAGCATCAGGCGGACTTCCTGTAGATTTTAATGGCGTGCTACCTGTCATGCTGATCATGTTCACCGGTTTTAGATTTGGCAACTGGAAACCTCCCCTGATCAAGAGAAGCAGATGATTTATTTGTTTTGTGTTTATCAGTACTTCACCTATTACCAAACGACAATATTTTAGGCTTGCCTAAATTGAAAGCATTTGGAGACGACAAAATAAAAGTGATTGAAAATTTGAAATTTGTTTTGTGAAGGGTAGAAAACATTGTGAGAACAGGAGAAAATGCTGGTTATCAGCATTTTCTCCTTTTCCCACAATGTTTTCTACAGGCTTCTTTCTCAGGGGCGTCAAAAGTAGGGATTGTGTGGTAATGGGTTAACCCTTTCCCAAATGACAAACTTTTGGACTAGGCCAAATTGAAAGCATTTGCAGACGACAATACGACAATTCAACTCTTGCTGAAAAATGATTTCTGTCTATGATAGGGTAGAAAACATTGTGGGAAAAGGAGAAAATGCTGGTTACCAGCATTTTCTCCTTTTCCTACAATGTTTTCAAAAGGCTACTATTCCAGACCCATAAAACCCAGGGATTATTTGGGAAAGGGTTAAGTTACATCAGGGCAGAAAGTAAAACTCATCATTTTCCTTCAGTTTTAGAATTAGGATTCTTGTACATGAGGCAGGAGGTATAATGGTTGGACTATGCAAGCTCAATTTTGGACATTTATTGATCTTTCTGCTCAGACATACCTTCTCTTTATCCTTGTCAGCACCATAGGCAAAAACAATGACTTTTGCAGATGGGATAGATCAGGAACAGACTACACAGAACATGCAGTCTGATCTTTGATCCATACCTTCCCCTTGTGTAGTCAACTTTATTCAATCAAAATCTTTGTAAGTACCAATAGATTATATTTAGAGCTGCTGAAATAGGTCAATTGTATTTATTTGGTTTTAGAGTTAACCCTTTCCCAAAAAACAGATTTTGGACTCTTCCAAACCAAAAGAGTTTGCAGATGCCAACTTTAGATTTGGAGAAAATGGCAGAAAGTTCTCAAAAAGGGTAGAAAACACTGTGGGAAAAGGAGAAATTGCTCGTTACAAGCAATTTCTCCTTTTCCCACAGTGTTTTCAAAAGACTTTTACTGCAGACATGTAAAAACCAGGGCTTGTTTGGGAAGGGGTTAAATAAACAATCCTTTAATTTGGTGTAATGCAATTGAACTCAGTTGAAACAATACTAATGAAGACATTTCTTTGTCCAGCTAAAAGTCAAAACAAAATCTTCGCCAAAATAGGATAGGTTACTTTAGAAATAGGTTACTTTTTAATTAAAAAAAAGTAATACTGTCAAAGGAAAAATATCATGTATGTTTACCCATATGAGCTTACTTTCAGAAAACAGCAAAGGAACCTATGTTAATGCATCACAGTTGAAAAAAGAAAGCTCATTCTCAATTTTGCACGCTATGTAATAGTCAGAGAGAGAGGTGTAGATAATGCAAACACATGCGCTAGATTTATATACTTTCGAATTTAATCCTTAACCCTTTACCACACAACAAGATTTTACAGCTGTCTGAATTGAAAGCATTTGCCGATGACAGTTTCAGTGTGGCCCATATGAAATGAGTTTTCTTTGATAAGGTTTAAAAAACATTGTGGGAAAAGGAGAAAATGCTGGTAACCAGCATTTTCTCCTTTTCCCACAATGATTTCAAAGGCCATCTCTTTCAGGGCTGTTAAAAGTCTTCATTGTGTGGTAAAGTCTTATCCAGATGACAAAATTTAGTCTGATCCAGGTTTGAAGGCATTTTCAGATGATAAATTCAATGTCGCTCAAAAAATGGATTTGTCCTTCACAGTGTAGAAACACAGCAGGAAAAGGATAATTACTAGCATTTTCTCCTTTTCCCACAGTGTTTTCAATACCACTATTTACTAGGATCATTAAAAGCTATTCTTGAGTGGTAAAGGGTAAAGAGGCAAGACAGGAATAAGACATGTTGTTTGTGAAAAATAAAGAAGAAACTTTTTTATCCTGAAAGACCTGTGACAGTTGGGGAAAAAGATCAAGTCATTCTTTATCTTAGATATGAACGGAAGAACATTTCTTAAGGAATATGATGCAAGTTTTGAAAGACTTTGATACATAAAGAGGCAAACATTGGTACTCATTGCACCTTACGTTTCAAATGGACTTGGGGATGCTTGAAGCGATCTTTGTGCGTGATAGTTAAAGCTACCTTTCCTAGAAAAACTGTGGAAAAAGACAAATTCTTTACTCAAAATCTTGACTCAGTTGCCAAATTCTGTTGTTTGTACTAAGAAATATCACAAAAACATATGAACAATAATTAGTGACTATAACTTTTCATCCAGTGTAAACACATGTACATGCAATTTATTGTGGTCTAATTCATAACCACCCTGTAAATATTGCTCCTGACTGAAAGTATCCTTGTAAAATAAGGACAATCACAATTTAAATTCATCACTTTACCAAACAACAAAATTTAGACTGGTCCAAATTGAAAGCTCTTGCAGACGAAAAAATAAATTTGACTCAAAAATTGAAATTTGTTTCCAGAAAGGTAGAAAACATTGTGGGAAAAGGAGAAAATGCTGGTTACCAGCATTTTCTCTTTTTCCTACAATGTTTTCAAAAGGCTTCTCTCTCAGGGTCGTAAAACCCTGTTGTTTGGTAAAGGATTATCTGTCCATATATGAATATATACATAAAAGCACTGTGTGGCATGCCTATCGTATTTGCAATAATATTTTCAAACATTTTCTGCTGTGGATATAAAATATATGAAAATAATTGTAAATTTAAAAGCAAAAAGTTTAATTTCAAGATTTCTAAAATGCTGTTAAATATATAAATTCAACTTTTCTCCCTTGAAAGGAATTCATTTTCCTTGGTTTCTGCATTTAATTCTTTACCAAATGACAAAATTTTAGACTTTTCCAAATGGAAAGCATTTGTAGATGAGAATTATGATGTGGCTCTAATGTTTGTATTTGTCCTAGAATGGCAAGAAAACATTGTGGGAACAGGAGAAAATGCTAGTTACTATCATTTTCTTCTTTTCCCACAATGTTTTCAAAAGCTTTCCTCTTTGATTAAAAAAAACATCAACATGCTATAACGGCAGAAAAAGATAATCTAATAATTCCATTTGACAACCTTTTCCACATTATGTGAGTTGTGTTCTGTAAAAAGAAGCCTTACTACATATGCACAAAGTCTGTGCAGGCTGAACTGGGTCAAAAATGTTTCCTGCTTGTCGATTTTTCATTATGTCCAAGGACCATTCTATCTCATGATTTGGGTGGTTGTTAGACACATCAGATTTTTTTGATCTGCAGTTATGTGATGAGTGGCTTGGTATAATGCACAACAGAGATACTTTTACCCTCTTTTACCAGAGTGCTATCTTATATGTATAAGCTTAACAAGAAAAACATAAGTAAAAATGCTAATAAAATAGAATATACAGTCACCTAGATCTTGGACTATTGGCCATGTCTGCAATCCTGTCACTTCCCATCAACATCTTAGCTCTTTCCATATAGTCCATGTGGGTACGCATCAGCTACAGAATGTTCATAAATAAATTGTAAGATAAATGTACATTGATAGTTTCTTGTTCAATTTAATGTTGTCTTTTTCTTTTGTTTGTGACATTTACTATAGGCAGCGAGCTTTAGAATGTGAAACTTGATCTAAATCAACTCTACTTAACCCATTACCAAACGACAATATTTTAGACTGGTCTAAATTGAAAGCATTTGCAGACAACAAAATAAAAGTGAGTGAAAATTTGAAATTTGTTCTGGGAAGGATAGAAAACATTGTGGGAAAAGGAGAAAAAAGTAGGGATTGTGTCGTAATGGGTTAAAGACAAATTTTGTACTCGTCCAAAACGCATATGTATAACACATATTTGGTGTAGCTGACATTATTTGATAAAGAGGATCTTACAAGAGTGTTTATGTATTATCATTTTTGTCAACTGAGTGGACTAAAATTGTATGACACCAGCCTTGGCAAGCCTCAAATACATTTTTTTAGTCAACAAGTTTGATAAAAATGATAAAACATAAACACAAATGTGAGATTATATTTATCACATGAAAGGAATAACTGACAGAAAAATATCCTGCATTATCATCTTCAGCCTCTATACCATTCACGGGTCCATATCTTCCTTTTAGTTTGGTTTAACCTATTACCAAATGACAAAATTTTGGACTTGTCCAAATTGGAAGCATATGCAGACGACAACATAAAAGTGACTGAAAATTTGAACTTTGTTTTGTGAAGGGTAGAAAACATTGTGGGAAAAGGAGAAAATGCTGGTTACCAGCATTTTCTCCTTTTCCCACAATGTTTTCTAAAGGCTTCTTTCTCAGGGGCGTCAAAAGTAGGGATTGAGTGGTAATGGGTTAAAATGTGTACATACATAATTAGATAGTTCTGTGACATTTACACCGAAAGAAGAGTGAAACAGTTTTAAGATGGGTTAGGTCTACCTACTTCTGCAATGATATTGATTTTAAGACTTCTGCTGTATTTCTTGATTTTTATCAACCATGAAAATCAAAAACTTTCCACACATATACATCTGAGCATCAGTGACGTCATTTTTCCCCAAAACGGCGTAACAGTACAAATTCCTGCACGAACAGGTTAGTTTCTCAGGATTCACCCGCTCCTGACCGAAAACTGATCAGAACCAGGACCCAAAAAACAACAAAACACTTATGTATTATTGAAAATAAGTCATTGGTTTAACAAACTGCCAGAGGTTGTTTTATGTGACAAATAACTTTCTACAAAACAATCCGATGTTTAACCCTTTACCAAACAACAAAATTTTAGACTGATCCAAATTAAAGCATTTACAGACAACAAAATGAATATGACTAAAGAATTAAAATTTGTTTTAGGTTGGGAAGAAAACATTAAGCATTTTCTTTTTTTTCTCACAATGTTTTCAAAAGGCTTCTATCTTAAGGTTGTAAAAACCAGGGATTGTTTGGTAAAGGGTTAAACAACACTGAGGAAGAAGACTTTTAAACCATTGTGTGCAAACTTGAAAATACTGCTAACCCATACTTCTTCCCTTCCCCAGAACATTTTCTACTCTTTCACAGTCCAACTCCATCATTCAAGACACTTTCAATTTTGACAAGTTTTAACTTCTGCTGCTATGTAATGAGTTAAAAAGCAGAAAAAATATTATGGGAAAAAGAAGAAAACTCTGCTAGACTGTATTTCATACTAAGCAAACAATGTTTTCGAAAGCCTTTACTCTTCAGGATCATACAAACTTAGTATTAGTTGACACAGTACTGAGGACAGTAACTATTGTTGAATATGGTCACATTCTACTTTCAGTAGAAATACTAAATTTCTGTTCATTTTCACTCCTTATTTTTTTTCCCCAAGATGACATGAGGACTCAGTATTTCTTATTTCTAAACTTACCTCTGTATATCGCTCATGCACTTTATTATACTCTTTCTTTAGCTCCACTTCTTTGTCTTCCATTCTTGTTGCTGCAATATCAAGTTCCATGTCATTTTTAGAGCATCAAGTACATATGAATTATGCTCTGTAAAAAGGGGGCTTAATGTATATGCAAAATCTATTCACTAAGGGTCAGCCTGCACATTTAGCAAAGGCTGATGGGGGCGAAACTTTTCCCTATTGGTCAATTTTCCATATGTAAAAGGACCGGTGTACCTAATGATAATATCCTTTGTCAAAAGAGTGGCAATTACAGATCCATGCTTGTGTGACAGTTTGCCTCATATCACACATCACGGAGATGCATTAAGCCCCCTTTTCTCAGAGCATGGCTCATATAAGACTTGATTTTTATGGATATTATGATTCATAAGGGGGGTATAGTTTGATTTTGATTAACCCTTTACCACACAATAATGAGTATTTAACGACCCTAAAGGAGAATCCTTTTGAAAACAATGTGGAAAAAGGAGAAAATGCTGGTAACCAGCATTTTCTCCTTTTCCCACAAGGTTTTCTACTCCATCAAAGACAAATTGCACCATTTTATCCACACTGAAATTGTCGTATTTGTATTTGGACAAGTCTAAAATTTTGCAATATTCAATTTTGACAGGAAAAATACAGCCTTGAAACACTTAAATTGTTCCATTCAGGTCTTCACCTTATACCACACAATCACAAGGTTTAGTAACCTTGATGAAGAAAGTTTTGAAAACATTGAGAGAAAAGGGGAAAATGCTGGTAACTGGCATTTTCTGCTTTTTCTAGTTTTCTACCCTAGTATCAAACACCAATTTCATCATGTCAGCCACACTGAAATTGCTGTCTGCAAATGCATGCAATTTGGGCTCATCTAAAATTTACAGTATGTGGTAATGACTTAAATAAAAATTGTAATAAATGTATTAATAAACATCTCCTACTAATGCATAATCTCTTAATTCTTTTGGCATAAGGTTGGAACCAAGAGAGATTTATAAATCTGATCCCATCATTCTGGTCCCATCATCCGAGGTATGCCAAATGCTTATAGTTGCGACAATAATAAGAAAGTGCCAAGAGTGGTACGAAAAAATAGATTTTCACAAATTAACTCTTTACCACACAATCCCGACTTTTAATGCCCCTGAAAAAGAAAGCCTTTGAAAACAATGAGGGAAAAGGAGAAAATGCTAGTAACCAGCATTTTCTCCTTTTCCCACAAGGTTTTCCACCCTTCCCAAATAAAATTTCCATTTTTGATTCACGATTATTTTGTTGTCTGCAAATGCTTTCAATTTGGTCTGGTCCAAAATTTTGTCGTTTGGTAATGAATTAACAAACCAATAACACTGGTATATACAATACGTACCATGGTCAGATGCATTCTTTATTTTTAACTCCATCATTCTATTTTGGGATTCCAGAAATTCCACTTTGTCTTCCATTTGCTTTTTATACTCTTCAGTCTCATCCTCAGCTTCAAGGTATTTCTGTAATGATAAAATACTTTTCATCAAAACCTTCATAAAACAACCTAAAGTACATGTCAAAGATTTCAAGGCATTTAAGGCTATAAATTTGAACAAAACTACATTGTATTCACTAAGAAAATTACCAATTTCTAAATACAAAAAATAGCAATTTTTACTGACAGACATGTATATACGATTAACAGAGTTTGCTTTAAGGACAATATACTATCAACATGTCTAGCAAAATGCTAGAAGGTATGCTTTGTCAGACTGTTTTGTGAGAACAACAACATTTTTATGAGATAAAATGTATCATGATTTATTTATATCAAATTTCTTTTATCGCCCAAGTTGCGCATAATTTGGTAGGGTAAAAATTCCTGTGCAATATATTGAACCCACTTCTTTGACAATTTTGTTTATCACATAACATGCAAGAGTAAAATTTCTAAGGAAGCTTATTTACATATATCTGTACTTAAATGTCCACTAATGGACAAATATAAACAATTTGAGGGTCAAATTTGCAGGTCAAATTGCATACTGATTAACTTTTTACCACATGAGAAAATTTTAGACCAGTCCAAATTCAAAGCATTTGCAGACAACAAAATAAATGTGACTGAAAAAATTGAAAATTGGTTTGTAAAGGGTAGAAAACATTGTGGGAAAAGGAGAAAATGCTGGAACCAGCATTTTCTCCTTTTCCCACAATGTTTTCAAAAGGCTTCTTTCTCAGGGTCATTAAAAGTCGGGATTGTGTGGTAAAGAGTTAAATCAATACCCTTTAAAAGTTTGGTAACACTTTGGATATAATAATGTGTCTGATAATATAAGTATGGTAACCAGCATTTTCTTCCTTTTCCACAATGTTTTCTAACCAGTCAGAATATGCAAGCTCTTCTGTATCAACTCTAATTGGCCCTCTGTTTAAGCCTTCAGTTGGAAGGGTATAATATTTGTCCTCTGTGTAAGGGTTAATAGCATAAAGACCAGTAAAAGACAGGTTAACCCTTTACCAAACAATCCCTGTTTTTCTTCATCCCAGAGACAGAAGCCTTTTGAAAACATTTTGGGAAAAGGAGTGAATGCTGAAAACCAACATTTCCTCCTTTTAGCACAGTGTTTTCTACCCTGCTGGTAACAAATTTCTATTTTCGAGTTACATCTATTTTGTTGTGTCGGAAAGAGTTAAGTAAATAAATTACACTGTATACTTATGATACAGAGAAATACTACAATTATACAAAATCATGCATATAATCAATTAGCTACTGATAAAATACAAGTAGCTAATTATTTTGATTCAGACTGCCTAGAAAAAGTTTTTTTTTGTATGAAACTGGCTTTCGATGACATTATGAAATTAGGAGAAAATGGTGGAGACAATATTTCTAAGGTTTTGTAACAATTTTTCCATCCTTTCACAGACAGGATCTCTCATTTTAACCCCTGTCTTTCTTCCACTATGGACAAATCCAATTTTTTTTTCTATGGTAGACTACACGGCGGGGAATCACGTGACACAACAACCACAACAATGACCGTTATTTGAAAAAAAATCCCCAACTTCAGGTAAGAAAATCTTCAATAATTCCGTTAATACGTGACCGATTGGAATTTTGTTTGAAGCAGAGAAGGCGGAAGGACTCCGGGGATTTGCTTGATGTGTTAGATTTTTTAAACAACACCTGATAAAAAAGTTATTGACGAGCAAACAAATTATCCAGGGTAAAAATTTTGTTTGCTCGTCAATAACTTTTTTATCAGGTGTTTTTTAAAAAATCTAACACATCAAGCAAATCCCTGGAGTCCTTCCGCCTTCTCTGCTTCAAACCAAATTCCAATCGGTCACGTATTGACGGAATTATTGAAGATTTTCTTACCTGAAGTCGGGGAATTTTTTCAAATAACGGTCATTGTTGTTGTTGTGTCACGTGATTCCCCGCCGTGGACTATAAGGTTTAATCTTTTATTAAACAAGCCTGAATTTTTACACCTCTAAGACTTAAAAATATTCTTCCAAATTGGAAGTATTTTGCAGACAAAAAATCAAAATGTGGTTCCAATGATAAGAGTTGTCTCTAATAGTATAGAAAACATTGTGGAAAAAGGAGAAAATGTTGTTTACCATGCAACATGTTCTCCTTTTCCCAAAATGTTTACTACAGTCAAATTTCTCAGGGTGGTTAAAATACAGGATTATTTGGTAATGGGTTAAATTAATTATCTTTTTGGCAGACAATAGTAGGCTTTCCAAAATCCAAAATATTAACAGATAATTCATAACTAGCTAAAATAATAAGATTCTTCTTTAACCCTTTACTCCATAGATACACATTTTGACGTATCAACAACAGACAGCTTTTGAAAACATTGTGGGAAAAGGAGAAATTGCTCGTAACGAGCAATTTCTCCTTTTCCCACAATGTTTTCCACTCCATCAGATATTTATATTCTCATTTGTCCATATTTTTGACATCATATCTTTATTTGCTGCTGAAATGGAAGAGCCTTAAATCGGCATATCAGGTAAGGGGTTAATACTCTACCAAATGACAAAATTATAAACTGCTCCAAATTGAAAGCACTTGCAGATGATAGAGTAAAAGTAATTAAAAAATTGACATTTGTTTCAAACAGGGTGGAAAACATTATGGGAAAAGGAGAAAATGCTGGTTATCAGCATTTTCTCCTTTTCCCAAAATGTTTTTAAAAGGCTTCTATTTAAGGGTTGTAAAAACTAGGGATTGTTTTGGAAAGGGTTAATAGAGTAAAAGCATTGAGAGAAAAGGAGAATATGCTGAGTATGAGCATGTTCTTCTTTTCCAACAATGTTTTCCAAAGCTTTCTCCATCATCAGATAATAAACCATGCCATGCTGGATCAATCAGATACATGTATCAGCAATATCATTACCTTTGATCATACAATATTATATTATCATGATTATGTGTAAGTAATGAGACATAATTGGTTATTATAAATCTGAGACATAATTATTATTAAGTGATTGTTATAAATCAGATTAACCCTTTACCATAATGACAAAATTACGGACAGGTCCAAATTGAAAGCATTTGCAGATGACAAAATAAATGTGAATCAAAAGTTAAAATTCCATTTGGAAATGGTAGAAAACATTGTGGGAAAAGGAGAAATTGCTGGTTACCAGCATTTTCTCCTTTTCCCACAATGTTTTCTTAAAAGCCCTCTCCACCAAGGTCATCAAAACTCAAAATTGTGTTGTAAAGGGCCAACGTCTTCCTTTCTTATCAAAGAGGTTTGCCTGGATTTTTCTTCAGAAAGAACAATTTCTCTCATATTTTTCTCCCCTATATTAACCCATTACCACACAATCCCTACTTTTGACGCCCCTGAGAAAGAAGCCCTTTGAAAACACTGTGGGAAAAGGAGAAAATGCTGGTAACCAGCATTTTCTCCTTTTCCCACAGTGTTTTCTACCCTTCCAAGAACAAATTTCTATTTTTCAGTCACCTTTATTTTGTCGTCTGCAAATGCTTTCAATTTGGACCAGTCCAAGATTTTCTCGTGTGGTAATGAGTAATAATCATACTAATCTTGATCTATATTGATACCTCATATTTACAAGACAACAAAATTATTGTCTACATTATCCTTAGCATTTGTAGATGACAAACTAAATATGTCTAAAAGGAGGGAAAAAAAATGACTCTGAAACTTCAAAGGGCAGGAAACATTGGAAAAGACGACAAATGCTATGTACCAGCATTAAATTCCTCTTTTTCTAACAATAATTCCAAAAGTTTTTTTTTCTCCTGAAGTTGTTTAAAACACTTGAATTATTAGAAAAAGATTACTGAATGAACCCTTTCACAAAAATCACACAATTTTTACACTGAAAAAGGCCTTTCAAACACACTGTGGAAAGAAGGAGAACATGCTGGTTCCCTTTCAAAGTGCAGCGCTCTACCATTTTAGCCACATTTCTTGTGTTGTCCATAAATGCTTTTAATTTGACATAGTCTCAAATTTGAACATCTGGTACTGTATCATAATTATAGGCTGCAACAGGCGAAAAGGGACATTCAGACATTTGTGTAAACTGTCATCTTGCATCAGCCTGTGCAGTTTGCGCAAACCAGCCAAGCTGAGATGATACTCTGTTTTTAATGTAATTTTCTGTTTTGAAAAAGACTACTGTAGCACAAAATCTAATGTAACTGTAAAATGCAAACTCAGATTAGACTGCACAGACTGCTCAGTCTGAACCGAGACAACGCTTTACCCAAATATCCAATACCCCTTTCATGTGTTGCAAGTGATATAGTGTATTGCTGTTATAGCAGCTAAGGTCCTATCACAGTGTTTATTGCACCTATATGTATTTCTTGGCTTTCTCACACTAGAACTGACACAACTTTCTTTCTATTTTAGTCACTGACTACATTTTACACATGCATCAGAGGTGAAAATCACCGTAAAGAAAGTTTCCTTCAACTACGTATCAAACCTGTAACCGCAAGGTCATGATCAACTTAGGTATCAAACCAGTACCTTTAACCCTTTCCCAAACAATACCTGTTTTTTCCGGGTCTGGAATAGTAGCCTTTTGAAAACATAGTGGGAAAAGGAGAAAATGCTGGTAACCAATGGTTTCTACCCTATCATAGACAGAAATCTTCTTTTCGGCAAGAGTTGAATTGTCATCTGCAAATGCTTTCAATTTGGTCTTGTCCAAAAATTTGTTGTTTGGGAAAACTGGGATGTACTACATCACCAAGCTACCTAGTGGGAGTGATTGTTGCACAAAGAATTAAATACTGTTGGATGATCTTTCCCTTACAGTCATATCTATTGCTTATACAACTTAAAGAATTTCCCTTTCACTATGAAATTCCCTCTGAATAACAGCATAAAGGAGAAGGTTTATTAAAATACAAGATATACATGTAATTCCTTTCTTCCCCTGTTAATTTATTAATATATTATATAGGTCTTCCTTACATTATTACATTTGAGCTTGCACACCTGTTGGGGGAAAAAATGGAACAAACTTGAATAAATTATTTCTATCAGCAATATAGAACATTTCTGTAACTATTTATCAGCTTTTTCTAAAATTAGTTTCTATCCTTTCAAAAACATATGTCATCACACAGGCCAGATTTTATTTCTTTGTGTGCAAAAACTTTTGTTTGGTTGAGTTGCAAGTTTGTTCACTCCTGTGCTTACATTGTAACAACAAAAGTCTAGACTTACCAGCTCCTAGAATTGAAGCCTTAATTTACCACACAAGTTCCAATCACCCAAGGTAGAAAGACCTTTGAAAACATTGAGGGAAAGAAGAAAATGCTGGTAACCAATTTTTTCTACCCTATCTCAGACAAATCTGACCATTAATGTATATTCAGTTTGTCATCTGCAATTGCTTTTAATTTGGATTAGTTTTAAATTTGGCCATTTTGTAGACACATTTAACTGATTGATTTTGAGTTCAACACCAATTTAACAGCTTAGGTCATATCACTGTGTTCAGTGCACCTATGCAGGGGTTTCCTGGTTTTTATACACCAGTACTGACACAAGTTTCTATCCAAGTCACTGACTTTCTAACATGCATCAGAAGTGGGAGGTAAAAATTGCTGGAGTGCCTCAACTGAGTATCGAACTTACAACTACCAGGTTATGAAATCAATATGCTGGCCACTGAGTCATCAGGGCAGGCAAAGACTGCTAAACGTTGCTCAAATGGTGAGGTTTGTCTTTGTGAAGGGACAAAAAATTGGCTTTGGTGGTGGAGAGGGACAGGAAAGGAGAAATGCTGGTACCCGTGTTTTTCTCAACCTTTTTGTGCACTTTTCTATATCACTATCCTCCAGAGAGAGTTGTTAACTCTATATCGCACAATCCCTGCTGAAAACAGAGGGACAGGGAGAAAATGCTGGTAACTAGCATTTTCTCCTTTTCCCACAATGTTTTCTTTCCTTCCCAAAGCAAAATTCAAATTTTCAGTTACTTTTATTTTGTCGTCTACAAATGCTAATTTTCAATTTGGACCAGTCTGAAATTTTATTGTTTAAACATGGGATTTGTTTTTTTCTTTACCAAACGACAAAGTTTTAGAATGGTTTAAATTGAAAGCATTTGCAGAGGACAAAAAAAAATATAACACAAAAATTGAAATTTGTTTTCAGCAGGGTAGAAAACATACTGGGAAAAGGAGAAAATGCTGGTTACCAGCATTTTCTCCTTTTTCCATAATGTTTTCAAAAGGCTTCTATCTCAGGGTTGTAAAACCAGGGACTGTTTGGTAAAGGATTAAGGCATCTGTAAACAAAGCCATGTGCTGCACTATCTGAATGCTATGATCATCTTATTGATTTCTTACTTGACTTAAAGATGCGCCCTTACAGCCTGAGAGTAAACAAATGCTGTTAAAACGTTACAATGTGTAGAATCTAGATAGCTGTGTAAATGTAGTTAAAAAAAAAAGGTGTATGGGATAAAGAGATGCCAGAGATTTGTGTCCAATTTAAACAGGAACCATCATTATTATGTCTATGGCTTAAGCCGCATTATAATAAAATGCATTTTTTACCTGCCATAATCTGAGCAATCTTCAAAGTGTCAGGGACAACATTTAGCATAAAGGTACAAGACTGATTATAATTTCATAAAATACAAGTAAAATTGGTTACAAAACTGGATGAAGTAAAGATGGATCTTATTTGTATCCTCACTGAAGGAGACTGGTATAGGAAACCAATCTTTTAAACCCTTAACATGCCTTTCAGAACTAAAGTTGCCTTTTATGGCTAATATACATCAAGACCAGACTGCACAAAACATGCAGTCTGATCTTTGATCTACACTGTCCACTTTACAGAAGCCACGCTCTGTCAAAAGGGGCCTTAACACATCTGCAAAAAGTATCGATCCAGGCCAGCCTGCGCTATTAGCCCAGGCTGACCTGGGCTGAAACTTTTCGCTATTGGTCACTTTTCTGTATTGCTAAGACCCAACAAGTCTTCCTTATGATTAAGATGACTCCTAAAAAATGTGGCTATTATGGATGCATTAGTATGTGATTGCTTGCTTTGTCATTATGCACCACAGACATGCATTAAGCCCCTTTTTGCCCGAGCATGGCCTATATATGGCCTGCAACATTTGAAAAGAGAAATTCTGACATTTGCGTAAAGTGTCATCTCGGATCAGCCTACACAGTCTGCGCAGTCTGATCTGAGATGACACTTTCTGATTGTGTGTGATTTTTCTGTTTCCTGCAAGTCCATAGTGGGTCAACATAATGTTGAGGTAAGGGGCCGTCTCAGATTAGCCTGCTCGGACTGTGCATGCTGATCCAAGACGAGACTTTACGCAAATGTTCATATACTTCCCTTTTTCGCATGATGCAAGCCACATATGGCCTGCAACACGCATAAAGGGTCATTCGGACATTTGCGTAAAGTGTCGTCTCGGATCAGCGTGTGCAGTCCGCACAGGCTAATCCGAAACGACACTTTCCGATTTTATGTGATTTTCTGTTTAACGCAAGTCTACTGTAGTATAAAATCTAATGTAGTTGTAAAGTGCCGTCTTGGATTAGCCTGCGCGGACTGCGCAGGCTAATCCGGGACGACACTATACGAAAATGGCCGAAAGCACCTTTTCGCCTATTGCACCCCATATAATATTACTACAGTTTTAGATACAACCCTAAGGATACACAACACATCAAGAAGGGTGAGGGATCTATGAAAGGAGCCATGTGCTGCATTGTCTGACAGAAGTGATACATATTGATTTCTCCCTACACTAAACACTTGCATGGAAGGTGAAAGTTTACCATACTAGCTGTTTTCAGACTGACAGCTTAACAGTACAATTCACAATTAATCCTTTCCCAAATGACAAACTTTTGGACTAGACCAAATTGAAAGCATAATTATGCAGACGACAATTCAACTCTTGCTGAAAATATGATTTTTGTCTATGATAGGGTAGAAAACATTGTGGGAAAAGGAGAAAATGCTGGTAACCAGCATTTTCTCCTTTTCCCACAATGTTTTCAAAAGGTTACTATTCCAGACCGGTAAAAACCAGGGATTGGTTGGGAAAGGGTTTATGGCTACTATATTAGCATTATGTATTAAATTTGAAATTAATTCTTTACCACCTAGCCCAGTAGCTACAAATGTAGCGTACAGGTAAAAAAGAATGGAAGATGGCAGCTGGATAGAATTCACGTCTCTGTAAAGTTCTTTCCGAAGATAGTCATTGCAACAGGGAGATTCCTCTCTCACCGCTGGTTGTTGTTTCAACAACAATGTATGGATTAATGCAGCCAGTGGCTTGGACAGAATTTTGTACAATGTACTGATATAAGAAACTCTAGGAAAACATAGATAGGTGCACCGACTGTCTCAGTATCACTGAAATAATGTTTCACAATCAAAATAAAGAAAAAACTTTCCTTATGTAAAAGACCATTACATAAAGGACTTTCTGAAAAAATATTGTGGGAAGAGAAGAAAATGCTGGTTACCACCATTTTCTCATATGGTTTTCTACCCTTTCATAGACAAGTTAAACATTTGAGTCACATTTTGTCCCCTGCAAATGCTCAATATGGACATATGGTAATTTATCTACTTTAGTGAACAGATTAGGAATGGAAACATAATTATGCAAATGAATCACAAAATTACCTTGAAAACAATGCAATAATTTTTGTATAATCTGATCTTGTCTGTAAACGCAAAATTCAGGCTCACCACTTAACCCTTTACCGCACAAAAAATTTTAGTATGGTCCAAATTGAAAGCATTTGCAAACGCTAAGTTAATTGTAGCTAAAATTGTAGAATTTGTATGACACATTGGATAAAAACATTGTGGGAAAAGGAGAAAATGCTGGTGACCAGCATTTTCTCCTTTTTCCACGATGTTTTCAAACACCTTCTTTCATAGGTTTGTTTTAACCCTTTCCCAAATAATCCCTGGTTTTTACGACCCTGAGAAAGAAGCCTTCTGAAAACACTGCGGGAAAAGGAGAAAATGCTGGTAACCAGCATTTTCTCCTTTACCCACAATGTTTTCTACTCCAGTGGAAACAAATTTCAATTTTTGAGTTATGTTTATATTGTCGTCTACAAGTGCTTTGAATTTGGAACAGTCTATAATTTTGTCATTTGGGAAAGGGTTAAAGTCTGGATTGATGAATCTAAATATTGGCATCTTTTATGGAAACTGATCTTGATATACATAATAGCATTTACATTTAACAGCAAAAAAATAGAAGTTTCCTGTCTCTATGTTACATAATAATTATCAGTTTGTCAGATAGGTAAGTTCTGGCAAAGATCAAACAGACAAGGTTAATGCATGTGCATTTTATCTCCCTATCAAGAAAAACATTTTCTTTGCAGAATACAGTCTTGTAATTTACTTTTATCATAACTCAAAACAGAATGTCATAAATTCAAGATTACAAGGAAGAAATTTTCATTTCAACAGTTAACAGCTAATTTCTCTTCATTGCCAAAAACACTTATTCCTTATAATTACTGATTTGGCTATCAGTAGACCACTATTTTTTTCTATACCATAGACGACATTCAAACCTTATGTAGACAGTGTGGATCAAGATCAGACCACATATTCTGTGCAGTCTGAGCAGTGTGATCTCTGATCTACACTGTCCATTGCTGTATTCTAGATTGTGAACAAACTCTCCCTTGACCTTGTAGAATAAATGCATTTTGATCAACACTGTCTATTACCACATAATCCTGACTTTAACGAGTGAGAAAGAGGGTTTTTGAAAACATGAGAAAAGGAGAAAATACTGTTGGCCAGCATTTTCTCCGTTTCCCACAATGCTTTCTATCCTATCAAAGACAAGGTCTATCAATTGCTGCAATTGGTTTGAATTTGGACAAGTCTCATTTTGTTTAGTGGTAAAGGGTTAACTCTTTACCAAATGACAAAATTTTGGACTACCGTGTTTTGGTGCATATAACACGCACATTTTTTCAGCTCTGAATAATTTCAAACTGGGGACTTCGTGTTATACACTACAATAGGCAAAACCATGTTTTTTCTCCTTGAAAGTCGGTCGTATACCTGTTCAAAGTGGGTGGGTGGGGGACGGGGCGTAGGTACAAAACGGCAGTTCTCTCGCCACAGCCTTAACTTTCGTCATCATCCCATTTCAACTTTTACCGATTTAAAAAAAAAATATGTTTTAATTTTGTTAAAATGTACTTGTACATTCTTAATTTGTGGATTAGGATTCGTAATTTCCCGATTCTATCAGCCATTTTGGCAATGGCGAACTTACCCCGGAATGATAAATATTGATTTACTGTTACCGTCTGATTCGTCTCATATTTTTCTTTATTCTTTGTTAATAGCTAAAATTGAACAATTACAAAAGAGTAAAATAATGACTCAGAAAGAAATGAATGATTTAAAAATATATATAGTCTATTTATCGCTAGTTTTTACAAAAACCGTGATTTACATCATATAGATCTATGTTTATTTCACACCTGTCACATTTGTCGATCGAGGTGAGAAAATAGGAGATTAACTACGATATGGTCGTCAGTTCAACGTGTGAATTTGCAACATGTCATAAGCTGGCATGTTTTTATAATCCCCCAAGTACACATCGAATCATTACCATTTCCGCTTTGATTCAAAATGGTTATTTCCCTTTGATAAAGTATCGCCATTTACAATTTTCAAGATAGCGTCGTAAGCTTCAGAGGTTATGAAATTTTGGTCAATTTTTGATGCGTGTTGTACATCCGAACAACCTTTTTTCCTTGGATCTGATGCTGAAAAAGGCCTGCGTGTTATACATGCCTGCGTGGTATACACAGCGTTTTACGGTAGACCAAGTTGAAAGCATTTTGCAGGCAACAAATTCAATGCAACTTGCATGATTTCTTTCTTTTACAGGGTAAAAAAAATTGTGGGAGAAGGAGAAAATGCTGATTACCAGCATTTTCTCCTTTTCCCACAATGTTTTCAAAAGGCCTTTGACTCAGGAGCTATTAAAACTTGTTATTGTGTAGCAAAAATGTTAAAGATACATGTAAATCCCAAAATTTCAGATACACTGAGGTTATCATAAGAATAATTATGCTTTCAGTAGGAATATGTCGATGATCTGTCTTCTGGTAAAGGGATAATTTATTGAAAACTGCAACATATTCATGCCCCAGATTTACCATTGACCAATCAAAAACATCTGAGGCACCATTATGTCATGATGCAACAGTCCTAACCCTACTAACCCTTTACCCCATAAGGCATTTCTATGGTATCTCTAACTGACCCTAAATAACAGCAAGGATGAAGCCATATCTTATGTGTATATGACACCTTTTGATAGTGTAGAAAACATTGTGGCAAAAGGTGAAATTGCTCGTCACGAGCAATTTCACCTTTTGCCACAATATTTTCTAAAGGCTCCTACAAGCAATGCGTAGAAATGAGTACCTATGGAGTAAAGGGTTAAAGTGGTTAAAAAGAGGCTTTCAAGCCAACAGTACAAACCCGAACAATGCTATTTCAAACTACTTTTTCGTAGAAAAATATCTCCTTATTGAACAGTGTTGATCCAAGATCAGAAAGCACATTCTCTGCAGTCCCATTTTGATCTACACAATCCGAAAAAGGTCAGGGAGTCACGCTTAGCAGCTCAAGAAATTTTACCCCTAACTACACGACCTCCAGTTTTCACAACCCTAGACATGGAGAGGTTTTGAAAACATTGTGGAAAGGGAGAAAATACTAGTAACATGCATTTTCTCCTTTTCCCACAATTTTTTTTCTACCAAATCAGACAGCTTAACCCTTTACCAAACGACAAAATTTTAGACTGGTCGAACTTGAAAGCACTTGCAGACGACAAAATAAACGAAAGTCAAAGATAGAAATTTGTTTCCAGCAGGGTAGAAAACATTGTGTGAAAACTATGTTTTCAGAAGGCTTCTTTCTCAGGGTCGTAAAAACCAGGGACTGTTTGGTAAAGGGTTAACTCATTACCAAACAACAAAATTTTCAGTTTGTCCAAATCGAAAGCATTTGCAGATGACAAAAGGAAAGTCACAAAAAATTTGAAATTTATTTTGTAATGGGTAGAAAACATTGTGGAAAAAGGAGAAAATGCTGGTAACCAGCATTTTCTCCTTTTACCACAATGTTTTCTAGAGGCTTCTCTCTCTGGGGCGTCAAAAGTAGGGATTGTGAGGTAAAGGGTTAAGCTCCTTTGAAACAGTTTTGAATTGGTCAATAACTCATCCTAAAATTTGTCATTTTGGAAAGGTTTCATGTAGCTCACATGATTACACATCTTTGAAAAGTTAGGAAAGAATGTCATTAAGGAGAAAATGCTGGTTACCATTTTTCTCTCCTTTTCTCAAAATGCTTTCAAAATTCTTATCCATGTTTGTTGAAACTCAGGACTCATACGCTACAGGGTTAAAGTAAACAAGTTTAGTGTTCTGGTGTGCATTTACCCCGCAAAGCATTCTATCTATGTCCTGTTTTCATAATAATAGTACAGATGGTATTTACAAGTACTTTAAAGTCAAAAGCAGGAAGTTTCCAATCAAAGTTGACAGGAAAAAACTTAACACCCTTCTTTTAATATCACAACACTTTGACATCATTAGGAAACTGATCACTATAAATTTTTAAGTGTTATATCGTTTTGAAATTGATTTCGAACTGTTAACTGGTGGATATTTTTTAGTTTAGGCTGAAAGCCTTTGCAGGTGAAAAGGCAGCTAATTTTAAATAATGTAACTTGTCTTTAAAAGAGTTAAAGATAGTAAAAAAAAAACACAAAGAAAACACTTTATACTAGCTGGTTGGTTTTGTAAAGGGTGAATACATTGTAGGTAAAGCTTTTTCTAGACATAAAAGAAAGTTAAAACCTTTACAATGCAACAAATTTTCAATTTATCACATTTCAAAGATTTGGAATAAACTAATTTCATACAGCTTGATTAATCATATTTGTGGGTGAAAGGACTAGAAACATTGTGGAAAAAGGAAAAAAAATGCTGGTTACCGGTAATTTTCTTTTTTCCCACAATGTTTTCAGAAATGGGAACAAGACAGTCCCTCAACAAGACAGTTCCCCAACATGTCTTAAAGACAGTTCCCCGACAAATTTGGAGACAGTTCCCCGACAGATTTGGAGACCGTTCCCGACATTTTTCTCAAACATCAAGATGTCATCAAAAGCATCGAGGAACTGTCTCCAAATCTGTTGGAGAACTGTCTCGAAAATTTGTGTCAATGTGTCAGAGAACTGTATTGTTGGAGAACTGTCTTGGAACCTTTCTTATGATCTAGATTGTGTGATAAGGGTTAAACACGGTTGTTGACACTTTCATTATCAAATCAATGAATGCAACAGTAACCAATTTCTTTCTACATTCAATATAATTTTTGTAAAAGTTCAGGAATCTGGTTGGGGATGGTAGAGTTTGTAAGATGAGACTGCACATTCTATGCTGCAGTTTGATCCTAATATCCACAGGTGCAATCTGAGCTGCCATGGTTGCTTAGTTACACAGATAAATGGGCCAATGGCACTTTAGCGGACACATAAATGCTGAGACACATAAATTGTAATAAATATGAACCTGATTACCACCTGGAGGCTGCCAACCTCACACCTCTACTTATTTGCAATTTAAAATTCAAATGTCAAATCAAGTCGGTAACAAATCATGGGTAACAAAATGGCCATTGTGTCTGCTAAAATGCATTCTACCCAAAGGTTATTCTATGCGTATGAACTGGAGATTTCTATGTCTCCTGATTCAAATACAAACCTGATCTGCCGACTTCCTGAGTTGTTTCTCTCTTTCATATTGAGTAAGCAGCTGTTCATTGTCTTCTCTTAGCAGTTCCATGTCGACATCTGCCTCTTGCTTCTCTGTGTAAGCTTGGTCTAGACTTTCCAGAATACCAACGACTAGGGGCATCAGTTCCTTCACAACATCCTCGTCATATTTCTTGATCATCTTCTCAAATTCAGAGTAGACAGACGCAGCTAATTGCGACACTTTCTCCGACATCACATGTCCCTCCTCCTTCGTCCCGTAAACAATCTCGGCCATTGTCGAAGCCATTTTTATAAATGTACAGTTTGATCAGTCCTGATATAGTAGTTTTGTTATTCTATGCAATACATGAAACATATGGACAAAAACGTTAGGTAGAATTTGACAGGTCAGACTATCCTTCCTCCATTTTGATAGAATAATATTATCCGTCAGGTGACCATCTGCGCAGGCGCAGTGAGAACTGCAACGGATTTCCAAAATGGTTGCACTCGTACTGGTTTCGAGACGCCTTCTTAGTTGTCATGTAAAACGGCAGTTTTGCAGTTCGTCTAGATTGTCATATTCTACAAATTCAGTATCAGATGAAAATAACCACAATGAATATCTCAAGGGTAAATCCGTGCGGATTGGCTGTTCGTCTGGATTTTGGGGAGATACTTCTGTCTCAGGTAGTTGCTCTAATGGATTATTTCCCTTGGATAGAAGGGAGATAAGTTTAGCACACCCTCTTCCCATCTGCATCTAGGTTGTAATTTTTTCCAAGACAACTGCTTCACTCCAACAGTTGAATGAAATTTTATGATTTTTTTTTATTGAAAATTTAATAAATGGAAGTTCAGAAAGTTAAATTGATGCACATTGTCAATACAAAATTGTGAAAAATGCAGGTAAAGTGTTTGACAAGAATTGCTAACTCATTACCACCAATCCCCAATATTGACAACCCCAAGTAAGACGCCTTTAGAAAACATTGTGGGAAAAGGAGAAAATTTTGGTAACTAGCAATTTTCTCCTTTTCACATAATGTTTTCTACCCTTCAAAAAACAAAGTTCAAACTTTCAGTAACTTTTACTTTGTCGTCTGCAAATGCTTACGATTTGGACAAGCCTAAAATATTGTCATTTGGGAATCGGTTGAATTTGTCAGATGTCAGCATCATGTCTAATTATGAAACTTACGTTCTTGAATCCTAAGGATCACATTGTATTTGAGTGCTATCCTCAGATTTCTTGGGAGTGTCCTTTAGCAAGGCACTTCAAAATCTGAGCTTAGTAGCCCGAGTGAACCTTTTTTATCCTTTTCACACAATTTTTGCCACCTGCAGACAAAAGTCCTGTCATTCAGCTGCATCTAATTTTTTGTCTGCAAAATGCTTTCAATTTGGAATGCCCAAAATTTCGTAGTGTGGTAAAGAGTTATCCCTTTACCACACAATCCAGACTTCTAACAACTTGGAGGAAGACTTTTGAAATCATGGGAAAGAGAAAATGCTGGTAACCAGAATTTTCTCTTTTGCCAAAATGTTTTCAAAGTCACAATAGACATGACCCAATAGAGAGTGCTCTACATATATTGGATGAATATACCAGAATACCTTTGGAAACCTCACCACACGATCCCAACTTTGATGACTTAGAGTTAGACTTTCGAAAACATTGTGGCAAAGAGAAAATGTTGGTAACCAGCATATTCTTTTGTTGCCAAAATGTTTTCAAGATCTCAATAGGCATAATCCAATAGAGAGTTCTCCACAGATTGGAGACAAAATTTTGGACTTGTCCAAATTGAAAGCATTTGCAGACGCCAGACGACAAAATAAATGTGAATCAAATTGAAATTTGTTTTGGAAAGGGTAGAAAACATTGTGGAAAAAGGAGAAAATGCTACCAGTATTTTCTCCTTTTCCCACAATGTTTTCAAAGGCTTTCTTTCTCAGGGTCGTTAAAAATTGGGTTGGTAAAGAGTTAATGCGTTGTCTGCTAATGCATTCAGTTTGGTTTTGTACAATTAAAAGGGTCATTGAGTAAAGAGTTAACCCTTTAACCCATAAGGCATTTCTATGGTATCTCTAATTAAACCCAAAATAACAGCAAGGATGAAGCTGTTTCTTATGTGTATATGACACCTTTTGGTAGCATAGAAAACATTGAGGCAAAAGGTGAAATTGCTCGTCACGAGCAATTTCACCTTTTGCCACAATGTTTTCCAAAGGCTCCTACAAGCAATGCATAGAAATGAGTATCTATGGAGTAAAGGGGTAATGATATTCTTCAGTGCCTCAACTCCTCCGACATGGAAAACTTGAGTACCTGGTGATGGACTATCTGTCAGAAATCACAATGTCCTTACTGACGGGAATAATGAAGAAAACTAAGGTAAGTGAATTTATCCTCAACTTTTTACCGAAAGACAAAATTTTAGACTGGTCCAATTAGAAAGCACTTTGAAGTGGAAAGTGAAAAGTTGCTTAAATGAGAAAATTTACCCCTACATAGGGTATAAAACAATGTTGGTAAAAGAACAAATGCTAGTTACCATGATTTTCACCTTTTCCCACAATATTTTCAAAGGCTCTATTCTTCAGGGTTGTTTAACCTGGGGATAGTGTGGTGTAGAGTTAACCCTTTACCACACAATCCGGACTTTTTACACCTCTGTGAAAGAAGCCTTTCGAAAACATTGTGGGAAAAAGAGAAAATGCTGGTAATCAGCATTTTCTCCTTTTCTTACAATGTTTTCTTCCTTTCCTAAAACAAATTTCAGTTCTTTAGTCACATTTATTTTGTCGTCTGCAAATGCTTTCAATTTGGACCAATCATAAAATTTTGTTGTTTGGTAAAGAGTTAAACATAAAGCAGTGCACAACCCCCAGCCACACAAACCTGAGTTTTAAACATCTTATTAGATTTTTAAAACACGGAAAAAGAGAAAATGGTACTTGTAGGAACCAGAATATCTCCACTTTTCACAATGTTCTTCTTTTTGTCCTGTCAAAGTTTCACTGACAAATAATTTGAGCCACATTTAGTGTTTCATCTGAAATGACTTCAGCACCTACAAGTTTGTTTGTTAATATGGTGTTTAACTCTTTCCCACACAAACCTGACTTTTAACGACCCCAAGAAAAAAGCCTTTAGAAAAACCTAGTGGGAAAAGGAAAAAATGCAGGTAAACAGCATTTTCTCCTTTTTCCACAGTGTTTTCTACCCTATCAACGAAACATTGTACCATTTGAGCCACACTGAAATTGTCACCTGCAAATGTTTTCAATTTGGACAAGGCTTAAATTTTGTCATCTGGTCAAGGGTTAACTCATCTTTTTTTTTCATTATTTCAGGGTGAAGGTGGTTTTGTCCCGGACTTTTTGCAAGCTGCCATGGCGCCAAATTTAAAGGACATCAAAAAGTCAGGTATGATGTTGAATGTGACATAATGTTGCTGCATTTATGTCTTTCAGCATGAAGTAAATTTTCATGGTACATACAAATCTACAGTCAGTACATGTTCAGTCATCCTTGTTAACCCATTTTTGATTCATGCTGTAATCGACCCTGGGTTATTTGGCTGGAGTTCCTCGTTCTCATGGATTATTCACGAAGCATATTGATTGGTAATCTCAGTTGTTGTTTTTTTGAGAAAATTTAAACTATTTTATCGCAAATATACCATCATTTCTATTTTTAGTAACTGACGAAATGAAATTGCCCTCCCTACAAGAGAATGTATATGGTATAGATCTTTCGATCGGCCATTAGGGTACTTTCCGACCGTATGAATAAACACAGGAAAGGAAAATTCGCTTAGCAACCAGTTGTATAATATGCCACATGTATCACTGTTTCTAACTCCTTATGCAGGGTATGAAATAGTCTGTATTATACTGTCACTTGTCTCTAGAGTTGGTTTTGTTTGTTCCCTTAACCCATTACCACACAATCCCTTCTTTTGACGCTCCTGAGAAAGAAGCCTTTTGAAAACACTGTGGGAAAAGGAGAAAATGCTGGTAACCAGCATTTCCTCCTTTTCCCACAGTGTTTTCTACCCTTCCCAGAACAAATTTCAATTTTTCAGTCACTTTATTTTGTCGTCTGCAAATGCTTTCAATTTGAACCAGTCTAATATTTTGTCGTGTGGTAAAGAGTTCAGTGGATTTCTAAATCCTGTCTTGGAAAAAAAGAATTGAATCTGTCAAAGTTGAAAGCATTGGCACATGCCACAATAAATGTGGCTTGATATAGAAAGCATCCTAGAAATGAAGAGAAATTGCTGGATAGTTTTACTAGTACAGCACTGTTCTTTTTACACCACATTTTAACTGACTTTTGCCTCCAGAATTGTTAACCCTTTACTAAACAATCCGAAGTTTTAACAAGTCTGAAGAAGAAGACTTGAAAACATTGTATGAAAAGAAGAAAATGCTGGTGAAATGCATTTTCTCCTTTTCCAAAAATGTTTTCTTCCCTATCATAGACAGAAATCATCATTTGAGCTACATTTATATTGTCATCAGCAAATTCTTTGAATTTGCCCTAGTCCAGAATTTTGTTGTTTGGTAAAGAGTTACGTACAGGCTTGTGTTACCCCTTTATCACACGATATCACCCCTGAGGAAGAGGCCTTTTGAAAACATTATGGGTAAAGGAGAAAATGATGGCAACCAGCATTTTGTCTTTTTCCCACAATGTTTTCTACCTTTCCCAAAAGGAATTTCAATTTTCAAGTCACATTCATTTTGTCGTCAGCAAATTCTTTCAATTTTGACCAGTCCATAATTTTGTCGTTTGGTAAAGAGTTAACAGTCAAGAGAAGAAAGACTCTGCATCTTTACTTTACTCAATACAGGTGTTAAAATCATCAGTAACGGGGGAGGTCAAAACCCAAAGGCCTGTGGCCACATTCTACATGAGGCCATAAAGAAAGCTGGACTAGACTTGAAAGTTGCTGTTATCACTGGGGATGATCTGATGGAAAAGGTAGGTATATGTACCATCCTTGTACATGCTTGACATTGGTTAGATCGCTGTCATTACTGAAAGCTTCCTGACCCAGTTTCGATTCATCCTGTAGTCGCATGTGGGTTATTTCACTGGCGTTGTCTAGTTCTCATGAATTATTTATGAAGCATTTTGATTGGTGATATCCGTTTTTCTTTGAGAAAATTTAGATTATTTCTATCACAAATACGCAGTCATCTCTCTTTTTATACGCCCGTCGAAGACGGGACGTATTATGGGATCACCCGTGGCGGGCGGGCGGGCGTCCGGGCGGGCGGGCGGCGTCCAGTTCTTTGTCCGGAGCATATCTCCAAAACTATACAAGCTAGGGTTATGAAATTTCATGGGTGGATAGATCTCATCGAGGCGGAGTGCAGTGCACAGGAATCATAACTCTTGCTTGCTTAATTTTTGAGTTATTGCCCTTTGTTGTTTTTCATACTTGAATTTTGTCCGGAGCATATCTCCAAAACTATACTAGCTAGGGTTATGAAATTTCATGGTTGGATAGATCTCATCGAGGCGGAGTGCAGTGCACAGAAATCATAACTCTTGCTTGCTTAATTTTTGTGTTATTGCCCTTTGTTGTTTTTCATACTTGAATTTTGTCCGGAGCATATCTCCAAAACTATACTAGCTAGGGTAATGAAATTTCATGGGTGGATAGATCTCATTGAGGGGGAGTGCAGTGCACAGGAATCATAACTCTTGCTTGCTTAATTTTTGAGTTATTGCCCTTTGTTGTTTTTCATACTTGAATTTTGTCCGGAGCATATCTCCAAAACTATTCTAGCTACGGTTATGAAATTTTATGGGTGGATAGATCTCATCCAGGGAGAGTGCAGTACACAAGAATCATAACTCTTGCTTGCTTAATTTTTGAGTTATTGCCCTTTGTTATTTTTCATACTTGAATTTTGTCCGGAGCATATCTTCAGAACTATAGTAGCTAGGGTTATGAAATTTCATGGGTGGATAGATCTCACTGAGGGGGAGTGCAGTGCACAAGAATCATAACTCTTGCTTTCTTAATTTTTCAGTTATTGCCCTTTGTCGTTTTTTTATACTTGAATTTTGTCCGGTGAATATCTCCAAAACTATACTAGCTACGGTTATGAAATTTTATGGGTGGATAGATCTCATCCAGGGAGAGTGCAGTACACAAGAATCATAACTCTTGCTTGCTTAATTTTTGAGTTATTGCCCTTTGTTGTTTTTCATACTTGAATTTTGTCCGGAGCATATCTTCAGAACTATAGTAGCTAGGGTTATGAAATTTCATGGGTGGATAGATCTCACTGAGGGGGAGTGCAGTGCACAAGAATCATAACTCTTGCTTTCTTAATTTTTCAGTTATTGCCCTTTGTCGTTTTTTATACTTGAATTTTGTCCGGTGAATATCTCCAAAACTATACTAGCTAGGGTTATGAAATTTCATGGGTGGATAGATCTCACCGAGGGGGAGTGCAGTGCACAGGAATCATAACTTTTGCTTGCTTAATTTTTGAGTTATTGCCCTTTGTCGTTTTTCATACTTGATTTTTGTCCGAAGCATATCTCCAAAACTATACTAGCTAGGGTTATGAAATTTCATGGGTGGATAGACTCGATGGGGAGTGCAGTGCACAGAAATCACAACTCCTGTTTGCTTAATTTTTGAGTTATTGCCCTTTGTTGTTTTTCATACTTGAATTTTGTCCGGTGCATGCCCCAGCTTTACAACTTGGGGTAAGACGGGTGTATCTTGCGACAATTTGCCGCTCTTGTTTACCCGTTGATATCCAGTCCATTGTTTGTTGCAAATCAAGCTTAGCGATGCTTTAAATTTGGCCCATCGACACCGCAATCGAGAAGAGATTTTCAGCATAGCACCAAAAGATTGTCTTTTAAAATCATACACAGAGATCGAAAGTATTGTCCCTGTATTACAGAATGGATAAATATCGCAGGAAACAAGCATGTCGATGTTTCATATTTGTTGTCATGTACTGAAGATATTTACTTTAAACTAAGGCTAACTGTAGCTGTCAAAAAAAAACATGATCTAAGTGGAGGTTAATTGTTTAACATAACTTAATGCCTTTGAAATAGAAATAAGTTATTCGAAATTTGGCAATGTCCATATATTGTGTATTTTGATATGAAAAAAGTCGTGAGTAGACAGTTTAGCAATAACATTACTATGATATCGTATACCATTATATTTATACTATCCCTACGCATTAACAAATGTGTTTTGATTTTGTAATATGTACTTGTATAAGGGCCGGTGGCCTATGAATACAACAATAAATATTGAAATTGAAATTAACTCATTACCAAACAACAATATTTTAGACTGGTCCAAATTAAAAGCATTTGCAGACGAGAAAATAAAAGTGACTGAAAATTTGAAATTTGTTTTGTGACGGGTAGAAAACATTGTGGGAAAAGGAGAAAATACTGGTTACCAGCATTTTCTCCTTTTTCCACAATGTTTTCTAAAGGCTTCTTTGTCAAGGGCGTCAAAAGTAGGGATTGTGTGGTAATGGGTTAAAACAGTTGTGACACAGTAATGCCCCTTCTAAAACTTAGAAATTTCATGGAAAAGACATCAACAGCCGAACATTTGAAGCTGTACTCTTGCTTCTCTGTGTATACTATTGTGGTATTACCTTGTATGTTTTTTGTTATCTATTGCCAGTCCAAACAGTTGGCAGAGGAAGGTATCACAGAAATGTACAATGGGGCCAGCTTTCCGAAAGTTGTTACAAGCATCAATGCCTATCTTGGGTATGAGCTTCTTATAAATAAAACCCTAAAGTTTTCAAGGTTTGCTGTAACATGGGAAGAGAACTATCCACTGGACACAATTTAGGAACCATTTTGCTTACAATGCAGAAATTCTAACAACTGAGCTATAGGGCAGTTTGAATGATATTTGTTCAGCTAATATGGCCTGCAAGATACGAAAAGGGGCATTCAGACTTTTGCGTAAAGTGTCGTCTCAGATGAGCCTGCGCAGTCTGACACTTTCCGTTTTCATGTAAATTTCTATTTTGCGCAAGTCTACTGAAAGTGTCGCCTCGGACAAGCCTGTGAGGACTCTGCAGGCTGATCCAAGACAACAATTTACGCACATGTCCAAATGCCCTTTTTTGCAGGCTGCAGGCCATATTCATGTTCCAACAGTAATATTACTAATGTGGCACCTAACCCAGTAGCCAGCATACTCACAAAAGTAACACTGTATAATTATGAACTACAAAAGGTTACCAGCAATCTTCTTTTCCCACAATGTTTTCGATGTTGGTTACCAGCATTTTCTCCTTTTCCCACTATGTTTTCAGAAGGCTTCTATCTCAGGGTCATATAAACAAAGGAATAATTTGGCAAAGGATGAATCAAAGTTTTTCAAATGATAGTTTTTTTGTTTGAATAGGTAGAAAACATTGTGGGAAAAGGAGAAAAATGCTATTTATGAGCATTTTCTCCTTTTCCTTCATTGCTTTCGAAAGCCTTCTCTTCCAGGGTCATTAAAACTTGGGATTGTGTGGTTCAGGGTTTACTCTTCAGCAAACCAAGAAATTTTAGACTTTTCAAAATTGAAATCATTTGCAGACTACAAATTGAAAATAGCTCAACAAATGAAAGTTGTCCATAAATAGGTAGGAACATTGTGGGAAAAGAAAACTCTGATTTCCAGCATTTTTTCCTTTCCCACAATTTTTTTAAAGCTTTCTTTCTTAGAGTTGTTAATACTCAGGATTGTTTGGTAAAGAGTTAGTATATTATGATTTTGCTATGAGAAAAAAATGTGATAAAAATTGTCTATTTTGATGAACTTAAAGTATTTCCTGTTTAACTCTTTACCACACGAGAAAGTTTTAGACTGGTTCAAATTGAAAGCATTTGCAGACGACAAAATAAAGGTGACTGAAAAATAGAAATTTGTTCTGGGAAGGGTAGCAAACACTGTGGGAAAAGGAGAAAATGTTGGTTACCAGCATTTTCTCCTTTTCCCACAGTGATTTCAAAAGGCTTCTTTCTCAGAGGTGTCAAAAGTAGGGATTGTGTGGTAATGGGTTAACACGCTGTCTTTTCAAAAAATAAAAATGATAAAACCTGTAGATTTGTTAAATTGATTTTTTGTTTTCAAATTTTATGGTCAAGTGTTCTATAATTTTTTTTCAAAGGGCAGGTCCGATAGCTAAAGCTTTAAGTGCCGGGGCAGATATTGTAATTACTGGTCGATGTGTGGACAGTGCTTTGGTCCTTGGATCCTTACTGAATGAGGCAAGTTCATACATATTCATCCCTTTACCACACAAGAAAACATTAAACTTGTCTGTATTACAAGCTTCATAGTTTACGTGGTAAATGTGCCTTTAACCCTTTCCCAAACAAGCCCTGGTTTTTACGTGTCTGCAGTAAAAGTCTTTTGAAAACACTGTAGGAAAAGGAGAAATTGCTCATAACGAGCAATTTCTCCTTTTCCCACAGTGTTTTCCACCCTTTTTGAGAACTGTCTGCCATTTTCTCAAAATCCAAAATTGTCGTCTGCAAACTCTTTTGGTTTGGAAGAGTCCAAACCTTGTTGTTTGGGAAAGGGTTAAATGACAAGAGTTGTCTTGGATAGGGTAGAAAACATTGTGGGACAAGGAGAAAAGCCTGGTTTCAACAATATTTTCAGACGATATTTTCCTCAGGGTCATTAAAAGTTACGATTGTTTGGTAATGGGTTAATGAAAGAGATTGTTTGTGTAAGGGTGAAATCGTTACCAAACGACATAATTTCAGACTAGTCCAAATTGGAAGCATTTGTAAACGACAAAATTAATGTGACTAAAAAATTGAAATTTGTTTGGGAAAGGGAAGAAAACAATGTGGAGGAAAGGAGAAAATGCAGGTTACCAGCATTTTCTCCTTTTCCCACAATGTTCTCAAAGGCTTCTTTCTCAGGGTCGTGAAAACCAGGGATTGTTTGGGAAAGGGTTAACCCATTACCACACAATTCCTACTTTTGACGCCCCTGAGAAAGAAGCCTTTAGAAAACATTGTGGGAAAAGGAGAAAATGCTGGTAACCAGCATTTTCTCCTTTTCCCACAATGTTTTCTACCCTTCACAAAACGAATTTCAAATTTTCAATCACTTTTATTTTGTTGTCTGCATATGCTTTCAATTTGGACCAGTCTAAAATATTGTCGTTTGGTTATGGGTTAAGGCAGACTGTTATAGATTTATGTGTTGTTTTTGTATTGCAGTTTAAATGGCCAATGACAGATTTTGACAAGCTGGCAATGGGAAGGTATGATGTTGTATTTTTGTTCAAACAGATTAAATTTCTTCGATTATTCTACTAGGACGATGTAAATAATGGAGTAAACCAAATTTAATGACAATAAATTGTTTAAAATTCAGTATGTATTGATTGAACTTTAAACCCATTACCACACAATCCCCTACTTTTGACAATCTTGAGAATGAAGCTGTTAGAAAACATTATAGGAAAAGGAGAAAATGCTGGTAACCAGCATTTTCTCCTTTTTCCACAATGCTTTCTACCCTTCACAAAACAAATTTCAAAGTTTCAGCCACTTTTATGTTGTCATCTGCAAATGCGTTAGATTTGGACAACCCTAAAATATTTTCGTATAGTAACAAGTTAACCCTTTACCCCATAACGCCTTTCTATGGTATCTCTAATTGACTCTAACAGCAAGGATGAAGCAATTTCGTATGTGTATATGACACCTTTTGATAGCATAGAAAACATCGTGACAAAAGGTGAAATTGCTCGTCACGAGCAATTTCACCTTTTGCCACAATGTTTTCCAAAGGCTCGTACAAGCAATGCATAGAAATGAGTATCTATGGAGTAAAGGGTTAAAGAGCAATTTCTTTGGTATTGTCAATTATTATTGAATTCATACATTAAGTTTTGTCTAACAGCCAACTCCAGTCAGAGGGTAGACTAGTCTTTTGACTTGCATGGAAAATTAGTTAAAGGTGGCCCTTCAGATTTTTGGACGAGAATTTTACAAAAGTGCAAAAAAATCATCCTTATACTCCCAAAGTCTTTTAATTTTCATTCATAAAACCCCAGTAATTGAAAACAGTCCGACAACACGAGAAATTAGATTTACCACAGCCCAGGTTGACACCAACGGGAGACACATTCTATTTTTAGATGATCAATTCGCTCATTTAATTACAGGAATACACAGAAGAAGCTTCAAATATAGTGTCCGAAGAAGACATTATGGAAATAATTATTACATGTTTGTTATGATAGGGAATTTAAGCGTTATGAGTCACGTGCCCACAATGCTTTATTGATTTTTGGTGCGAAATCTAAAAATAGCTTAAGAGGCTACGTAGCCTTTTAAGGGAATACCATCAAAAAAATTTTTTTTTGTAATTTTATGAATCTTAATTATTGATGATTTGTATTATTTCTTCGTATGAATTTCAGTGATCTATACATTTTTTAATTTGGTGAGATGTAAAAATTCTACATACCTACCTTTAAATTACCAATAACGAAAACTTCCGACCCAGGTCTGACTTGGCAGGCTGACATGATCCGATACCGATACTTTTTGCAGATGCATTAAACTCACTTTTCACAGAGCATGGTTCGTACAAATTATTGTCATTTTCATTTATTGCATTTCGAGGACTTGATTTCCTATATACTTTCACATTTTCAGTTTAGCAGGCCATCTTGTTGAATGTGGTGCTCAGGTTACTGGTGGCATTTTTACAGACTGGCAAAAAGTTCCTGACTGGTAAAACTTTTCTTCTCAGTTACTACACCATTCAACACAAAATTTCATGTTTTAACCTTTTACCTCATAAGGCATTTCTATGGTATCTCTAATTGACCCTAAATAATAGCAAGGATGAAGCTGTTTCTCATGTGTATATGACACCTTTTGATAGTGGAGAAAACATTGTGGCAAAAGGTGAAATTGCTCGTCTTGAGCAATTTCACCTATTGCCACAATGTTTTCCAAAGGCTCCTACATGCAATGCATAGAAATGAGTATCTATGGAGTAAAGGGTTAACAACTCTAATAGACGACACTAGACGCTTCTGTAGACAGAGTAGACAGAATAGATAAGCATCAATGTACAGTCTGAGCTATGATCTTCATTTTCACCACTATACCCTAGATTATGACCCATTAAACTATTGACTTTCCAGAGGAAATGCATTTCTAGCCTTTGAGAAAATTAAATTTATCTATTCAGCATTGGGAGAGTAAACCGCATTAAACTCCAATACAGTTTTCTGACATAGCCCTTACTAGTTAACATTTTGTGTGTTGGAGTGTATTTAGGGCCCTAGTTTCTTTTATTTTCCTTCAGGGCAAACATTGGATTCCCAATAGTAGAATGTTCCAGTGACGGGAACTTTGTAGTCACTAAACCACCTGAGACTGGCGGACTTGTGAGTACAGCTACAGTCAGCGAACAGCTGTTGTACGAGATTGGGGATCCAACCAGTTATCATCTACCTGATGTTGTTTGTGATTTTACCCAGGTGAAGTTACAGGAAGTCAAAGGTGAGAGAGTTTTTTTAACTCTTTACCACACAATGATGACTTTTAACCCTTCTGAGGGAGAGATATATGGTAACCAGCATTTTTTCCTTTTCCCAAAAAGTTTTCTACTCTATCAAAGAAACATTTCATTATTTGAGTCACAATGAAATTTTTGTCCGCAAATGCTGTCGAGTGGGATAGGTCTAAAATTCTGCTGTGTGGTAAAGGGTTGACAGGGAGACAATTCAAATGAGTACAAGCAACATAGGTTTTTGTAAAGAAATAAGTGTTTTCAGGATGATTTTAAGATTCAAGCACTCTCACCAAACTTATTTTGGGCTTTTGTATATCCATGCAAACAAACTATGATTTTGAGGATAATAATTTCATATCCATTTTCAACTGGTAAATAGTAAAAGAAAATTAGAGAATATTTCATGCTGATGTATAATACAGTTATATAGATTCCATTTACCTTACAGGTGAAGAAGGCAAAGCTGTTTATGTGACAGGTGCCAGGGGAAAACCACCATCTTCAAAGTATAAGGTAAGCTATCATGTTTGTATTGTTAACCCATTACCACACAATCCCTACTTTTGACACCCCTGAGAAGGAAGCCTTGAGAAAACATTGTGGGAAAAGGAGAAAATGCTGGTAACCAGCATTTTCTCCTTTTCCCACAATGCTTTCTACCCTTCACAGAACAAATTTCACATTTTCAGTCACTTTTATTTTGTCGTCTGCAAATGCTTTCAATTTGAACCAGTCTAAAATTTTGTCGTGTGGTAAAGAGTTAATAGAGAGATTTATGTGGTGGTTAACCTTTTACCACACAATCTGTGTTTTCACATCCCTGATAGAGTAGTTTATTAAAAAAATTGTTGGAAAAGGAGAAAATACTGGTCACTAGCTTTAACAGGCTACCAACTTTTTGCTGATAATGATAAAATACTGTCTAGCACAGTTTAAACACTTCTTCAAGTAAAGAGTGTGTTCGAGAGATCCAAACAAGATGACCTTCATCATACCCCTTGAAATAGATAATTGTAGGAGGCAACTTTCAAAATATTCTGAATCCGGACTTTTAACGACCCTTAGAAAGAAGCCTTTTGAAAACATTGTAGGAAAAGGAGAAAATGCTGGTAACCAGCATTTTCTCCTTTTCCCACAATGTTTTCTAGCCTTCCCGAAACAAACTTCGGTTTTTGAGCCACATTTATTTTGTCGTCTGCAAGTGCTTTCAATTTGGACAAGTCTAAAATTTTGTCGTTTGGTAAAGAGTTAAGCCTTTTCCTCACAATCACTAGTTTTAACAACCCTTGGAAGAAAATCCTTGTATGCATGGTGGTACTACAAGCATTTTGGCAAAAAGAGAAAATGCCAATAACCAGCATTGTCCTCACTATGTTTTCTGACCTCTCAAAGAAAAACCAAATCATTTACGTCACACAGATTGTTGTCTTCTGGAATATGCAAATGCTTTAAGTATGGACGAGTCTGAAGTATCATCATATGATAAAAGGTTGAAGTTCTGTTTAGAAGAGGAAGACATCATGACAAAAAAGAGGAGGAGCAATTTTCATTTTTGGGCATAACTTTCAAACACTGGCTGCAAGAGATTAACCCTTTACCACACAATTCCAAGTTTTAACGTTTCAGAGGAAGAAGCTTTTTGAAAACATTGTGGGAAAAGGAGAAAATGCTGGTAACCAGCATTTTCACCTTTTCCCTCAATGCTCCTATCATAGACAACTTCAACATGTAAGCTTTGTTTAAAATTTTGTCTGCCATTGCTTTCGATTTTGACAAGTCTTTATTTTGCATGTTTGGTAAAGGATTAAAAAGAATTCAATAGCAGAAATATTTTTTCTTGACATTCTTGCCTTGAATTCTCAAATTTTCTCAAGGTTTTAATGATTACCAACAGGTGTGTTGTACCTATGCTGATGGATATAAAGTGAGGGGGGCAGCTGTTGTTGGAGGTCCCAGGTCTATAGAGAAAGCTCACAGAACAATGGATGAAATTATAACTAGGTTAGTAAAAGTCAGTTCAAGAAAATGTAGATTTTGCTTCTACTGTGAAACTGGACATTATTGATAGTTTAAAATTTTGAGAAATACCAAAGACTGGCCTTACACCTATTTTCACTTCCACAAAAACTGCAACAGACATAGAATTTGTTCTTGTGTCTGTGTCCTGTACAGACAAACTACAACCCCTTTCGTTGGCAGTATAAGTTGCCACTAGACTTGTATTCTGGCCGAATTCTATAATAAGAAAGGTACTTATAGATACTGACAAGGATTCTGGTAATTTGCTCCCATGTGACTTTTTGCTTCAGTCTGTACCACACAATCTGGAGTTTTAATGACTCCCGAGAAAGAAACCTTTTGAAATCATTGTAGGAAAAGGAGAAATTCTGTCATTTGAGCAACATTTAAAATGTCATCTGCAAATGCTCTCAACTTTGACAAATCTAGATTTTTTATCTGTAATTAAGAGTTGAGGTCAAAGTCAAGATCACTGGGTTCAAATATAGGTATTACCCAAGTTTTAAACCAGACAGGGACTTTTCTTTTGTTGTGCAAAAGTCACCAAGTTTTTCCTAAGCTCACAAAAATTTCATTTATCTTCTGCCAATGCTTTGAATTTGGACTTATTTAGAATTTAATTTATCGATTTTTTTGATGTGCAAGATTGTAATATGGTTCTTGTTCTTTTCAGATGTAGATCTATGATGCAGAAACATAAACTTGAAGATTTCAGTAAATTACACAAGGAAGTAATAGGCTCAGTAAGTTTTTTTTACTTTGTATTTATTTAATCCATTACTACACAATCCCTACTTTTGATGCCCCTGAGAAAGAAGCCTTTTGAAAACACTGTGGGAAAAGGAGAAAATGCTGGTAACCAGCATTTTCTCCTTTTCCCACAGTGTTTTCTACCTTCCCAGCACAAATTTCAATTTTTCAGTCACCTTTATTTTGTCGTCTGCAAATGCTTTCAATTTGGACCAGTCTAAAGTTTTCTCGTGTGTTAAAGAGTTAACTTAATTGATAGATAGATAGCGTGCATGGTGTTTAACCCTTTCAACGCCATAGGTGAAAACAGTGACTTTTGTGGATGGCATACAACAAGATCTGACTTCACAGAATCTGCAGTCTGATCTTTGATGCATACTGTCTGCTTGTGTAGTCAAGCTTATACAATCAAAACCTTTGTAAGGTTCAATAGATTGTACTAGGAGCTGTCAAAAGAGGTTAAGTTCATGTATTTGGTGTTGAAAGAGTTAATGCTGTTTTCAGCATTATTTCAGTTACATTACTGTGGACGGTGCACCTATCCATGTTTTTCTGGTGTTTCTTTTACCAGTACTAAGTACAACATTTTTTCCACTGGCTGCTTTCCCACATAACCATCATAGAAAGAATGATCAGAAGAGAGAAAGGAATGAATCCTGCTGCAAATGTTTTTATCAAATTTTGGAAAGAAATGGGTCGAGCCGGGGATCGAACCAGTGATCCTGTGGTCTTGGGTCCTGTATGCTACCAACTGCACTACCAGGCCTCGGCTCATGTAACTAAAAGCACCAGTGACATATATTGCAATTTATTTCATGCTTTCCGGCAGGATATCAAGAAATAGCAGTGAAAATATTTTGTGGGATCTTACACTGGCACTACCAGTGAAAATACCGATTTTCACGCTCTTGTTGTCTAGGTAAACTGCGCATGCCTCACAACCAGACGGGAAATATGACGTCATACACCTTACATTTCTCGCACTTGACATAATGTTGTAAGGCGTTGCTATGTGGGAGGGGTATGCCACGAGGAATAACGGAAAAGAACTGTACTGGATTTTGATAAAGCTCCTCCCAGAAAGGGTTAAAAGCATGAAAGAATATTTAATTTTTTTTCTGTGAAAGATCAAAATTTATTTCATCTCATGAACACATCGGTAATATTTTCACTCATGGCTGTGCCACTCATAAAAATTATTACCGATGATGTTCACTCAATGAAATAAATTTCCATCTTTCACCGAAAAAAACAAATATCCTCTACATATCTGCATTTGACGGACAACAAGCTGATGGGATACTGCTCTCTTGTAATTACTAAACCTTTTACCATGCCACAAAATTTTGGACATGTCTAAATCTAACACATAAGCAGATGAAAATTTAAGAGTGACTAAAGTGATTACATCCATCTTCAAAATAGTAGAAAACATTGTTGGAAAAGGAGAAAATGCTGGAAACCAGCATTTTCTCCTTTTCCTGCAATGTTTTCTACCCTTCATGAAACAAATTTCAGATGAAAATTTAAAAGTGACTAAAGTGATTACATCCATCTTCAAAATAGTAGAAAACATTGTTGGAAAAAGAGAAAATGCTGGTTCTCCTTTTCCCGCTATGCTTTCTACCCGTCATAAAACAAATTTCATTTTTCAGTCACTTTTATTTTGTAGTCTGGAAATGGCTTTGATTTGGACAAACTTGAAATTTTGTCGTTTGGTAATGAGTTAAACATTCTACCTAGGCAGACAATGCAGTGATGTTTCTGGGTGCTCAACATAAAAACAAAGAAGTGTTACAGATATTGTCTACTGAGATAGCACCAGCTGGCACTGGCATGGGTAAGCTAGATAAAAGTACTTCATAGAAATATGTTAACTTTGTACTACATCATTCATTGTGTTAACCCATTACCACACAATCCCTACTTTCAATGACTCTGAGAAAAAAGCCTTTAGAAAACCTAGTGGGAAAAGGAGAAAATGCTGGGAATCGGCATTTTCTCCTTTTCCTACAATGTTTTTTCCCCTTCACAAAACAAATTTCAGGTTTTCAGTCACTTTTATTTTGTCATCTGCAAATGCTTTTGATTTGGACAAGCGTAAATAACGACCCTGAAAGGAAAGAGTTTTGGGAATATTGTGGGGGAAAACAAGAAAATTTTTCTTTTGCGAATGCGTTCAGTTTGTTGTTTTGCTTTGTCGAGAGTTGTTTTTGCGGACTTTATTATAAAAAGATGAGATTTCATAGGATATAAAGCCTGGTTGTGGATATATTGAGAGACCTCCCAGCTAAAATACTGCTTTTGAAAAATCTCATATTTTGGTCTGTTCCAACTACAAAATGTTCATTTGAATTCCTGTGCTTCTAAAGGGTTCATTAATAGATCTAAGGCTGCTTGAGCACAATTTTTTGAGAAAAGACAAGTATATAGAAGAACTGTTGATATGTTATAGAATTTGCTCCAATTGTTGTTTCAGCTCCAGGATTAACAGGTTTAATTGGTGGGCGACCAAATGTGTAAGTCAATTGTTTGTATACTCTTTGATGCTTTTTTCAACATTATTTTAGTTAAATTGTGGTGGCTAGCACACCTATCCATGCTTTCCAGGGCCAAATTCAAAGCATCTGCAGAGGACAAATTAAATCTTGTTAATATGATGATTTCTGACTTTGTTAGGGTAGAAAATATTGTGGGGAAAAGGAGAAAATGCTGGTTACCAGCATTTTCTCCTTTGCCCATAATGTTTTCTATAGGACTGTTAAAAGTCCGGATGTGTGGTGAAGAGTTAAACCCTCTTTATGCATAGCATGGCTTGATCTTTTGTTTCAGGTCAATGGTGCATAAGCTATACTCTTTCTTAATGGATAAAACCAGATTCAATGTGAGTACTGCAACTCTTTTTGCTAATCCAAAAGTTTGTGGACAGTATGTATAAAATAAAACCTACTGGATATATCTAAGGTTGCAGACTGTCCATCCACTGCGTTGTAATGTTAAAGACGCGCAGTTTCATGTAATGTTGATTGATGTTTGACAGAGCTCTGGAATGTTGACGTTACTATGAGTAGCAGAGTTTATGTCACTTTTTATTAGTAAAACAATATGGCTGCAATGATACACAGAAAAAAATGTTCTGGTGGATAAAGTGTTTATTTCTCTCGAAAAGGGCAAAGAATATTAGAGTGTTATTTCTCATAGTACCTTTCTAGAATTTTGCTGTATATTTAGGTAAATAGATGTATTTATCTATATTTTTTTCTTAGTTCTTAGTTATTGACAGAATATTAATACTGCTACAGCCTTTTGAATACAGACAGTTCTTGATTTGTGGCACGTCTACTGACATTACATAAACCATATATGTCTTATACTTTTTGGAAGTAGGCTTCCTTTTATTGGGTGCATTTTTCATGTTGATGAACCCAGTTTGTAAATTTACTGGCTCATGGGTTCACCCATTACCACACAATCCTTTCTTTTGATGACCCAGAATAAGAAGCCTGTAGAAAACATTGTGGGGAAAGGAGAAAATGCTGGTAACCAGCGCTTTCTCCATTTCCCACAATGTTTTCTTTCCTTTCCAAACCAAATTTTAATTTTTCAGTCACATTTGTCTTGTCGTCTGCAGATGCTTTCAATATTGGACTGGTCTAAAATTATCTCAAAATACACCAAAATGTAGACTTGCCCATATTGAAAGCATTTGTAGATGATAATTAAACTCTGACTAGTTACCATCATTTTTTTCTCTTCCCTTAATGGTCTTATCCCTTTACCAAACAATCCCCAGCATTTACGACCCTAAAATAGAAGCCTTTTGAAAACATTGTGTTAAAAGGAGAAAATGCTGGTAACTAGCATTTTCTCCTTTTCCCACAATTTTTTCCTTCCCTGCTGGAAATGAAATTCAATTTTTTTAATTACGTTTATTTTGTAGTGTGCAAGTGCTTTCCATTTGGACCAGTCTAAAATTTTGTCGTTTGGTAAAGGGTTAAAAAGGTTCATTGAAGGGGCAATCAAAACTCAGGATTTTTTGGTAAAGGCTTAAACAGCATCCAGTCATTCAGTGCTTTAGAATTGATTATTGTTGTTAGTTTAGTTTAAACATATTTATTTTACATCGATAGAGAAACAAGTTCTTACAAGTTCTACTAATCTTTTTTGATTCTGCCTCCTGGGAACTACACTAGTACTTGCGCAGAATGTGTGGGTCAATGAAAAATTCTAAGTTGACACCCACTCCCAGGTATTAACTCTTTACCAAATGACAATATTTTAGACTGGTCCATATTGAAAGCATTTGCAGATGACAAAATAAAAGTGACTGAAAATTTGAAATTTCTTTGGTGAAGGGTAGAAAACACTGTGGGAAAAGGAGAAAATGCTTGTTACCAGCATTTTCTCCTTTTCCCACGATGTTTTCTATAGGCTTCTTTTTCAGGGGCATCAAAAGTAGGGATTGCGTGGTAATAGGTTAAACTCAGGACTTTATGGTTATGAGACCGACACTCTACCTCACAGTGCCACACTTGATTGTTGTTGTTGTTGTCGTCAAATCAATATTATCATTATTCCAATCTATATGTTGACAGATAGATTTATACATGAACTCCAAACATATAGAGACGTACTCACAGTCAGACATACCTACAGTAGAATATACAGACACTGTTACTAGTAATAGTGAAACTCAAACAGAGCAAGAAGGACTTAAAACTGGAGATAGAACATACATGTTAGAACAGTTAGCCTATACAAGAAGCGGGGATAAAGGAAATCATGCAAACATAGGTAGGATTGTAGAAATCATGTTCTATTTCTTGCCTTCCGGTAGTTTAGCGAGAAATAATGGTGAAATATTCTTTTTGATATTTCATGGTTACGACCAGTGAGAAATACCGATTTATATTCTAACTCTTCAATTGAAGGTAGAAACAGTAGTTCCTGCACACTGGTTATCTAGGTACAATGTGTGTGCCTCTAAACCAGATGGAAATACGGCATAATTTATCCTACATTTCTCACACTTTGCATAATATTGTAATGCGTTGCTATGCTGAGGGGTTATACCACAGGGAATAAGCAAAAAGAACTGTACTGGGTTTTGGTTAAATTCCCCCAAGCAAGGGTTAAAAGAATGAAAAAAATATATATATTTGTTCTTTTTGGTGAAAAGTTGAAATTTATTTCATCTCATGAACATCATTGGAAATATTTTCACTCGTGGCTATGCCACTTGTGAAAATATCACTGATAATCTTCACCCAATTAAAATGAATTTAGATTTTTTACTATATTTATTTTATCCTGCTGTAAAATTTAATGGACCTCTATTTATACAAGTCTGAGAAAGAAGGTTCTTAAAAATACATCTTGGGCTATGCACTGGCAAAAGAGGGCTTAAGCCATTACCCTTTTGACAATCCTGGGAAAGAAGCCTTTAGAAAACATTGGTAACCAGCATTTTCTCCTTTTCCCACAATGTTTTCTACCGTTTACAAAAACAAACTTCAAATTTTCACTCACTTTTTTTTTTGTCGGCTGCAAATGCCTTTTGATTTGGACAAAAACCTTTTACCAAATAGGAAAAAGTTGAGTGGTCCAAATTCAAAGTATTGACAGATGAAAATTTCATGTAGTTCAAATGTTGGGATTTTCTTTTTTTTGACAGGGTAGAAAACATAGCGGAAAAAGGAGAAAATGCTGGTTACCAGCATTTTCTCCTTTTCCCTCAATGTTTTCTAAAGGCGTCTTTGTTAAGGTTTTAAAACTCAGGATTGTGTGGTAAAGAGTTAATGTCTCTGCAAGAAGCATTAGGTCTCTACCAAGTGACAAAATTTAAGCCTTGTTCATGCAGAGAGCATTTACAGACAGTATTTGAAATGTTACTTGTCAAGTTGTCAAAGGGTAGAAAACATTGTGGGAAAAGAAGAAAATGTTGTGTACAAAGTTTTCTTGAAAAGCCGTATTCATCATTCTCAGAGACGTAAAAGTTTTCTTTCAAGGGTTGAAAACATTATGGACTAAGAAGAAAATGTTGTTTACCATTTTTTCAAAAGCCTTCTTAATTATTCTCGAAGTTGTAAAAGCTCATAATTGTGTGACAAAGGGTTGATGTATCTAAAAGATACATTTTACTGATCAATTCATGACAAAGTCATGTCTAATGATCATTTAGAATTTGTTTCACTTTGCAGGTGTAATAGCAAGACATCCTGACTTATTACCTTATATCAGAGCAGCATTAACAGAGGAGGCTGTAGCCAATCATTTTGCAGAGTTTTTGGACGGGGAACCAGGACCTGGGGGGAAACAGGTTCAGAGGTAAAAAGTTTGAAAACAAAGCATGCTCATTGTAAGATAAGGTGCTTCTATGCCCAGTGTAGATCAAGATCAGGCTGCATGTGACCTGGAGTCCAGGTATTGATCTTAAAGGACATATTTGTGATAACCAGCACTTTCTCCTTTATCCTCATTGTTTTCCTCCATAGCAGAAACAAACCCTCTGTAAAAATTTATTTCTGCAGATGCTTTCAATTTGCATCTGAAAATCCAATTTCAAGTCCAATATTTTTTGTGGGGTTAAAAGTTAACCAAAGAAGTGATAACTAGTCAGTTTTCTTAACAAAGAACTGGACAGAAAGAGGTTCAGACGTAAACAGTATATGGCTTGTATCACATGAAAAAGGGACATTCGGATATAAACTTGCACAAAGTGTCATCTTGGAACAGCCTGCGCAGTCTGCGCAGGCTGATCCAAGACAAAACTTTATGATTACATGAGATTTCATTCTTTATTAGACTTGTGCAAAAGCGAAAATCACATAAAATCGAAAGTGTTGTTTTGGATTGCGTTAGGCTGATCCGCCACGACACTGTACACATATGTCGGAATGCCCCTTATGGTGTGCTGTAGGCAATATAGGCCATCTTCATGACACTCCATCTGGAATAGATAATGATTGGTCATTTTGTGGCTGTGGTTAAAGTCAAGATCACTGATACTAGAAACTTGTACAAAAATGTAATAGAAGTAAGAGAGACATAAAGAACTTCTTGCTGTAATCCTGCAGATCCTGTAGTTTTCGAACAAAGGCTAATATAAACATTGTGGGAAAAGCAGAAAATGTTGAAAAATCAGCATTTAGTTCTTTTCCCACAATGTCTTCTTCCATATCAACACAAATTCCATCATTTGAATTACATTGACATAATTATGGTCTGCAATGCTTTTGAGGAGTAAGAATTTTTTTTTTTTGTAAAGAGTTTATATTGAACAACCTATATGTGATATTGACACCTTGTTATGCATTAAACAACCATTCTGAATAACCTTTGAAGTCTTCCTGATCTAACCCTTTACCAAACAATCCATAATTTTTACGACCCTGAGACAGAATCCTTTTGAAAACATTGTGAGAAAATGCTGGTAACCAGCATTTTCGCACCATGTTTTCTACCTTGCTGGAAACAAATTTCAATTTTTGAGTTACTTTTCATTTATCGTCTGCGCATTGTGACATGCTTTTGATTTGGACTAGTCTAAAATTTTGTCGTTTGGTAATGGGTTAAAAATACTGTAATGTGTGTTTGGCTAAACAAACCAGATAGTAAAGCAATCAGACGTTTTCTTAATTTCATAAGTCTAGAATTAGTCTAAGTTTGCAATTTAGAATAGTTGACAAATAACATCTTTGCAATTTTCTCAGATATGATGTGCCAGGCATTCATGGACTAAACTTCATACTGTATAACTCCCTCGGTGGTGGTGGGGTAAGCTCACTCAGAAGTGATCCACAGGTAAATGTCATAAGTTAAACATGAATATCAGCTATGCTTTGTGAAAAGAGGTCTTAATGCATCTGCGAAAAGTATAGACTCAGGTCAGCCTGCGCAATCCGCACAGGCTGACCCGAGCTGAAACTTTTTGCAATTGGTCAGTTTTCTGTATTTGAAAGGACTAGTCCACTGCATGATAAGGTCGGTTGGTAAAGAAAGTTAATATTATGGATTGAAATCATGTGATGATTACTGGGTATAATGCATCACAGAGATGCTTTAACCCAATACCAAACGATAACATTTTAGACTGGTCCACATTGAAAGCATTTGCAGACGACAAACTTAAAGTGACTAACAAATAGAAATTTGTTCTGGGAAGGGTAGAAAACACTGTGGGAAAAGGAGAAAATGCTGGTTACCAGCATTTTCTCCTTTTCCCATAGTGTTTTCAAAAGGCTTCTTTCTCAGGGGCGTCAAAAGTAGGGATTGTGTGGTAATGGGTTAACCTTAAGCTCATTTTGCCAGAGTATGGCTCATTTAACCCTTTTTTACCGAAACTGACGACTTTTAACGACCTTGAGGAAGAAATCTTATGAAAACATTGTGGGAAAAGGAGAAAATGGTGGTCACAAGCATTTTCTCCTTTTCCAAAGCAAAATTTCACCATTTAAGCTACTTTGAAATTGTTGTTTGCAAATGCTTTCAATTTAGATAGGTCTAAAAAATTTTTTCTTTTTGTAACGGGTAAACTGAGTGAAACTGTTCAAAACCAAGGGGATTACGGCTGTTATATTTTATATAAGGAATGAATTCTGCCAAAGGACTTGGTAGATTCAATCAGATGGAAATCCATAAGAGACATGAAAATAATTTTTACAATTTTTACATTTTAAATTATACTGTCTTTAACTTATTATAATTTTTTTGCTAAATATCATATTGTGTTGTTGTAGCTGCTGTTGTTTGCTCCAGACATTTTCATGATGTTCTCCCTAAATGGGGAAATACCTATTTAACCCTTTACCCCATAAGGCATTTTGTTACGAGTCAGGCGTAACTAGAAAGTAGAAGCCAGCAACAAACGATAACAATTAACAGAATTTATTAACAAAAATATCAAATAAACAGTGACAATATTACAATAGTACAAAACAATACCTTAGACGTTAAATTCAGAAGACAAACTATTCCAGTCTTAATTCCAATCTGATCCTGATCCAAACTGAATGTAATCCAAGCACACAAAGTAATCCTCACTTTAGTCTAGTCTGATCCAAATCCAAACTGAATGTAATCCAGGCACTAATTATGACACAAACACAAGATAATCCCCACTGTAGTCTGGCAATCATGTATTAACTAGTGAACACTGAGATGTAAAAAGCTTTTCCTTTTATAAAAACAAAGAAACTTCCAGAAAATTCATGTTAAAATCAGTTGCATAATTCTTAGTAATCAGATTGTATAAAGGCCTGGAAACTTCCAGCACAATATTCTACAAGAGAGAGTTCAGTTCTAAAAATAGCAACAGGGGAAAACCATTCAAAAATAGATACACACATGAACAAAGCTAGGAATAACTGGGTATGTACATAACACTTCCCCCCTTGAAAAGAAAAAGAAAGGTTTATGAAATAAATCGTTCTTTTTTTTTGCAATATTATTTATATACATGTATATGATACTTTATCTGAAGTATACATAGGAAATAACAAACTAAAATATTAATTATTTCAGACTAATGAAAATAGTCAAGGTAATGAAAGTACAATTTAAAAGAAAAAAAACAGTTTAAACTTGATTTAGGGAAAAATGATTTCAAACTCTTGAAAGAGCATCTGGTATAATGTTATCTTTCCCTTTTATGTGTCTTATGTCAAGATTAAACTCTTGAAACAATAAACTCCACCTCAGTAATCTTTAATTCTTATTCTTAAGTTTGTGCAGAAAACTTAAAGGGTTATGATCACTGAATACAACAATTGGTGAAGATGAAGAGGTTAAATAAACTTCGAACTGCTGGATTGCCAGAATTAAAGCAAGACACTCTTTTTCTATGGTAGAGTAATTTTTCTGATGTTTGTTAAATTTCTTAGAAAAGTAACAAACTGGGTGATCAATACCATTATTATCTTCTTGTAAAAGAACAGCACCAATACCAACATCACTTGCATCAACAGCTAATTTGAAACATTTGTCAAAATCAGGTGCCAAGAGAACTGGTGCACTCTTTAGTATGGCTTTCAGACGATCAAATGCATCTTGACATATGTCATTCCATTTGAACTTTGTGCTTTTCTTAAGTAAATTTGTTAAAGGTTCAGCAATACCCGAGAAATTTTTACAGAATTTCCTATAGTAGCCAGCCATACCAAGAAATCGCATCAGCTGTCTTTTACATTTAGGCACAGGAAACTCAGAGATAGCATTGACCTTAGCTTCTAAAGGTTTAACTTGACCCTGTCCCACAAGATGTCCTAAAAATGTTACAGTAGCATGACAAAATTCAGTTTTTTGCAAGATTCACAGTCAGTTTCGCTTTACTGAGTCTGTCGAAGAACTTCCTGATTCTTTGAAGGTGGTCACTCCAACTGTCTGAGTAGATGATGACGTCGTCAATATATGCATCACAACCATCTAATCCACATATAACGTTGTTTATAAGTCGCTGAAACGTTGCAGGAGAATTTTTCATCCCAAACGGCATAACTTTGTACTGGTACAGACCGTTTGGAGTAGCAAAGGCTGATACTTCTTTTGCTCTATCAGTCAGTGGAACTTGCCAGAATCCTTTTAGCAGGTCGAATTTGGTGACATATTTAGAATTTCCAACTTTGTCAATACAGTCATCAATTCTTGGTATTGGAAAAGAGTCTGTTTTTGTCACAGAGTTCACCTTACGATAGTCAGTACACATTCTATAAGTTCCATTTGATTTGGGTACTAATATACATGGTGAACTGTAATTACTCTGGCTAGGTTCAATAAAGTCATTTTCCAGTAAGTATTTTACTTCATCTTGGAGGTATTTCTGTTTCAAAGGATTCATTCTATATGGATGTTGCTTTATTGGTTTAGAATCTTCCACAATGACATCATGATAGATTTTATCAGTTCTTGTGGGGATATCAGGAAATAAATGTTCATATTCATGTATCAACTGTTTCAGCTCTTCCTGCTGCGATGGTTCCAAGTGAGAAAGTTTGTTGTCAAGGTTTCTCAAAATATCAGAATTCTCAAGTTTAGATGGACCAGGATCAGATTTATCAATAAAGTCCGAATTTACTTCAAGATCAGATACATTTGATTCTTGTGGGACAGTGTTTACAACTGTAATTGGTTTTGAAATAGAGCTATCTCTGTCAAAGTATTCCTTTAACATATTTATATGACACATTTGTTTGTTTTTACACCTTCCTGGAGTATTAATTATATAGTTCAAATCACTTGTTTTCTTGTCAATAGTGTAGGGTCCAAAATATCTTGCCTGTAAAGGTCTGCCAGGTATTGGCAAAAGAGCAAGGACTTTGTCACCTGGTTTAAATTTTCTATCTATAACATGGTTGTCATATCTTGCTTTCATTTTGCCCTGAGACGTTTTAAGATTAGACCTAGCAACCTCACATGCCCTAGACAGTCTATTTCTGAAGTCAGAAACATACTGCAGTAAATTCAAAGGTGTTTCATCATTTGAGAGAAATTTCTCTTTCAAAAGTTTTAAAGGTCCACGAACAGAATGGCCAAAAACTAATTCAAAAGGACTGAAACCAAGAGATTCTTGTACAGATTCTCTGGCTGCAAATAGTAACAAATGGATGCCCTCATCCCAATCTTTTTCAGTGTCAAAGCAATATGATCTTATCATATTTTTTAATGTCTGGTGAAATCTTTCTAAAGCACCTTGACTTTCAGGGTGATAAGCGGATGACCTGTATTGCTTAATCTCTAATTCATGCATAACCTGTTGGAATATACCAGACATAAAATTTGACCCTTGATCAGACTGAACTGATTTTGGAAGACCAACAAATGTGAAAAATTTTGTAAGAGCTTTGACTATTGACTTTGTTTTGATGTTCCTTAAAGGAATAGCTTCAGGAAAACGTGTAGAAGTACACATAATTGTTAAGAGATACTCATTTCCTGACTTGGTTCGAGGTAAAGGACCAACACAATCTATAAGTATCCTACTGAAAGGTTCATCAAAAGCAGGAATAGGTTGTAATTGAGCTTTGGGAATGGTTTGGTTGGGTTTACCTACCATTTGACATGTATGGCAAGTTTTACAATATTTAGAGACATCTGATTTGAGACCAGGCCAATAAAAATGAGTAATAATTTTGTGATAGGTCTTGTTTATACCTAGATGACCTGACATAGGACTTTCATGGGCTATACTTAGTATTTCATGACGATATGACTTTGGAACCACAATTTGGTGGTAAACAGCCCATTCATCATCAGCTGGGACATCAAATGGCCGCCATTTTCTCATAAGAATCCCATTCTTTATATAGTAACAGATTGGGACCTCTGAAATTTCATCTTCAGGTAAAGCCCAAAAAATTAATTTTGAAATCTCAGGATCAGTCTGCTGTTCCTGGATAAGCTGTGACTTTGACAGCGTGTCATGACCTTGGTCAATAGACCGTGGTGGTAAATGACAAGACATTGACGAGTCTGTCTGAGTATCGGACAAACTGGGATTAAGAGACTTTTTAATCTCATTATTAAAATATTGACCGATAAAAGTATCCGTCAAGTCAATGTCAGAGTTTGAGTTTTTCAAAATGGCCTTTTTAGCCATAGCTCGGGTAAATGCACAAGAAGGATACAAGTCAGGAATTTCCTGCTCGATAGGGTCATCTGTTTGACCTATATTTGGTGTGTCAGTTACAAGTGGATTAACCACAACCTTATCTCCAGCTAAGTCATTGCCTAGCAGTAAATGGACACCTTTAAATGGTAAGGAAGGTTTAATACCAATAACCACAGGCCCAGTAACCAAATCTGATGACAAATTAACATGATGGAGAGGGATATTAACAGTTCCACACTCTACACCCTGAATAAGGACACTAGTACCGGAAGAAGTCTTCTCAGAAAAAGGCAGTATATCTGCTAAAATAAGAGATTGAGAAGCTCCTGTGTCTCTTAAAATTTTAATAGGGGTAGGTGGGCAATTATCACCTGAAAGTGATACAAAACCATTCAACATAAATGGTTCAAAAATCTCCATAGCAGAATCAGACTTGGGTTTTGTGACTATGTCAATTGTATTGGTTTTAATAGAAGACTGTGGCCTTGGTCTAAGAGTGGTGAGCCCTGTTGGCTTGGCTTCATCACTTTCTAACTTCCTTTTTAATTTCAAACATTCAGAAACAAGGTGACCAGGTTTCTTACAATAGTTACAAGTGGGTCGAGATAAGGGATATTGACTTTTGGTTTCACTAGTAGAATTGGGTTTGGGTGTATTGGATTGACTGGGCATGCCAGATGAATTACCAGACATAGATTTATTTTGGGGATGTGAGGAAGTAGGTTTTGCTTTAGCAATAAAAGAAACTTTATGTGTAAGATAGTAATTATCAGCCAGACGAGCTGCTTCTTCTAAAGTTTCAACTTGTTTTTCGTCTAAGAATGTCTTAACATCAAATTGAATACAACGTTTGAATTCCTCAACTAACACAAGTTGTCTTAGTTTATCATAATTTTGGTCTACTTTCTTAGAACAGCACCATCTATCAAATAACTGTTCTTTGTTCCTAGCAAATTCAACATGAGTCTGGTTAGAATCTTTTTTACAATTTCTAAATTTTTGTCTATATGCTTCTGGGACCAGCTCATAACCTTTGAGAATAAGTTCTTTAACAGTCTCATAATGATGACATTGTTCAACACCTAGTTGTGTATAAATTTCACGAGCTTTGCCTATCAAAACACTTTGCAGAAGCAAAGTCCAGTGCTCTTTTGGCCAATTTAAGTTTTCTGCAACTTTTTCAAAATGTAGGAAGTATTTATCAACTTCTTTCTCTTGAAATGGAGGAACAAGCCTAATATGTTTTGTAACATCAAAATTGTATTCAATCTTTTGCTTCGGCTGATTTGCTCTTTCTTGCATTTCTATTTCCCTCATTCTTAATTGAAATTCTCTCTCCTTCTCTCTCTCTTCCCTTTCCCTTTCTCTTTCTTCTCTCTCCCTTTCTCTTTCCATTTCTAACTGTCTGATCTGAAGTTTTAATTCAAGTTCTTTCGAACTTGAACTTGACTGAACATCAACTATCAGGGAAAGCGCATTTTCATTGAAAATCTCCTCATCAACAAAATATTGTACCAAAATGTTCCTAATTTCATGTTTACGCATTGAAGATTTTATTTCAGACAATTTATAGTGCTTAGCAAGATTAAGCAAATCAGTCTTTTTACCCAAATTCAATAACTCCACAGATGGTTCAGCCGTAAATTTATCTAAGTCAAAAGACATGTTTGTTTGTTGCTGGATTCAAGTACAAAATTGTATTATAATTACTGATTAGTAGACGAATGCGTTAGTCTTATTTTCCAATTGATGGTTAATCCCAAAAGGAAAACGAATGCGTCAGTCTAGTTTCCAATCCCGGACGAGCCCCCAATTTCTGTTACGAGTCAGGCGTAACTAGAAAGTAGAAGCCAGCAACAAACGATAACAATTAACAGAATTTATTAACAAAAATATCAAATAAACAGTGACAATATTACAATAGTACAAAACAATACCTTAGACGTTAAATTCAGAAGACAAACTATTCCAGTCTTAATTCCAATCTGATCCTGATCCAAACTGAATGTAATCCAAGCACACAAAGTAATCCTCACTTTAGTCTAGTCTGATCCAAATCCAAACTGAATGTAATCCAGGCACTAATTATGACACAAACACAAGATAATCCCCACTGTAGTCTGGCAATCATGTATTAACTAGTGAACACTGAGATGTAAAAAGCTTTTCCTTTTATAAAAACAAAGAAACTTCCAGAAAATTCATGTTAAAATCAGTTGCATAATTCTTAGTAATCAGATTGTATAAAGGCCTGGAAACTTCCAGCACAATATTCTACAAGAGAGAGTTCAGTTCTAAAAATAGCAACAGGGGAAAACCATTCAAAAATAGATACACACATGAACAAAGCTAGGAATAACTGGGTATGTACATAACAATTTCTATGGTATCTCTAATTGATCCTAAATAACAGCAAGGATGAAGCCATTTTTTATGTGTATATGACACCTTTTGATAGCAGGAAAACATTGTGGCAAAAGGTGAAATTGCTCATGACGAGCAATTTCACCTTTTGCCACAATGTTTTTCAAAGGCTTCTACAAGCAATGTGTAGAAATGAGTATCTATTGAGTAAAGGGTTAACCATGTACTGTGAAGAAGGGTCTTAATGCATCTGCAAAAACAATTATCAACCAACACAGCCTAAAATGGCTCGAAACTTTTCACTCTTGGAGAATTTTCTGCAAACTGAAAGACCATTCTGCCTCAAGATCCAATGAATCATTTGGCAAAAATAATTTTAAGGATGCATAACTGTGTGATGCTTGGTATGACACATTTGGTAGATACATTAAATCCCCTTTTTTCAGAGCATGACTACATGTATTTGATTTTCTTTTCCTTATTTCAGGGCAAGGCATACGGACAGCGTTTGTTGACCTTTGAACTTAAAGGACTGCCAGACTTGGACTCCTTAATCAAATCTTAATGCCTGAAGACAGTTAGCTTTCAGACAGACTTTTTTTTGTCTTGTAGCTGGTCAATATTGAAAACAATGTTGTTGGAGAAGAAGTTGCTAGGCAATAACTTCTGTCTCTACTACTTTTTTACATATATTCACATATATTGTTGGTTTACTTCAAAAACCTCGTAACTACAGCTTGTTTCAAGCTGTAGTTAAGAGGTTTTTTAAGTAAACCGACGATATTCTTCATATTTAGAACTAATTCATGTGGTTCATTTTGCAATTTTCAAAGCCTTCATTTGCACATTTGTTGAGAACAACTTAACTCTTTACAAAAAAAGAAAAACATGTTTCATCCACGTGGGAAAGAAGTGGTCTGAAAACATAGTTGGGAAAGGAGAAAATGCTGGTAATCAGCATTTTCTCCTTTACCAACAATGTTTTCTTCTCATTTAAAATCAAGTCTCTTTATGTAACAGTAAGTCAAAATAAATTGATTTGAGGAGGGTTTAAGTGGCTTAGCAGATAATGTAAATCAAGATCAGACTGCATGGAGTGCTTTGTCAGATCTCAGTTTACTATTTGTGCATGTAACTGGCAAGCTGATCTTGATCTGCACCATCTTTTGTGTAACAAAGGTTACTATTTATGTATATGCATTTGTAGATGTTAAATAGAAGTTGATCTCAGGACTTTATTGGATAACAGATATGTAATTAACTTGCTCCCAAATGACAAAATTTTGGACTAGTCCAAATTGAAAGCATTTGCAGACGACATAATAAATGTAAATCAGAACTTGAAATTTGATTTGGAAAGGGTTGAAAATATTGTGGGAAAAGGAGGAAATGCTGGTTACCTGCATTTTCTCCTTTTCCCACAATGTTTTGAAAGGCTTTCTATCACAGGGTCGTCAGAAATCGGGATTGTGTGGTAAAGGGTTAACTAATTATTTGCTTAAATTTCTCTAGCTTTAAACCCTGCCAAAGTTGTTTTTGCAGACAATGTAGATAAAGATCAGACTAAACGAATTGTGGAGTCTGATCTTTGATGTACACTATCAGCTACTTTGGGTCACATTTTTGGGTCAAAACACCTATGAAATTGACATATTTCAGCTCTTTTTACCCAAACTGAAAGGTCCATTTCATTAACCCTTTACCACACAATGACGACTTTCGATGACCATGAGGTAGAAGCCTTTTAAAAACATTGTGGAAAAAGGAGAAAATGCTGGTAACCAGCATTTTCTCCTTTTCCCACAATGTTTTCTAGCCTTCTTAAATCAAATTTTGATTTTTCAGTCACACTGATTTTTTAATCTGCAAATCCTTTCAATTTGGACAAGGCTATAAATTTGTTGTTTGGTAAAGAATTAATTTAGTGCTCCAAGTTAAAATCTGTGATATACTTTTGATAGAAATGATATTATAGATTCTATATAAACCCAATTCTGTGTTCTGTTCATATATTAGTATAGGTAGTTTGTAGTCCACCAGAACCCCCATAACATGTTTGGTACAGAGTTAATCTGTTACATATTCCCAAATTTTAGACTAATTGAGAGCATGTTAAGGCAACAAATTCAGAACTGGTACTAGTTTTCCATAGATATCCAGCAGATTAATTTAAAACAAAATTGAGGGAAAAAGAATTGTTAGTTGTTACCAGTATTTTTTGCCTTTTTCAAGAATGTTTTCAAAAGCCTTTTGTTTTCTAAGTGTCAATAAAAAAGTGTTTGTTTAGTTAACCCTTTACCAGATAACAAAATTAAAGTTATGCCAAAATTGAAATTATTGAAAGCATTTGCAGACGACAATTTCTGTACGATTCATTTTCTCCTGTTGCCACAATGTTTTCAAAAGGCTTCTTCTCAAGGGTTTGAAAAGGTAGCAGTGAGCAGTAAAGGGTTAAGGTTCAAGATGCAAAATCAAGGGTATTTTTTACTTCTGAATGGTGATGTCCCATTTCATTTATTATACCCAACCCCCACAACCAAATGGAAGAGGGTGTACTGGAATCGCCATGGCTATCAGTCTGTCTGTCTGTAGACACAAATTTGTGAGGCGAAATACTCCAAACACTTTTAAAGGTACTGGACTCAAATTTACACACAGAGTTCCTTTATGAAGTTGTGCAAGCGCAATTTTCATGATCCTGCTTCGATTTGTTGCTGAATTATCTCCCCTTGAACTCTTTTTCAACTCTTACTTTTGTACTAAACCATTCTGCATTTTGGTGGCAAAGCGCTGTTTTTCTGACAAGGAAATGTGGGGAAGGGAGGTGGTATAATCACTTTAGTGATAGCTCTAGTTTAGACAGCTTTTCCTGGAGTGTCAATATGAGGCTTTTTTCCCCAGGCTTGTTAGCCTATTTGAGGCAACAGACTGTAGGAAGTAATCAAACAAGTATGTTCTCTTTTTCAAAAGCTATTTTTTTAACTAGACATATTTCATAAACACATGAACACAATCTTCTACAAAATAAAACATCTAAAATAAAATACCAATAAAATATGGGAGTATTTCCTTTTAACCTGAGACAACTTTGAAATCTTCATGCCTTGAGTAAAACTCAATGTGGAAAAGAATCTTATTAGCTCTTTAAGAGACAAAAAATTTTAGACTTTCATATATCAGACATTTTGGAGCCTGCAAATTAACACCATTTTTACCACAATACCATGTTGTAAAACCTTAAATAAGAAAGCATCTGAAAACATTTTGAGAAAAGGAGAAAATGCTGGTAACCAGCATTTTCTCCTTTTCCCACAATGTTTTCTATCTGGTAACTGACATTTTCTCCTTTTTCCAGAATGTTTTCTATCTGGTTACTGGCATTTTCTCCTTTTCCCACAATGTTTTCTACTGGATATACTCAAATCCAATCATTTAAGCCCCACTTTATTTATTGCCTGCTTTTAAAATAAGACAAGTCTAAAATTTTATAGTCTGTTAAACAGTTGGATGCGACTCAAATTATGGTTAAAACCAAGATAGGGCAGAAAACATTGAGAAAAGAAGAAAATAATAGCAAGAAAAGGAGAAAATGATGGTTACAAGCCTTATCTTCTCTCCCCCCCCCCCAGATGATTTCAACCGCAGCAATCAGTGCAACTATCTATGTGTTTCCTGGCTTTCTCAGACCAGTACTGACACAACTTTCTTTCCAAGTCATTGACTTCTCTTGCTAAGGCCAATTCTACAATCAGTGCTCAGTGTTAGGATAGAATTCACGGCCTCCAGGTCAACAATCCTACACTCCAACTATAACCCTTTACCAAATAACCCCTGGTTTTTACCACCCTGAGATAGGCGGCTTTTGAAAACATCGTGGGAAAAGGAGAAAATGCTGGTAACCAGCATTTTCTCCTTTTTCCACAATGTTTTCTACCCTATCAAGGAAAAATTGCTTAATCTGAGCAACATTGAAATTTTGTCGTTTGCAAATACTTTCAATTTGGATAATGGTAATTTTTTTCGTCTGATATAGGATTAAGATGCCAAAGACAAATCACCTTTTGTGCCAGAAGAGATTCAGAGCAGACTTTATAAAATAATAGAAAGTGAAGTCTTATCCCAGTGGTACATGTATATTGATTGATTGTATTGTGCTTAATACCATTTTCAACATTATTTCAGTTCAACTGTGGCAGCAAAAGCACCTATCCATGTTTTCCTGCAGTTCTTTTACCAGTACTCTGAACAATATTCTTTCCAAGCCACTGGCTACTTTCCCACATCGCCATAGTCGAAATAAGGCCCAGCAATGAGAGAGGAATGAAGCCTGTCATCAATCATCAGAAATATGAGGTGTGATCAGAATGTTCTCGGCCTGATAAGCTTTGAGGCATTTCATTGGACAAAAATTGTGTTCAGTCTGTCAATCTAATTGAAAGTCATTTGGGGAGTAAGAAGCATTTGATCATGCTTGACTGCTTTTGTATGGCAGTATTTAGAGAGGACAGTGCGTCAAACTTGCAATATTGACTCGAGGTGTTTTGCTCTTGCAGGACAGTGTGCCTGCTCAAATGTGGCAAGTTGCCATGTCTGCTGCGACTGAATGTGGATTCGAAGTCCTTCCTCACCCCCCATGTTCTCCTGATATAGCCCCCTCTGACCTCTATCTGTCCCCAAAATTGAAATCCAATCTTAGTGGAACACAGTTTGGAAGCAATGAAGGCCTCATAGAGGCAGTGTACCAGTACTTAGGGGAACCAGGAAAAATACTCCTATTTGGAAGGTATAAGCAAGCTGGAACAGAGATAGACTAAGTGCATTGCCTTGAAGGGGAATTATATCAAAAAGTAATGACCAGATTTTCATTCCCTGGTAATCAGAAGCACTGGGGCCAAGAACTTTATGATCACACCTCGTAAATTGGCCAAGTCAGGGATCAAACCAGCCACCCCTTGTTCTCAAGTCCCGTATGCTTCTGACTGAGCTAATGAGGCTCGGTTCCATTGGTATTATCACTTTGAAATTGTAAAGCAGGGCCAGTTAATTCTTTACCAAACAACAGAATTTTAACGTGGTCCAAATTGAAAGCACTTGCAGACTAAATAATAAAGGTAACTCAAAATTGAAATTTGTTTCCATCAGGGTAGAAAACTTTGTAGGAAAAGAAGAAAATGCTAGTAACCAGCATTTTCTCCTTTTCCCACAATGTTTTCAAAAGCTGTCTCTTTCAGGGTGTTAAAAGTCGTCATTGTTTGGTTGTTTGGTAAAGGGTTAAATACATGTATCTTCATTATAAGCATTAACCCTTTGCCAGACGACAAAATTTTAGCCCTTTTCAAATTGAAAGCATTTGCAAACGACAATTTCAGTATGGTTAAAATGGTGCAACTGTTTATTGATAGGATAGAAAACATTGTGGGAAAAGGAGAAAATGCTGGTTACCAGCATTTTCTCCTTTTCCCACAATGTTTTCCAAAGGCTTGTTTCCAAAGGTCGTCAAAAGTCGTCCTTGTGTGGTAAAGGATTAATGTTGATCTATAATACCTGACAATAGCAAAATAAAGTTGAGAATGGTGCGTAATGAGTCAAGAGCAAAATAGAAAGTTAGCTGTAACAATATTGCACTGACCATAGAACACAATCAGATATGAAACAAAATGAGAAATGAACACAAATAAAAAGTTACAAGATACAAAAACAGATAATGAAAATACATGTAGATATATATCACTATCAAGGCTTCACGACTGATGTCATCTGAACTCAAACTAATACAGCACATGCAAATGACGATGCTTGGCTGCAGTTGCATGATTTTTAGAGAAAATTTCTAGGTTTTAAAAGAGGCATAACTGTGTGAAAAATATTTTGATGGTAACCTGTCCTTATTGATACTTAACCCTTTCCAAAACAGCAAATTGTGGACCAGACCAAATTGAAAGCATTTTGCATGTGACAAATTAACAGTTGCTAAAAAGATGATTTTTCTATATAACAGGGTAGAAAACATGAGAAAAGGAGAAAATGCTGGTTACCAGCATTTTGTCCTTTTCCCACAATGTTTTCAAAAGGTATCTAGTCCTGAGCCGTAAAAACCAGGGATTGTTTGGGAAAGGCTAAACAACGTATTATACTGCAAAGAAATATCTCATGATGTGATTGGTTAACATGCCAGGAACAAATATATATATCATGTACCCCGGCAAAAACCACGTAAAGCCAGTTATCCTTTTGAGTGCCCCGTATACATCACTAAACTTGCTACATAACATCCAAAAATGGTAGCATCGATTAATCACCAGACTGCATGTTTATGCACCAAACTACATATCTTTGTGACGTCGGTTTCCAGTGATGTCAGTTTTCATTGAATTGGGGCACTCGGAAGGGAATTTCTATTGCGTCAGCAAACTAGATTCATGAGATTATAAGACAGAAAAATTTCGCTTAACATTCTTTGAAAGGGTAAAACTTGGAAGTATAATAAACTTGTTGTACGGTCAGGTCAGCTCGGGGCAACATGATTCACCACAGCCATAAACTAGTTTCTAAGTCCCCTGCTACCTGACCATACAACTAATATACAGTTGTCCAAGTTTAAAGTAAGTATCTTCAGTAATAACAGAGACATAATGTCGAAAGTTTTGCACAACGATAACTAATGATGTTGCATCGTGTGGCTATGAAAAAAACTCCTTTTTCTGAAACAGCTAAGCTAGCAAGAAATAAACACAAATGAAACCAGACATCAAGATAACAGTTATACCCAGTCTGTATACCGGTACTTCTGACAAAATAGACTGACTCTGTTTATCTCTTGACAAGACCACAAAATTATAGACTGGTTCAAATTTAGGGGATCTGCAAACAAGTAAATTCCTCAAATAAAGCAATTGTCTTGAAAAACATTAACTCATTATCAAATGACAAAAAATTAGGTTTGTTCTAATTGAAAGCATTAATATTGCAGACAATACAAAAGTGACTGAAAATTTGAAATTTGTTTTGTGAAGGGTAGAAAACATTGTGGGAAAAGGAGAAAATGCTGGTTACCAGCATTTTCCCCTTTTCCCACTATGTTTTCTACAGGCTGCTTTCTCATGGTCGTCAAAAGTAGAGATTGTGTGATAATCGTTAAACAGTGGTTAACAACACTTTTTTTTGTTTCATAATGCTTTCAAAAGCCTTCTTCAGAATGGAGAAAAAACAGAAGACATTTTGGTACAGAGTTAATTCTGTAGTACAAAATTCCAAAAGAAATTTGAAAACTTTCTTGGGAACTATTAAAAATCTACATAAAGTCAAGTTAACCCATTATCAGACAATCCCTACTTTTGACGACCCTGAGAAAGAAGCCTTTAGAAAACATTGTGAGAAAAAGGAGAAAATGCTAATAACCAGCATTTTCTCCTTTTCCCACAATGTTTTCTATCCTTCACAAAACAAATTTCAAATTTTCAGTATCACTAATTGTTATTTTTTCGTCTGCAAATGCTTTCGATTTGGACAAACCAAAAATTTTGTTGTCAAACATTTTCTAAATAACAATATTTGTGCAAGAAAAGAAGAAGAAAATGCCAGGTTCCAGCATTTTCTTCTTTTCAAGCATTGTTTTGTAAAGCCTTCTTTTCCTGGGTCATTGAAACTTGGGATTATGAGGTAAAGGGTTAAAATACGATGTAGAAAGGAAACAACACTGAAAAATCATTCCCATACGGCAAAATTTTAGACCTATCCAAATTAAAAGCTATGCAGACGACAATTTTAAGGTGGCTCAAATGGTGCAATTTTGCTATGAAAAGTTAGAAAACCTTGTGGGAAAAGGAGAAAATGCTGGTTACCAGCATTTTCTCCTTTTCCTACAATATTTTAAAAAGGCTTCCTACTCAGGGTCATTAAAAGTAGTCATTGTGTGGTAAAGGGTTAACCCATTACCACTCAATCCCTACTTTTGATGACCCTGAGAAAGGAACCTTTAGAAAACATTGTTGGAAAAGGAGAAAATGCTTTTCTCCTTTTCCCACAATGTTTTCTACCCTTCACAAAACAAATTTCAAATTTTCAGTCACTATTATTTTATCGTCTGCAAATGCTTTCAATTTTGACAAACCTAGAATTTTACGTTTGGTAATGAGTTAAGACAGTAACAGTTACTGTTGTTTGCCATGGTTTTAAGTTAAAGAATATTTTGTTTCCAGTCATTCAACAATGAGGCAAGTGGTGGAAAAAGTCTAAAAACCCTGTAACAAACAGTTCTCTCTATTATTTACATAGACAAATGAGAGGTAACAAGCAATTTCTACATTTCTCACAATGTCTTTAACCCTATCAGAGAATCTCAGCTTATTGTGTCTGTTTTGAAATAGTCATCTGTAGATTCTTTCAAGGAAAAAAATTGTCCTTTGGTAAAGAAACAAAAATATGCTATGTTTTGAGTATTTTGATAATTTGCAAAGCATGTCATAAAACATAAACAAGAGGGCCATGATGGCCCTGAAATTGCTCACCTGAGTCCATTGACCAAACATGAACCATTTTCAATCTAGTTTCCCTGTGACCTAGTTTTTTATCAGACATTACCCATTATGAAACACTTTTGAGATATCAATGACAAACATTTTGACCAAGTTTCATGAGTATTGGACTGAAAGTGTGGCCTCTACAGTGTACAAAAGGTTTTCCTAAGATGTCACCATGTGACCTAGTTTTGGACCTGACAATTACCAATTATCAAACTCTTTTGAGACATCACCAAAACAAACATTCTGACCATTCTGAAGAGTATCAGGCAAAAAATGTGGCCTCTAGGGTGTACACAAGGTTTTTCGAATATTGGACCCAGTGACCTAGTTTTTGACTCCATATGACCCATTTTCAAACTCATTCAAGGTATCACTAAGACAAATATTACGTACAAGTTTCAGGAGTATCAGACTGAAAATGTGTCCTCCAGAGCATACACAAGGTTTTTATAACATTTGACCCATTGACCTAGTTTTTAACCCAACATGACCCATTTTCAAACTTGTCTGAGATATCACCAAGACAAACATTCTGACCAACTTTCAAGACTGAAAATGTGGCCTCTACAGCGTACAAAAGGTTTTTCTAACATTTGACCTGGTGACCTAGTTTTTGACCCGACATGACCCATTTTCAAACTCACTCAAGATATCATCAAGACAAAGATTCTGGCCAATTTTCAAGAGTTTTGGATGAAAAATGTGGCCTCTAGAGCGCACACAAGGTAAAAAGTTGACGACAGCACTTTGTACTCAGGTGAGCTAAAAACGTTATGGCAAACAGAAAAATTGCACAGTAAATACTGGCCCATTGTTTTGTATCATGATGCCTTTGTGTATCATTTCTGTCTCAACCCATTCACATACAATATACTTTTGGATTTGACCAAATTGAAAACATTTAAAGAAGACAAATACAAGTAAACAATTTCCAATTTTGATATGGTGGAAACATTGTGGGAAAAAGGAGAAAATGCTGGTTTCCATCATTTACTCCTTCTCTCACATTGTTTTCAAAGCATCCTTTGTAGGGTCATCAAACTTTGGATTGTGTGGTAAAGGGTTAATTAGTCCATATAAAAACGACCCATAATGCCCAACCAAGTGGATGGCTCTGAAACAAGGGGAAAAGATGTAACTTCTTGTGAATTGAGATAGCTCCTTTTTCCACACTCTTTTTAATGTTGTTACATATCCATATCCTTCAAATGATTGTCTTTTGTGCTATGTCTGTTGTAGTGCTTAGTTAGTCTAAAAACAAACTGTACAGTAACAGGTTTAAAAAAAAATCACAGAATTTGAGAAATCACATAAAATATGAACAGACTAGCCAATAATGTGGCAAGCATAACATGTCATAGTAGCTGTTGAGGACTAGCTCTTTAAAAATAAGAATTCTATAAAAGAAAATGTGTAAAACAATCAGCTATCTATTTGAAAGAAACACAGTTTGTTTTGATTGCAACCTAAATTAATGCTTGTTCTATGATTGAAAAACTCTTAGGATACTTAACCTTCCTTTAAAATGTCTTCAAATAGAGTTCTAAAATCAAAAGCAGACACTACACTATTCACTATATCTACTCTTGAAGCTAAATTGAAACAGAATACTTTAAAAGCAATTTTTGACATATGAACAATCATCATGAATTATCGTTGAATACATGGGAAAACATAGAGGCATAAGGAGAAATCTCATGCTACAAGTAAATGCCCCATTTTCTTCAATTTCTTAAAAAAGGCTTCTGGGTTTGATCAGTAAGGTAAATGTATACTGACAAACTACATCATGAGATCATTACTTTTCTACAAAAACAAATTTATTCTACTACACTACATCACAATATCAACACTTTTCAGCAACTACACACCAATTGGCATGATCATAAAATCCATGTATCACTCTCAGATTTGGTATGTGACTAGTAATTAATGCTTCTAATTCACCTTCCTTGAACACATGATAATATCTACATAACTTTCCCTTTGTACTTTCATCTGTTGTAATACTTTCTTTCACTGCTATTCCAGAATCATTCATTACATCTGGGTTGACCATATCAATAGATTTCTCAGAATCAAGCTGTTCACATTCAACAGAAACACTTATCTGTATGTTCTTTTTATTTTCTGTAATTATGTGCTCAGTATCCCCGATTACATGACAATTATTTTCCATTGGTATACTGATACATCCTTCATGTCTGTGTTTGGCATTTTGTGTATCGTTGTGGGGATCAGCAGAAAGACATTTTAAATTCTGTTTAAAGTTATCTTCGTTATTTTTCAGGGTTTTTTTGTCCCATTTTTCGGTGGTATTATCTTCTTTGGCTTTGTGGTTTGAATTTAAGGCACCTTTGCAAGTCTTTGACTCCCCATTCTTCACATTGTCAATGTCTATTTTGATAAAACCATCGTAAATTATTTCTTCTACACTAATTTGGCTATCTTGTTTTTTATACTGATTTTTCAAACTACACTCATGCATTTTTTCTTTGCCTTGTTCATACAACTTACTGGGATCATTTTTGAGATCTCTGTTATAAATGTCTTGACTGGTTCTATGGAATGAATCTACAGGGACAGAATTTGATGAGCATTTAGAATTTTGATTGTTGGCTTGGCGGTCATTATCATATTGTAAATTGTACTGAAGATCTGAACAATGACTGAATCCATTATCATAAAACTCTTTACTCAGTATCTCTGGACAACTACTCTGTGGAAATTCACGTACCTTAAAGTTCAGTTTGTCAGCTAAGTCTTGCTGTTCCTGTGTTAAATTTGCTGATCCTTTAAGTTTATTGTTGTCTTTAATGGAACCCTTTTCACAAGAATCTGAATTAGTCCTGATGTCTTTCCCTTTTTCATCTTCATCAAACAATTTTAAAAGCTTGGTCTTTAATGTGCTAAAAAATGACTTCTCTTTCTCCAAGTTTTTTGTGTCAGGTTGTTCATTTTTCTCTGGTTTGAATTTTACAAACACTTCATCTTGTGTAGTATTTTCAGATTCAACCTCCATGATATCTTCTAAACTATCTGACTCATCACTGGAAACTGAAACATTGTTAAATGTATAACCTTCAAGAGAATCTTGTTTCATGAACGGATTGACCTTTGCACACCTATTTATTCTCTCCCGTGAATTTTTCCTTCTTCCTAATGGACGAACACTCTGTGGTTTATCAATGTGTAAAAATTTAATATCCTGTGAAAAGGTTAGAAGTTCAGCTTCCAGCATTTCTTCCTCTAAAAAGCTTATACCATTTTCATCGTTGTGAAGGAATGAGTCATTTGGCTGATCACGTTTAGTTGCTTCAAGACTTTCTAAAGAAAAATGTCCAAGGCTACTTTTCCCTGGAACATGTCTCTGCGCAGACAATTTAGTTCTGAGCTCTTCAAGGCTATCAGCTGACATTGCCCGCATTGATTCTTCCAATTTACGACATTCTGTGACGATAGCATGTTTTCCATCTTGGGATTCTTTACCGTTAACAACTTTACCCGACTTGGCAGGACTACCAGTGAAATCAAGAGAGTAATAACTTGGTGTGAAATTACTGAGTTCTGTCACGGTGGATAGGTCATCTAGACTTATAGAATTTCTTCGATTAAGAACAGAGGCATTCTGTGGAATGACATCCACTTCATCTTTTGAGAAGTCCATGCTGTCATCTTCACTGACGGAACTTGTACTGGACATCGCTCCTGTACTAGAGTGTCTGGACGACGTTGAACCTGCATTGAAAACGATAAAAAAATGAGTTATCTTGTTATAGACAGAATTCTCAACTCCTTTTAACCCATTACCACACAATCCCAAGTTTAAACGACCCTGGAAAAGAAGCCTTTTGAAAACCTTGTGGGAAAAGGAGAAAATGCTGGTAACCAGCATTTTCTCCTTTTCCCACTGTTTTCTACCGTATCAAAGAAAAACTGGACCATTTGAGCCACACTGAAATTGTCATCTGTGAATACTTTCATTTTGCACAAGGCCAAAATTTTGCCATCAAGTATAGGATTAAGCATAGTGCATTGTATGCAAATGAGACGCACAGCTTCAGGGTAATACAGTTTTCGGATTTGGTTTGATGGTATAAAGTTTAACACTATTTTCAACATTATTTCAGTTATATCGCGACAGCCAACGCACCATTCCATGCTTTCCAGGAATCTATTTAACTACTACTCCACATAATTTTCTTTCCAAGTCAACGGCTGCTTTCCCAAATAACCATCATTAATGGTCAGCAGTGGGACAGGAATGAATCTCCTCAAAAAATGACTATCATCAGTCCTCAGAAAAAAATCAGCATAACCAGGGCCTGTATTCACCAACCATTCTTGAGAATATTCTTAGGCTTATTCTTCAGAATTTTGCCAATGTGAAAGTAACAGAACGTCTGATTGGCTAAACCGGATGGTTTAGCCAATCAGACGTTCTGATACTTTCACAGTCAGGAAATCTTGAAGAATAAGACCAAGAACGTTCTTGAGAATGGTTGGTGAATACGGGCCCTGGGATCAAATCCACAATCCCCTGTTATCAAGTCCTGCAAGCTACCGACTGAGCTATCGGGGCTCAGCGCACTATTTGGATATACATGTAATAACAATATGAGGGAGATTTATTTCTGATCAACTGCTGCATGTTAAAATATTTTGCCTGGTGTGATACAGTATTCAGATAAAATACAATCTTAAAGTGAAATATTTCTCATCAGATGCTGCATGTTGCAGTGTTTTGCCTGTGCATTTAGCTTCCTTTTGTTCTTCTATATTTTGAAAGTTCTTCCCAAAAGAATCTGTTCCTCTCCATTAAAGTAACAATACAGCCCAAAAGTAAACAAATCAGTTGTTTAAATGCTTATAAAATGGCATTTTGTATGGAAATTATTTTGAAGATGACAATCTGTTATTTTGTACGGTCGGTCCAAGTGTTAGTTGCTGACAGAGGAATTAATTCCAAAACTAGGTTTAACTCTTTATCAAATGACGAATATATAGACTGATCCAATTGAAAGCATTTGCAGACAACAAAATTAATGTGGCTCAATAATTGAAACTTGTTTTGGAAAGGGTAGAAAACATCGTGGGAAAAGGAACAAGAGGACCATGATGGTCCTATATCGCTCACCTGAGCACTAAGCAGTTAAGGTCTACAATGAAGATAAATACCAAATATCAAAGTTCAAGGCCAAATAATTCTGACAGGGTATGTAACTGAGCAAAAAGCATTTTCTTCTTTTACAAAAATGCTTTCACACCCTTTCTTATTTGGGGTCAGTGAAAGTCAGGGTTGTATGGCCTTTAGACCCATAGAAGTTGCTCCCATGACTAAACAGTGATGTGCCTAGTCACTAGTTACTACTTACTAGTAAGAATAGCCCAAAGAAACATTGCCTGCACATGTCATATTCTTCGAAGATTCGACCTGTCTCATATGACAAATCACTCATTCCCCGATACTTGGGAAAAGTAGGGCTTATACCGAAGATAAACCCAAGCCTGTAGGGACTGTTTTAATAAAAGGCTGGTGCATAGGTTACTTGCAAGCTGATCATAACTGAATAAATCCCAACACGTAGCATTTTACTGACTAAAGGTTTGTTTTACTTTGAAATTCTAAGTAATGGCTGTCGTTTTGAAGAATTAGTCTGCTTATGTACCCAGAATGCCCATATAAGATAGATATGTATTTGTAGAATGCCATCTACAGGGAGATAATGGCCAAAGAAATGCATGGATAGGTGTACTGACCAGTACCACATCAATTAAATACTGGCTACCAGTATGTAGTAAATATACTGCTGAAAGCAATACAAAGCACAAACAACCTGTTACGGGAGACCACTCCTTCCTGCATGGCATACTCCCGATTTAAATACAATACCTGGCTACTGCGTCAGGGAGATATCTCTTTGGCTCAGTGGTTAGGGTATTGGCTTTGCGTCCGGGAGTTCGGAGTTCGAATCCCGCTCCGACCCTTATTTCTGCCATGCATTTATTCATTTGTTTCTTTGTTACGGACTTCGTTCGTAAGATGGGGGCTCGTCCGGGATTGGCCATTGAGCCATTAATCCCATTTGTTGTCCAAAATTGGACTTCCTGCCTAATAAGGCTTTGAGTCATCAATAAATGATGACTTTAAGAGGGGGTGTGTTACGGGAGACTACTCCTTCCTGCATGGCATACTCCCGATTTAAATACAATACCTGGCTACTGCGTCAGGGAGATATCTCTTTGGCTCAGTGGTTAGGGTATTGGCTTTGCGTCCGGGAGTTCGGAGTTCGAATCCCGCTCCGATCCTTATTTCTGCCATGCATTTATTCATTTGTTTCTTTGTTACGGACTTCGTTCGTAAGAAACCTAATAGAAGAATGTGTACTGACCAGGTCTCTTGTTGTTCCAAGATCCATCATTCCAGGGCACAAGTACATCCTGACTGTCAAACTGTAAATACAGGTATATCAAAATTTTAAAATTAACCATAATAGTTCTAAGCATAGCTTATGTTGCTTGTACAGGTAGTGTTCATAAAGATTAACCTATTACCACACAATCCCTACTTTTGACGCCCCTGAGAAAGAAGCCTTTTGAAAACATTGTGGAAAAAGGAGAAAATGCTGGTAACCAGCATTTTCTCCTTTTTCCACAATGTTTTCTACCCTTCACAAAACAAATTTCAAATTTTAAATCACTTTTATATTGTGGTCTGCAAATGCTTTCAATTTGGACAAGTCTAAAATTTTGTTGTCTGGTAATGAGTTAAACTGCAGTTACAGTTTTCCCATATTTTTCAAAGGGCTTCTTCCTTAGCACTGTTAAAACTCAAGATTGTGTGGTATAGAGTTAAAACTCAGGATTGTGAGATAAAGGTCTAGAAGAAAAGAAGTATGAATTTTCTTTAACCCTTAACCACACAACCCCGGTTTTTAAATACCACGAGAAAGAAAGTTAATGAAAACTTTGTGGAAAAAGGAGAAAATGCTGGTAACCAGCATTTTCGGTTACCAGCATTTTCTCCTTTTCCCTAATGTTTTCTGCCCTTTCCTGATCAAATTTCAATTTTTGATTCACATTTATCTTGTCATCGGCAAAATCTTTGGTGCTTTCAGTTTGGACTAGATCAGAACTTTGTTGATGGTAAACGTTTAAACAGACCAACATTTATGAGCTAACTAGAATGCTTTGACATATGAAATATACCTTTCGATGTTTTTGTTCATATGCCCAAACATACAGCATAGCTTTTCCACCAGGTTTCAGTATTCGACTCAGTTCCTCGATGGCTTTAATTCGTCTCTCCACAGAGCAGAAATGATGGATGACCCCTATAGAGATGACCCCATCACACAGTCCGTCTCTCAGAGGCAGGTGAAGGTTGTCTGCGTAGCTGACTTCATATCCTGTGGCATTAAAATAAGTTTTTAAGTAAATATCATAAACTATTAACCACATGATCTACAGTTTTAACTCAATCACACAATCCCGACTTTTAATGACCCTGAAAGAGGCTTGTGAAAACATTGTTGCAAAAGGAGAAAATGCTGGTAACTAGCATTTTCTCCTTTTCTCACATTGTTTTCTGCCCTTCTGTAAATAAATTTCAATAGTTGAATCAAGTTTATTTTGCCACCTGCAACTTTTTATTTTTTGTCATTTGGTGAAGAGTTAACAACCCAGACAGAATTGGGGCCGCAAACACACTTTTCACAGAACGTGGCAAAAATCTCTCATACATTATGAGTTGTACGGTCAGGTGGCAGGGGACTTGGAAACTTGTTCACGGCTGTGGTTAATCATGTCGCCACCTCACCTTCGGCTCGGGGCGACATGATTCACCACAGCCGTGAACAAGTTTCCAAGTCCCCTGCCACCTGACCCTACAACAAATTTATTACACTGCAAGTTTTACCCTTTCAAAGCGCGTTAAGCAAAATTTTCCTGTTTTTATGATTTCATGAATCGGGTATGCTGACGAAATAGAAATTCCCTTCTGTGTGCCCAGTTCAATAAAAACTGACGTCACTGGAAACTGACGTCACTAAAACGTGCAGTTTGGTGCATAAATGTGCAGTCTGATGATCGATACACGCCGCTATCTTTGATGTTCTGTTGCACGTGTAGTGATGTTTACGGGGCAATCAAAAGGGACACTGGTTTTACGTGGTTTTTGCCAGGGAACAGGGTATATGTTCCCGGCATGTTAATCAATCAGATCACGAGAAATTTCTTTGCAGTATAATAAAAATGTTCATGTAGCTACACAAAGTGGATATTTTTCAAAACTTGCCTTTCTGTTTAGAACTGTCTACAAGAGCACAGCATACATCCAGACCAATCATGTACACACCTTCGTTGATACCAAGATATCTACCATTTCCACAACCTGAAATGCAAATACTGAACATTAACCCATTACCACACAATCCCTACTTTTGACGCCCCTGAGAAAGAAGCCTTTTGAAAACACTGTGGGAAAAGGAGAAAATGCTGGTAACCAGCATTTTCTCCTTTTCCCACAGCATTTTCTACCCTTTCCAGAACAAATTTCTATTTTTCAGTCACATTTTTTTTGTCATCTGCAAATGCTTTCAATTTGGACCAGCCCAAAATTTTCTTGTGTGGTAATGAGTTAAGTGGTAGTGATTACCTGGCGCTTTTATTTGTGACCTGTCATGCAAAAAGGGATGATCTGGGAATTCCATACATCAATTAGATGAAAACAGATCAAAGACAGAGCACTCAGCAGGTTACTTTAAATTAAAAGTTAAAAAATGATCACATAACAAGGTAGAATGACCACTTTTTATACAGAAAATATCATAAAAAGCAAAAAGTGTCGACCCTGGTCAGCCTGTGCAATTTGCGCAGTCTGACCAGGGTTGACACTTTTCGCAGTTTCCAGAAGGTCCCTTTTTTGTGTGACGGGTCACATTTGTTTTGAGCAGAGAGAGAAAATTTGATAATGTGCAAGACCAAAGGTTGAATAAGGTCACAAAACTTTCTTGTGTGACGAGAAGCAAATGCTATCGGCAGGAAAGTTGCTGCAGCTTAATATTCCTTTTATTACCGGGTATATACCCACACCTTTCAACAAAAGAAATATCACAACTGATCTATATTTTATTTGAAAAGAGTAAAACAAGCAATTTTGTTGAAATGATATTCCCCGCCAAAAAATTTACTTGGCCGTGTAAATTAAAATTGCTCCCATTCAGTTATTTTTCATCAAAAAAAAAACTAGAGTGCCTAGAAGGTATTTCTTAAATTTGACCAAGTGGTCTAGTTTATGACCCCAGGTTACCCAATTTTAGACCCATCCTACACTTCATTAAGACAAACATTCTGATTAATTTTCAAGTCAACTGAGCACGAAATGTAGCCTCTACAGTGCCCACAAGGTACTTCTTTAATTTGACCTAGTGACCTAGATTATGACCCCAGAGGACCTAATTTTAAACCCATCCTAGATTTCATCAAGACAAACATTTTTACCAATTTTCTAATCAACTGAACAATAAATGTGGTTTCTTCAGTGTCCACAAGGTATTTATTCAATTAAACCTAGTGACCTAGTTTAAAACCCCACATGACCCAAATTCAGATTTATGTGAGATTTTATTAATACAAACATTCTGACCAATTTCCAAGTCAATTAAGCAAAAAGTGTGGCCTCCACAGTGCCCACAAGGTATTACTTTAATTTGACCTAGTGACCTAGTTTATGATCCAAGATGACCAAAATGGGAAGTCATCCAAGATTTTATCATGACAATAATTATTATTCTGACCAAATTTTAGGTCAATTGAGCAATAAATGTGGCCTCTAGAGTGCCCACAAGGTATTAATTCAATTTGACATAGAGACCTAGTTTATGACCCCAGGTGACCAAATTTTGAGCTGACGGGACACATTGTGCTCAGGTGAGCCAAGAAACTTAGAACAGGTTCACTACATACCAAATAACAAAGCTCTATGCCTTAAAGTTATAGAAAAGAAGAATTTTAAAGTTTTCCTTCTTTGTTCCTATGTTCGAACTTGTGACCCCGAAGCTGGGCCAGTTTTTACCCCAGGGGCATCATATGATCCAACTTGGTAGAGGTCCACTAGGAGATGCTAGATGCCAAATATCAAAGCTCCACACCTTCCAGTTTTAGAGTAGCATAATTTTAAAGTTTTCCTTCTTTGTTCCTATGTTCGAACTAGTGACCCCTGGGGCAGGGCCATTTTTGACCCAAGGGGAGTAAACATCATCGGTAATATTTTCATGAGTGAAAATATCACTGACAATGTTCACTCCATGAAATAAATTTCAATCTTTCACCATAAAAAATAAATACCCTCTTTATCATAAACACTTCAACTGTAGCAATTTCTCCTTTGGCCACAATATTTACTTAAGCCTCTTTTGTATTCTAACCTAAATTATGTTGGCCACTGATACAATTTTTCATTACAAGGTCATTTTCAAACTCCTTAGCAGCAAATTATGTGTCCGAAAATAATGAGCTAATTTACTGTATTTAGCAGCACGAGACAATAACCCTGATGGCATTACATAAATCGAACAGACATTTTAACTCATTACCGCACAATCCCGACTTTTAACAACCCTGAGGAAGAAGCCTTTTGAAAACATTATGGGAAAAGGAGAAAATGCTGGAACCAGCATTTTTCTCCTTTTCCCTCAATGTTTTCTATCCTTCCCAAGCCAAATTTCAATTTTTCTGTATCTTTTAATTTGTCGTCTGCAAATGCTTCCAATTTGGATCCGTGTAAAATTTTCTCGTGTGGTAAAGAGGTAAATCAAGCTACAAATAACACCATTATAAACGCAAAATCAAGGCAGATTTTGTCTGGAATACCTTGAAAGATTTTGTCTACAGTGTCTCAACAAAGGGAACAGTGTATATCAAAGATGAGAATGCACAATTTGTGCAGCCTGATCTTTGATCTACACTAGTTGAGTAAGCAACAATAGTTGTGAAAAGCTCTTTAACCCATTACCGCACAATCCCTACTTTTGACAACCCTGAGAAAGAAGCTTTTGGAAAACATGGTGGGAAAAGGAGAAAATGCTGGTAACCAGCATTTTCTCCTTTTTCCACAATGTTTTCTACCCTTCACCAAACAAATTTCAAATTTTCAGTCACTTTCATTTTGTCGTCTGCAGATGCTTTCGATTTGGACAAGCCTAAAGTATTGTCGGTTGGTAATGAGTTAATCCTCTACCAACTTACCCTAAGTTGTACAAACCCTGGGACAGAAGGCTTTAAGAAACATGGTGGGGAAAAAAAGAAAATACTGGTAACCAGCATTTTCTGCTTTTTCCACACAGTTTTCCACCCTTTCAGTGGCAAATCAATCCTTGTGGTTACATGTAAATTGTCGTCTGCAAATGCCTTCAATTTGGAGCAGTCTAAAATGTCGCCATTTGGTTAGAAGTTGAGAGCTAACCATCTACCAAACAATTCCAGGTTTTAACAAACTTTAAAGAAAACTTTTTGAAAATATTGCAGAAAAAGGAAAAATGCTGTGAACCAGTAATTTTGGAAAATCTAATTTGTTGTCTACAAGTGCTTTCAATTTTTCCAACTCCAAATTTTGTCGTTTGTAAAGAGTTAACCCTTTACCACATGATCCTGACTTTAAATACCCTTGTGAAAGAAGCTTTTGAAAACACTGTGGGAAAAGGAGAAAATGCTGGTCACCAGCATTTTCTCCAAATTTTGTCGTTTGTAAAGAGTTAACCCTTTACCGCATGATCCTGACCTTTAATACCCTTGTAAAAAGACGCTTTTGAAAACATTGTGGGAAAAGGAGAAAATGCTGGTAACCAGCATTTTCTCCTTTTCCCACAATGTTTTCCTCCTTCCTAAACATTTATCTTCTTGTCTGCAAACGCTTCCAAGTTGGACCAGTCTAAAATTCTGTCGTTTGGTGTAGAGTTAAATAGCCCCAGTGATAATGGCCTCAAAGTTTCACGGGCTTTATTTTAGCGTGTAAAAACGTAATAGACTTCCTAAAATAGAACAGAGTCAATAAAGCAGAGTATAACATGCAATATTGTCACAATATATTGCGTAATTTTCCTGACTTGAGGTGGCATTTTCATTACAGATTTTCCAGTTTATTAGTAATTAGTTTTAGCGAGAGACATCTCCCCTTGTCTTTGTGCTCTAATGTCGTAAAATGATGGAATCAATATTTTACCCCATTACCTAACAAACCAAGTATTTAAACGCTTTTGAAAACATTGTGGAAAAAGAAGAAAATGCTGCTAAGTAGGATATCTCCTTTTCCACAATGTTTTTCATCAGCACCACAGAGAATTTCAATCATTTGAGTTACTCTGAATTTGTCTTCTGCAAACGCTTTCAATTTGGGCAGGTCAACATTTTTGTCTTTCATGGTAAAAGATTTAACTCTTCGTCATCTAGTCCCAAGTTTTAACAACCCTAAATATTTCAAGCCTTTATAAAACATTGTGGAAAAGGGAGAAAATGCTGGTTACCAGCCTTTTCTCCTTTGACAATTTTCTCCGTTTGAGCTGCATTAAAATTGTCATCTGCAAGTGCTTTCAATTTGGATTAGTCTAACATTTTGTTATTTGGTAAAGAGTTTAACCCATTGCAAAAAAAAATGTAGCTTTTTTCATACTTCTGCACTGTATTACTGGCAGACTACTGAAAAACATCATGGAGAAAGGAGCAGTTGTTTTTAACATGATTTTTCTCCTTTTACCTTGCTTTCCCTTATCATACAAGTTATCATTGTGCTCTAACACCAGAAAATGACTGAATCAATATTTCCTCTTTACAGAACATAAGGATTTTAAATATGCACCCTTACTACCTAAGAGTAAACAAATGCTGGTAACACTTTATCAAACAATCATTTCAAAGATAGAAATTACCATTTGGGTTACATTTAATGTGACACCTGCAAGTACTTTCAATTTGAACCAAGTTTAAATTATTTTTCACACTACATGTAATTACTTCAATTTTGCTACAAATTTTTCACAGTCAACCGCGGAATGTTGAAAGGCAGTTTTTAGATGATAATGGGTTCACACTGAGAAACACTGCAAAGTAAATGTTGAAAGGCAGTTTTAGAGATAATGGGTTCACACTGAGAAACACTGCAAAGTGAATGAAATATTCTAACATGACATGCAAATACGGCTCTATAAACACAGCACAAGGACAATCCATGCAGAGTGACGTCATTCTATATCGAGTGACGTCATTCAATGAGTGGGTAATTCAATGAAAATTAATATTTATCCACATGTTTTCTCCAAGTTTGAACTTGTTTTCCATTCATTAAGAATTGGCGATGTTAGAATCAAAATAATCTTCTTTCTATCGTGGTTTATCATTCAATAAACCAAATTGTGACTAATGAGGCGCAATAAATAAACCACTTGGGCTATCACCCTCGTGGATTACCAGTATTTATTGTGCCTTATAACTCACAACTGTGGATTATTGAATGATAAACCACGACAGGAAGAAGATTATTTCTTAATTCTAACATGAAACATGAAGTTGGCTCTATAAACAAAGCCCAGCTCAAGTGTAGTAAAATCTCTGTCGTTCTACGGTCAGGTGACAGGGGACTTCAGCTTGGGGCGACATGATTCACCAAAGCCGAGAACAAGTTTCCAAATTCTCTGCCACCTGACCATATGACTAAAAAAATCAAATGTTTTTAAGTGAAGACAAAATGGTTTGTTTAGAATTGTCCAGTGTTGAGTTGTAAATAGGATTTGGAGTGGGTGGAGTGATTTCATAGCGTTTGGAGCGACTGCAAGACTAATGCTTGAAGATAAATATATTCTTCTTTTTTGTTGTGTTTGTTGCCAAAGGTTTTATAGAAATTTTTGTTCTTTTATTTATAAAATGACTGAGCAATGGGCTTTTGTTTTAGTTAGTAACTGGAACCATGGGGTTTATTCAAGGGAATGTTTTTTGTAATACGTATGAACTTGTTTTCCCTTGATCAAAAATTGGTCATGTAAAAATCAAAATAATCTTCTTTTAAGCATGGTTTATTCTTGAATAAACTGCATTAAGAATTATGAGGTAGAATGAATAAACAATTGGGGCTATTGCCCTTGTGAATTATTTATTGTACCTCATAACTCACAACCATGGTAAATTGAACGATAAACCATGATAGAAAGAAGATCATTTCTTAATCAACATACCTATATCCGCAATAAGAGAACCAGTTTCAAACTTTTTCAGAAATCGTTTGACTTTTGGCCAGGCTTTATGTTCAATGTCATTGACACTTGTGGCTATTTCGTCATAAATCTTTCGGACATGTGTTCTTTCAAACTGATCACCTTGGGTCTTCGATGTGGGGAGAACTGCGATGTCAGCCATCTTGAGAAGATGTTTTAAGCTTTCATGAAGTCATTGGAGTTTTATTTCTCTTCTGAAATGAAAAAAGATTCGTATTATTAACCCTTTACTACACAGTGACAAGTTTTGAGGCCTTAAAAAGAAGCCTTATGAAAAAATTGTGGGAAAAGGAGAAAATGCTGGTAACCCTTTCCCTGTTTGGGAAAGGGTTAAAGTATTAGACCCAAAATGGAAAACAGCTATTTCCACTATAATATATCCTACAAAATTTGGTTTAATCAAAAATGAGTAATATTGTACTACTTTAACAAAGCCACTTTTTCCTTTTTTCCGTCCTTAGAATTATCATTTGAATAACGTAAAGCTATCATGTTCTCATTACAAAGGGATATCATAATTACCTCCCCTTTCAGGAAACTAAGGAAAATATCAACAAATAATTTCAAGACAGACATCAAAGGAGTTTCTGATTGATTAAAAATGTGTAAAGTATTAACTCTTTACCAAATGAAAAAAACTTGGATTAGTCCAGATCGAAAGCATTTGCAGACGGCAATATATAATATGAACCAAATATTGAAATTTAATTTTAGAAGGTTGGAAAACATTGTGGGAAAAGGAGAAAATGCTGGTTAACAGCATTTTCTCCTTTTCCTGCAATATTTTCAAAAGCTATCTTTCTTAGGGTCACTAAAAGTCGGGATTCGTTGTGTGGTAAAGAATTAAAACATTGCACAATCTCTGCAGTCTGATCTTGATCTACACTGTTTACAAAAGGTCTGTGAGACGTGCTTAGGGTTATGCCCTGCTCGAAATGAAAGCAATAATTGAAGACTTCAGATAAACTGCTGTTTGATTGAGGAAAATTAGTTTTGCAAAGGCCAAAAACATTGAGGGAAAAGGAAGGAACTAATGGCCTGTAGTAATTTTTTCTTTTCCCAATATCTTTACCACAAAATGATGACTTGACCAGGCTGACAAAGGGAGCTTTTGAAAACATTGTGGGAAAAGGAGAAAATGCTGGTAACCAGCATTTTCTCCTTTTCCCACAATGTTTTCTGAAAATGTCTTCCTTTAGGTTGTTTAAAACCAAGGATTGTTAGGTGAAAGGTTAAAAAAATATCAGTTCTGATACATAAACTCAGACCAAGATGACAGGTCTCTTATAATACTATGTACATGTATTTTCTTTGAAAATAGTCAATCTAAAAATCAGATTTATTTACGAGCCCATTTCTGCAAAAATGCCTTATAATAAAAGGTGTTAAGAGATCAAATATCATATTCTTCATTATCTGATCATGATCTTGAAAAGGTTCATTTTAGTATGCTAATTAATAAAACTAAAGAGTGTTTAATTGGCCTTTCTACATGCTTGCCATCCGATCTTGGGCTTTACTTTTCTAATGGGGACAAGACATTTACTGGAAAGCAATGTTATAATGAAATCTACAAAAGATACATATATTCACCTTTTTAAGACTTCATTAATTTCACAACTTTAGAAAAATTTTACCAAATCCTACATTGAATAGTATATCAATTCTAACATTTTTAATAATAACACCCCTAACATATCTTAATTGATTTTGGAATTTTTTTTATTAAATTCATGATGGAAAAAAGGAGTGCAATGAAAGAAAAAAAAAAATTATTAAAAGCCATCATTATGACACTGTTCCCAAAAATTAACAAGAAAATAATTGAAAAAAAAAAACTTACACCTTATTTTTACCAATTTCAAGTTTGTCTGCAGATGCCTTCAAATTTGAAATGTTTCATATTTTGTTGTTAGGTAAAGAGTTGATTAGAAAGAAGAAATATTTACCTTTCCAACCACAAATTTTAATTATTAAAATAACTGCAGCAATCCAATACTGAACAAACAACAGTTTCTATATAGCAGTTAGAAGCCTGTGTTATGTATATCTTTATGGATTTTCGTTTTTCCATGTTGATAACAAAAAAAAACGTCGTCACCCCTGGAGGCAGGTATTGACATTTCGAGAGCCAGAAATAGACAGGAGTTCCCTGTCAATTAACCATCAAGTATTTACCATTTAAGGCAAAAGTGATTTATCTGCTGTCACTCAAAGAGCACGTATTTCCACTACAATCCTCGCTTGGGGGATATTTAGCAATTAATGAACGTTAAATAAGCATTAAATAAAATGGACATAAGACCCAAAAAATGCACTTTTTAATATGCATGTCCTTCCCCTCTACTCCAAAATTCTGAAGGCCTTTAAAAGAAATTGTTGGAAAAGAAAGGATAGCTCTTTGCTAAACAACAAAATTTTACACTCGTCCAAATTGAAAGCATTAATTATGCAAACAACAAAACAACAACATTAATGTGACTCAAAAATTAAACTTTATTTTGGTAGAGATAGAAAACATTGTGAGAAAAGAAGAAAATGCTGGTTACCAGCATTTTCTTCTTTTCCCACAGTGTTTTCAACAGGCTTCTTTCTCAGGGTTGTTAAAAGTCAGGATTGTGTAGTAAAGGGTTAAAGGGCAACCAAACAAGCAATGGTCTAATAATAGAATACTGTAGGATTTGATGATTAGTGGGACGCGGACTAAATCCGTGGACTAAATCCCTAATTACACATCACTTTCCTCTAATGGCACATAAGCAGCTTTTTGCTCTCAGGAAGCTTGAGGCTGAAAGCGGATTTTACAATCAGGACTTACCTGTGTGTTCAACTCTTTAACAACCGATAAAATTTACGTTTCGTTTCGTCTATATTCAAAGCATTAGCAGACACCAAATTAATGTGGTTTAACCCATTACCAAGCGACAAAGTTTTAGGCTTGTCCAAAACAAAAGCATTTGCAGACAACGTAATAAAAATGACTGAAAATTTGAAATTTCTTTAGTGAAGGGTAGGAAACATTGTGGGAAAAGGAGAAAATGCTGGTTACCAGCATTTTTTCCTTTTCCCACAATGTTTTTTAAAGGCTTCTTTCTTAGGGGCATCAAAAGTAGGGATTGTGAGGTAATGGGTTAAATGTTGATTTTGTTTTTTGAAAGGTAACAAAATAATTTTGGAAAAGGAGGAAATACTGATTACAGGCATATTTCCCACACTGTTTTCAGAGTGCCAATTTGTCAGGGTCGATAAAACTCACTACTGTTTGGTTAAGGAGTTAAACTTTTACCCAGCATTAACCCCAATTTAAAAACCCTCTGAAAGACGGCTTTTCAAAACATCCTGAGGAAAGGAGAGAACAATCTTTTCTGGCCTTTTAAATCTTTTCTTAACAACAGAACTAAAACTTGTTTTTCTACAAAAAAAAAACAAATTATCCCCTTTTTTGGTGTAACTCAAGGGAAATAACTCAAAATAAGTTCAAGCTAGAATTATGGTTCTTGTGCATGACAGTTTGTCTTGTGGTGCTTTACAAATATGTGAAGTTTCATCAAAATATCTTTAAAGGTTTTCAGTTTTAGAGCCAACATGATTAGTGATGGAAAATAATATAAGGGAAATAAATTTAAAAAATGTACGAGGCAGAGTTATGGTTGTTGTGCATGACACTGTGAGTCCTGCTGTTTTACAAAATGTATTAAGTTTCAACATAGTATCTTAAAAGGTTTTCTATTTACAGAGTGGACACAATTTGTAATAGAAAATAATCAAAGGGAAATAACTCCAAAAATATACAACCAAGAGCTATGATTCTTGTGCATGCCACTTTGTCTCATGGTGCTTTACAAATGTGTGAAGTTTCATTAAAATATGTTTACAGATTTTCAAGCTATAGAGTGGACACAAATTTTCTCCTTTTTCCACAATGTTTTCAAAACGTATCTTTCTTAAGATTGTTAAAAGTCCAGATTGTGTGGTAAATGGTTAAGGGGGATAGTTTTGTCAGGGATGTAAAAATACTACGGATTGTTAGGTAAAGGGTTATTGGAAATGCTAAAGCATCACCCGCCTTACTTTTAGGGCCACTAATACCTTATAATCGTGCTTTATGATGCTCTGACATTTCCTTATCCAACTTTCCTACACAAATCCCTGACATCTACGACCCTTTACCAAATGATCCGAAGTTTTTACAATCCAAGGGACCACAGCCCCTCGAAAACACTATGTAAACAAGAGGTTTGCAAAGTGGTGCATATACGCCTGGAGGGCTTGTCAGTGAAGTAAGTTAAAATCTAGGATGCCTGAAGATACCCAACTTTTTAAAGTCACATGCACAACTATAAATCAATTCATAGAGATTCATTAACTCTTTACCAAACAACAATATTTTAGGCTTGTCCAAATCGAAAGCATTAACAGACAACAAAATAAAAGTGACTGGAAATTAGAAATTTGTTGTGTAAAGAGTAGAAAACATTGTGGGAAAAGGAGAAAATGCTGGTTACCAGCATTTTCTCCTTTTCCCGCAATGTTTTCTAATGGCCTCTTTCTCAGGGTCGTCAATAGTAGAGATTTTGTGGTAATGGGTTAAGTTTGAACTTATTCCAATGAAAACTTTTGGTGGAGTTTTGCCCTTTTTTCTAAGGGTCGTTAAAAGTCGAGATTGTGTGGTAAAAGATTAAAGATGAGACAAGCATTCTAAAGGTTAACTCTTTTCCAGACTGCTAGACTTGTCCAAATTAAAAAGATTGACAGATGACAATTAAAGTGTTGCCCATATAATGGCATTTTTCTTTGAAAGGGTAGAAAATATTGTGGGAAAAGGAGAAAATGCTGTTTACCAGCATTTTCTCCTTTTTCCTCAATGTTTTCAAAAGCCATCATTCCCAGCCACATGAAAACATAGGATTATTCTGGAGAGGGCTAAAAACCAATTTTTCTGGTGCCTACAACAAATTTTTCTTATTTCCCCGGTAGGAACAATTCCATGTCTGATGCTATCTCGTTGTTTTCACTATAATCGTCAATGTGACATGATTGTGGATATTTACTTTGTCTCACAGATTTATCTTCCTCCGCCATGTAGCATCTGAATTTTAGCCTTCAGCAAACAACAAAATTGTAGGTTCTTGTAGCACTACTAATATATATTAGCACTATCAGATATCACAGAATCTGACATTAGCTGGTGTTTGAGATAAAATTTTATTAACCCTTTCCCAAACAATCCCTGGTTTTACGGGTCTGGAAAAGTAGCCTTTTGAAAACATTGTGGGAAAAGGAGAAAATGCTGGTAACCAGCATTTTCTCCTTTTCCCACAATGTTTTCTACCCTATCATAGACAGAAATCATCTTTTCAGCAAGAGTTGAATTGTCGTCCGCAAATGCTTTCAGTTTGGTCTAGACCAAAAGTTTGTCGTTTGGGAAAGGATTAACACTATCAGATATCATAGAATCTGACATGAGCTGTTGTTTGAGATAAAATTTTATTACCCTTTTATTACCCCATAAGGCATTTCTATGGTATCTTTAATTGACCTTAAATAACAGCAACGATGAAGCTGTTTCTTATCTGTTTATGACACCTTTTGATAGCATGGAAAACACTGTGGCAAAAGGTGAAATTGCTCGCGATGAGCAATTTCACCTTTTGCTACAATGTTTTTCGAAGGCTTCTACAAGCAATGCGTAGAAATGAGTATCTATGGAGCAAAGGGTTAAACAATTCTACAAAGAGGGCCATGATGGCCCTGTATCCTCCACTGGCTAAAAAGTAAAAACCTTTCAATGCCTAACATTACAATCCTTGGCCAATTGGTTTTGAACATAGACCCCTGAGACAGGGCTAAAATCGGTAGTCGTAGGTCTTATGCTTAGTAACACGAAGATTTCAAAAGTTTTCATTATGTAAGCCAATGAAAAACTTCTGACCCAGAAGGCGAGATCAAATTCAAGCTTCGAGCTAAATTTGGGCATTATTAGTGGAGGCTTGCTTGATAAAGCAACATACAAAATTTGATAGCCCTAGGCCCAATGGCTATTTTTAAGTTTTGTTGCCATGGTAATAAGAGAAATGAAGGTACCAAATTCTTTCAAGAAATTGACAAGAGGATCATGGCAGATCATTTCTGTGAAGTTTCATCAAAATTGAATGGGTCGTTTCAGAGAAGGTGTTTAAATAAAATTTGAGCCATGCGCACGCCCACACACATGACAGACATAAGTCCCCTGGCCTACGGACAACGGAGATAATAGAACCATAGAAAACTTTGAAAAACCACTCGCTGCCATGATATAAATGAAAAACTGATGAAAACAGCGTTAAACACCATACAACCGATCAATCAATCAACATCTTTGAAGGAGGTACAAGTGAAAAAAGAGCACTAAATGCAAGTGCTAACTTTTGGCTGCTGCTGCTTGATTTTCAGTAAAAGTCTTTGTCAAAATGGGACATAACTATGCCAAAAATACATTGATAGTTATCTGTTGGGATTTTGCCACCACTACCGGGGTTAAGACAATCTACTCATTGTTTTCTTTGAAAACAGCCAACCGTAAAACTGGCATTTGACACACTTTCAAACGTTTCTGATTTCGTTGCAAGCAATAATTTTTGTTTAACTCTTTACTATACAATCCCTTTTTTTTAACGACCCTAAGAAAGAAAGCCTTTGAAAACATTGCGGGAAAAGGAGAAAATGCTGGTGACCAGCATTTTCTCCTTTTCCAACAATGTTTTCTACACTTTCTTAATCAATTTTCAATTTTTGATATTTTGTTGCCTGCAAAATTAATGTTTTTAATTTAGACTGGTCCAAAATTTTGGCATTTGGCAAAGACTTAACTCTTTACCAATTAGATATTTTTTACTAGTCCAAATTGGAACTATTTGAAAACAATTTCAGTATGGCTCAACCTATGCAACTTTTCTTCGATATGGTAGAAAACATTGTGGAAAAAGAAAAAAATGCTGATTACCAGCATTTTTTCCTTTTCGCACAATGTTTTCAAAAACTTTCTTTCCCAGGGTCGTAAAAAGTCGCAGAGTGCAGTAAAGGGATAGATTTTTCTGATAGTCTTTGGTATGCTGAAATTTTTGTTAAAGTCTGCCATCACCTCATTTAATGAAGGGATGAAATCTTCATAGAAATGGCTGCCAACATCATCAGGAAATCTTTATCTCATTGACTCGAAAATAGAAATAATTTAACTGTCTCAAAATAAAACCACATTTATCCCTTCTCAACACAATCATGAATTTGAAAGACCCTGTGGAGAGGCTTTTGAAAACATTGTGGAACCAGAGCTTCACAAAGCAGAGCATATATACCTGAAGGGGCTTGTCAGTGAAGTTGGTTAAAATCTTGAATGCCTACAGGGATCAAAATTATAAAAGTCATGTGTACAACTACACATCCTGGAGCTTTATTGTGGTAAGTTTGAACTTATTTTGATGGTAACCATAGGAGGTGTTGCGCACACAAGAAAATGTTTACTGATGAACAGATGGACGAACTGACAGGCAGACGACCTGGGCCATTATAACAGGGCGTATAAAAAGGAGGAAAGTCCTCGTAACCAGCATTTTCTCCTTTTTCCACAATGTTGTCAACCCATTCAAAACAAATTATATCAATTGATCCAATATGAATTTGCTGTTCGCCTACGCTTGTATGTTTTCAATTTGGACAAGACAAAAGTTTTTCTCCAAAATAAAGGGTTAATTATCATAGGTATCTTGTTTCTTTCTCAGAAAATATCTTCTTTATATTATCTCTTGAAATAAGACATTAATCCCTTACCACACAATCCCGACTTTCAACACCACTGATAAAGAAGCCTTTTGAAAACATTGAGGGAAAAAGAGCAAATGCTGGTAACAAATTTCAATTCTTTAGTCATATTACTTTTATCATCTGCAAAGGCTTTCATTTTGGACCAGTCTAAAATTTTGTCGTTTGGTAAAGAGTTAAAGAATTTAGAATTGTTAGATTTGTCCATGATGAAATCAAATATGTTTCAAATGACAAAATTTATTATGAAAGGATAGAACATGTTAACTCATTACCACACGAGAAAATTTTGGACTGGTCCAAATTGAAAGCTTTTGCAAACAACAAAATAAAGGTGACTGAAAAATTGAAATTTGTTCTGGGAAGGGTAGAAAACACTATGGGAAAAGGAGAAAATGCTGGTTACCAGCATTTTCTCCTTTTCCCATAGTGTTTTCAAAAGGCTTCTTTCTCAGGGGCGTCAAAAGTAGGGATTGTGTGCTAATGGGTTAAGCAAGGCTGACATTTGCACAACTTTTGGCCAAAGATTATGTCGTGGCAAGTTATGCCATTTTAGGGCATGAACTGGGAGGCGCATGTCTGCTTTGTTTTAGGCATATAAGTTGTCTCTTTGCTGGTGATCTCTGGAATGGCGAGTATGGTCCAGGAAGCCCTACATATACCTCTGCACCAACGTGAGTGCCACTGTTGCGCAGTAGTCATGAACATGTCGTGAACTCGATGTGAGCTGTTTGTGAAGTGTTCGTGGCAGTTCATGACAGTTGTGGCATGGTGTGCACTGCCACACACTGGCACATATTCTCCTGCATCAACCTGATGAGTTCACGAACAGTTTGCGCATAGTTCACGACCCAGTTGCGAAATTTTGTCGTGACCAAAATTTTGAACATTTCAAAATTCTTGTCCCGACATGGTACGCAGTCACGACATGTTTACCCACAATTCACGCCAGTTTACGACTAGTTTGCGTAATAGCACGAATCGAGTTGTGCCAATGCGTGTCAAAGAATCCTGCAAGTGTCAGCCTAGCTAAGCTTTAGTGGGAAAGGAGAAAATGCTGGGTACAAGCATTTTCTCCTTTCCTCAGAATTTTCTCCTCTCCCCAAAATCTTTTCAAAAGCCTTCATCCTCAGATTTTCTTGGTTAACCCTTTACTACACGAAAAAATTTTAGTTTTATCAAAATCAAAAGCATTTGCAGACGACAAAATAAATTTTTCTGAAAGTTTAAAATTTGTTTTGTGAAGGACAGAAAAAATTGTGGGAAAAAGAGAAAATGCTGGTTCCCAGCATTTTCTCCTTTTCCAACAATGTTTTCTATAGACGTCTTTCTCAGGGTCATCAACAGTAGGGATTGTGTTGGTAATGGGTTAAAGAGATACCAATTACTATGCAGATGCTTTTGAAGGTTTGAAAATATATGAAGAAAATTGTGAAGACCAGGGATTGTATTTGCCATCCATTCTTAAGAATATTTTTGTCTTATTATACATTCAGAATGTTACACAACTTCTGATTGGCTAAACCATTTGGTTTAATCCATTACCAAACAACAATATTTTAGACTGGTCCAAATTTAAAGGTGGTTATTTAGAATTTTTACATTTCACCAAATTAAAAAATATAGATATCACTGAAATTTAAATGAAAAAATAATACAAATCATCAATAAGTAAGACTCATAAAATTGCAAAAAATAAATTTTTGATGGTATTTCCTTAATAGGCTACATAGCCTCTGTAGCTATTTTTAGATTTCATGCCAAAAATCAAGAAAGCATTGTGGGAATGCCAAGTGACTGGCACGTGACTAATAACACTTAAATTCCATTACATAACAAACATGTTATAATTATTTTCCATGTCTTCTTTGGACACTTTGTTTTAAACTTCGTCTGTGTATTCCAGTATGTAAATGAGAGAATTGATCATCTAAAAATAGAATGTGTCTCCCGTTGGTGTCAACCTGGGCCGTAGTAAATCTCTAATTTCTCGTGTTGTCGGATGGTTTTAGACTACTGGGTTTTATGAACGCAAATTAAAAGGCCTTGGGAGAATAAGGATGATTTTTTTGCATTTTTGTAAGAAAACTTGTCCCAAAACCTGAAGGCCCACCTTTAAAGCATTTGCAGACGACAAAATAAAAGTGACTGAAAATTTAAAATTTGTTTTGTGAAGGGTAGAAAACATTGTTGAAAAAGGAGAAAATGCTGGTTACCAGCATTTTCTCCTTTTCCCACAATGTTTTTTAAAGGCTTCATTCTCAGGGGCGTCAAAAGTAGGGATTGTGTGGTAATGGGTTGTTACCTATGAGAAGTTGTGTTACTTTCAGATTCAGAAAATCCCGGAGAATGAGACCAAAAATGTTCTTAACCCATTACCACACAATCCCTACTTTTGATTACCATGAGAAAGAAGCCTTTAGAAAACATTGTGGACAAAGGTGAAAATGCTGGTAACCAGCATTTTCTCCTTTTCCCGCAATATTTTCTACTCTTCACAAAACAAGTATCACATTTTCAGTCACTTTTATTTTGATGTCTTTAAATTCTTTCGATTTGGATAACCCTAAAATTTTGTCGTTTGGTAATGAGTTAAGAATGATTGGTGAATATGGACCAGGCTTTTCTGACCTTTTAACCCTTTACCAAATAAGGCATTCCTATGGCATCTCTTACTGACCCTAAATAGCAGCAAGGATGAAGCTGTTTCTTATCTGTAAATGACACCTTTTGATAGCATAGTAAACATTGTGACAAAAGGTGAAATTGCTCGTCATGAGCAATTTCACCTTTTGCCACAATGTTTTCCAAAGGCTCCTACAAGCAATGTGTAGAATAAATATCCATGGAGTAAAAGGTTAAAATGTTTTCAAAGGCCTTCATAATCAAAGTCATTAAGATACCAGACTTTTCAATTCTTTTCCACACAATCCCATATTTTGATGTCCCATAGGAAAGAGCCTTTTGAAAACAAAGAGAGAAAAGGAGAAAAACGCTGGTTACCAGTACTATATTTTCTCCTTTTCCCACATAGTTTTCTACCCTTTTGCTTACAAATCAAATTATTTAACTCTTTACCATATGCAATTTTTTTTTACTTTTGCAGGCGACAAAATAAATGTGACTCAAAAATTGAAACTTGACTTTTGAAGAATAGAAAGTATAGTGGGAAAAGGAGAAAATGCTGGTTACCAGCATTTCTCCTTTTCCTACACTATTTTCAGAAGGCTCCTTCCTCTGGGTCGTAATAACCTGGGGGACTATTAGGTAAAGGGTTAGGTTACACATAATTTGTTGTCAGAAAATGCTTTCAATACAGAAACGGCAAAAAAAATGTTTTTGGTAAGGGGTTAAAGGGTTTGGGTAAAAATAAATGGAATATTTTTGTCTCAGACTGTATTGTCTCTGGAATTCTTTTTTTTTCATGTCAAAAATAACCTGTTTATAAATCACCAATAACTTTGTCTGATGTGACAAAACCATAAATCTGAGTTTATGCAGACATTTTTTTTTTTTATCCTCTTCCTCCTAATTTCATGTTTCATAACCTTTGATGAAGTTGATTAAAAAAAATGATCAAAAAGAAGAAAATGACGGTCAGAAATCTATCTTTTTAACTCTTTGCCACACACCAAAATACAGACTCGTCCAAACTAAAAGCATTTGCAGGGGACTACTGTATTTAAAAATCTAATGTGGTTCAAATTGTAGAATTGTCTTTGATAGGATAAAAAACATTTTGGTACACTGCATTTTCTCTATTTTCAACTAAGTTTTCAAATAGCTTCTTTCTCAAGGTTGTTCAAACTCAGAATTGTGTGGTAAAGAGTTAACTCTTTATCACACAATCCCGACTTTGAAGGCCCTAAAGAAGAAGGCTTTTGAAATCACTGTGGGAAAAGGAGAAAATGCTGGTAACCAGCATTTTCTCTTTTTCCCACAATGTCTTCTAAAGGCTTCATTCTCAGAGTCATCAAAAGTAGCAATTGTGTGGTAATGGGTTAACCCATTACCACACAATCCCTACTTTTGACGACCCTGAGAAAGAGGCCTTTAGAAAACATTGTGGGAAAAGGAGAAAATGCTGGTAACCAGCATTTTCTCCTTTTCCCACATTGTTTTCTCCCCTTGACAAAACAAATTTCAAATTTTCAGTCACTTTTATTTTGTCATCTGCAAATGCCTTTGATTTGGGCAAAGCTCAACTTTTGTCGTTTGGTATTGAGTTAAGATGAATAAGTTTAGAACCTAATCAGGCAAAAGGTTACACATTTCCAAGGTTTTAATCAGACAATTTTGACTCTTTACCACACAATCCCGACTTTTAACAACTCAGAGAAACAAGCCTATAGAAAACATTGTGAGAAAAATGAGAAAATGCTGGTTACCAGCATTTTCTCCTGATCAAACAATGTTTTAAGCATTCTTTCTCAAGGTCTTAACTCATTACCAAATGACAATATTTTAGGCTTGTCCAAATCGAAAGCATTTGCAGACGACAATATAAAACTGATTGAAAATTTGAATTTTTTTTTGTGAAAGGTAGAAAACATTGTGGGAAAAGGAGAAAATGCTGGTTACCAGCATTTTCTCCTTTTTCCACAATGTTTTCTAAAGGATTCTTTCTTAGGGGCGTCAAAAGAAGGGATTGTGTGGTAATGGGTTAACCCTATACCACACAGTCCTGACTTTTAACGACCCTGAGAAAGAAGCCTTCAGAAAACATTGTGGGAATTTTCTCCTTTTCCCACAGTGTTTTTTACCCTTCCCAAACCAAATTTTAACCCTTTACCACACAGTCCTGACTTTTAACGACCCTGAGAAAGAAGCCTTCAGAAAACATTGTGGGAATTTTCTCCTTTTCCCCACAGTGTTTTTTACCCTTCCCAAACCAAATTTTAACTTTTCAGTCACCTGATACAGAGGGCTTTTGAAAACATTGTGGGAAAAGGAGAAAATGCTGGTAACCAGCATTTTCTTCTTTTCCCGCAATGTTTTCTACCCTTGCCAAACCAAATTTCAATTTTTCATTCACATTTATTTTGTCATCTGCAAATGCTTTCAATTTGGACCAGTCTAAAACTGTATTGTGTGGTAATGGGTTAAGAAGTCTGACTGTAGATTGTGTGGTGAAGAGTAATACAGGGGCAGTCATGTCAGCACAATTTATTGTTTATAAATTTCCAATAATTTTGCCCATGAGACAGTAAATATCAATATGAAATTATGCTGCCATTTTTCAGAATCTTTGCTACATTCTGAAAGAAAAATTTTGTCACAATTAAAGGAGAAAATGTTTGTAACCAGAATTTACTTTTTTTCCAACACTGTTTTCAAACACAATTTCTACTAGGTCATTAAAACGTGTCATTATTAGATAAAGGTTGTTTAAAATAAATCTTTTTTTTTTTCAGTCTTTGCTCATGATTTAACTTCATATCCCTTTTTCACATTATCCTGACTTTTAACAATAGTAAGAAAAAAGCTTATAAAAAAAAACAATCTGGGAAAAGAAAAAAATTGCTGATAACTAGCATTTTCTCTTTTTTTCACAATGTTTTTTACTCCTCCTACCACAAGTTCCACTTCATGAGTCAAATTTATATTTTTTCTGTCTGCAAATGCTTGCGAAGTAGACAATTCCAAAATTTTATCCAAACGACAAAATTTTTGGCTTGTCCAAATTGAAAGCATTTTGCAGACGACATGATACATGTAATAAAAGTGACTGAAAATTTGAAATTTATTTTGTGAAGCGTAGAAAACATTGTAGAAAAAGGAGAAAATGCTGGTTACCAGCATTTTCTTCTTTTCCCACAATGTTTTCTAATGATACATGTAATAAAAATGACTGAAAATTTGGAATTTATTTTGTGAAGGGTAGAAAACATTGTGGAAAAAGGAGAAAATGCTGGTTACCAGCATTTTCTCCTTTTCCCACAATGTTTTCTAAAGGCTTTTTTCTCAGGGTCGTCAAAAGTAGGGATAGTATAGTAAAGGGTTAAGATTCTACTTAATAATCAGAGCTCAAGATGGAGGGGTGCTATTTTGATTTCAAATTTGAAAGTATTTATTATTCTTCATTAAACCTTATGTTATGGGTAGTCTCATTAGAATCGTCTCATTGAGATGATTCTAATGATTACCTATAACATAGGATTTGGAAGAGAAATAATGGATTTAGAATACCATCAGTCCCTCTTATCTACAGCCCTGGTAATATTATAAAGAAAAGCAAACTGAAATATAGTTACCTGCATTGCAGAAACCTGATTCTATCTGTGCCCTGTCATTGTCATTTATCTGTAATTCTGTTACCATGGTAATAATTACGGCAAAAGTCTCATTCTTTATCACTCGCTGCACATCTTCTTGTCATTTCCTTCTAATCTGACACCCACTCTTGCTGGGCACTCTCGTAACAGATAAGGAATTATGGGAAAATGAGAGCCCTGTGGCAGAAAGGAAAGGATAAATCAATGAAGACGCATTAGACTTTGAAATTATCTTTCAAAAGATGAAACCACAAATTTTCAACTTGTCAATGTTGAAGAATTTGTGCAGACAACAAATTTAATTTTTTTGATGAAATATTGCTGAAATTATGAGATTGGTTTCGTTAACTCATTACCAAAAAACAAAATTACAGATCAGTCCAAATTGAAAGCATTTGCAGACGACAAAATAGATGTGGCTCAAAAATTGAAAACTGTTATGAGAAAGGTAGAAAATATTGTGGGAAGCGGAGAAAAATGTTGGTTATCAGCATTTTCTCCTTTCCCTACAATGTTTTCTACCCTTTCCAGAACAAATTTTAATTATTGAGTCACTTTAATTTTGTCGTCTGCTAATGTTTTCCAACTGGAACAGTCTAAAATTTTGTTATCCAGTAGAGTTAATCCTGCACCAAACAATCCCTGGAATTAATGACTCTAAAGAAGATGTCTTCTGAAAACACTGTGGGAAAGGGAGAAAATGCTGGTAAACAGCATTTTCTCCTTTTCCCACAATATTTTCTAATTTCCAAAATCAAATTTCAACTTTCAGTCACATTTACTCCGTCATATACAAATACTTTCAATTTGGACAAGTATAAAATTTTGTCATTTGGTAGAGTTAAAATTTTGTCATTTGGTAGTTAAATCCTGCCAGATGACAAAATTTTAGCCTTACCCAAATTGAAAGAAATTCGCAGACGACAATTTCAGTGTGGCTCAAAGGTTGCAATCTTTCTATGATAGTGTAGCATTTTCTCCTTTTCCAACAATGCTTTCAAAAGTCTTCTTTTCCAGGATCCTTATAAAAAGTTGGCGTGCAGTAACCACCAAATTCAGACTTTTTATGACCCTTAGAAGGAATCCTGTTGAAGGAAAAAAGAAGAAAAGGCTTGGAATCAGCACCATGTTTTTTTTCCCTTCCCAAAACAAACTTCAATCTTTGGGTCCTATTTTTGTTGTAACCTGCAAAATGCTTTCAATTTAGAAAAAAATCTACATTTTTGTCAGTTAACCCTTTCCCAAACAAGCCCTGGTTTTTACGTGTCTGCAATAAAAGTCTTTGAAAACACTGTCGGAAAAGGAGAAATTGCCCGTAACGAGCAATTTCTCCTTTTCCCACAGTGTTTTCTACCCTTTTTGAGAACTTTCTGCAATTTTCTCCAAATCTAAAATTGTCGTCTGTAAACTCTTTCAGTTTGGAAGAGTCCAAAATTTGACGTTTGGGAAAGGGTTAAGAAAGAGTCTTTAGTCTAAGAAACATTGGTGGAAAAGGAGAAACTTTTGGTAACCAGCAATTTCTGTTTGACTAAAAATTTCATGCAAAAAGTTCTCACACAGTACACACTTCTAACGACTGTAAAACAAAAACAGGGCTTTTGAAAACAATGGGAAAAGGAGAAAATGCTGGTTACTGATGATTTACCTATCATTGCTCTATTTTAAAATCCAAAGATAAATTATATTTTTTTAAGTTGGTGAGATTATACAAATCTAGATACAGTATCTCCCTCTTACTCTTTATCAGATGACTAGATTGTAAACTTGTCCAAATTGAAAGCATTAATTTTGCAGATATAAATTAATTAACCCATTACCACACAATCCCAGGTACTTTTGACGACTCCAAGAAAGAAGCATTTGGAAAACATTCTGAGAAAAGGAGAAAATGCTGGAAATCAGCATTTTCTCATTTTTCTACAATGTTTTCTACCCTTCACAAAACAAATTTCAAACTTCCAGTCACTTTTATTTTATCATTGGCAAATGCTTTTGATTTGGATATACCTAAAATTTTGTTGTTTGGTAATGAGTTACATGTTTCTCATGTGATCAGGTATGATGTGAAAATGGTCTAAAAATGTAGTGGGAAAAGGAGAAAATGCTGGTTTCCAATGCTAAGATACAGACAAATTTAAAGAGAGACCACTCTAACAAAAATTTTTACTGTGGAGATAGTCTTTATTAGTTACTTCCCCTTTGTCAAATGCAGAGATATATCAAAAGAAATCTGCGTGTTGGAAAGATTTAAGCCATTATCTCCTGCTAGATGGCATTCTACAAATACTCATCTATCTAATTTTGGCCTTCTGGGTACAGAACTGAACTACTTTTCATCGCGACAACTATTACATGTACTTTGAATTTGAAACTATAATAAACATTTACTTTACAAAACACTACCTGGTGCGATTGATTCATTCAGCTATGATCAGCAGTTTAGAGAAATATGGAGTTAAATCAGGCCTGATTTCTCCTCAAACATATTGATGAAAGCCATTTTCTCTATTGCTACTTTAAAGCCCATATTACTACAATCCCCTCAATATTGGGGGAGTGATGTGTCAAAGCAGACATGTTGAACCTTTGGAGAATGTAACATGCGCAGAGAACGGGTTTTCAGCAGGATTTTACTCTCTGCCATATATCACAACTGGTTCCAAATAAAGCCAAAGGACATGTTCATTCTAATGCAAGACAGACCCAGATAGAAGGAATTTTGTGACAGCCTTATGTGTCTGTAAGTATTTTAGAAAAGTGGGCAGTGTTTCTAGGACTGAGAAACATGGTCTTCGGAAACATTGTTGAACAATGCTAAATTTTTGTTGTCTGGTAAATGGTTAATGAAAGAAAAATGGTTTATCCTAGATGAAAGCAATTCAAATGGAATCTGGCTAATATAATAGCAACTTTCCAAGAAGGAGAGGAAAATGCTGCAGGCAAAGGAAAAAAATGCTGGTAGACTCCATTTTTCTCCATTTTTTCTCTCTATGGTATTTTCAAATTTTTTCCCCAACCAGGAAAATGCACGATTGTTGGGCGAGTGTGAAAAAACCCTGACCTTGAACATCTACATAATCCAGACAAGCCCCTGATAAGGTATTTTGTTCTATATTTTGCCCTTTTATAGTATCTTAACCCTATATCAGACGATAGAATTTCAGACTTGCCCAAAGTGACCATCTCTGAAAGCAACAAATTCAATCTAGCCTGAAAGATGATTCCTGTCTTTGACATGGTTGAAAACAATGTGGGAAAAGGAGAAAATGCTGGTTACCAGCATTTGCTCCTTTTCCCTCATTGTTTTCAACAGACTTTTTCTTACAGATTGTTTACAGATGTGATTGACTGGTACAGTGGCAAAATACCTGACTAGACTGTTAAAAAATTCGGTGAAATACTATGATGTAACTCTTATCATTTTAAGCCCTTTACCGAAAAAATTAATCCAGATTTTGTGACTCAGCTAAGGCTTAAAAGACAAAAAAAAATATGGAAAAGGGAGAAAACACTAGTTACAGGCATTTTCTTCTTTTCCTAGTTTCCTGATTGTTGCAGTAAAAGCCTAATTTTCCTAAGCAATACTTAAGTTGTCTTCTGCACATGCCTTCAATCTGGATTGGTCCAAAGATATTCTGTCAACTAGATTTTTACCTTTTAGCAATTAATTAGTGACCTTATTTTTGGACAATGCTTTTTTTAAAACAAACATGGTGGTAACAGGAGAAACTTCTAGTGACCAGCATTTCTTACTTTTCCCACAATACTTTCTAGCTTTTCAAAAGACAAATCCTCCCCAAAGTCTACCATTTCCTACAATGCTTTCAAATACCATTTGAGAAAAAGTTGGCACAATAAGTTAGATCTCAAAATGCATTCATCCTTATCACAATCCTGTATTCTCAAGACCTTGAAGTAGTCTTTTGAAAAAAATGCGATAAAAAGTGAGTCATTCACCTAAGCTTGTTTGACAAAATACGACCAACGTATAATCTCTTCCAAGATATCAAACTTTCCAACGACCTTTCATTGGATATCAGCAGTGATGTAATAGTGGTGTAAACAACATGTGATCATTCAAGGCATTGAATCAAACTTATATTCTCTTGATCATTTTGTCCCCATTCTAGGCTAAAAAATGCAAGTTTATCAACATTGTAAACAGAAACAATGACAGGCTGATCATCACTTATTCATTTACCATCAATACAGAAGGAGTTTACTACATTTGAATAAGAAAACAGGTTTAGAATGAGCAATCTTACTCTGAGCCTCCAATTACATAATGTTGGAAGAGTAAACCATAGTCCTATGTGCTATGTGGTAGCACTAATGAGATACAATGTTATCATGTGACCTAGTTCAAATATGCGTGTATGATAACGAAGGTAGTCTCAATCTACAGCGTACCTGAAATCCATAGGCTTCTCCATGCATTTTCACATACATAATTATATCATGACAACCAACGAAATAACTGACACATTCAAGTTTTCTCCACTCTTATGTATGTGTATTGTGATGGGCTATCCAATATATTTCCAATTTATAAACATTGAAAATTATCTATTTTTGGATTTTACATGGGCTTTAAGATTTCCACTTTTTTTAACCCTTTACTCCATTGATACTCATTTCTACGCATTGCTTGTAGGAACCTTTCGAAAACATTGTGGCAAAAGGTGAAATTGCTCATGACGAGCAATTTCACCTTTTGTCACAATGTTTTCTATGCTATCAAAAGGTTTCATATACACATAAGAAACGGTTTCATCCTTGCTGTTATTAAGGGTCAATTAGAGATTCCATAGAAATGCCTTATGGGGTAAAGGGTAAAGCAAAAACCTTTACTTTATATTGATACAAAGCTGTATTCCACGTCATTCTGTACATATTTTTTTTCCAAGAAGTTTTAAGGTAGTAGACCCTTAACCCTTTCCCAAACAATCCCTGGTTTTTACGGGTCTAGAATTGTAGCCTTTTGAAAACATTTTGGGAAAAGGAGAAAATGCTGGTAACCAGCATTTTCTCCTTTTCCCACAATGTTTTCTACCCTATCATAGACAGAAATCATCTTTTCAGCAAGAGTTGAATTGTACTCTGCAAATGCTTTCAATTTGGTCTAGTCCAAAGGTTTGTCGTTTGGGAAAGGGTTAATGGAAAACAGCTATTTTCACTATAATATTATCCTACAAAATTTGCTATGATTTACCTAGCCACATTTGCTATTTTTCCTTCTTAGAATTATAATTTCTAAATCTAAAGCCTCTCATTAAAAAGGGAGATAACAATTACCTCCCTATTCAGAAAACTAACAAAAGTATCAACAAATAATTTCCAAGACAGACATCAAAGGAATTTCTGGTCAATTGAGAAAGTGCAAATTTTGAATATTATATCAGTATAAATTCTTATTTATCAACAACAAGAAAGTTTATTCCATGCTGTACTAGAAAGCGTTAGGGTCACAGACCTTAAGTAAAACATCTTGTCTATGAAACTGGACACAATGTAAAAACCTGACAAATAGCAACTTTTCCCATTAATTTGTGATTATTTACTAGTATATACCAGAAGGTGAGGTCTTATTGATCTGTCCTCACCCTGAACCCTTTACCTCATATTCCCAAGTTTGAACGGCACTGAAAGACCATTTGAAAACATTGTGGCAAAAGGAGAAAATGGTGGTAACTAGCATTTCTCCATTTTCTCCTTTTCTGTCTTTTCAAAGATAAATCCGATCATTTAACTCATTACCAAATGACAAAATTTTAGGCTTGTCCAAATCGAAAACATTTGCAAACAACAAAATAAAAGTGACTAAATATTTGAAATTTGTTTTGTGAAGGGTAGAAAAACATTGTGGGAAAAGGAGAAAATGCTGGTTACCAGCATTTTCTCCTTTTCCCACAATGTTTTCTTAAGGCTTCTTTTTCAAGGGCGTCAAAAGTAGGGATTGTGTGGTAATGGGTTAAGACCCTGTAATTTCATCACCAGTAGATTCTCTGAATTTGGAAAAGTCTCTCAGTTCATTGTCTTGTAAAGAATAAAAGTGTTTGTCACCTTTATAGTTGTGGCCAATGTAGACAAAGATCAGGCCACACAAGATGTGGAGCCTTATCTTAAATCTTCACTGTATACACATGTGACCATATGGTAAAGAGTTAACCCTTTACCAAACATCAAAATTTTGTACTAGACCAAATTGAAAGCATTTGCACATAACATGCAGAATATGGCTAAAATGATCGGAAGCATCTGCTATAAGGTAGAAAAAAATTGATGTCTACAGCATTATCTACTTTTCCAGCAATGTTTTGAAAAGCTTTCTCTCTGTTGCTTGTCAGTTTGGCATAGGGTAAAACTGTCAAGACCAGTCCAGCATCTGTCATACCTTTCTTTGACAGAAACTGACCTTTCTCCAATATCTATATTCTCCTTTTCTGGCAACTCTTTGTAACTCTTTACCATAATATCCCATTTTTAATGGTCCTGAAGAAGAATTCTTTTGAAAACATTGTGTGAAAAGGAGAAAATGCTGGTAAACAGCATTTTCTCCTTTTCTCAAAATGTTTTTCTATACAAGAGGGGTCTCACATGGCTTTAAAATGACTTGAAGGAACCCTAACCTGAAGTCCTAAGTTCGAGCTTCGTTGCCAACATTAGTATTTTTCTGGGAGTGTCCTTAGGCAAGACAAATCAGAGCCCTAGCCCAGTACTGATGATGACAGAATTTCAGGTTTGCCTATTTTTAAGCCTAACGCTGCTAAGTGTGACTCACTGAATTTTTGTGGACAGTGTAGTTCAAGATCAGACTGCACAGAATGTGCAGTCTGATCTTGTATCTACACTGTCTGAAAAGAAGATATCTTTCTCCCAAAGAATAGTCAATACCATTAAAATAGCAACTTTTGGGCTTTTACTATCTGCTTGAAAGTTTCATGTTAGGTATTTAGCAAGATGTGGGATTAAAGCATTAATTACATAATGGCAAGAAAACTAGGACTCACACAATGGAAGTTTTCCCTAAAAATGTTGAAAGGAAAAATTGCTTTTAACTTGTTTTAGGAGGCAAATGACAATTTTCAAGAAAACTTACCTTTAAAACTGGTCCAATCGCAAGTTCTATTCACACAATATCCCTCCTGTCTCCAACACCAGTGCTTACGTGTATGTGCCTGCACTCTTTCAAATACTGAAGTCTGAAATTGGTGTTGGCATACCCATCTTTCCAATCCACTTAGCCATTAATTTGTTGTAGCCATACCCATGTCTAAATCTCCTCCAGAGTCACATGGCAAACCAATCCTGGCTTCTTTTCTGAAAGAGGTAAAATAATCAAAGTATAACATTACAGAAAGGCCAGTTTGTCTAATATGCTCGTACCCAGGAACTATATAAAGCAATAGACTATTTCCAAAGTAGCTCTAAAGTTTATTTAATCTTTTAACAAACAACCTTTAGTTTTTACGACCCTGAGATAGAAGGCTTTTGAAAACACTGTGGGAAAAGGAGAAAATGCTAGAAATAAACTCAGCACAAGCCACCAGTGGGCCTTTAATTCTTACCAAGTGACAAAATCTCGGGACTTTTCCAAATCAGGATTATTTGCAGACAAAAAACAAGATGTGGTTACTATCATGAGATTTATCTTTAACCCGTTACCACACAGCAAAATTTTAGATCATTTGTAGACAACAATTTCAAAGAGGCTCAAATTCGTGCAATTTTACTTTGATAGGATAAAAAAACTTTGTAGGAAAAGGAGAAAATGCCCGTTACCAGCATTTTCTCCTTTTCCCACAATGTTTTCAAAAGGCTTCTTCCTCAGAGGCGCTGAAAGTCATCATAGTGTGATAATGGGTTAAAAGAATAGAAAAACCAAAGTTAAAAGGAGAAAATACTACTTAACAGAATTTTCTCCCTTTCCTATGATGTTTGCAAATATCTTTCTTATTTAGGGTAGTCTGGTTAACACTTTAAGCCCCCGTCACACCAAACTAGATCTTGGAACATCTTACCCCAACCTGACATAATCGGAAAATGGGTTGAAGTCGCAGTAGAACATGTAATTTTGGCCTGAAGCCCCTGTCTCATCAGACCTGTTCTTAGAAAGTCTTAACTTGGTCAACAAAATTGAAAAACGAGCTGCAGTCGGGATAGCCGACATGTAATTTCAGAAGGTAAAATGAAAAAGCACTCCCATGTCTCTAATAGGATCAAAGTATGACAGCTTTGTTTGTGGTACATCCATTGCATTTTAAGTATGTTGTCACCCCTTATAACTACAGGACGGGATGGGAGGCAAAAATTATTGAGTAGGCTCAAAGTTCTGGACCACCCTTCCTGTCCGAAACCCATCCATTCAGTTCGTAAACATATATAAACATATACATGTATAATACTATAAATTTCCTCCATGGATGAAGATTACAACAGAAAACATGTGATCTGAAAAGGTCACTTATGCGTCCAATCCATCTCAGTGTAAGTTTGTTTGTGTGTCCAATCCATCTCAGTTTAAGTCTGTTTGGGCAAATATTTCGGAACAGAGTGAGAACAGTTTTGTGTGACAGGGGTGTTACCAGACAAGAAACTTTTTGATCCGTCATATTGAAAGTCATATTGCAGAGAAAAATTAAATATGGCATAAAAAATGAAATATACATGTTTGTTGTGTATGGTCAAGAACATTCTGGGAAAAGGGAGAATACTCTGTTTAAAAACAGTTTTACATTTTCCTACAATGTTTTCTAGAGTGTTCATCCTCAGGTTCATTTAACCCTTTCCCAAACAATCCCTGATTTTTACGGGTCTGGATTAGTAGCCTTTTGAAAACACTGTGGGAAAAGGAGAAAATGCTGGTAACCAGCATTTTCTCCTTTTCCCACAATGTTTTCTACCCTATCATAGACAGAAATCACCTTTCCAGCAAGAATTGAATTGTCGTCTGCAAATGCTTTCAATTTGGTCTAGTCCAAAAGTTTGTTGTTTGGGAAAGGGTTAAACACAAAATTAATTTATGGTAGAGGGTTAGAAGCCACTGCTCCTTTCCCACATTTTTTTCACTAACAGGCTGTGAATTAATTGATTGAATTTGTGTTTGTCATTGCAACCAGTTACTCATATGGGCAACACGCCCTGAAGGCTGTCAGTATTGTTACAGGGGATAGTGTAGATACAGGACGAAATACATCATAAGTTTTGCCCAGTTCTTTTACATGCTCGGTGCACAGCACCATCACACAGGACCTCAGTTTAATGTCTCATCCAAAAGACTAAGTAATTTTAGATGGCCAGCCGTGGGGATCAAACCCACGCACTCATGATCACAAGTCCTTTGCCCTACCAAGTGAGCTATGCAGGCTGATCAGGCTGTGAATTCAGAAACATAGAAAGTTATATAGGTGCTGTATTGGAAAGGTTAGCCATGGGGGAAAATTATAGATTCTATAACACCTTATTATCATCTAGTATAGTGACAGACCTCAATTAGGGCCTTTTACAGAATTGTGCAAAAATCGTTATTACCCAAACATACCAATAATCCCACCCTTTTTCAAAAATGTTACAATTATTGCTTGCAGCTGCAAATGACAGTGCATATTTAAATCCAGCAGAAACTGTCCTGTAAATCATACTGTGTTTTACACCTGACTGATTCATCTCTCCACCAGACGATAAAATTTTACCAGGTTTGTTACCAGGATTGTTTGGTCAAGATTTAACCCTTTCTAAAGTTTTCTAGCCTATTAACCCATTACCACACTATCCCTACTTTTGACGACCCAGAGAAAGAAGCCTTTAGAAAAAATTGTGGGAAAAGGAGATAATGCTGGTAACCACAATCTCCGTATGCCAAAATGTTCTCAAAATCTTTCATCTTTAGGATCGTAAAAACCCAGGAACGTGTGGTAAAGGGTTAACAGCTAGGTCTCAGCTGAATGACTCAAAGGAGTTATACAACAAAGTAATTCTTAATACAAATGGATAAACAAGCCATCTGCCACACCATAAAGTATTCAAGCATTTGACAAACAGCCAGACAGTTCTCCAGTTTCTCTAGTCTAGTTCAATTAACAACATGTTGTCCATGATAAAAGGTATATTCAGAACTGATGACCGAAAATTAATACCAACAAATCTAGGCTATTTTTGTAACACTTTACCAGACAATTAAGTTTTAAAAGTGGGTATTTAGATTTATCACATCTCACTAAATTATATATATCACTGAAAGTTATATGAATATAACTGTCGGTGTCTAATTTCACTAGTTGTCGGATGGTTTTCGACTACTGGGGTTCTATGAATGAAAATCAAAAGGCTTTGGGAGTATAAGGATGATTTTTTTGTACTATTGTAAAATTTTCGTCCCAAAATCTGAAAGGCCACCTATAAGATTTGATCAATTTGTACACATTTTGTCAAACCCAAAATTAAAGTAACATTAAAGGCCAAATGTAAATAAAGCAGGTGTTTAAATCCATTTGAATTCATATCATACCATTTAAAAGTATTGAAATGACTATGAAGATGACAATCTGTCAATGTATGGTTGGTCCAAGTGTTTGACGCTGGCAGAGAAATTAATTCTAAAACTAGGTTAAAGCCTGTCAGGTACCATAACTCATTACCAAACGACAAAATTTCAGGTTTGTCCAAATCGAAAGCATTAATTTGCAGACGACAAAATAAAAGTGACTGAAAATCTAAAATTTGTTTTGTGAAGGATTGAAAACATTGTGGGAAAAAGAGAAAATGCTGGTTACCAGCATTTTCTCTTTTCCCCACAATGTTTTCTGATGGCTTCTTTCTCAGGGTTGTCAAAAGTAGAAATTGTGTGGTAATAGGTTATGGTGTCGTTTGTTTACATTTTGATTGATTTTAAAATTCTTTTTTTCTGCAAGTGACTAACATACGGCCGGATCACACAATAGTAGAGTGTCACCTCTACAAAATTTTCAATACATGTACTTTTAAATGGTATGATTTAAATTTAAATGTATTATCACACTTGCCTTGATATTTTGGCCTTTACTGGGCCTTTAAAGGTAGGTATTTAGAATTTTCACATCAAACCAAATTTAAAGAAATATATATCATCGAAATTTATGTGAAAAAACAATACAAATCATCTACAATTAAGAATCATAAATTACAAAAAAAAATTTTTGGTGGTATTCCCTTTAAAGGCTACGTAGCCTCTTAGACTATTTTTAGATTTCGCGCCAAAAATCAATAAAGCATTGTGGGAATGACAAATGACTGGCATGTGACTGATAACGCTTAAATTCCATTACACAACAAACATGTAATAATTATTTTCCATAATGTCTTCTTCGGACGGATGTTTGAATCTTTGTCTGTGTTTTCCTGTATTTAAATGAGAGAATTAATCATCTAAAAATAGGACGTGTCTCCCGTTGGTGTCATACTGGTCCATAATAAATCTCTAATTTCTCGTGTTATCGGATGGTTTTCGACTACTGGGGTTTTATGAAGGCAAATTAAAAGGCCATGGGAGTATAAGGATGATTTTTTTGCATTTCTGTAAAATTTTCGTCCCAAAATCTGAAGGGCCACCTTTAAAGGTGTCTCTAATTATGGGATTTGTCTTTTGTAAGACAGAAAAAAATGTTGGTTCAGGAGAAAATGATGACGACCAGTATGTGTCTCCTATTTGCGGAATGTTTCCAAATGCTTTGTCTTTGCACAGCATGATAAACAAAAATATTACAATTTTATCTATGCAACAAATTTTGCACACTGCATATGACCAAGAAAATGGGTTAACTCTTTACCACATGACAGAATTTTAAACTGGTCAAAATTGAAAGCATTGCAGATGACATTATTATTACAGGTGACCCTAACTGAAAACATTGTGGGAAAAAGGAGAAAATGCTGATTACCAGTATTTTTTTTCTTTTCCCACTATGTTTTCTACCTGAAAACATTGTGGGAAAAGGGAGAAAATGCTGGTTACCAGCATTTTCTTCTTTTCCCACAATGTTTTCAAAAGCCTTCTTCCCCTTGGCTGGTAAAAGTCGGGACTGTGTTGTTAGAGTTTAACTCTTTACCATGTGGCAAAAATTTTTAGAACTGATCTAAACTGAAAATATTTGCAGACGAAAAACTGACCGAAGCTCAAATGACAAGACTGTCTCTGAAAGGGCTTAAAACATTGTGGGAAAAGGAGAAAATGCTGATAACCAGCATTTTCTCCTTTTCCCACATTGTTTCAAAAAGACCTCTTTCTTCGCATTGTCAAATGATTGACTGATTGTATGGTGTTTAACAGTGTTTTCAACAATATTTCAGTTTTATTGCAGCAGCCAATTGACCTATCTATACTTTCCTGGAATCTTTTTTACCAGTACTCTACACAATTAACTCTCTGAGCCACTCGCTGCTTTCCCACATAACCACTGTCGAGACGATGGTCAGTGGTGTGATAGGAATGAATCCTGTTAAAATGACTGTCATCAATCCTTGGAAAGAAATTTGCTGAGCCGAGGATCGAACCCATGACACCCTATTCTCAAGCCCCGCATGCTATTAACCCTTTTCTCCATTGATACTCATTTCTACGCATTGCTTGTAGGAGCCTTTGGAAAACATTGTGGCAAAAGGTGAAATTGCTCGTGACGAGCAATTTCACCTTTTGTCACAAAGTTTTCTGCGCTATCAAAAGGTGTCATATACACATAAGAAACTGCTTCATCCTTTCTGTTATTTAGGGTCAATTAGAGATACTATAGAAATGCCTCATGGGGTAAAGGGTTAAATGAGCTATTAGGGCTCAGTGGGATTGTCAAAACTGGAAATAGTGTGGTAAAGGGGTGAACATAACATTTTCAAATATGAACACCATGCATTCATTCTTCTTGACTGCATTGTTTTCAGAAGTGGTCCACTCCGAGATTAAAAAAGGCCTCTGCTGTTAGCATGTTATCACTTAATGCCCCATGTTGTGAATCATGAATCGAAATACTGACCTAGAAAATTTAACTTATGAAACCAGTTTCCAAAATAAAAATCCCCTTCTGACTGCATTAACCCTTTACAAAACGTCAAAATTTTAAATTGGTCCAAAATGGGAGCATTTGCGGTCGACAAAATAAATGTGACTGAAGAATTAAAATTTATTTAATGAAAGGAAGAAAACATTGTGGGAAAAGAAGGAAATGCTGGTTACCAGTATTTTCTCCTTTCCCACAATCTTTTCAAAGGCTTCTTCTATACAGGTGTTAATAGTCTGGATTTTGTGGTAAAGGGTTAGCTATTTACCACATAAGCCCAACTTTTAAAGACCCTGAATAAGAAGCCTATTGAAAACATTGTGGGAAAAGGAGAAAATGTTGGTACCTACAATATTTTCGTCCCTTCCTGAAACAAATTTCAATTCTTTAGTCACATTTATTTTGTTATCTGCAAATGCTTTAAATTTGGACCAGTCCAAAACTTTGTTGGTGTCCGTGGTCGTGAAGTGGAGCATCAGGCTCATAACCAAAAGGTCCTGAGTTCGATTCCCGGAAGCGGGTGTCAACTTTAGGATTTTTCATTGGCCCACAAATTCGGCTCGAGTACTGGAAGCAGAAGTGAGAGAGATAAGTTGTAAGAACTTGTTTCTCAATTGATGTAAAATAAATATGTTTAAACTAAAACTTTGTTGTTTAATAAAGAGTTAACCCCTTCCCAAACAAGCCCTGGTTTTTACGTGTCTGCAGTAAAAGTCTTTTGAAAACACTGCGGGAAAAGGAGAAATTGCTTGTAACGAGCAATTTCTCCTTTTCCCACAGTGTTTTCTACCCTCTTTGAGATCTTTTTGGCATTTTCTCCAAATCTAAAATCGTTGTCTGCAAACTCTTTTGGTTTGGAAGAGTCCAAAATTTGTCATTTGGGAAAGGGTTAAATATGTTTACATTTATGACCATGCAAAGTTATGTAAATATATTTGTTTGTTATCAAATAAAGTAGGTCAGAAGCCAGCACATCCAACTGCACATTAAAAAAAAGTGGATCACCTAGTTTTCTTTTTGGGCGTATAGTTCAATGTTCTGTGTTCTGGAATGCTGTTCTGGAATGTGTGAAAGGAATATTTCAGATCACAATACATTGTTCCGGAAGTATCTTCTGAATGGAGTATGTTCGGAGCATTGTTCTATACTATATGGAGTGCAACACACGAAAAGGTGCATTCGGACATTTGCGTAAAGTGTCGTCCCGGATTAGCCTGCGCAGTCCGTGCAGGCTAATCCGAGACGGCACTTTACGACTACATTAGATTTTGTGCTACAGTAGACTTGCGTAAAACAGAAAATCACATAAAATCGGACAGTGTCGTTTCGGATTAGCATGTGCGGACTGCACAAGCTGATCAGAGACGACATTTTACGCAAATGTCCGAATGACCCTTTTCGCATGTTGCACTCCATATCGAAATGAAAGTACATTGGCATGATGGCTGTCACAGCTGTGTTAGTTAAGGAAAATGATTAGATGCAGAGAGATACCGTACTAAAGACATGTTGGCTATGCTCCTATTTATGGCATTCATGTCGTAAAAAAGAACAATTACAAATTTTGTCATGATGAATTGTCCGTCTTTCAGCGATCTTGTATCACCTAGCAACCATTCAGCAGGTGCACTACACCTCGATTGGATTAGAACGGTCAGAATATGTTCTGTAGAACAAGGCACAGTGTTCCTAAATACTCCATTGACCTAGAACATGTTCGGAGTGTTTGGAGTAGCGAAAGGAATATGCCCTTTGTCACTTCAGAAAATAATGTTAAAGGATTGAAAAATTTTGGCAGTACAAAAGCTGCCAATGAGATAATAGGTTCATGGTGGATAAAGATAGCTCTAGCTGTCAAATCATGCTTCAATCTGTCCGTCTAAACGAAACTGATAAAACAGCTCTCTCAGTCCCAATTAATTAGGTCTTGGTTTTTTACTGAAAAAGTCTGTTGGTTTTCTTTGCACTCAAAGTGTTGACAATCACGGGTAGGAAACTTCATATTCAGAGCCAATGGCTCCGACGAGAAAATGTTGTGTTGGTCTTCCGTTTCTGAAGATGTCGGCTGAAAAACAATCCCAAAACAGGTAGGCATGACAATATTTGTAATTATGTGTTCTTATGTCTTTGAAATTCAAAAAAAGGAGAATGTCATTCGATGCTCTGGTCTTTCAACGTGTTTTCTGCACTATGGAAAGTTGGAATAGGTGTACGATGTTGTCTGAATCATTTGTGGCGTGGATTGACCGTAGCCAAAATAATACGTCTCGGAGATAAATTCAGTCTGTTATTACCATTTAATTGGCAAGTAAGAGAGAGTCTTACTGTCCCAAAGCCGTGAACTAATGTCCTGAAATGTTACATTCACTACTGGTCAAAAATTGAAAAGAAAAGACAAGAATTGATAAAAATAAAAGAAGGGCTCTGATTATGTGGACCGGCTCTGACTATGTTACTCGGCACTGATTCAAGAGGGCTCCCTTTCAAAATTTTAGATTTCTGTAAATAATTAGTTAGGACGTAAATTTTGGTTTTCCATTAATATCTTTCTGTCCAAAATTTAGTTCATTTGTTGGATGGAACATGATTGCATGTATGAAAATATAAAGGACTGGTATTTTCACGTTAGAAAAATGCTGTTTAACATTAGTCTATCTAAATTTTGAAAATACTTCTGCATAGCTTTTGATTAGACCGAATAGTCCATATATAAAATTTTTCGTGCTTTTGTCGAAAATGCAGCCCACACATAAGCACAAATAATAAAAATATTTTCTTTTAGAAGTACGAGAATGATAAACACAGCACGTGTTTGAATGGTCTAGATGCATAAATTTGCATTATGCAGTTTATGAATCATTATTCAGCCATCAACATAATTCTTTACATATAATTGAAACTTTGGAAACAAAATCATTGTTTTGCGAAACAATTTAAAAAGGTCACCTGTAAAAGTCATTTCGAAATCTGTCATCACTCCTACTATCATCACCACATCAATGATTTTGATGAATCAGAATTCTGCAAATAAACTTTGGATGGATCACCCAAGAACAATTTCTTGCAGAAGAGCACATGCTCGAAAGTGACTAAAATCATGAGTCCAAGGAGAGAACCACATGCAGGTGCCAACAATAAGATGTTGTTTTTCGACGGATTAAAAATTTCCAATACGATTTTTGAAAAGGGTCACCCTAGACATATCTGTCAAATTATTTCAAAGTCTGACCAGCCATTCCAGAGAAGATCTTTTTTTAAAATTTCTTCATGTACATAGTGTTAATAACCCACAGCCATCAGAGCCATGTTTCTTGATGGATCAAAATTTCTCTAACACTTTGCGAAAAGGGTCACCCAAGGAACATTTGTGTGAAATTATTTCAAAATCTGACAAGCCGTTCTAGAGAAGAATTTTTAATAATTTCTTCATGGCCGTATAGTGCAAGTGGCCACCTGCACCCCAATCAGAGCCATGTTTCTAGACAGATCAATTTTCGTGAACAGTTTTTCTTTTTAAAAAAGTCACCAAAGGAACATCTCTCTGAAATTATTTCAAAATCTGACCAGCCGTTTCAGCGAAGAAGAATTTTCCGTATAGTGCAAGTAGCCCCCATTCACCAGAGCTATATTTATTGACGGATCAAAATTCGCGAACAGTATTTGATAAAGGTCACCCAAGGAACATCTCTGTGACATGATTCCAAAATCTGACCATCGGTTTCTGAGAAGAAGAACTTTTAAGAATTTCTTCATGGCAATAGTGCAAGTAGCCCCCATTCATCAGAAGAGTGTTTATTGACGGATCACTTTGAAAATTGATCACAGACTTTGATTCCATCAAAAACCCTGGTTGCCAGGAAATTATTTCAAAATCTTCACCTCTGAAACTGCTCGTCAGATTTTGAAATCATTTCACAGAGATGTTCCTTGGGTGACCTTTTTCAAAAATTGTAGGCAAAATTGTAAACCCGTAAGAAACCTGGCTCTGGTGAATGAGGGCTACTTGCACTGAACGGAAATGAAGAAATTCTTGAAAATTCTTCTTGAAACCGCTGGTCAGATTTAAAATAATTTCACAGAAATGTTTCTTGGGTTACCCTTTTCCAAAATTGTTCGCGAAATTTTGATGTCAAAAGATCTGGCTCTGTTGAATGCCAATGAATTGGGGTTACTTGCACTATACAGAAATGAAAAAAAAAATCTAAAAAATTTTTCTTTATTTTGATCCGTCAATAAACACTGCTCTGATGAATGGGGGCTACTTGCACTATGGCCATGAAAAAATTCTTAAAAATTCTTCTTCTCAGAAACCGATGGTCAGATTTTGGAATCATGTCACAGAGATGTTCCTTGGGTGACCTTTATCAAAAATTGTTCACGAATTTTGATCTGTCAATAAATATAGCTCTGGTGAATGGGGGCTACTTGCACTACACGGAAAATTCTTCTTCGCTGAAATGGCTGGTCAGATTTTGCAATAATATCAGAGAGATGTTACTTTGGTGACCCTTTTCAAAAACTGTTCGCGAAAATTGATCTGTCTGGAAACATGGCTCTGATTGGGGTGCAGGTGGCCACTTGCACTATACGGCCATGAAGAAATTATTAAAAATTCTTCTCTGGAACGGCTTGTCAGATTTTGAAATACTTTCACAGTAATGTTCCTTGGTTGACCCTTTTCGCAAAGTGTTCGAGAAATTTTGATCCATCAAGAAACATGGCTCTGATGGCTGTGGGCTATTAACACTGTATGTACATGAAGAAATTTTAAAAAAATCTTCTCTGGAATGGCTGGTCAGACTTTAAAATGATTTCACAGATATGTCTAGGGTGACCCTTTTCAAAAATCGTTTGGAAATTTTCAATCCGTCGAAAAACATCTTATTGTTGGCACCTGCATGTGGTTCTCTCCTTGGACTCATGATTTTAGTCACTTTCGAGCATGTGCTCTTCTGCAAGAAATTGTTCTTGGGTGATCCATCCAAAGTTTATTTGCAGAATTCTGATTCATCAAAATCATTGATGTGGTGATGATAGTAGGGTTGGTGACAGATTTCGAAATGACTTTTACAGGTGACCTTTTTAAATTGTTTCGCAAAACAATGATGTTGTTTCCAAAGTTTCAATTATATGTAAAGAATTATGTTGATGGCTGAATAATGATTCATAAACTGCATAATGCAAATTTATACATCTAGACCATTCAAACACGTGCTGTGTTTATCATTCTCGTACTTCTAAAAGAAAATATTATTTGTGCTTATGCGTGGGCTGCATTTTCGACAAAAGCACGAAAAATTTTATATATGGACTATTCGGTCTAATCAAAAGCTATGCAGAAGTATTTTCAAAATTTAGATAGACTAATGTTAAACAGCATTTTTCTAACGTGAAAATACCAGTCCTTTATATTTTCATACATGCAATCATGTTCCATCCAACAAATGAACTAAATTTTGGACAGAAAAATATTAATGGAAAACCAAAATTTACGTCCTGACTAATTATTTACAGAAAACTAAAATTTTGAAAGGGAGCCCTCTTGAATCAGTGCCGAGTAACATAGTCAGAGCCGGTCCACATAATCAGAGCCCTTCTTTATTTTTATCAATTCTTGTGCTTTTCTTTTCAATTTTTGACCAGTAGTGAATGTAACATTTCAGGACATTAGTTCACGGCTTTGGGACAGTAAGACTCTCTCTTACTTGCCAATTAAATGGTAATAACAGACTAAATTTATCTCCGAGACGTATTATTTTGGCTACGGTCAATCCACGCCACAAATGATTCAGACAACATCGTACACCTATTCCAACTTTCCATAGTGCAGAAAACACGTTGAAAGACCAGAGCATCGAATGACATTCTCCTTTTTTTGAATTTCAGAGACATAAGAACACACAATTACAAATATTGACATGCCTAACTGTTTTGGGATTGTTTTTCAGCCGACATCTTCAGAAACGGAAGATCAACACAACATTTTCTCGTCGGAGCCATTGGCTCTGAATATGAAGTTTCCTACCCGTGACAATGCTAAAAAGAAAAGAAAAACTTTTTTTAGCTTCATTGTAGTTGAAGAAAACTTCAGGGTAGTATCACGATCTCCGACCTTCACTTGGGATGAATGAAGATGCCGAGGTTAACCCGTTACCACACAATCCCTACTTTTGACGCCCCTGAGAAAGAAACCTTTTGAAAACACTGTAGGAAAAGGAGAAAATGCTGGTTACCAGCATTTTCTCCTTTTCCCACAGTGTTTTCTACCTTTCCCAGAACAAATTTCAATTTATCACTTACCTTTATTTTGTCGTCTGCAAATGCTTTCAATTTGAACCAGTCTAAAATTTTGTTATGAGGTAAAGAGTTATGCATATTCATGACATATCTATCAATAAAATTGAGAACATCTCATTTTGACAGATCAAAATTCCATTGTCAGATAACAGCTTGGAGATTCAAACGGGTGTATACACCAACCATTTAAACTATCTCATTACCAAACCACAACATTTTAGGCTTGTCCAAATCTAAAGCATTAATTTTGCAAATGACAAAGTAAAAGTGACTCAAAATTTTAAATTTGTTTTGTGAAGGGTAGAAAACATTGTGGGAAAAGGAGAAAATGCTGGTAACTAGCATTTTCTCCTTTTCCCATGATGTTTTCTAAAGGCTTCCTTATCAGGGTCGTCAAAGGTAGAGATTAAGTGGTAATTGGTTAAACCGCTTCAAAGGACCTCAAGATTACCAGAAGCATAAACTCTGCCTGCAAATGCCAATCCTGATCTGTAGTTGTTTTAACCCATTCCACACAATCCCTACTTTTGGCAACCCCAAGAAAGAAGCCTTTAGAAAACATTGTGGGAAAAGGAGAAAATGCTAATAACCAGCATTTTCTCAGAGCTTTTCCCACTATGTTTACTATCCTTCACAAAATAAATTACAAATTTTCAGTCAATTTTATTTTGTCATCTGGTTTCCAGCATTTTCTGCCTTTCCCACAAGGTCACATGGTTTTCAAAAGGCTATTCCTCAGGGTCGATAAAACTTGGGATTGTGCGGAAAGTCTTAAACTTACAATAACGATTAAAGTCATAAAGGGTAAACTTTTTGCAAAACGCAGACACAGGTAGGTTTAAAAGGATCTATAAGGTATATCACATTTTGTAAGAGGTGATAAAAATTAATATGTTTCTTGGATACTGTTACCATGGAAACGTATCATGTCAATTGAATAGATATCGCATGCTTCTTTAACCCATTACCACACAATCCCGACTTTTGACGACCCTGAGAAAGAAAGCTTTTGAAAATATTGTGGGAAAAGGAGAAAATGCTGGTAACCAGCATTTTCTCCTTTTCCCACAATGTTTTTTATCCTTTCCAAATCAAATTTCAATTTTTGACTCGCATTTAGTTTGTCATCTGCAAATGCTTTCAATTTTGGGCCAGTCCAAAATTTTGTCGTTTGGTAATGAGTTAAAAGAATTCAGTCCAAATTGTAAGCACAGAGAAAGATTAGTCCAAATTCAAAGTATTTTCAGAGGACAAATTAAATGTTACTTCAAATACAAAATTTCTCTTTCATAGGGCAGGAAATATTGTAGGAAAAGGAAAAAGTGCTGGTTACCACTATTTTCTTCCTTTTCCACAATCTTTTCAAAAGTCATCCTCCTTAGGGTCGTTAAAAGTCAGGATTGTGTTGTAAAGGGTTACAGAAAAATGATAAGTACAGCCATATTAATTTTGTAACTGCAAATGCTTTAACTCTATACCACATGAAAAATTTTAGACTGGTCCAAATTGAAAGCATTTGCAGACGACAAACTAAAGATGACTTAAAAATTGAAATTTGTTCTGGGAAGGGTAGAAAACACTGTGGGAAAAGGAGAAAATGCTGGTTACCAGCATTTTCTCCTTTTCCAACATTGTTTTCAAAAGGCTTCTTTCTAAGGGACGTAATAAGTAGAGATTGTGTGGTAAAGGGTTAACTCTTTACCACACAATCCTGACTTTTAACGACCCTGAGAAAGAAGCCAAAGAAAAACTGTGAGGAAAGCAGAAAATGCTGGTAATCAGCATTTTCTCCTTTTCCCACAATATTTTCTATCTTATCAAAGTCAGAAATCATCATTGGAGAGGTCATCAGACCTCTCCAACAGTGTTGAGTTTAAAACGCAGACTGCCTCAGAAATTGCTGTCTAAATCCAATCTTTGTAGGGGAATTGTTCCTATACACAGTCTGTTTCGTCATGATTTTATAAAGAAATCGAAGTCTAAAAACTGAAATAGGAAATAGACGTGGTTTGTTTCTATATCGCGAATTTCAACAAAATTGTAAGGATTTATTTGCATATTTCCTTTCCAACAATTTTAATTTTGTATTACAATCTTAAATCTAAACAAAAAGAAGAAAAAGAAAAAAGAATTTCGTTAAAAATACAAACGAACACAGCGGAAAAAATCACGTGACCTTAAAACGCGGAAAGAAGGCCATGTGACTTGACTTACATAAATTACAAGGACGGATGATACGGAATCCAGTTTTTGCCATCCACTTTGATGAATGTGTATTTACAACTGAACAGATTTCAACTAGATCTACCCGTTTATTGTCTTGCCTGTTTCTTTACATGTACCTAGATATATTTAACCTAAAAGCATAAAAAGTATTAGAAAATAATGATGTCGACCTCTCCTGGCTTCTTTTTTAAAGAAGCCACTTGTATTACTAAGATTTCATTTGTTGTCTGCAGGTGCTTTGAATTTGGTCCAGTCAAAAAATTTGTTGTGTGGTAAAGAGTTAAGATATGGCAGTTTAAAATTTTGCCATCTTGTAAAGAGATTACCCTCTACTACTATTTCTGCATCCTCAGATACCCCGGGGGTCTCCCTATTTGCTACGCTACATCGACCCCTGGGACAATTGACTAATAAAACTTTGAATCAGCCTCCGAAAATCGATACGAAACATCATAGCGTACAGTCCACTCTCTCATCACAAAATGATGATGGAACCAATGAAAAGCCAGCATTCAGCCAGCGGTAAAGCGAGTGAAATTCAATTAATTGTCCCAGGGGTCGATGTAGCGTAGCAAATAGGGAGACCCCGGGGTATCTGAGGATGCTATTTCTGAGTTATGTTTATTTTGTTGTCTGCAAGTGCTTTGAATTTGGACCAGTCTAAAATTTTGACATTCAGTACAGGGTTAAATTAATCCAACTTTCACAGCCATCTACTGTCTTAGACCTCTGTACTGAACTTGTCAATTACTGAAACTACAGGAAGGATACATTGCTTGTGCTGAGTGCGAACTTTGCTAGGCCAGTGTTTTCTCCTCTGGTATAGCGTTAACTTTTTACGGGGACTTTTAACAACCCAAAGAAAGACGCCTTTTGAAAACTTAGTGGGAAAAGGAGAAAATGCTGGTAACTATTTTCTATCCTGAAAAGACTGAAATCATCATTTGAGCCAAATTTAATTCGTCGTCGGCAAATGCTTTCAATTTGGACCAATCTAAAATTATGTTTATTGATGAAGGGTTATTATATTCCTGGAATAAAAGATATGAAATACCGTACTAGCTTTCTGATGTCATAAAAATTTGGTCAATTTAAGGCTAAAAGCATCTTCATCTCCAAATAAACACTGCAAATCTAATCAAAATTGAGACAAAGTTGCTATTTATCCACATTGACACTTTCACTCATTCATCAACCAATCATCAAATAGCATTCCTCTGTGGCAGCCAATCACTTACCACCTACAGCAAGGTCCCATGTTGGTTACCTTAATTTGTGATATGGTACTAGTGGAATACAAATCCAGTGATGTATAATACCGATAACAGTATATCATTATGACTTTGTGTAATTTTTGTTTACCCAAAACTTTTGCTAAATCTTGTAGGTGATGTTGGGTGGACTCACCACCAGATACCTGGCTAGCTAAGTTGGAAGAGCTGCCGTATTAGTGTTACGGGGGTTGTTGATTCGAGTACTGCCTCAGGCACATTTTTCTCCATTTACTTCATTGGTGACAAAATCAATAACGTGGGTTAGCAGCACCAGCAGTTCGTAGGGACTGGAGAGGGAGTTGCTTACTTCCAGAAAATCAAGAGGATGACTCATGAGAAGTATTATATTTGACCTTGGGTGGGTTCACAACTGGATGCCCGGCTAGCTCAATTGGTAGAGCTGAGCTACTAGTGTTCTGGGGTAATGGATTCAAGTCCTGAACCAGGCATGTTTTTCTCCCTTAATTCACTTCATAAATGAAAAATATTGCCACCAGGATTATCTTTTTCCATTTTTTGGTATTTTGTACTTTGCAGCAATGACTATCAACGACACAAATTCTTTAGCTTACAATGCCTCAACAGGACACAGCTTTCAAAACACAGAGCTCCAGAGGGTGACAGATGTTTTGGTAACACGCGAGTTCGGTAACATAGACTTATAGAGTAAATCGATTGGATGTTTCGGTCACAAAGCAATTATATTGTATTTATGTTCTGTGACGTTCTTTACACATAATGTACGGCTTTGTTTTGTTCACACCTTTTACTTGTACACTTTTCACCTATTGATAGATAGGTTCCAACCTTTTATTTTTTCATTCTCTACCCTTTTTCGCTTAATAGGCATTTCCACATGGCCAATACATACAGCATGAAATGGGGTACATAACAAAAATATTATTTATGAAACACAATGGAAGTTACAAATTAAGGTTTGAAATAACGGAGGTTTGATAAAAAATACAGCCATGCGTTGAGTGTAAAGAATGTCACATACATAATTGCTTTGTTACCGAAACATCCAATTGATTTACTCTATAAGTCTATGTTACCCAACTCGTCTGTTACCGAAACATCCGTAAATCGCTCCAGATATGAGGGAGTGATGGTATTCTAATCTGTTATTTCTCTTCCATACCCTATGTTGTGGAGGATACTCAATAGAATCGTCTCAATAAGACGATTCTAATGAGTACCCACAACATAAGGTTTAGTTGAGAATAACTAATATTTTCAATTATGAAATCAAAATCACTCTCTCTGTTTGGAGCTCTGAAAACATCTTGGGAAACAGGGTATTTTCATGCGGAAAAATAAAAATCCCTTTTGTAATTTTTTTTTAGGTCATTCGTAACAGACAATTTTCTTACTGCAATATTTCATCCTTTGCTACACTGTTTATAATTATAGTTGATGTGAAAGAACGACGTGTACTTCATTGAGATAATATATAAGGTTTTCACGGCCAATTACGGATGTCTCTGCAATGAACCATTACAAAAACATCCTCTTTATGTCTTTTTTTGAAATTTTAGTCTTTACGTAAACAGACCATTCTGAATAATTGAAGTTCCAAAGAGATGCATTGCAAACTGTTCGAAAATTAAAAATCTGCTGTAAGGATTGGATTTCATTACAACATTCTCTTACCTGCCTAATGTCAGACGTTTATCATCTGAATGGACTTTTCAATTTGGAATACATACGGTAACTCAAATGCATTGATTTTCCCTTGCAGCACTGGCTTTGTTTACAATTCGGCTTTCATGGCTCCCGACCCTCTATAGCGGTGGGGTAGGGAACCAGCGACATACCGGCGGTGTACGTAATAAATCAATGACTGTAAAGTTTCACACTTCAAGAACTATGAAATTGTGCTCTTGAGATTAGTTTCAAGGCTACGAAAGATAATATGTTTAAGAAAATAATTTAACTCAAGACACTTTTTGTTGATATGTCTGTGAAAAAAACTGCACGAAATCCTGCACGGTTTTCTTAAGAATATTTTTAGAAACGGTATTCAAAGTTCAGCAATACAAAACAAAGAGTATTTAAGTAAAACAAGAAAGCGAACTTTCCCTTTAGTATTAATTAAGTCTTAATGATACTTGGAAGAAAAAAAAAGGCAGGCTACATTTATCCACTTGTGCATTGTTTTTGACAATTTTCTCCGCTGCTACTTGGTTAACGGCGTATTTTTCCATTATCTCCCGCTAGATGACATTCTACAAAGACTCATAGATATCTAATTTAGGTATCCTGGATACAGAACCGGACCACTTTTCAACGCGACAACCGTTACTTTGAATTTCAACCGTGAATTTCAAACTAAAATAAACATTTACTTTATAAAATGCTACCTGGTGCGATTCATTAAGCTTTGATCAGCAGGTAGAAAAATCTGGGGCTAAAACAGGCCTGATTTTTTCCTATAACGTATTGATAAAAGCCATTTTCTAAATTGCTACTTGACAGTGCGCATTACTACAATCTCCACGATATCGGGGAGAGTGATGTGTCATATAAGAAAATGAAGAAGGCCGCTGGACAAGATCATGCGACTTGAAAACGCGCCAAGAAGCTCAAATAACCGTCATGTAAAGCATATGAGGTTTGTATGCGAGTGTAACATTATGAGTTAGGCATACAACTCAGGTGCCAAGAACTCTAGACTGACTGAGGAGGCGTGGTTTTCGAGAATCTAATTTTCTCAGATTTTTGCATCAATGGCCTCCTCAATGGATAGAAATTTTCAAAAAAAAAAAATGTAAAACATGACGGATATCTCCGATTGAAAGGTGTCTACTGAGGAATCGCCGAATGTTGCAGGTACATTTTCCTGTTGTCGCTAGGCTAAAGGAAATTATGATCAATGTTTGTTTCGTGGGTGATTTTGGGTGGGAAAGGCTGTCTTGTGCTAGCGACGGCAATCGAGACGTTGCATTCCTCGTGTTTATATTATATTAGGGAGATTTTTTTTTTCATATTTGATCATTTATTTTGGTTATAGAATGTCAAATTCCTGTGATCAGAGAGGTTCACGTCTATATATACATCTTCGCAAACCCGGCAAGGTTGACGACCCAAGTGCTACGTTAACATTCGTCACGATTCGGCCGATTCCGTACCAACATGGTGGCTCCCATCACCAGAGGTATGCCGAATGCTATACGCTACGTGAAAATTTTAAATCGATCGTAAAAACACAAATATTTGTGTCTTAAATTAATGTTTTGAGGGGATATATAGTATGACCTTCTCGGACAGTGTAGTTCCAAGATCAGACTGCACGTTCTGTGCAGTCTGATCTTGATCTACACTGTCCGCAAAAGGTCAGTGAGTCGCACTCAGCAGCCTATGGGTTCAATGCTATGTGTAAAGACAATGTCTGAGTCCCAAATTTATTATCATGAAAGAATACTTGTCAAAGAAAGTCGGTCAACTCATATTTCTATATCATGTTTCACTCTTGTGAGCTATGCAGTGTAAACAAATTACGCAATTGGTAGGTCATAATGTTGCCCGTGTTTGCAAACAAATGTCTGCTGCTGTAGACATGTCTTTTTTTCTTTAAACCGGTTACCGCCTGCAGACTGCTTTTTCTCGTTGACCCCTTTTTTTTTAAAGTAGTTGTTATATATACCGGTATAATAAATACACGTACTTTTTTTGCATTATCTCCCGGTAGATGGCATTTGTACGGAATAAAACGCTACTTATAGTGCAATTCATTCAGCTATGATCGGCTAGCATGTTACATACGCACCGACCATTATTAAAACAGCCCCTAAACGCTCTGATAATAGGCTTACAGCTTCGGTATAAGTCATTCTCCGCAAAAGGGGGCTTAATTCATCTCCATAATGTATGATATCAAGCAAGTCATCATTTATTCATGGACCCGTAAAATCTATTTCGTATAACAACAGAGAAGATACTTAGGTAGACTGGTCTCTTGAGTTGCATTAATTTACATATAAACCATGGTGATTCGACCCAGGTTAGCCTCGTACTACTACAGATAACTGTCCCCAAAGGCGATGTTACTTTTCGATTGGTCGCCTCTGGGTACAGAGACAATCAAGACAAAATCAGTTGAAAGCTCCGCACAGATTTTACACGCAAAACTGAACTATAATAATTTCGCAACCTGAGCACAAAACCGGGATTTAAACATAATTATCTGTTGCTTGCATATTTAATTACCCTTCGTTTAAAATACAACGTTTTTAATTTAAATCCTGAACATGTATCATTTCATCTGTTACTCGAGTTGTTTACGTTCCTGAAGACAGACAAAATGGCCGCCACGCACGATAAATTTCGTCAGTGTTTTTTCCCAGATTCACATGTTCTAAACTTCTACTAGCTATAGCTCTTTATGTAATAAAAGGTATATTGATTTGTCTTTGGTCATGTTTGTTACTAAAAGTCCATTGCATATCGCTGCAATACAGATTAAATTGACGAAGCAGAAAGTCAGTGCTGCGCTCTATCTTTGCTACTGGAAAATTTGCGATGGACTTGAGGGAGACGGTACGGTGCACCGTTGTCTGCACATGTCATATTCTTCGAAGATTCGGCTGTCTTATATGACGCATCACTAGCCTCGAAAGCGGGCTGACTGTAATATTACGCTTTATAAAGTAGCAATATAGAAATAATTAAGCTTTTATCAATACGTTTGAGGAGAAATGAGACCTGCTTTAGCTCCGGATTTCTCTAAAATGCTGATCATAGCTGAGTGAATTGCACAAGGTAGCGTTTTATTGGGTAAACGTTTATTTCAGTTTGAAATTCAAAGTAACGGTTGTCGCGTAGGAAAGTGGTTCGGTTCTGTACCCAGGATGCCCAAATTAGATAATTGAGTATTCGTTGTCTGCGCATGTCATATTCTTCGAAGATTCGACTGTCTTACATGACACATCACTAGCCGCGAAAGCGGGCTGACTGTAATATTACGCTCTATAAAGTACCAATGTAGAAAATAGCTTTTATCAATACGTTTGAGGAGAAATGAGACCTGCTTTAGCTCCAGTTTTCTCTAAACTGCTGATCATAGCTGATTGAGTTGCACGAGGTAACGTTTTATTGAGTTACAAACGTTTATTTTAGTTCGAAATTCAAAGTAACGGTTGTTGCGTAGGAAAGTGGTTCGGCTCTGTATCCAGGATGCCCAAATTAGATAGATGAGTATTTATAGAATACCATCTAGCGGGAGATAATGATTGAGTATTTATAGAATGCCATCTAGCGGGAGATAATGAAAAAATGTCCAAATATGAAAAAAATCACCGTGTCGTCTCATAATTGAGACTAAGCCTCGTACAAAACTCAAAGCGTTTGCAGACGACACATTAGAAATTCCTAAAATAATGAAAAATGGTCTTAACAGTACATTGTATTCTCTTTTTATTTTTCCCACGATGTTTTTTCGAAAGAGCTCTTCTTAAGCCTGGTCGTTATATCAGTACTCGGAATTTTTACTAACCCATTACCACACAGTCCCTACTTTTGACGATCCTGAGAAACAAGCCTTTAGAAAACATTGTGGGAAAAGGAGAAAATGCTGGAAACCAGCATTTTTTCCTTTTCCTAAAATGTTTACTACCCTTCACAAAACAAATTTCAAAATTTCAGTCACTTTTACTTTGTCGTCTGCAAATGCTTTCGATTTGGACAACTTAAATCATGTTTGTCGTTTGACATTGAGTTAATTCTTTACCAAACAACCCCTGGTTTTTACGACCCTGAGATAAACGCCTTTTGAAAACATTGTGGGAAAAGGAGAAAATGCTGGTAACAGCATTTTCAACTTTTCCCACTGTGTTTTCTACCCTCCTGGAAATAAATTTTAATTCTTAAATAACTTTTACTTTGTCGTCTGCAAGTGCTTTCGATTTGGACAAGCCTAAAATATTGTCGTTTGGTAATAAGTTAAACGGTTAAAGTAACCTGTATAAAATGGATTGGACTAACAACAGTGTATACCACAAGATATGTGAAAAAAATGACAATTTTTTAACCTAGATCTAGATTTTTAAAACTAGGCTACATGGACAGAAAGTGTGCGTTGAATGTTGTCAGCAAATCGTCAAGACAAATGTGGTTTGCAACACCCGAAAAGGGGCATTTGTGACATTTGCGTAAAGTGTCATCTCGAATCAGCCTGATTCGAATCGACACTTTCCGTTTTTATGTAATTTTCTGTTTTGCACGAGTCTACTGTAGTGAAAAATCTAATGTACGTAGTCGTAAAGTGTCGTCTCGGATTAGCCTTTGTGGACTGCGCAGGCTGATCCGAGACATGGCTTTACGCAAATGTCCGAATGCCCCTTTTTGGGTCTTGCAAGCCATATGTTACCCTTAATCCTGTACCACACGCCAAAAAAAAAAATTGACTGGTTCGAATTGAAAGCATTTGCAGACGGCACTTGAAGTTGATACGGTTGAAAAGTTTGTGGAAAAATGGGAATATGTTGGTTAATGAACTTTTCTCCTTATCCAACAATGTTTTTAACCGATTACCACACAATCCTTTCTTTTGACGACCCTGAGAAAGAAGTCTTTAGAAAACATTGTGGAAAAAGGAGAAAATGCTGGTAACCAGCATTTTCTCCTTTTCCCACAATGTTTTCTACCCTTCACAAAACAAATTGTAAATCTTTAGTCACTTTTATTTTGTCGTCTGCAAATACTTTCATTTTGGACAAGCCAAAAGTCTTTTCGTTTGGTAAAGAGGTAAACGCCTCTTGCTCTGGGCCGTTAAAACTCGGAACTGCGTGGTAAAGGGTTAATTCTATACCATACGACAACATTTGCAGACGACAAGTAAAACATGGCCCAAAAGAAAAGAATTGGGCTTCTTAGATGGGGTACTGATTGTTTGATTCTATGGCGTTTAACGCCGTTTTCATCATTATCGCAGTTATATCGCGGCGGCCAGTACACCTATCCATGCTTTCCTGGAGACTCTTTTACCAGTCCTCCGCAGAATTTCTTTCCAAGCCACTGGCTGCTTTCCCACATAATCATCACCGAAACCATGGTCAGCGGTGGGAGAGAATTGAATCCTGTCGGCATGGCTGTCATAAGTCCTCCGAAAGAAATTTTCCGCGCCCGGGATCGAACCCACGACCCCTTGTTCTCAAATTCTGCACGTTATCGACTGAGCTATCGGGGCTCGGCTCTCAGATAGGGTAGAAACATGATTCGAGGAGTAGATAATGATTCTTGAGCAACTTTTCCTTTACCACAATGTTGCTTTTTTTTCTAACCCCCTCTCTGCTGAAATTATTCAGAACAGGGTAAAGAAAAATGCGTTAAATTTCAGAACGAGATCGAACAGTGTAGATCAAAGATCAGATTCCACGTTTTGTGCAGTCTGATCTTGATCAGCAATGTCCGCAATATATCTGCGAGTGGCCTTTAGCAGCCTAATGGATTATCAACAAATATCTCATCTTAAAAATTTTTCAACTGACGTCAGACCGTTATAGATCTAGATCTATAAATTATTTAAAGTTTGTAGATCTAGCAAGGATAGATCGAGATCTGGTTGAAATAGCTGAAAGACATGAATCGCCAAGCCGACTTTTCAAGCGATTGTTTCCCTTATAGATCAACGCTTTCCAGGGATCTAAAAGGTCATATGGACAATCCTAATTGCACAAGTATCCAATTAACATATAAAATGTAAAATATATCGGTGTATGAATCATTCCTATACAAAGATATGCACAAACGTTGGATCGAACTAGATCTATTTCCAGATTTTTATGGCTCACAAAAAAATTCAAGCTTCTCTTAGGACTCGGTAAAATTCGGATGATTCGTTGTAGTGCTCCCGTTCAAACACGGAAATAGCCGAAATAATACCGACTGTGTAAAATGCTGACAAAGAGTATTTTTGATAAAAGATAGGACGGATATGTAAACTGTTTAACGCTTGTCCTTTAGTATGTATTTTAATGCAACTATCTGGTTATAAATAAAAACCCTATTTCCTTCCGTAAGTAGATGAGAATGTCGCAAATGAAAACAAAATACGTTTTACGATACGTCAAAGTTCCATTTCGCTGTCATCTCATTGGCTCTTATCTGTGTTCAGCACGTGCTCAATGCATGTAAAAAGTTGCAGAGAGGCTGATCGCTGCGCTGATCACGCGACGTTTTGAGATCAAATTTAATTTCGCTAATGACCTTGGTGCCCAATCCATGCGAATTTAACTGAATCATCAACAAGGGTGGTATGGAAGCATGCAAAAATCTACAGGAAGATGTTACGGTACTGACTGAGGGGTTCATTCCAGGTCAACCGAATTAATCCAAAATTAGAACAAGTGCAGTACTAAACTAGGACAGTGCATTGTTTAAGAAATCGAGTTACAGTTTTGTGTCGCACGTAACTTTATTATCAGCTGATTTTGTGTGTGTAAACAACTACCCAGTTTTGGAGATATTTGCGTTGTATTGAAGGTAAATATGGTGCTGTAAGCAGACGATTTTTGGTGGAATTTGACATAAATATTGACAAAGGAATTTCCGTCTTCTTTCTTGATCTGCTTGCTTCTTTAAAATTATTTTATGATTTGCATTTGTCACTAATTGAACATCACGTGCGCTGTAGTTTGCCTTAACTTTGTCATCAGTTTCTGGTATTTTTGCACTTGTGACTAAAATCTTCACCAAACAACAAAATTTTACTTGTGTGCAATTTTAAACCTTTATTTTAGGTCTACGACAACAAATTGAATGTGACTCTAGGAATCAGATTTGTGGTTTGTAAAGGGTTTAATACATTGTGGGAAATGGAGAAAATGTCTACAGCCAACATTTGTCATTCTTAACGTTTTCAAAAGCTTGCTTCTTTTAACTCTTTACCACACAAGAAAATTTTAGACTGGTCCAAATTGAAAGCATTTGCAGACAATAAAACAAAGGTAACTGAAAAATTAAAATTTGCCTTGGGAAGGGTAGAAAACACTGTGGGAAAAGGAGAAAATGCTGGTTACCAGCATTTTCTCCTTTTCCCACAGTGTTTTCAAAAGGTTTCTTTCTTAGGGTCGTTAAAAGTCGGGATTGTGTGGTAAAGAGTAAAGGCTGTCAAAGCATGTTATAGACAGTCTATAACATGCTTTGACAGCCTTAAAAGAAGCAAGCTTTTCGACATTAACATTTTTTCCAACTAGACCAGTGGACCAGTAATTTGAAATTTTTACTAGACCACTTCAGATTTCTACTAGACCATTTTTGCAGAATGAAGAAAAGTATGAAATAGATCTAATTCTATGGTTTTTTTTCCCTTCTTAATATACCACAATTGTGAAAAAGGACAATGTCATGTTCAGTAATGATCAATGAACACGGCGGGGAATCACATGACACAACAACAAAAACAATGACCCGACATTTGAAGAAATTCTCCCACTTCAGGTAAGAAAATCTTCAATAATTCCGTTAATACGTGACCTATTGGAATATGGTTTGAAGCAGAGAAGGCAGAAGGACTCCGGGGATTTGCTTGATGTGTTAGATTTTTGAAACAACACCTAATAAAAAAGTTATTGACGAGCAAACAAATTATCCAGGGTAAGAAAATTTGTTTGCTTGTCAATAACTTTTTTATCAGGTGTTGTTTAAAAAATCTAACAGATCAAGCAAATCCCTGGAATCCTTCCGCCTTCTCTGCTTCAAACCAAATTCCAATCGGTCATGTATTAACGGAATTATTGAAGATTTTCTTACCTCAAGTTGGGGAATTTTTTCAAATGTCGGGTCATTTTTGTTGTTGTTGTGTCACGTGATTCCCCGCCGTGAATGAATGTCTGTCTGTTAGATTATTTCAAATACGAATTTTTCCAAGAGGAAAAAAAAGCCTTACCCATTTGAAAGCATTTGAAAGGGGTAAGATTTCAAAATTTGGGATTATGACAATATTGTCTCCAAACTAGAAGTAAATTAATCAATTTAATGATGCTTTGTACCATAAAAGTATACCGGTATCATATTAAGACATCCATGGAAATGTGCTTTTTAAGGTCATTAAAAAATCTGAAAAGACACTGTGAAGTGACTCTTACAGGACAATGTCAAAAGGACCATTGTTTTGTGTCATGGGTTTCCTTGCTTTTTGCATCGAGCATTTTTTCATATGTTAATTTATTGGCAGGTTTTTCCACATGATTTGTCAAAAATTATCAATAAGGGTAGTAAGTAACTTCAAAACCCGTCATTTTGCACAAGTTAAGCGGATAATGGATTCTTTTATTTTTTTTTCCTTATGTAAAGTTTCGCGTGTAACCAAAATTTGGTACGTGAATTTCAGGCTATTACATGATTTATGCAACAACATGCGCGAGTTTTGCTTCGATCGATTTGTTTTTAACTTTTATATTAGGACTCTGCTTCTCCTCGATCGGATTTTATTTTGACGTGACGCAAGCTTGGCATTTTTTCCCACTCGTCTGCTCTGTTGTTTATGTAAACATCTTGGCAACTCATTTTCGGTTGTCATCAAAATGAAACTACGGTATTCCAAGAAAAAAAGCTAGACATAGGAAATTCTTGCTTTAAAATCAAATACTCTGACGAAATGAAGAAAATCACGATAAAGTTAAGACATATTCTTGACGAAAAATAGCCCCGTAGACAACGGTCTACTAATTCTATTTTCGGTTCGAGTTGGTTTTTCCACTGAAAATATTGACTACGCGCATGCGCGATGGGCTTCTTGTAGAAATTGCCTCTGAATTTTGTCGCTTGTTGGACAAAATCACACATTATGTGAACGATCTTTTACGAGGAATGGCATGTTAGGTCAATTTTTGTCACTTATGCCAAGCATTCAAACTGATACTCAACTTATTGTCTTGATTTTTGCACTAGACCATTCGGGCTAGCTGGATGCAGTCTCTACTAGCCCGAACCGATGTTTTGCTAGACAATGTCGTTCGGACGTGCCTTAATGTCGAATCCTGAGACTAAAGCAGAATATCTATACCCTCGCAAAACGAATGTTTTCGGGGGTATACTGGAGTCAGCCTGTCTGTGTGTCTGTCCATCCGTGTGTCCGACTGACCATCTGTGTAAAAATAAAGTCAAATCACTGGCGGAGGTATAAAGTCACATTCAGCTCTAGTTTGTTCCGGTAATACCTCATTCCACTGAGCAGTGATTCCTCTGGGCTAATAATACAGATAACTGTCCCGAAAGGCGATGTTACTTTTCGACTGGACGCCTCTGGGTACAGAGACAATGCGGACAAAATCAGTTGAAGGCTCCGCACAGATTTTGTGCGCAAGTTTGAACTCTTATTATTTCCCAAATAGAGCAGAAAACTAGGATTTAAACATACCTGTGGCTTGCATATTCAATATTTTTTCATTTGAAATACAAATATTTTCGATTCAAATGCTGATCGTGAGAAAATACCGTGCATTTCATTAGTGACTTGAGCTGTTTACGTTCTCAAAAACATTCAAAATGGCCGCCACGCTCGATAAATTTCGTCTGTGATTTTTCCGAAATAAACATGTTGTAAACGACTTCTACAAGCTTTTTATGTAACGAATTTGTTTTTGGTCATGATTAGTACTAAAATTTAATTGCATTTCACTGCAATACAGATAAAACCGACGAAACCAGCGGTCTATATTTGCTACCGGAAAATTTATGATGGACTCGAGACGGTACGGTGTACAGTAAATGTCCAAATATGAAAAAGATCACCGGGGCGTCTCATTATTGAGACAACTGGGCTAATAGTACCCATCAAGAATCTTCCATATTGGCAAATATGCACAGAAATTCTGACGTGTGAAAAATATCTGGAAATGAATAGAATTGTTGCAGTAGCTAACTAGCTATGCTGCGGCTTGCTGTTTAACACTATACCACACAGTCCTGAGTTTTAACAACCCCGTGAAAGAACCCTTTTGAAAACATTTTGGGAAAAGGTAACATGCATTTTCTCTTTTTCCCACAATGATTTCTTACCTTCTTAAAATAGATTTCAATTTTTCAGTCAAATTTATTGTCGTCTGCAAGCACTCGCAAATTGGACAAGTCTGTAATTTGTTCATTTGGTAAAAAGTTAACAATTATGAAAAAAGTAGCAAAATTATATATTGATAGGGTTTGTTGAGACAAACTAGATGAAGAGGGAGGGTCCATTGTTAAGAGAGACGTCTCCTTCATGCATGGCTTCGTCCCTATATAAATACAATACCTGACAACTGTGTTTGAGAGATGTCACTTTGTCCCAGTGGTTATTACATGGTATTGGTCTTTTAATCCTTGAAAAACAAGGATATTTGTCCCTTTAAGGGTTCGAATCCCCCCAGATGTGGTTTGTATTTGAGCTATGCATTTGGGGACTTTGTTCATAAGACTGTCCATGGTTGTCTGGAGAATGAACGCTCCAATCTGGTTATCAAGACCATTTTGTGAGACAGCTCATGATGAACGACAGGAGTTAACCCATTACCACACGAGAAAATTTGGGACTGGTCTAAATTGAAAGTATTTGCAGACGACAAAATAAAGGTGATTGAAAAATTGAAATTTGTTCTGGGAAGGGTAGAAAACACTGTGGGAAAAGGAGAAAATGCTGGTTACCAGCATTTTCTCCTTTTCCCACAGTGTTTTCAAAAGGCTTCTTTCTCAGGGGCGTCAAAAGTAGGGATTGAGTGGTAATGGGTTAATTATTCATTTAATCCTTTATCAGACAACAAAATTTTAGTCTTGTCCAGATTGAAAGCATTTGCAGACGACAATTTCAGTGTGGCTCAAATGGTGTAATTTTTCTTCGAAAAGGGTAGAAAACATTGTGCCATGTGGGAAAAGGAGAAAATCCTGGTTACCAGCATTTTCTTCTTTTCCCTAAATGTTTTCAAAAGGTCTGAGGGTCATTAAAAATCAGGGATTGTTTGGAAAAGGATTAAATGAGCTTCAAGTGTCATGAGATCTTGCCTTGAAATGGCCCTAGAATCCAAAAAAGTAACCCATACTTCAGAATAGCACTTGATCCAGGCCTTGGGTTGGACAAAATATCTTGACACATTTGTTATCGTGTGGTGGGCTTGCACTATCACACTTGGACTGCGGCTACCATACTGCTGCATTCATGAATTTCTTGCTATGTGTTTGTGGTGGTTCGCGTCCACTTGGATTCCACTATGTGAATTTTGAGCCAAGTCAAAAGGAGGAAATAGTGTTTACCAACATTTTCTCCTTTTCCCATTCCACAGTGATTTCAAAAGGTTTACTTTTCAGGGTCATTAAAACTTGGAATTATGTGGTAAAGGGTTAAAGGCATAGCTCTCACAAAGAGTGCTAAATAAATAAAATTATCAATTGCTGCAATGATGCTGCAATGTTACTGCTGTTTTTAGCGCAGAGAGGGCTATTGTGATCACTCACCGTCCATCGTCCGTCCGTTCACATGTCTTTTTTTACTCTCTAGCATCTACAAATATCAACCTATCAGCACCAAACTTGGTCAAAGTATATATGACTGTAAGATCTTGGATGAGTACGATAATGGGTCTAATAGGACCAGAAAATCTGGAGGTATTTGTCCTTGAATGAGAAAAATTGCTATATTTGACTTTGTTTACATTCTAGCATCTACAAATATTAACAAGTCAGCACCAAACTTGGTCAAAATACATAATGATCATAAGACCTCAGATGACTTTGATCATGGGTATATTCAGACCAGAACAACTGGAGATACTTGCCCTTGAATTAGAAAAATTGCTACATTTGATGTTGTTTACACTCTCAGGGGTGTGCAATTTTGGAATGTTCCCACTTGCCCAAGGACAAGTTGGACTGAATTTCCTCATTCCCCCCCCCCCCCCCCCCCCCCCCCCCACACACACACACACACGGAGCAATTGCATGTAGCAAGAGGCCCCTCACTTGGGGTCAATACAGTCAATACATTTAGTTTGTACCTTGAAGGTGTTTATTTCAACACAGATTATGCAAAACTTGGAATAAATGAATAAATAGAACGTTTGAGGATTGTCATTGATGTAAATATGACATTTCCTTATCTGGTTTGGCTAAAAAATTCACTTGCCTGCGGACAAGTGCTCTGGAAAAATTCACTTGTCTGCAGGCAAAAAGTCCCGAGTCGGGCAAGTTGGGCATAGGAATTCCACACCCCTGACTCAAGCATCTACAAATATCAATCAATCTGCACCAAATTTGGTCAAAATATAAATGAACATAAGATCTTGGATGAGTTTTATTATGGGTTTAATCAGACCAGAACAACTGGAGTTATTTGCCCTTGAATTAGAAAAATTGCTGTATTTGATTTTGTTTATTCATTGTAGACCTTTACTGCTTAGTACTCTGGTGAGCGATATAGGACCATCATGGTCCTCTTATTGTGATTATTTTTTTGCATAACTCCAGAACAGGCAATCTATATAGGATTCTTGAATTTTCAGAATTTTACCTGCCAGCTTTCAGCTGGTTGTATGTTACTGGAGGTCAATCATTTCATCAGAGCTCCAGATAAAAGGGAGTGATGGTAGTCTAAATCTGTTGTAGTCTCTTCTAAATCCTGTGTTTTGGGTACTCATTAGAATCATCTCGATGAGATGATTCTAATGAGTACCCATAACATAGGGTTCATATTTTTAAATCAAAATCACTCCTTTTATCTATAGCTCTGTTCCTTGTTGCTGCACAGCTTCATCTGTTATAAAATCAAAATCTAACAACTACGTTGGGGAGGAATTAGCTCTGTAGTTATGTTGTTGGCCCTTAGCTTGGGGTTATATTGTTGGGTTTGTTAACATCCACAAATGAGGGTAGCTTCTGCGCGTGTTTGAAAATATTGCGATAAAAAAGGGTTTTTTTGGAAATTATATCTTTCCATATTATATAGATGAAATTTCCAGGAAACTTTTATTTTTCTAAAATGATCATGATAGTGATCGTATACCACATGGCAGAAATATGTTACCATATGATACTAACTGTAACATGTACATGAAACTTGCACAAATTTTGTACGTAACTACCTTAGTAACACATGGCCCTTGTTCATAGGGCTACGAATTTGGCATGTAGCATTATCAAGGGGTCCTTCACTAGCCCTGGAGTCAAATTTGGCCCAACTGCACCCAGCAGGAGTCACAATTTTTACTTGGGTTTATAGCAGGAAAGCTTCAAAAACCCTTTTGATCCAAATTGAAAGGCCCACAGCTTCCAAATTTGGCATGCCCCTTTATCATCGTATTGTAGACCTCTGCAAAGATTGTTCTATTTATACCCCTGTGATCTGATTTGGCCCCTGGAGGTCCCAAGTTTCAAAACTAAAAGATGTATGGATCCCTCTCCTAAATCTCTTTCTTAACATGCAGAAATATATAACATGGAAGAGTCTAAAATTCTGTTTATATATTATCAATCTTCATGCTGTATGATGAGGACACATTTTCCAATTTATAAATTTTAATTTCAGGGAGAATGAGCAGTCTCCAAACTTGCTGCAATAGCAGAAAAAAAACAACGCCGGTGATGAGTCAGGATACGCATTTGTTTGCTCAGTCATTGATCAAAGCGATCAACGATGATGATGTCACTGCCATTAAACAGCTGTATGATACTAAAGTAGATTTTAATAAATTGGTTCATAATCAAGAATCTGTGGAACACGGTACTATACTGCCATTAAGCTACGCATGTGCAAAGGGAAGTATAAATGTTGTGAATTACTTCCTGGAAATTGGTGTGGATATCAGCATACAAAGCACGGATGGGAAACTGCCGATCCATTTCACATGTGACTCGGACGAAAGATCTGATGAAAAGAAAGCAGAGTGTGTGCAAGCTTTACAAGCTCTCATTGATATTAAGTGTGATGTAAATGTGGTTGACAACATGGGTCGGAGTCCTTTGTTTCTGGCGTGTGAAGCAGATGATGTTGAAGCGGTTAAGTTATTGATTGAAAATGGATGTGATGTTAACTTACAGACTGTGTGCGGAGATTCACCGATGAAAGTGTCATGCAGAAATGCCAAGTATTGGTCCTACTGGCATGGTAGAGACACCAGCTCTGGTCAAAAAGTGAATCCCTTTAACTATCCACCCATTCAGATAACAAAGTTACTTTTACAAGCTAATGCGGATTTATCTGAAGCTACGCTACTTCCAACGGCAGTACAGTTAGGAGATAGTCACCTTGTTGAGGAACTTTTAGATCTTGGAATGGACATTAATATGCTGGATGATAATATGTGTACACCTTTAGGAATAGCTTGTTCATCCAACCATGTAGGTTCTCAACTTGTTAAATTACTGTTAGATAGAGGGGCAGATGTAAATAAAGGTGGGGGATGGAAGAAACAGAAGCCCTTGATTTTTGCCTATGTACATAATTCTATTGATAAACTGAAATTATTGCTCTCCTATGGTGCTAAAATGACCGCAGAAGAAATGACAGAGTTAGTTTCCTTGACACTGACAAAGTCAATTTTGGAAAATCCGGAAGTCATAGGACCTAATAGCAAGGAACTGCTGTCATGGAGACTTCTAATGGCACATGGGTTTTTCCCAGTTGTTCAAGGTACAGAACTGTATTCCAAAGTTCACCAACTGAGCATTTGCAGTAGTTACGATAAAATATCACCATGGATACATAGTCTCTTATACCCTCTGCGTTCACTGAAAGAAGCATGTCGCATTACCATTCGTCGTAATATGCAAATTAGTATTGACAGTAATATTGAGCAGCTGCCAGTGCCAGACAGTGTTAAGAAGTTCTTGAAAGTAAATGAAATCAATGCCTTTGAAAAGTAATGACCTAAAAGTCAAACACAAGTACATGTACATGTATTACCACATGTCCACATCTTTAGTAGCCAAGGAGGATGATTTAGTGTATTGCATGATTTGATATTGTGTGTTATCAAATACTTTACCAAACAACAAACTTTTAGACTGGTCCAAATTGAAAGTGCTTTCAATTTGAACTTTTCTAATATTTTGTTGTCTGGTAAAGCTGGTAAAGATTTAAGGTAAGACCTGTGTAATGCACTTCCGGTGAAAATTCTAATTGGTTGATAAATAAGGATAAATAAGGATTTGTGCAGAAATGATATTTTTGCACATTTCTAACGGATCAGAAAGTCCGTTTATGTCTATCTTGAAATTATTTTTTTTATACTTTTGTTAGTTTTCTGAAAAGGGAGGTAATTATTATCTTTTTTTTGAATTGATAATATAGTGGTTTTAGATTTATAAAATGATAATTCAAACAAGGAAAAAATGGAAAAAATGAAAAGGTGAAAGTAGTTTAATAATACTCATTTTTAATTATAGCTACCCGGTACCTTTGCAGGATGGTATTTTCGTGGAAATAGTTGTTTTCCATTACACAGGTCTTACCTTAAGAAAAAATGGCACATGTACTGTACCGTACAGTACTATAAAAGAACAAAGACAAAAGCTCTCAAATATTTAAAAAAAAAAAAAGAAATCAAATTTACTTATACAATAAAAAAGATAAATTGCTAATGTATGACTTGTTTGGTTAGTGCTAAGACCTTGAGATTAACTCGTTACCAAACGACAAAATTTTAGGTTTATCCAAATCGAAAGCATTTGCAGACGACAAAATAAAAGTTACTAAAAATTTGAAATTTGTTTTAGGAAAGGTAGAAAACATGGTGGGAAATGGAGAAAATGCTGGTAACCAGCATTTTCTCCTTTTCCCACAATGTTTTCTAAAGGCTTCTTTCACAGGAGTGTTAAAAGTAGGGGTTATGTGGTAATGGGTTAAAGTAAGAAGTACTGTCTTCATCAATACATAAACTCTGTACCACACAATCCTGACACTTAAACAACCCTGAGAAAGAAGCCTTTTGAAATCATTGTGGAAAAAGGAGAAAATGCTGGTAATCAGCATTTTCTCCTTTTCATGTAATGATTTCTACCCCTTTCCAAACCAAATTTCAGTTTTTCAGTCATATTTATTTTGTCATCTGCAAATAATGCCTTCAGTATGGACCAGTCCATCATTTTGTTGTTTGGTAAAGAGCTTTACTATGTAGCAGTGTCAATCCAAGATAAGACTAAAAGGTTTACCAATTCTGATCTTAACCCTTTCCCAAACAAACCCTTGTTTTTACATGTCTGCAGCACAAGTCTTTTGAAAACAGTCTGCAGCACAAGTCTTTTGAAAACACTGTGAGAAAAGGAGAAATTGCTCGTAACGAGCAATTTCTCCTTTTCCCACAGTGTTTTCTGCCCGTTCGGATAATTTTCTGCCATTGTTTTGAAAGTTAAAATTGTCGTCTGCAAACTCTTTCAGGCTGGAAGAGTCTAAAATTTGTCATTTGAGAAAGGCTTAATCTACAGTTTGCTTCTCTAACTTAAGTTGTTGTTTGCAAGAGGTCGTAGGAAATCACCACTAAGTCCATTTCTGCTGCCAGAATGGTGATACTGGTAATTTTGGAAAATGATGATGGAAAGAACAAAAAAAAAATTGCTAATCAAATTTGGAATTTGTCCTTGTATATATACCTCTTCTGAAAGGGAGTAACTTGTTACCAGATATAAAAGTTTTAGACTTTTCCAAACTGGAACCATTTGCAGATGATTTATTTAACTCTTTACCAAACAACAAAATTTTAGACTTGTCCAAACTGAAAGCATTTGCAGACAACAAGATAAAAGTGACTGAAAATTTGAAATTTGTTTTAGGAAGGGAAGAAAACATTGAGGGAAAAGGGGAAAATGCTGGTTACCAGCATTTTGTCCTTTTCCCACGATCTTTTCTCGAAGGCTTCTTTCCCAGAATCGGGATTGTGTGGTAAAGAGTTGATGTTGCTCAAATAGTAACATGTACATGTGACCTGTCACGCAAAAATGGACCATTTGGGAATACTGAAAAATGTCCAGATTGCACAGTCATTATTGTTTGCTTTTATGATATTTTCTGTATGAAAGGTGGTCATTCTACCTTGTAATACAATCATTTTTTTAACTGTCAGCTTAAATTGACCAGCACTATGGTTGATTTGTTTTCATCTTATTCATGTACATGTATGGAATTCCTAGATTGTCACTTTTTGCGTGACAGGTCACATATTTATCTTCAAAAGCATAGACAAAATATTTTTTGGGGAAAAAAAAAAGAAAATGTTGATCACCAGCATTTTCTCTCTTTTTTCTCACTATTTTTTTCAAGACTTTAGTGAGGTCTTCTTTCATAGACTAGTGAAACACAGGATTGTTTTATAAAGAGTTTAAATGAATCACAAGTTTTTTAACCCTTTACTCCGTAGATACTCATTTCTATGCATTGCTTGTAGGAACCTTTGGAAAACATTGTGGCAAAAGGTGAAATTGCTCGTCACGAGCAATTTCACCTCTTGCCACAATGTTTTCTATGCTATCAAAAGGTGTCATATACACATAAAGAACGCCTTATCCTTGCTGTTATTTAGGGTTAATTAGAGATACCATAGAAATGCCCTCTGGGGTAAAGGGTTAATGTATTTAATGTACATGTATCTGATGTGCCATAACTACTAGGATTAGTGCTTATATTGCTTTTGTAATGTTTATGATAAGGCTCTGTCTGTTTTGTGAATTTGTTCAATATAGAGGCATTTGAAAATTAATTCAAAGCATGTGTTGTTGTTTAATCCTTTACGAGACAACAAAATTTATGTCAAACCCAACATTGAAAGCAGCTGCGGATGACAAATTAACCGTTTACCACATGCATTTCTATGGTATCTCTAAACGACCCTAAATAATAGCAAGGATGAAGCCATTTTTTATATGTATATGACACCTTTTGATAGCATGGAAAACATTAAGACAAGTGGTGAAATTGCTCGTGACGAGCAATTTCACCTTTTGCCACAATGTTTTCCCAAGGTTCATACAAGCAATGCGTAGAAATGAGTATCTATGGAGTAAAGGGTTAACCTAGAGCTGTGACTGCATGTGACTTAACAACTCTCCAGTGCTTTGACAGAAACATGCAATTACTGGTATTTTGTACACAGACTAACACACAGACACATGGACAGATAGGCTGATTCCAGTACACCCCCGAAAATATTTGTCTTGCGGGGTTATAATGAGACTGAAATGTTGATATTTGTCTTCGGGAGGACAGAATACATTGTGGGTAAAAGGAGAAAATGCTGGTTACTAGCATTTTCTCCTTTTCCTACAATGTTTTTAAAAGGCTTCTTTATCAAGGCCATGAAAAGCTGGGATTATGTGGAAAAGGGTTAACCTTTAACCACACAATCAGCAGTTATAACAACCCCAAAAGAAGCCTTTCAAAAATATTGTAGGTAAAGGAGGACAATTTGGATAACCAGTATTTTCTCCTTTTCCACAAGTATTTTGTACCCTTCAAAGATGAATTTAATCGTTGAAGCCTCATTTAACTCATTACCAATCAACAGTATTTTAGGCTTGCCCAAAATCGAAAGCATTCGCAGACGACAAAATAAAAGTGACTGAAAATTCGAAATTGGTTTTGTGAAGGTTAGAAAATATTGTGGGAAAAATAGAAAATACTGGTTACAAGCATTTTCTCCTTTTCCCACAATGTTTTTGAAAGGCTTCTTTCTCAGGGTCATCAAAAGTAGGGGTTGTGTGGTAATGGGTTAAGTTGGTGTTAACAAAGATTTTCAACATGTAAAAATTTATACTTTTGTTGTGTGTTAGAGTGAATCCTAGAAAAAAAGGCGTTTTTGTAGCAATTTTTGGAAAAGGATAAAAACCTGTGACCAGCGTTTTTTTCTTGTTCCACATTCTTATGAAAACTTTCACAGACCAATAGTTCAGACAGAGCCCCATATAGAGGGAGTGATTTTGATTTCAAAATTGAAAATTTTGTTATTCTCCACGAAATCCGATGTTGTCAGTACTCATTAGAATCACAGACCAGTGGTTCAGACAGAACCCCAGATGGAGGAATTGATTTTGATTCTAAAATTGAAAGTATTTGTTATTCTCCAGGAAACCCCGCATTGTTAGCACTCATTAGAACCACTCATCGCGATGATACTAGTTGTCTGCGCATGTCATATTCCTCGAAGATTCGACTGTCTTATATGACGCATCACTACTAGCCCCGAAAGCGGGCTGACTGTACGCTCTATAAAGTAGCAATGTTGAAAATAGCTTTTACGTATCAATACGTTTGAGGAGAAATGAGACCTGCTTAAATAGCAACAGATTTCTCTAAACTGGTGATCATAGGTTGAGTGAATTGCACTAGGTAGCGTTTTATTGGGTAAACCTTTTTTTTTTTGTTTTAAATTCAAAGTAACAGTTGTCGCGTAGGAAAGTGGTTCGGTTCTGTACCCAGGATGCCCATATCAGATAGATGAGTATTTATAGAATGCCATCTAGAGGGAGATAATGCCCCAACATAGGGTTTGAAAGAGAAATAATGGATTTAGAAAAAACATCACTGTCTTTAAAAGAGGGAGTTTAGAATTTTTACATCTCATCAAATTGAAAAATATACATGTCACTGAAATTCATATGAAAAAATAATACAAATAATAATTAAGATTCATAAAATTAGGAAAAAAAATGTTTTGATGGTGTTCCCTCAACCCTTTCCCAAACAAGCCCTTGTTTTTACGTGTCTGCAGTACAAGTCTTTTGAAAACACTGTGGGAAAAGGAGAAATTGCTCGTAATGAGCAATTTCTCCTTTTCCAACAGTGTTTTCTACCCATTTGGAGAACTTTCTGCCATTTTTATCAAATTTGAAATTGTCGTCTGCAAATTGTTTGAGTTTGGGAGAGTCTAAAATTTGTCGTTTGGGAAAGGGTTAAAAGGCTACGTAGCCTCTTAAGGTATTTTTAGATTTCGCGCCAAAAATTGATAAAGCATTGTGGGAATGTCAAGTGACTGGCATGTGACTCATAATGCTTAAATTCCATTACATAACAAACATGTAATAATTATTTTCCATAATGTCTTCTTTGGACGCTATGTTTGAAGCTTCGTCTGTGTATTCCTGTATGTAGATGAGCGAATTGATCATCTAAAAATAGATTGTGTCTCCCCTTTGTGTCAACCTGGGCCGTAGTAAATCTCTAATTTCTCGTGTTGTTGGATGGTTTTGACTACTGGGGTTTTATGAATGAAAATTAAAGGCTTTGGGACTATAAAGATGATTTTTTTTTTGCATTTTTGTAAAATTTTCGTTAAAAAATCTGAAGGGCCACCTTTAATTCTTTATCAAACAATCCCTGGTTTTCATGACCCTGAAATAAAGGCTGTTTGAAAACATTGTGGGTAAAAGAGAAAATGCTGGTAACCAGTATTTTCTCCTTTTCCCACAATGTTTTCTACCCTACTAGAAACAAATTTCAGTTTTTGAGTTGCATCTATTTTGTTGTCTGCAAGTGTTTTCAATTTGGACAAGTATTCAGTTTTGTCATTTGGTAAAGGGTTAACCTGGAACTCTGTTTATAACTTCATACTAAGTCTGAAATTTTATCATCTTGTAAAGGTAACTAGGAAGCTTAGAAAAACCAAATACTGAATTTTCAGTCATGAAAGCAGGGCAGCTCGGTCAGTATTGTACAGGGCTTGAATCCCATGAGATGCCGATTTGATTCTTAGCCCAGCGAAGTTTATTTTCAGGAATTTTAGCCACTTGTAACATTAATTTCTGTTTTTAGCTCCACTGGCCAAAGGCCAGAGAGCTATTTTCATGGCGTTGTGTCCGTCGTGCATCTGTCCGTAAAGTTTTTCTGTAAAAAACTTCTCCTCAGAAACTATTGACTGGATTTTTACCAAATTTCACAGGAATGTTCCTTAGGTGTTCCTCTTTCAAATTCCCTCAAATAATTGTGTTCCATGAATAATTCTGGTTGCCATGGCAACCAAAGTAAAAAACCTTTAAAAATCTTCTCCTTCCAAACTGCAAATTGGATAGCATTATTTTTTTGCAGGAATGTTCATTAGATAGAGGTCTACAGAATTCCTTGAAAAAAAAAAGATCCGTCAAAAAACATGGCTTTTATGAGAGACTCATTTTACTTTTATGGTATAAGGTAAAATCTTTTAAAAATTTCTTCTCTCAAACTATTCGTTTTGATTTCATTGTTGTATTGCAGGTTAGTTCCCATGCTGGTAAGTCTTTACCATACAATCCTGACTTTTAATGACCCTAAAGAAGAAGTCTATGGAAAACACTCTTGGAAAAGGAGAAAATGCTGGTAATCAGCATTTTCTCCTTTTTCCCTCAGTGTTTTCGACTCTATCGAAGAGAGAAATCATCATTTCATGAATGTTTAATTTGTTGTCTGCAAATGCTTTCAGTTTGGTCACATCCCAAATTTTGTCGTTTGGTAAAGAGTTAAAGATGGTTTCTTTACATAATCTATAATCCTTTTCATATAAAACAAGAGAACCTCTGCACTTTGATTAGTTCTGGTAAAGGTTTTATAGCTGCACTGACCGAAGGCCAGCGAGCTATTGTCATGGCGTTGTGTCCGTCGTGCGTTCGTCTGGACGTCCGTTCGTCCGTGCGTGTGTCCGTAAACCTTATCTTCAAAAAACTTCCTCATAAACTAAATTTCACAGGAAAGTTCCTTAGGTGGTCCTCTTTCAAATTCCTTCAAATAATTGTGTTCCATGAATAATTCTGGTTACCATGGCAACCAAAGTAAAAAACCTTTAAAAATCTTCTCCTCCTAAACATTGGATAGCATTATTATTTTGCAGAAATGTTCCTTAGATAGAGGTCTACAGAATTCCTTAAAAAAAAAAAGATCGGCCAAAAAACATGGCTTTTATGGGAGACTCATTTTCCTTTTGTGGTATAAAGTAAAATATTTGAAAAATTTCTACTCTTAAACTATTTGTTGGATTTCATTGTTGAATTGCAGGTTAGTTCCTATGGTGGTAACCTTTTACCATACAATCCTGACTTATAACAACCTAAAGAAGAAGTCTTTGGAAAACACTCTTGGAAAAGGAGAAAATGCTGGTAATCAGCATTTTCTCCATTTCCCTCGGTGTTTTCTACTCTATCAAGAGAGCAATCATCATTTCATCAATGTTCAATTTGTTGTCTGCAAATGCTTTGAGTTTGGTTACATCCCAAATTTTGTCGTTTGGTAAAGAGTGAAAGATGGTTGCTTTACATAATCTATAATCCTTTTCATATAAAACAAGAGAACCTCTGCATTTTTATTAGTTCTGGTAAAGGTTTGTTGACCTACAGGTGACCTAAGTACAAAATGGGACAGGGCTTTACTGTTGTGATAAGGCATTTTGCTTGCACTTTCCAATCAAACTGATCCTGCACCTTCAATAAAACAATGGCCACAATACATATTTTCTATATTTTGATGTTTTCCCACCCAAAATGGTTTGTAACAAGACCCTCTTTAACTATAACCAGAAGACAAAATTTTTATTTAGTTCTGGTAAAGGTTTGTTGACCTACTGGTGACCTAGTACAAAGAGAGACAGGGCTTTAATGGTGTGATAAGGCATATTGTTATCCAATCAAACTGATTCTGCAACTTCAATAAAACAATTGCCACAATGCAAATTTTTTTCTGTATTTTCATGTTTCCCCACCCAAAATGGTTTGTAACAAGACCCTCTTTAATTATAACCAGAAGACAAAATTTTTATAACTGGTTATAATTGAAAGATGTTGCAGACAACATAATAAATCTTCAAATTAGTAAAACTTTTATCAAAAAGGGTAGATATTATTGTGTAAAACTAAGAAAATGTAGGTTACTATCATTTTCTTCGTTTCACACAATGTTTTTCATAGCTTATTTTTCTTTAGTGACCTAAAATACAGGAATGAATGGTAATTGTTAAAAACTTCTCTTCACCGTTACAGAAAAATCAGGGCCCGTGCTTATAAAACTTCCTTGAGTACATTTTCATGCTCAAGGAGCGGTTTCATGCTCAACTCTGAGTCCGACTCAGAGTTTTGTGATTATAAAAAATCTTGAGCTTGAGATTGTGCTCAACTGAGCATGAAACTCAAACTCTGTTGAGTATGGTCTGAACCAGACTCAGCGCACTTTCTCCTACTCCGCCATAATGGCAGCCGCCGCACACGTTCGACAGATTCGGTGTGACAAAAGGCGAAATGCGTGCTGTTTTAATAATTAAAGAGCAGAGTTGCCACTTGGAAGTTATGGACGCGGTTGAACGATGCCAATTTGGAAAGGGGACAGTATGGGTTTGCTAAATATTGACCCACCTGCGGAAAAAAGACATTTGCCTCTCCCATATTGAACCATGTCGCTGGTGCTTAGAGGCCGATGCAATTCAGATTCTTTGTCGATGACAGTTTGAATTTAAGCAGAAAGACGACAAGATAGTGTAACCGAAGAACAGAGATGTTGGGTTTAAGCGTGTTGCATACAAATTTATCGTTTTCTCCAAAGAAATCGAAGCTAAAAGGACACAATATGGGTTTTTCAATAGTGCCGGTCACAATTTTAGTTTGAATTTTTCCATAAATAAACTTGAAACTAATCGATAGATTTCTATTTTTAAACGTAAGTTGATTGGTTGTCATGTAAACAAATACGCTTTAAGGTTGGATGCTACTTCTGTAATACATTTTAAGGTGGGCGGCTACTACTGTTAGGTAATACAGCCAAGGTAAGCGTATACGGGTGGTATTTTCGTTAAAACTGCTTCAGTTTTGATATTTTTTTCACCGTAATCACTTTGTTGTGCGCTGTTCAGAGTTGGAATTAAGATTAGTATTACCATTTTTAGATATCCGACATACATGTACTGGCTGGAGTGGCACTAGCATCAGCGGTCAAGGCATGTTCGTCAATGTGGAAGAAGATTCAGCCCCACATCTATAGGACAAAAATCGGGGTCCTACTAAATACCACAAAGACACCCTAAATACCACAAAGACACACAAAGACGCACAAAGACACACAAAGACACCACAAAGACGCACAAAGCACCACAAAGACACACAAAGACACCACAAAGACGTTAAAGCATGTAAAAAAAAAAGAGTTCGTTTTTTTTAGTTGTTTGCATTATGCTCGGATAGAAAAAAATATAAATCATGCAAATCACACCTAGGTGGGTTAGGGTATCCGCAGGGTCAGGCGGATCCATATTTTTCTTGTTCTGCTGTTTCTTATACGTGTATACCAAATATTTTCTCTAGTTAAACACCATGATGAATGATTGATGATGATTATGATGATGAGCTTGAAAACCTTCTATAAAGTTCAATTTTGCATATTCAAAGGCAAAGTTGACAATTTATCATTAGCCGTTTTCTTTTCGTCTTATTCTGCACTGCAAAATTGTAAGGCTATTTACAAAACAACAAAATTATCAGACTTCTACAGACTCAAAGTTGGAGACGACCAATCAAGTATTGCTGAAATCATGAAATTAGTATGTGAATGATAGAGAACATTGTGAAGAAAGGAGAAAATGCTGGTAACCAGAATTTTCTATTTTTTTCCACATTGTTTTCAAAGGCTGTCTTTGTCAAAGGATCGTTTAAACCCTGAATTGTGTGGTAGAGGGTTATAAGTACCGAATGTTCCTTTGGTTACTGCATTTTTCTTGAACATTTCTCCATTCGTGTTATTTGTAAATGGGAGTAATAAAAAATTAAGATGAGAAAATGAAGGCAGTTGTCGGTTACTCGTGAAAAATGTGCACTGAATACTGAAGGGCGTCTTAGTCTGTATAGGAAAGGGTTGTTCATAGAATGTATTCTTTTATCAGAAATTGGATCTATCACAAATATATAAATAATACAAAACAAGAATTAAACATGTTACTCGTCTTCAATGGTTACTTTTTGCAGATCCCCACTAAACATTCCATTATATACCTACATGCCTCTCTTTCATTGAGACTCAATAAATGTAATTAATTTTGCATTATTCTCTTTCATCTTGAACCTTATAAATCAGTCATTATATTACAATAAGTTGTCAAACTGTTAGCCATACGAAATGAGACTGTCCAGTTAATTATGGTCAAAGAACAAACTATGCCATTAACTACAATTTACTAATAAACAAAATTTTTACGGTGCCGACTTCTTAAAGGGCATCAAAAGACAAGGCTTTTAAATTACCAGAGATTAAATGATTAACAGGAAAATAAGTTGCAGGAAATGATCTGGCGGATGCTTGGACCTACATGTCTGTCTGCGCTAGTTTGTCATTTGTTTAACCTAGCATAATGCAAACAGCTCAAAAACTATATTTTTAGTGTTATTATATCTTTTGGTGTCTTTGTGTGTCTTTGTGCGTCTTTGTGGTGTCTTAGTGTGTCTTTGTGCGTCTTTGTGTGTCTTTGTGCGTCTTTGTGGTGTCTTTGTGTGTCTTTGTGGTGTCTTTGTGTGTCTTTGTGGTGTTTAGGGTGTCTTTGTGGTATTTAGTAGGACCGCAAAAATCGGACCCAATTTACCTTCATGGTGTTGACATTGTCGTTTTCACTCCTTGTTGAGTAACAATTGCTGACTTACTTTTAAAAAGATGTTTGAAATAAAGGATTGAAACTGCTGGTCAATATAGACTTATGATTGTTTTGATTGGTTGTGTGGTTTATGTTGTCAAACTTTTGCTCATTTAGATAGATCTACATGTGACTTTTCGTGCTTGTTTAAGACATTTATATTGAATGGGTGCATGGCTAACAAGAGGAAAGGGTAATATATTAACTTTGAACATTGGGAAAGCCACTGGAGATATTAACCTACATTGGCTAAGAATGGGTTTAATTCCCAGAAAAAATACCACTGAAGCTACCTACCCCACGCTTTTCCTTTTTATGGCCGAAAACAATGGAATTAGCACCAAAATGAAAAAAAAGTACCAAATTGAATGGAGGGTTGTTTGGTTAGGCTTATCAGGTTAATAGGGAATATATAGCGCTAAGCTGTTACCCTTTACTCGTCTGAAACCAGCTGAATATGCCGGAAAACATTGCCGATGATACCTCATCTGCTCTTGTATTTTTTTCGCCAAAAACAACTTTTACACGCAAGAAAATTCTATGCATTGATTATACATCTAGTTCTAGTGATCGTATCTCTGCAAAAACGCCTAAATATAGAATCGTTCACCGCAAACAGCGTACATTCATAGTTGGGAGATATGTTTAAAAAATTACCACTTGTTCTTCTGAAAAGTGACAGATATTTCGGTAACAGACGAGTTTAGTAAATTGTATTAAAAGAGTAAATCGATTGGATGTTTCGGTAACAAGGCAAGTCATGATAGTATTCATGTACCGTTACCTTTTTGATACCCATTACATGGCTATCCCAATGTTTTATGTTGTACCTGCCACGTGGTACTTATTTTATCATGTTCTTATTTTCGAATTTTAACCACAGCTGAATTAATTCATCATACGTTATCCTAAACATATCCTCGTTGTGTCTCCTATTCATCAATCCTCAAGTTTTTACAGAAATGTGCTTCCAAAGCAGCAATTAACCCTTGGGGTTCCTTTAGAGTAAATCCTCAGAGGAACAAGTACTGCTGGTAAGGAATTAAATTAACCGGGACCCTTGCTTTTCGAGCACGTGCTCTTACCACTGAGCTACATAGGTGGCTCAACATACTCACTCCCGATTATCACCACACCTTTCACTACTTTCGTTGGCCTATACGGCCAATTTTTAAGAATCAAGATCTGACTGAATGAAACACATTTATTTAAAATGATATATAACTCAAGGCCGTCGGAAGCGGTCCGGCCGGTCCGGCCATGGCCGGACCAAATTTTCGGCCGAAAATAAAAAATAGGCGAACCAATTTTCAAAAAAAATGCGTACTATAAACCTCAAAAAAATGCATCAGAATGCACCAGAGAGCGTCTTATTTTCAAAATTTTTCCGGAGGAGCATGCCCCCGGACCCCCCTAGCATGGCTTAAATGCGTAACATAAACCTCAAAAAATGCGCCAGAATGCACTAGAGAGCGTCTTTTTTTCAAAATTTCGACTGAATAGAAAGTTTTTAAAAACAGTGTGGGAAAAGTAGAAAATGCGCCAGAATGCACCAGAGAGCGTCTTATTTTCAAAATTTTTCCGGGGGACCCTAGCATGACTTCGTCGCTCGCCATACTGGCCGGACCAAATAAAATTTCCTTCCGACGGGCCTGTAACTAAGATGAGTTTAGAAACACAGGTAGCAGAATTTAAAATATTATGGTAAATGAAAACAGGAACTGAGAGAGACACTTACTAAGACATCGACCATTGTTTTTTTTAAACTGCGTGAGCAGTATCTAGTTGCCTTGCTACCGAAACATCTAATCTATTTACTTTAAGTATTTGTCTAATTTACCGAACTCGCCTGTTACCGAAACATTCGTAAATCTTACTGAACTGCAGAAAAGAGTGGAAAGGGCAATGATTAGTTTACGGATCGTTGTGAAAAGTTGGATTACTTGTATATTCTCAACCAAAAAATTGCAGTACACTGTTTATCTCGTATCTGTGAACAATCCCGTAGTATTAATTAGTTGTTATCTTATAATATATTTTTTGCCTCATTCTATAATTCTGAACAGATTTCACAGCCCGTACATGTAAATCGATTTTGTTTGACATATTTCATATAAGTGTAATGTCATGAAATTGGTGTCTCAGTATGTAATTTTCTTGTCACGTAAACTCTAACTTTATGTAACTGACTGTTAGAACATATTTATATAAATTCTCGAATTCAGGCCATAGATGAAATTTTGCGTTTTCCAGCGTTCTTAGGCGTTTTCCTGTGTTTTCCGGTTATTTTAGTTTTTTTCGGTCTTTCTAGTGACCCGTTGAAACACAGTTCAAGTCTTTTCCTAACGTGTACTTAATGCCCTAAAAATAGTTGAGTGACCTATGAATGTGCAACAGCTTTGGTTCATATCAAGGAGTGACAGGGGTTTTGGAAGCCCGGGTTCCAGTCCACTGTCGTTTTTTTACAAACACCTCCCCCCCCCCACCCCCCGTTTATCATTCGGACTCTACTTTGTCAAAAGCAATACTATTGGAAGCGATAAATCGTTTTGCTTCACATCCCTATGGACCGTCATAGGAGACTACTGTAAGGGGTGAACAAAAGATTATTACCGCTTACAAGTATTCAGGCTAGGGTTTCGGTAAATAACAACGAAGTTCGGTAAAAAGTTTGAAGCGTAAATTCGTTACAAGATTTATGAATGTAGATGATACATAGAGATACTTCACAATGGTTTTTATCACCAACACATGTCTACAGCCCTCGAAGAAAAACTCAGTCAATGACAACCTTGTCAATTTCAAAACGACTCAAACTATAAAAGGGGGGGGGGAAATCTTGGAAACAGTTAAAAATTTGAACTCTTCAAAGTTTACTGAACTTTTATATTTATACAACTTTCTGTTCCGTGGAAACCTCCAATTTATTCCGTATAAAGATAATTTAGGTCATACGTGACAAATTTTTAGCTTGTCTTAAATCTTTGAAAGTAATGCACAATCATAACGGGCAACATGAGAACAAATCATGTCGATGTTAACAGTAAAAGCTTCTAAAAAAATTAGATGAAACTATTACAAATGATGATTAATACAAAAAAGAACGCTCTCTTGGTCCTTCTAATCGATATGTACCAAATTGTCTCAACTCCCGGGCCGACAATTCTCTAAAACGTGGTTCGCAATAGGCCGAATCTTCTTCGGGCCGAATCTTCCGGTATTGCTATTTTAAGATGTCGGGTCGCTTACGTTCACGAATAATATAGTAGATGACGTACTCAGCTGAGAACGTTCTCAGGCGACGTTTATAAGCAGCGTTTGAGTTCAAAACTCCCGTGAGCAAAACTCAAGGCGTTGAGTACGGTTTTGTGCTGAGCATGAGATCGTTCTCAACATTTCTTTATAAGCACGGGGCCAGGGCCCGTGCTTATAAAACTTCCTTGAGTACATTTTCATGCTCAAGGAGCGGTTTCATGCTCAACTCTGAGTCCGACTCAGAGTTTTGTGATTATAAAAAATCTTGAGCTTGAGATTGTGCTCAACTGAGCATGAAACTCAAACTCTGTTGAGTATGGTATGAACCAGACTCAGCGCACTTTCTCCTACTCCGCCATAATGGCAGCCGCTGCACACGTTCGACAGATTCGGTGTGACAAAAGGCGAAATGCGTGCTGTTTTAATAATTAAAGAGCAGAGTTGCCACTTGGAAGTTATGGACGCGGTTGAACGATGCCAGTTTGGAAAGTGGACAGTATGGGTTTGCTAAATATTGACCCACCTGCGGAAAAAAGACATTTGCCTCGCCCTTACTGAACAATGTCGCTGGTGCTTAGCGGCCGATGCAATTCAGATTCTTTGTCGATGACAGTTTGAATTTAAGCAGAAAGACGACAAGATAGTGTAACCGAAGAATAGAGATGTTGATTTTAAGCCTGTTGCATAACTATGAAGCTAAAAGGACACAATATGGGTTTTTCAATAGTGCCGGTCACAATTTTAGTTTGAATTTTTCCATAAATAAACTTGAAACTAATCGATAGATTTCTATTTTTAAACGTAAGTTGATTGGTTGTCATGTAAACAAATACGCTTTAAGGTTGGATGCTACTTCTGTAATACATTTTAAGGTGGGCGGCTACTACTGTTAGGTAATACAGCCAAGGTAAGCGTATACGGGTGGTATTTTCGTTAAAACTGCTTCAGTTTTGATATTTTTTCACCGTAATCACTTTGTTGTGCGCTGTTCAGCGTTGGAATTAAGATTAGTATTACCATTTTTAAATATCCGACATACTAGCTGGAGTGGCACTAGCATTAGCGGTCAAGGCGTGTTCGTCAATGTGGAACAAGATTCAGCCCCACATTGGACAAAAATCGGACCCAATTTACCTTCATGGTGTTGACGTTGACGTTTTCACTTCTTGTTGAGTAACAATTGCTGACTTACTTTTAAAAGGATCTTTGAAATAAAGGATTGAAACTGCTGGTCAATATAGACTTATGATTGTTTTGATTGGTTGTGTGGTTTATGTTGTCAAACTTTTGCTCATTTAGATAGATCTACATGTGACTTTTCGTGCTTGTTTAAGACCTTTATATCGAATGGGTGCATGGCTAACAAGAGGGAAGGGTAATATATTAACCCTTTACTCCATAGATACTCATTTCTACGCATTACTTGTAGGAGCCTTTGGAAAACATTGTAGCAAAAGGTGAAATTGCTCGTGACGAGCAATTTCGCCTTTTGCCACAATGTTTTCTATGCTATCAAAAGGTGTCATATGCACATTAAAAACTGCTTTATCCTTGCTGTTATTTAGGGTCAATTAGAGATACCATAGAAATGCCTCATGGGGTAAAGGGTTAACTTTGAACATTGGGAAAGCTACTGGAGATATTAACCTACATTGGCTAAGAATGGATTTAATTCCCAGAAAAAATACCACTGAAGCTACCTACCCCACGCTTTTCCTTTTTATGGCCGAAAACAATGGAATTAGCACCAAAATGAAAAAAAAGTACCAAATTGAATGGAGGGGTGTTTGGTTAGGCTTATCAGGTTAATAGGGAATATATAGCGCTAAGCTGTTACCCTTTACTAGTCTGAAACCACCCGAATATGCCGGAAAACATTGCCAATGATACCTCATCTGCTCTTGTATTTTTTTTCGCCAAAAACAACTTTTACAGGCAAGAAAATTCTATGCATTGATTATACATCTAGTTCTAGTGATCGTATCTCTGCAAAAACGCCTAAATATAGAATCGTTCACCGCAAACAGTGTACATTCATAGTTGGGAGATATGTTTCAAAAATTACCACGACTTGTTCTTCTGAAGGGTGACAGATATTTCGGTAACAGACGAGTTTAGTAAATTGTATTAAAAGAGTAAATCGATTGGATGTTTCGGTAACAAGGCAAATCATGATATAGTATTCATGTACCTTTACCTTTTTGATACCCATCACATGGCTATCCCAATGTTTTGTTATGTTGTACCTGCCACGTGGTACTTATTTTATCATGTTCTTATTTTCGAATTTTAACCACAGCTGAAGTAATTCATCATACGTTATCCTAAACATATGCTCGTTGTGTCTCCTATACATCAATCCTCAAGTTTTTACAGAAATGTCCTTCTAAAGCAGCAATTAACCCTTGGGGTTTCTTTAGAGTAAATCCTCAGAGGAAAAAGTACTGCTGGTAAGGAATTAAATTACCCGGGAACCTTGCTTTTCGAGCAAGTGCTCTTACCACTGAGCTACATAGGTGGCTCAACATACTTACTCCCGATTATCACCACACCTTTTACTACTTTCGTTGGCCTTTACAGCCATTTTTTAAGAATCAAGATCTGACTGAATTAAACACATTTATTTAAAATGATAGATAACTAAGATGAGTTTAGAAACACAGGTAGCAGAATTTAAAATATTATGGTAAATGAAAACAGGAACTGAGAGAGACACTTACTAAGACATCGACCATTGTTTTTTAAACTGCGTGAGCAGTATATAGTTGTCTTGCTACCGAAACATCTAACCTATTTACTCTAAGTATTTGTCTAATTTACCGAACTAGCCTGTTACCGAAACATTCGTAAATCTTACTGAACTGCAGAAAAGAGTGGAAAAGGCAATGATTAGTTTACGGATCGTTGTGAAAGTTTGATTACATGTATATTCTCAACCAAAAAATTGCAGTACACTGTTTTTCTCGTATCTGTGAACAACCCCGTAGTATTAATTAGTTGTTATCTTATTATATATTTTTTGCCTCATTTTAAAATTCTGAAGAGATTTCACACCACGGACATGTAAATCGATATTGTTTGACATATTTCATATAAGTGAAATGTCATGAAATTGATGTCTCAGTATGTAATTTTCTTGTCACGTAAACTCTAACTTTATGTAACTGACTGTTAGAACATATTTATATAAATTCTCGACCATAGATGAAATTTTGCGTTTTCCAGCGTTCTTAGGCGTTTTCCTGTGTTTTCCGGTTATTTTAGTTTTTTTGGTTTTTCTAGTGACCCGTTGAAACACAGTTAAAGTCTTTTCCTAACGTGTACTTAATGCCCTAAAAATAGTTGAGTGACCTATGAATGTGCAACAGCTATGGTTCATATCTATGGGTGACAGGGGTTTTGGAAGCCCGGGTTCCAGTCCACCGGCGTTTTTTTACAAACACCCCCCCCACCCCGTTTATCATTCGGACTCTACTTTGTCAAAAGCAATACTATTGGAAGCGATAAATCGTTTGCTTCACATCCCTATAGACCGTCATAGGAGTCTACTGTAAGGGGTGAACAAAAGATTATTACCGCTTACAAGTATTCAGGCTAGGGTTTCGGAAAATAACAACGAAGTTCGGTAAAAAGTTTGAAGCGTAAATTCGTTAGAAGATTTATGAATATAGATGATACATAGAGATACTTCACAGTGGTTTTTATCACCAACACATGTCTACATCCGTCGAAGAAAAACTCAGTCATTGACAACCTTATCAATTTCAAAACGACTCAAACTATAAAAGGGGGGGGGGGGGAAGAGAATCTTGGAAACAGTTAAAAATTTGAACTCTTCAAAGATTACTGAACTTTTATATTTATACAACTTTCTGTTTCGTGAAATTCTCCAATTTATTCCGCATAAAGATAATTTAGGTCATACGTGACAAATTTTTAGCTTGTCTTAAATCTTTGAAAGTAATGCACAATCATAACGGGCAACATGAGAACTAATCATTTCGATGTTAACAGTAAACCTAAAAAAATTAGATGAAACTATTACAAATGATGATTAATACAAAAAAGAACGCTCTCTTGGTCCTTCTAATCGATATGTACCAAATTGTCTCAACTCCCGGGCCGACAATTCTCTAAAACGTGGTTCGCAATAGGCCGAATCTTCTTCGGGCCGAATCTTCCGGTATTGCTATTTTAAGATGTCGGGTCGCTTACGTTCACGAATAATATAGTAGATGACGTACTCAGCTGAGAACGTTCTCAGGCGACGTTTATAAGCAGCGTTTGAATTCAAAACTCCCGTGAGCAAAACTCAAGGCGTTGAGTACGGTTTTGTGCTGAGCATGAGATCGTTCTCAACATTTCTTTATAAGCACGGGGCCAGGCCTGTGGAGCGATACAGGCGCTCAAGTGCCTCTAGTTTACACTATACATTGATCACTTTGGCTCATTGAAAGTTTCAATGCGCAGCATTTATTGTGGGCTGAGAGTTAGAAAAGCAAATCCAGTTAGGGGCTGAGGGGGGTGATGCATCAAGGGTTTAAGGGAAGTAACTCTTGCAAGGGGCTTGAAAAGATCAAAATAAGGTCTTCTGCGCCCCTATTTTCTTATATGTTTGCCACTTAGGGTAGAAAACATTGTGGGAAAAGGAGAAAATGCTGGTAATCTGTATTTTCTCCTTTCCTCAGATTATTTTCATAAGCCTTTGGGGTGTTAAAAAGCCTTGTCATTGTGTGGTAAAAGGTTAATAAGGATAAACAGATATTCTCCCCCTTCCCATCAGATCTCTTCCCTCTCTGAAATTATCCAATCAGAGAAGCTTTAAGGAAATCAGAATGGATACCAACAGCCAATCAGAGAAGACTTTTGATTTCAACTCGGGCCCATCAGCCAATCAGAGAGCTTCAAAACCGCTCCAAAATGGCGCCCTAATATATCGATTAACAAGAGGACCATGATCGTCCTATATCGCTCACCTGAGTACCAGGCAGCAAAGGTCTACAACAAAGATTATAATTACCAAATATTGAGGTTCAAGGGCTAATGATGTAGAAACAATTGCCGCAAATTGTCGCAAGATATGCAATCCAACCGCCAGGAGGTATAAAAGTTGTAAATGGCAGGCGATGCAACAATCTGACTTGAGACATCAAAATTTCACTCTGGACAAGCAAACAATACTATTAAAATAAAGATCAAAGTGGAATTACTATTCAAAATCCATGCTAGGTAGAGTTATTGTTCTTGAACACAGTACTCTGTAATATCACAACAAACATGCATACCAATTTTGAAGTCGTTCTTACTTAAAATGACAAAGTTATATTCCGAACAAGCATTCAATGCAGACTAATGTGAGATTTTATTGAGACAGACATTCCAACCAATTTTCAATTCGGCTTAGCAAGAAATGTGGTCTCAAGTGTGCTCACAAGAAGACTTTTAAAGATTCCCTCTTTATCGCTATGTGAAATCTGAGACCAACAACACAGGTCTAACTTTCACACCCGGATCATAATTCAAAGTATTTTTGTAGAGGGCCACTAGATGATGCTACATGCCAAATATGAAAGCTCTAGCCCTTATGGTTTGGGAGAAGATAATTTTGTAAGATTTCCTTCTTTATCGCTATGTGAAATCCGAGAACCCAGAACATAGGGCCATTTTCAACACTAGGGCCATAATTTGAGATCTGTTGGTAGAGTGCCACTAGATAATACTACAAGCCAAATATGAAAGCTCTGGCCATTACCGTTTGGGACAAAGAGATGTCTAAAGATTTCCTTCTTTATCTCTATGTGAAATTCAAGACCCACAACATAGGGCCAATTCTTTACATCTGGGACATAATTTGAAGTATTTTGGTAGAGGGCCACTAGATGATGCCATTTGGACAACAAGGTTTTTAAAGATTTTCTTCCTTGTCTTTAATATGTGAAATCCAAGACCAACAACATAGCTTTAATTTTCACACCAGGGCTATAATTTGAGGTATTTTGGTAGAGGGCCACTTGATGATGCTGCATGCCAAATATGAAAGCTCTAGCCCTTACGGTTTGGGACAAGAATTCCTTCTTTATCGCTTTATGAAATCCGAGACCCCATAACATAGAGGCAATTCCACACTAGGGCAATAATTTGAAGTATTTTAGTAGAGGGCCACTAGATGATGCTACATGTCAAATATGACAGCTCTAGCCCTTACGGTTTGGGACAAGAAGATTTTCTAAGATTTCTTTTTTTACCTCTATGTAAAATCTGAGAACCCACAACATAGGATTAATTTCAACACTAGAGCCATGATTTGAAGTATTTTGGTAGAAGGCGACTAGATGATGCTACATGCCAAATATCAAAGCTCTAGCCCTTACAGTTTTGGACGAGAGGATTTTTAAAGTTTTTTCACTTGGTTGCCATGGCAACCAGAGTTCTGCATGGAATTCAAATCTTTGTAGTATTTTGAAAGTGCATCACCTAAGGATCATTTCTGTGAAGTTTGATTGAAATCTGATTGTTAGTTTAGGAAGAGAAGATTTTTTTGTAATTGTGAACAAAAGGACAACGGACATTGATCCATCACAATAGCTCACTTCGTTTCTCAGGTGAGCTAAAAACAGTGAAAAAAAAATGGCATAAAAGTGGATTTAAAGTTTTCTTTAAAGGCTGCTGTGCAGTTCTTGGCAAACTGCCAGGCATGCACCATCCACACATGCCAGATTTCACTGAAAATGGGCAAACATATAAGAAAATAGGGGCGCAGAAGACCTTATTTTGGTCTTTTCAAGCCCCTTGCAACAGTTGTCGTCTGCTATAAAATATTCTGTACATCGATTTTGCATGTTTTTGCGGATACGTAAGTGGCATCTGCGAGACAGTAGACAACCTAAATGTGTTTGTTGTCACAGTATAAAAAGATTGGAGAAAAAAAAATTTAAAAAATTAAGTTCCCTCTGTTTGACCTTCTAAGCAACAGGTGTCGTCTGCTATTAAATGCTCCACAAGTCGATTTTTCGCGTTTTTGCGATTACGTAACCTGCACCTATGAGACGGTAGTCAACGTAAATGGATTTGTTGTCACGGTATAAAGAGATTGGAGAAAAAATATACATTAAAAATTTAGTTCCTGTTGTTTGATTTATGCAATAAGAAGCAGTTGCTACTGAAGGAGCCTTCAGTCTTCTTTTAGCAAGTTGTCGCATTATTATTATTTTTTTCACATAAGCGTAACTGGCACATATGAGACGGTAGTCAACGTAACTGGGTTTCTTGTTGCGGTTTGAAGAGATTAGAAAAATTACACTTCAGTTGCCTTTGTTTGATATATGAGATTTTAGTCTTTTTTTAGCCACTTGTCACATTAACTTTTTAGGAATTTTTTTTTTACACTGTACATTGATCATTTTGGTTCATTGAAAGTTTCAATGTGCAGCATTTATTGTGGGCTGAGAGTTGGAAAAGCAATCCAGTTAAGGGCTGGAGGGGCGTTGCATCGAGGGTTTAAGGGAAGTAACTCTTGCAAGGGTTTTGAAAAGACCAAATCAAGGTCTTCTGAGCCCCTATTTTCTTAAATGTTTGCCCATTTTCAGAGAAATCTGGCATGTGTGGATGGTGCATGCCCGGCAGATTGCCAAGGACTGCACAGCAGCTTTTAAAGAAAACTTTAAATCCAATTTTATGCCGTTTTTTGCACTGTTTTTTAATCGATATATTAAGGCGCTAATTTGGAGCGATTTTGAAGCTCTCTGATTGGCTGATGGGCCCGAGTTGAATTCTAAGGTCTTCTCTGATTGGCTGTTGGTATCCGTTGTTGGTATCCAATCTGATTTCCTTAAAGCTTCTCTGATTGGATAATTTCAGAGAGGGAAGAGATTTGATTGGCTGATGGGAAAGGGGGGGGAAATATCTGTTTATCTTTATTAACCTTTTACCACACAATGACGCGGCCTTTTAACACCCCAAAGGCTTATGAAAATATTCCGTGGAAAGGAGAAAATACAGGTTACCAGCATTTTCTCCTTTTCCCACAATGTTTTCCACCCTATCAAAGAAAAAATTGATTTTGAGTTATTCTTACATCTTATTTTATCTTTTTGGCCTACTTGTAAATTTCTTCAAACAAGAACAAGATTTCTTTTATTGGAAAAAGTTTCCACAACAGCAACCAGTTGCTTCTGAATTTTATATTTTCGCACAGCAGTTAAACATAAAATTGACTTCTGACTCGTGCGGTCATCCAAATTGGTTCAATGTTTTCATGACCCTGGTAAGAAAACGGAAAATTTTTGTTTACCTTTCTTTGATTTGAACAACAGGTATCAGTTGCCTCCGAAAGTGTGAAAGTTGATTATACGCTTTTATGTGCAGCACATAACAGTCACATATGGGTTAGATGGTCATCGTAAACAAAACAATGGCCCTAGTGAGAGAAAATGAAAAAGAAAAAACCCTATAATTAATTTAAGCAACAGTTGTCGTCTGCTATAAAATATTCCATAAATCGATTTTTCATGTTTTTGCGGATACGCAAGTGGCACCTGCGAGACAGTAGACAACCTAAATGGGTTTGTTGTCACGGTATAAAAAGATTGGAGAAAAAAAAATATTAAAAATTAAGTTCCCTCTATTTGACCTTCTAAGCAACAGGTGTCGTCTGCTATGAAATGTTCCACAAGTCGATTTTTCACGTTTTTGCGATTACGTAACCTGCACCTATGAGACAGTAGTCAACGTAAATGGATTTGTCGTCATGGTATAAAGTGATTGGAGAAAAAATATACATTAAAAATTTAGTTCCTTTTGTTTGATTTATGCAATAAGAAGCAGTTGCTACTGAAAGAGCCTTCAGTCTTTTTTTAGCCACTTGTCGCATTATTTTTTTATTTTGCATGAGTGTAACTGGCACATATGAGACAGTAGTCAACGTAACTGGGTTTCTTGTTGCGGTTTGAAGAGATTAGAAAAATTACACTTCAGTTGCCTTTGTTTGATATATGAGTTTTCAGTCTTTTTTTAGCCACTTGTCACATTAATTTCAGGGGGTTTTTTTGTACACTGTACATTGATCACTTTGGCTCATTGAAAGTTTCAATGTGCAGCATTTATTGTGGGCTGAGAGATGGAAAAGTAAATCCAGTGAAAGGCTGGGGAGTGGGGGGTGCATCGAGGGTTTAAGGGAAGTAACTCTTGCAAGGGTTTTGAAAAGACCAAATCAAGGTCTTCTGCGTCCCTATTTTCTTAAAAGTTTGCCTATTTTCAGTGAAATCTGGCATGTGTGGATGGTGCATGCCCGGCAGATTGCCAAGGACTGCACAGCAGCCTTTAAAGAAGACTTTAAATCCACTTTTATGCCGTTTTTTGCACTGTTTTTTTATCGATATATTAAGGTGCCATTTTGGAGCGATTTTGAAGCTCTCTGATTGGCTGATGGGCCCGAGTTTAAATTCTAAGGTCTTCTCTGATTGGCTGTTGGTATCCATTGTTGGTATCTAATCTGATTTCCTTAAAGCTTCTCTGATTGGATAATTTCCGAGAGGAAAGAGATTTGATTGGCTGAAGGGAAAGGGGGGGAAATATCTGTTTATCTTTATTAACCTTTTACCACACAATGACGCGGCCTTTTAACACCCCAAAGGCTTATGAAAATAATCTGAGGAAAGGAGAAAATACAGGTTACCAGCATTTTCTCCTTTTCCCACAATGTTTTCTACCCTATCAAAGAACAAATTGATTTTGAGTTATTCTTACATCTTATTTTATCTTTATGGCCTACTTCTAAATTTCTTCAAACAAGATTTTTTTTATCGGAAAAAGTTTCCGCAACAGCAACCAGTTGCTTCTGAATTTTATATTTTCGCACAGCGGTTAAACATAAAATTGACATTTGACTCGCGTGGTCATCCAAATTGGTTCAATGTTTTCATGACCCTGGTAAGAAAACAGGGAAAATTTTTGTTTACCTTTCTTTGATTTGAACAACAGGTATCAGTTGTCTTCAAAAGTGTGGAAGTTTATTTTACGATTTTATGTGCACCATGTAAGTCACGTATGGGTGAGATGGTCATCGTAACCAAATCAATGGCCCTAGTAAGAGACAATGAAAAAGAAAAATCCCTATAATTGACTTAAGCAACAGTTGTCGTCTGCTATAAAATATTCCGTACATCGACCTGCGCCTATGAGACGGTAGTCAACGTAAATGGATTTGTTGTCACGGTATAAAGAGATTGGGGAAAAAATATACATTAAAAATTTAGTTCCTTTTGTTTGATTTATGCAATAAGAAGCAGTTGCTACTGAAGGAGCCTTCAGTCTTCTTTTAGCAAGTTGTCGCATTATTATTTTTTTTCTTCACATAAGCGTAACTGGCACATATGAGACGGTAGTCAACGTAACTGGGTTTCTTGTTGCGGTTTGAAGAGATTAGAAAAATTACACTTCAGTTGCCTTTGTTTGATATATGAGTTTTTAGTCTTTTTTTAGCCACTTGTCACATTAAATTTTTAGGGTTTTTTTTTTTACACTGTACATTGATCTCTTTGGTTCATTGAAAGTTTCAATGTGCAGCATTCATTGTGGGCTGAGAGTTGGAAAAGCAAATCCAGTGAAGGGCTAGGGAGTGGGGGTGCATCGAGGGTTAAAGGGAAGTAACTCTTGCAAGGGTTTTGAAAAGACCAAATCAAGGTCTTCTGCGCCCCTATTTTCTTAAATGTTTGCCTATTTTCAGTGAAATCTGGCATGTGTGGATGGTGCATGCCCGGCAGATTGCCAAGGACTGCACAGCAGCCGTTAAAGAAGACTTTAAATCCACTTTTATGCCGTTTTTTGCCCTGTTTTTTATTCGATATATTAAGGCGCCATTTTGGAGCGATTTTGAAGCTCTCTGATTGGCTGATGGGCCCGAGTTTGAATTCTAAGGTCTTCTCTGATTGGCTGTTGGTATCCATTGTTTGTATCCAATCTGATTTCCTTAAACCTTCTCTGATTGGATAATTTCAGAGAGGGAAGAGATTTGATTGGCTGATGGGAAAGGGGGGAAATATCTGTTTATCTTTATTAACCTTTTACCACACAATGACGCGGCCTTTTAACACCCCAAAGGCTTATGAAAATAATCTGAGGAAAGGAGAAAATACAGGTTACCAGCATTTTCTCCTTTTCCCACAATGTTTTCCATCCTATCAAAGAAAAAATTGATTTTGAGTTATTCTTACATCTTATTTTATCTTTTTGGCCTACTTGTAAATTTCTTCAAACAAGAACAAGATTTCTTTTATCGGAAAAAGTTTCCGCAACAGCAACCAGTTGCTTCTGAATTTTCGCACAGCGGTTAAACATAAAATTGACTTTTGACTCGTGCGGTCATCCAAATTGGTTCAATGTTTTCATGACCCTGGTAAGAAAACAGGGAAAATTTTTGTTTACCTTTCTTTGATTTGAACAACAGGTATCAGTTGCCTCCGAAAGTGTGGAAGTTGATTTTATGATTTTATGCGCAGCACGTAACAGTCACGTATGGGTGAGATGGTCATCGTAACCAAATCAATGGCCCTAGTGAGAGAAAATGAAAAAGAAAAATCCCTATAATTGACTTAAGCAATAGTTGTCGTCTGCTATAAAATATTCCGCAAGTCGATTTTTCATGTTTTTGCGGATGCGTAAGTGGCACCTGCGAGACAGTAGTCAACCTAAATGGGTTTGTTGTCTTGGTATAAAAAGATTGGAGAAAAAAAATTGTTAAAAATTACGTTTCCTCTATTTGACCTTCTAAGCAACAGGTGTCGTCTGCTATAAAATGCTCCACAAGTCGATTTTTCGCGTTTTTGCGATTACGTAACCTGCACCTATGAGACGGTAGTCAACGTAAATGGATTTGTCGTCACAGTATAAAGAGACTGGAGAAAAAATATACATTAAAAATTTAGTTCCTTTTGTTTGATTTATGCAATAAGAAGCAGTTGCTACTGAAAGAGCCTTCAGTCTTTTTTTAGCCACTTGTTGCATTATTTTTTTTTTTTGCATGAGAGTAACTGGGACATATGAGATGGTAGTCAACGTAACTGGGTTTCTAAGAGATTAGAAAAATTACACTTCAGTTGCCTTTGTTTGATATATGAGTTTTCAGTCTTTTTTTAGCCACTTGTCACATTAATTTCAGGGTTTGTTTTTTACACTGTACATTGATCACTTTGGCTCATTGAAAGTTTCAATGTGCAGCATTTATTGTGGGCTGAGAGTTGGAAAAGCAAATCCAGTGAAGGGCTGGGGAGTGGGGGGGTGCATCGAGGGTTTAAGGGAAGTAACTCTTGCAAGGGTTTTGAAAAGACCAAATCAAGGTCTTCTGCGCCCCTATTTTCTTAAATGTTTGCCTATTTTCAGTGAAATCTGGCATATGTGGATGGGGCATGCCCGGCAGATAGCCAAGGACTGCACAGCAGCCTTTAAAGAAGACTTTAAATCCACTTTTATGCCGTTTTTTGCCCTGTTTTTTATTCGATATATTAAGGCGCCATTTTGGAGCGATTTTGAAGCTCTCTGATTGGCTGATGGGCCCGAGTTTGAATTCTAAGGTCTTCTCTGATTGGCTGTTGGTATCCATTGTTGGTATCCAATCTGATTTCCTTAAAGCTTCTCTGATTGGATAATTTCAGAGAGGGAAGAGATTTGATTGGCTGATGGAAAAGGGGGGGAAATATCTGTTTATCTTTATTAACCTTTTACCACACAATGACGCGGCCTTTTAAGACCACAAAGGCTTATGAAAATAATCTGAGGAAAGGAGAAAATACAGGTTACCAGCATTTTCTCCTTTTCCCACAATGTTTTCCACCCTATCAAAGAAAAAATTGATTTTGAGTTATTCTTACATCTTATTTTATCTTTTTGGCCTACTTGTAAATTTCTTCAAACAAGAACAAGATTTCTTTTATTGGAAAAAGTTTCCGCAACAGCAACCAGTTGCTTCTGAATTATATCTTTTCGCACAGCGGTTAAACATAAAATTGACTTTTGACTCGCGCGGTCATCCAAATTGGTTCAATGTTTTCATGACCTTGTTAAGAAAACAGGGAAAATTTTTGTTTACCTTTCTTTGATTTGAACAACAGATATCAGTTGCCTCCGAAAGTGTGGAAGTTGATTTTACGATTTTATGTGCAGCACGTAACAGTCACGTGTGGGAGAGATGGTCATTGTAACCAAATCAATGGCCCTAGTGAGAGAAAATGAAAAAGAAAAATCCCCATAATTGACTTAAGCAATAGTTGTCGTCTGCTATAAAATATTCCATAAGTCGATTTTTCATGTTTTTGCGGATACGTAAGTGGCACCTGCGAGACAGTAGACAACCTCAATGGGTTTGTTGTCATGGTATAAAAAGATTGGAGAAAAAAAATTATTAAAAATTAAGTTCCCTCTATTTGACCTTCTAAGCAACAGGTGTCGTCTGCTATAAAATGCTCCACAAGTCGATTTTTCGCGTTTTTGCGATTACGTAACCTGCACCTATGAGACGGTAGTCAACGTAAATGGATTTGTCATCACGGTATAAAGCGACTGGAGAAAAAATATACATTAAAAATTTAGTTCCTTTTGTTTGATTTATGCAATAATAAGCAGTTGCTACTGAAAGAGCCTTCAGTCTTTTTTTAGGCACTTGTCGCTTTATTATTTTTTTTTTTTTCGCATGAGCGTAACTGGCACATATGAGACGTTATCAACTAACTGGGTTTCTTGTTGCCATTTGAAGAGATTAGAAAAATTACACTTCAGTTGCCTTTGTTTGATATATGAGTTTTCAGTCTGTTTTTAGCCACTGGTCACATTAATTTCAGGGTTTGTTTTTTACACTGTACACTGATCACTTTGGCTCATTGAAAGTTTCAATGTGCAGCATTTATTGTGGGCTGAGAGTTGGAAAAGCAAATCCAGTGAAGGGCTGGGGAGTGGGGGGTGCATCGAGGGTTTAAGGGAAGTAACTCTTGCAAGGGTTTTGAAAAGACCAAATCAAGGTCTTCTGCGCCCCTATTTTCTTAAATGTTTGCCTATTTTCAGTGAAATCTGGCATGTGTGGATGGTGCATGCCCGGCAGATTGCCAAGGACTGCACAGCAGCCTTTAAAGAAGACTTTAAATCCACTTTTATGCCGTTTTTTGCACTGTTTTTTATTCGATATGTTAAGGCGCCATTTTGGATCGATTTTGAAGCTCTCTGATTGGCTGATGGGCCCGAGTTTGAATTCTAAGGTCTTCTCTGATTGGCTGTTGATATCCATTGTTTGTATCCAATCTGATTTCCTTAAAGCTTCTCTGATTGGATAATTTCAGAGAGGGAAGAGATTTAATTGGCTGATGGGAAAGGGGGGAAATATCTGTTTATCTTTATTAACCTTTTACCACACAATGACGCGGTCTTTTAACACCCCAAAGGCTTATGAAAATAATCTGAGGAAAGGAGAAAATACAGGTCACCAGCATTTTCTCCTTTTCCCACAATGTTTTCCACCCTATCAAAGAAAAAATTGATTTTGAGTTATTCTTACATCTTATTTTATCTTTTTGGCCTACTTGTAAATTTCTTCAAACAAGAACAAGATTTCTTTTATCGGAAAAAGTTTCCGCAACAGCAACCAGTTGCTTCTTAATTTCATATTTTCGCACAGCAGTTAAGCATAAAATTGACTTTTGACTTGCGCGGTCATCCAAATTGCTTCAATGTTTTCATGACCCTGGTCAGAAAACAGGGAAAATTTTTGTTTACCTTTCTTTGATTTGAACAACAGATATCAGTTGCCTCCGAAAGTGTGGAGGTTGATTTTACGATTTTATGCACAGCACGTAACAGTCATGTATGGGTGAGATGGTCATCGTAACCAAATCAATGGCCCTAGTGAGAGAAAATGAAAAAGAAAAATCCCTATAATTGATTTAAGCAATAGTTGTCGTCTGCTATAAAATATTCCGTAAATCGATTTTTCATGTTTTTGCGGATACGTAAGTGGCACCTGCGAGACAGTAGACAACCTAAATGGGTTTGTTGTCACGGTATAAAAAGATTGGAGAAAAAAAATTAAGTTCCCTCTATTTGACCTTCTAAGCAACAGGTGTCGTCTGCTATAAAATGCTCCACAAGTCGATTTTTCGCGTTTTTGCGATTACGTAACCTGCACCTATAAGACGGTAGTCAACGTAAATGGATTTGTCGTCACGGTATAAAGAGACTGGAGAAAAAATATACATTAAAAATTTAGTTCCTTTTGTTTGATTTATGCAATAATAAGCAGTTGCTACTGAAAGAGCCTTCAGTCTTTATTTAGCCACTTGTCGCATTATTTTTTATTTTTTCGCATGAGCGTAACTGGCACATATGAGACGGTAGTCAACGTAACTGAGTTTCTTGTTGCGGTTTGAAGAGATTAGAAAAATTACACTTCAGTTGCCTTTGTTTGATATATGAGTTTTCAGTCTTTTTTTAGCCACTTGTCACATTAATTTCAGGGTTTGTTTTTTACACTGTACATTGATCACTTTGGCTCATTGAAAGTTTCAATGTGCAGCATTTATTGTGGGCTGAGAGTTGGAAAAGCAAATCCAGTGAATGAGTAGGCAGGGAATGCCCAGCCACTCAATATCATATTTTATGCGCATTATAAATGACACATATTTCTTTTTCATTTAAAAAAAAACTTCTTTTTATCAAACCAGCATTGAGTTTAAACCTTTTTATCACATTCTTAAATCTTATCATTTAAAACTTTTGAGTATATAGGGATTGCCCTGTAACTTGATATCTAAAACTGTTGAGTAGGCAGGGAATGCCCAGCCACTGAATATCATATTTTATGCACATTATAAATGACACATATTTCTTTTTCATTTAAAAAAACTTCTTTTTATCAAACCAGCATTGAGTTTAAACCTTTTTATCACATTCTTAAATCTTATCATTTAGAACTTTTGAGTATATAGGGATTGCCCTGTAACTCGATAATGCCCTTTATGCATTCTTCTTAATTCAGTTCTTATCATTTAAAACATTTGAGTATATAGGGATTGCCCTGTAACTCGATGATGCCCTTTATGCATTAAATTTTCTTAATTCAATTCTTTTATTGTCATTCAAACTTTATTCAGTTTAAACAACTCCACGTTTATTATCTTTTACCATAGATATGCGCGCAAAATGACCAAAGTTGTCGATGCGCCATAAAACAATATTCATTCATTCATCCATTAAATCCAGTGAAGGGCTGGGGAGTGGGGGTGCATCGAGGGTTTAAGGGAAGTAACTCTTGCAAGGGTTTTGAAAAGACCAAATCAAGGTCTTCTGCGCCCCTATTTTCTTGAATGTTTGCCTATTTTCAGTGAAATCTGGCATGTGTGGATGGTGCATGCCCGGCAGATTGCCAAGGACTGCACAGCAGCCTTTAAAGAAGACTTTAAATCCACTTTTATGCCGTTTTTTGCCCTGTTTTTTATTCGATATATTAAGGCGCCATTTTGGAGCGATTTTGAAGCTCTCTGATTGGCTGATGGGCCCGAGTTTGAATTCTAAGGTCTTCTCTGATTGGCTGTTGGTATCCATTGTTGGTATCCAATCTGATTTCCTTAAAGCTTCTCTGATTGGATAATTTCAGAGAGGAAAGAGATTTGATTGGCTGATAGGAAAGGGGGGGGAAATATCTGTTTATCTTTATTAACCTTTTACCACACAATGACGCGGCCTTTTAAGACCACAAAGGCTTATGAAAATAATCTGAGGAAAGGAGAAAATATAGGTTACCAGCATTTTCTCCTTTTCCCACAATCTTTTCCACCCTATCAAAGAAAAAATTGATTTTGAGTTATTCTTACATCTTATTTTATCTTTTTGGCCTACTTGTAAATTTCTTCAAACAAGAACAAGATTTCTTTTATCGGAAAAAGTTTCCGCAACAGCAACCAGTTGCTTCTGAATTTTATATTTTCGCACAGCGGTTAAGCATAAAATTGACTTTTGACTCGCGCGGTCATCCAAATTGGTTCAATGTTTTCATGACCCTGGTAAGAAAACAGGGAAAATTTTTGTTTACCTTTCTTTGATTTGAACAACAGATATCAGTTGCCTCCGAAAGTGTGAAAATTGATTTTACGATTTTATGCGCAGCACGTAACAGTCACGTATGGGTGAGATGGTCATCGTAACCAAATCAATGGCCCTAGTGAGAGAAAATGAAAAAGAAAAATCCCTATAATTGACTTAAGCAATAGTTGTCGTCTGCTATAAAATATTCCATAAATCGATTTTTCATGTTTTTGCGGATACGTAAGTGGCACCTGCGAGACAGTAGACAAGCTAAATGGGTTTGTTGTCACGGTATAAAAAGATTGGAGAAAAAAATTATTAGAAATTAAGTTCCCTCTATTTGACCTTCTAAGCAACAGGTGTTGTCTGCTATAAAATGCTCCACAAGTCGATTTTTCGCGTTTTTGCGATTACGTAACCTGCACGTATGAGACAGTAGTCAATGTAAATGGATTTGTCGTCACGGTATAAAGAGACTGGAGAAAAAATATACATTAAAAATTTAGTTCCTTTTGTTTGATTTATGCAATAATAAGCAGTTGCTACTGAAAGAGCCTTCAGTCTTTTTTTAGCCACTTGTCGCATTATTATTTTTTTTTTTTTCGCATGAGCGTAACTGGCACATATGAGACGGTAGTCAACGTAACTGGGTTTCTTGTTGCGGTTTGAAGAGATTAGAAAAATTACACTTCAGTTGCCTTTGTTTGATATATGAGTTTTCAGTCTTTTTTTAGCCACTTGTCACATTAATTTCAGGGTTTGTTTTTTACACTGTACATTGATCACTTTGGCTCATTGAAAGTTTCAATGTGCAGCATTTATTGTGGGCTGAGGGTTGGAAAAGCAAATCCAGTGAAGGGCTGGGGAGTGGGGGGTGCATCGAGGGTTTAAGGGAAGTAACTCTTGCAAGGGTTTTGAAAAGACCAAATCAAGGTCTTCTGCGCCCCTATTTTCTTAAATGTTTGCCTATTTTCAGTGAAATCTGGCATGTGTGGATGGTGCATGCCCGGCAGATTGCCAAGGACTGCACAGCAGCCGTTAAAGAAGACTTTAAATCCACTTTTATGCCGTTTTTTGCACTGTTTTTTATTCGATATATTAAGGCGCCATTTTGGATCGATTTTGAAGTTCTCTGATTGGCTGATGGGCCCGAGTTTGAATTCTAAGGTCTTCTCTGATTGGCTGTTGGTATCCAATCTGATTTCCTGAAAGTTTCTCTGATTGGATAATTTCAGAGAGGGAAGAGATTTGATTGGCTGATGGGAAAGGGGGGAAATATCTGTTTATCTTTATTAATCTTTTACCACACAATGACGCGGCCTTTTAACACTACAAAGGCTTATGAAAACAATCTGAGGAAAGGAGAAAATACAGGTTACCAGCATTTTCTCCTTTTCCCACAATGTTTTCCACCCTATCAAAGAAAAAATTTGATTTTGAGTTATTCTTACATCCTATTTTATCTTTTTGGCCTACTTGTAAATTTCTTCAAACTAGAACAAGATTTCTTTTATCGGAAAAAGTTTCCGCAACATCAACCACTTGCTTCTGAATTTTATATTTTCGCACAGTGGTTAAACATAAAATTGACTTTTGACTCGCGCGGTCATCCAAATTGGTTCAATGTTTTCATGACCCTTGTAAGAAAACAGGGAAAATTTTTGTTTACTTTTCTTTGATTTGAACAACAGGTATCAGTTGCCTCCGGAAGTGTGGAAGTTGATTTTACGATTTTATGCGCAGCACGTAACAGTCACGTATTGGTGAGATGGTCATCGTAACCAAATCAATGGCCCTAGTGAGAGAAAATGAAAAAGAAAAATCCCTACAATTGACTTAAGCAATAGTTGTCGTCTGCTATAAAATATTCCGTAAGTCGATTTTTCATGTTTTTGCGGATACGTAAGTGGCACCTGCGAGACAGTAGACAACCTAAATGGGTTTGTTGTCACGGTATAAAAAGATTGGAGAAAAAAAATTATTAAAAATTAAGTTCCCTCTATTTGACCTTCTAAGCAACGGGTGTCGTCTGCTATAAAATGCTCCACAAGTTGATTTTTCGTGTTTTTGCGATTACGTAAAATGCACCTATGAGATGGTAGTCAACGTAAATGGATTTGTCATCACGGTATAAAGAGACTGGAGAAAAAATATACATTAACAATTCAGTTCCTTTTGTTTGATTTATGCAATAATAAGTAGTTGCTACTGAAAGAGCCTTCAGTCTTTTTTTAGCCACTTGTCGCAATATTTTTTTTTTTTTTCGCATGAGCGTAACTGGCACATATGAGACGGTAGTCAACGTAACTGGGTTTCTTGTTGCGATTTGAAGAGATTAGAAAAATTACACTTCAGTTGCCTTTGTTTGATATATGAGTTTTCAGTCTTTTTTTAGCCACTTGTCACATTAATTTCAGGGTTTGTTTTTTACTCTGTACATTGATCACTTTGGCTCACTGAAAGTTTCAATGTGCAGCATTTATTGTGGGCTGAGAGTTGGAAAAGCAAATCCAGTGAAGGGCTGGGGAGTGGGGGGTGCATCGAGGGTTTAAGGGAATTAACTCTTGCAAGGGTTTTGAAAAGACCAAATCAAGGTCTTCTGCGCCCCTATTTTCTTAAATGTTTGCCTATTTTCAGTGAAATCTGGCATGTGTGGATGGTGCATGCCCGGCAGATTGCCAAGGACTGCACAGCAGCCTTTAAAGAAGACTTTAAATCCACTTTTATGCCGTTTTTTGCACTGTTTTTTATTCGATGTATTAAGGCGCCATTTTGGAGCGATTTTGAAGCTCTCTGATTGGCTGATGGGCCAGAGGTTGAATTCTAAGGTCTTCTCTGATTGGTTGTTGGTATCCATTGTTTGTATCCAATCTGATTTCCTTAAAGCTTCTCTGATTGGATAATTTCAGAGAGGGAAGATATTTGATTGGCTGATAGGAAAGGGGGGGGAAATATCTGTTTATCTTTATTAACCTTTTACCACACAATGACGCGGCCTTTTAACACCCCAAAGGCTTATGAAAATAATCTGAGGAAAGGAGAAAATACAGGTTACCAGCATTTTCTCCTTTTCCCACAATGTTTTCCACCCTATCAAAGAAAAAAATGATTTTGAGTTATTCTTACATCTTATTTTATCTTTTTGGCCTACTTGTAAATTTCTTCAAACAAGAACAAGATTTCTTTTATCGGAAAAAGTTTCCGCAACAGCAACCAGTTGCTTCTGAATTTTATATTTTCGCACAGCGGTTAAACATAAAATTGACTTTTGACTCGCGCGGTCATCCAAATTGGTTCAATGTTTTCATGACCCTTGTAAGAAAACAGGGAAAATTTTTGTTTACCTTTCTTTGATTTGAACAACAGGTATCAGTTGCCTCCCAAAGTGTGGAAGTTGATTTTACGATTTTATGCGCAGCACGTAACAGTCACGTATTGGTGAGATGGTCATCGTAACCAAATCAATGGCCCTAGTGAGAGAAAATGAAAAAGAAAAATCCCTACAATTGACTTAAGCAATAGTTGTCGTCTGCTATAAAATATTCCGTAAGTCGATTTTTCATGTTTTTGCGGATACGTAAGTGGCACCTGCGAGACAGTAGACAAGCTAAATGGGTTTGTTGTCACGGTATAAAAAGATTGGAGAAAAAAAATTATTAAAAATTAAGTTCCCTCTATTTGACCTTCTAAGCAACGGGTGTCGTCTGCTATAAAATGCTCCACAAGTTGATTTTTCGCGTTTTTGCGATTACGTAAAATGCACCTATGAGATGGTAGTCAACGTAAATGGATTTGTCATCACGGTATAAAGAGACTGGAGAAAAAATATACATTAAAAATTCAGTTCCTTTTGTTTGATTTATGCAATAATAAGTAGTTGCTACTGAAAGAGCCTTCAGTCTTTTTTTAGCCACTTGTCGCAATATTTTTTTTTTTTTCGCATGAGCGTAACTGGCACATATGAGACGGTAGTCAACGTAACTGGGTTTCTTGTTGCGATTTGAAGAGATTAGAAAAATTACACTTCAGTTGCCTTTGTTTGATATATGAGTTTTCAGTCTTTTTTTAGCCACTTGTCACATTAATTTCAGGGTTTGTTTTTTACTCTGTACATTGATCACTTTGGCTCACTGAAAGTTTCAATGTGCAGCATTTATTGTGGGCTGAGAGTTGGAAAAGCAAATCCAGTGAAGGGCTGGGGAGTGGGGGGTGCATCGAGGGTTTAAGGGAAGTAACTCTTGCAAGGGTTTTGAAAAGACCAAATCAAGGTCTTCTGCGCCCCTATTTTCTTAAATGTTTGCCTATTTTCAGTGAAATCTGGCATGTGTGGATGGTGCATGCCCGGCAGATTGCCAAGGACTGCACAGCAGCCTTTAAAGAAGACTTTAAATCCACTTTTATGCCGTTTTTTGCACTGTTTTTTATTCGATGTATTAAGGCGCCATTTTGGAGCGATTTTGAAGCTCTCTGATTGGCTGATGGGCCCGAGTTTGAATTCTAAGGTCTTCTCTGATTGGCTGTTGGTATCCATTGTTGGTATCCAATCTGATTTCCTTAAAGTTTCTCTGATTGGATAATTTCAGAGAGGGAAGAGATTTGATTGGCTGATGGGAAAGGGGGGGAAATATCTGTTTATCTTTATTAACCTTTTACCACACAATGACGCGGCCTTTTAACACCCCAAAGGCTTATGAAAATAATCTGAGGAAAGGAGAAAATACAGGTTACCAGCATTTTCTCCTTTTCCCACAATGTTTTCCACCCTATCAAAGAAAAAAATTGATTTTGAGTTATTCTTACATCTTATTTTATCTTTTTGGGCTACTCGTAAATTTCTTCAAACAAGAACAAGATTTCTTTTATCGGAAAAAGTTTCTGCAACAGCAACCAGTTGCTTCTGAATTTTATATTTTCGCACAGCGGTTAAACATAAAATTGACTTTTGACTCGCGCAGTCATCCAAATTGGTTCAATGTTTTCATGACCCTGGTAAGAAAACAGGGAAAATTTTTGTTTACCTTTCTTTGATTTGAACAACAGGTATCAGTTGCCTCCAAAAGTGTGGAAGTTGATTTTACGATTTTATGCGCAGCACGTAACAGTCACGTATGGGTGAGATGGTCATCGTAACCAAATCAATGGCCCTAGTGAGAGAAAATGAAAAAGAAAAATCCCTATAATTGACTTAAGCAATAGTTGTCGTCTGCTATAAAATATTCCGTAAGTCGATTTTTCATGTTTTTGCGGATACGTAAGTGGCACCTGCGAGACAGTAGACAAGCTAAATGGGTTTGTTGTCACGGTATAAAAAGATTGGAGAAAAAAAATTATTAAAAATTAAGTTCCCTCTATTTGACCTTCTAAGCAACAGGTGTCGTCTGCTATAAAATGCTCCACAAGTCGATTTTTCGCGTTTTTGTGATTACGTAACCTGCACCTATGAGACGGTAGTCAACGTAAATGGATTTTGTTACGGGAGACCACTCCTTCCTACATTGCATTCTCCCGATTTAAATACAATACCTGGCTACTGCGTCAGGGAGATATCTCTTTGGCTCAGTGGTTAAGGTATTGGTCTTGCGTCCGGGAGTTCGGGGTTCGAATCCCGCTCGGTACCTTATTTCTGCCATGCATTTATTCATTTGTTTCTTTGTTACGGACTTTGATCGTAAGATGGGGGCTCGTCCGGGATTGGCCATTGAGCCATTAATCCCATTTGTTGTCCAAAATCGGACTTCCTGCCTAATAAGGCTTCGCGTTACCAATAAATGTTGACTTTAAGAGGGGGTGTGTTACGGGAGACCACTCCTTCCTGCATGGCATTCTCCCGATTTAAATACAATACCTGGCTATTGCGTCAGGGAGATATCTCTTTGGCTCAGTGGTTAAGGTATTGGACTTGCGTCCGGGAGTTCGGGGTTCGAATCCCGCTCGGTACCTTATTTCTGCCATGCATACATTCATTTGTTTCTTTGTTATGGACTTTGTTCGTAAGAATTTGTCGTCACGGTATAAAGAGACTGGAGAAAAAATATACATTAAAAATTTAGTTCCTTTTGTTTGATTTATGCAATAATAAGCAGTTGCTACTGAAAGAGCCTTCAGTCTTTTTTTAGCCACTTGTCGCATTATTTTTTTTTTTTTTCGCATGAGCGTAACTGGCACATATGAGACGTTATCAACTACCTGGGTTCTTGTTGCGGTTTGAAGAGATTAGAAAAATTACACTTCAGATGCCTTTGTTTGATATATGAGTTTTCAGTCTTTTTTTAGCCACTTGTCACATTAATTTCAGGGTTTGTTTTTTACACTGGACATTGATCACTTTGGCTCATTGAAAGTTTCAATGTGCAGCATTTATTGTGGGCTGAGAGTTGGAAAAGCAAATCCAGTGAAGGGCTGGGGAGTGGGGGGTGCATCGAGGGTTTAAGGGAAGTAACTCTTGCAAGGGTTTTGAAAAGACCAAATCAAGGTCTTCTGCGCCCCTATTTTCTTAAATGTTTGCCTATTTTCAGTGAAATCTAGCATGTGTGGATGGTGCATGCCCGGCAGATTGCCAAGGACTGCACAGCAGCCTTTAAAGAAGACTTTAAATCCACTTTTATGCCGTTTTTTGCACTGTTTTTTATTCGATATGTTAAGGCGCCATTTTGGAGCGATTTTGAAGCTCTCTGATTGGCTGATGGGCCCGAGTTTGAATTCTAAGGTCTACTCTGATTGGCTGTTGGTATCCATTGTTGGTATCTAATCTGATTTCCTTAAAGTTTCTCTGATTGGATAATTTCAGAGAGGGAAGAGATTTGATTGGCTGATGGGAAAGAGGGGGAAATATCTGTTTATCTTTATTAACCTTTTACCACACAATGACGCGGCCTTTTAACACCCCAAAGGCTTATGAAAATAATCTGAAAAAAGGAGAAAATACAGGTTACCAGCATTTTCTCCTTTTCCCACGATGTTTTCCACCCTATCAAAGAAAAAAATTGATTTTGAGTTATTCTTACATCTTATTTTATCTTTTTGGCCTACTTGTAAATTTCTTCAAACAAGAACAAGATTTCTTTTATCGGAAAAAGTTTCCGCAACAGCAACCAGTTGCTTCTGAATTTTATATTTTCGCACAGCGGTTAAACATAAAATTGACTTTTGACTCGCGCAGTCATCCAAATTGGTTCAATGTTTTCATGACCCTGGTAAGAAAACAGGGAAAATTTTTGTTTACCTTTCTTTGATTTGAACAACAGGTATCAGTTGCCTCGGAAAGTGTGGAAGTTGATTTTGGTCATCGTAACCAAATCAATGGCCCTAGTGAGAGAAAATGAAAAAAAAAAATCCCTATAATTGACTTAAGCAATAGTTGTCGTCTGCTATAAAATATTCCGTAAGTCTATTTTCCATGTTTTTGTGGATACGTAAGTGGCACCTTCGAGACAGTAGACAACCTAAATGGGTTTGTTGACATGGTATAAAAAGATTGGAGAAAAAAAATTATTAAAAATTAAGTTCCCTCTATTTGACCTTCTAAGCAACAGGTGTCGTCTGCTATAAAATGCTCCACAAGTCGATTTTTCGCGTTTTTGCAATTACGTAACCTGCACCTATGAGACGGTAGTCAACGTAAATGGATTTGTCATCACCGTATAAAGAGACTGGAGAAAAGATATACATTAAAAATTTAGTTCCTTTTGTTTGATTCATGCAAAAATAAGCAGTTGCTACTGAAAGAGCCTTCAGTCTATTTTTAGCCACTTGTCGCATTATTATTATTTTTTTTTCACATGAGCGTCACTGGCACATAATGAGACGGTAGTTAACGTAACTGGGTTTCTTGTTGCGGTTTGAAGAGATTAGAAAAATTACACTTCAGTTGCCTTTGTTTGATATATGAGTTTTCAGTCTTTTTTTAGCCACTTGTCACATTAATTTCAGGGTTTGTTTTTTACACTGTACATTGATCACTTTGGCTCATTGAAAGTTTCAATGTGCAGCATTTATTGTGGGCTGAGAGTTGGAAAAGCAAATCCAGTGAAGGGCTGGGGAGTGGGGGGTGCATCGAGGGTTTAAGGGAAGTAACTCTTGCAAGGGTTTTGAAAAGACCAAATCAAGGTCTTCTGCGCCCCTATTTTCTTAAATGTTTGCCTATTTTCAGTGAAATTTAGCATGTGTGGATGGTGCATGCCCGGCAGATTGCCAAGGACTGCACAGCAGCCTTTAAAGAAGACTTTAAATCCACTTTTATGCCGTTTTTTGCACTGTTTTTTATTCGATGTATTAAGGCGCCATTTTGGAGCGATTTTGAAGCTCTCTGATTGGCTGATGGGCCCGAGTTTGAATTCTAAGGTCTTCTCTGATTGGCTGTTGGTATCCATTGTTGGTATCCAATCTGATTTCCTTAAAGTTTCTCTGATTGGATAATTTCAGAGAGGGAAGAGATTTGATTGGCTGATGGGAAAGAGGGGGAAATATCTGTTTATCTTTATTAACCTTTTACCACACAATGACGCGGCCTTTTAACACCCCAAAGGCTTATGAAAATAATCTGAGGAAAGGAGAAAATACAGGTTACCAGCATTTTCTCCTTTTCCCACGATGTTTTCCACCCTATCAAAGAAAAAAATTGATTTTGAGTTATTCTTACATCTTATTTTATCTTTTTGGCCTACTTGTAAATTTCTTCAAACAAGAACAAGATTTCTTTTATCGGAAAAAGTTTCCGCAACAGCAACCACTTGCTTCTGAATTTTATATTTTCGCACAGCGGTTCAACATAAAATTGACTTTTGACTCGCGCGGTCATCCAAATTGGTTCAATGTTTTCATGACCCTGGTAAGAAAACAGGGAAAATTTTTGTTTACCTTTCTTTGATTTGAACAACAGGTATCAGTTGCCTCCGAAAGTGTGGAAGTTGATTTTACGATTTTATGCGCAGCACATAATAGTCACGTATGGGTGAGATGGTCATCGTAACCAAATCAATGGCCCTAGTGAGAGAAAATGAAAAAGAAAAATCCCTATAATTGACTTAAGCAATAGTTGTCGTCTGCTATAAAATATTCCGTAAGTCGATTTTTCATGTTTTTGTGGATACGTAAGTGGCACCTGCGAGACAGTAGACAACCTAAATGGGTTTGTTGACATGGTATAAAAAGATTGGAGAAAAAAAATTATTAAAAATTAAGTTCCCTCTATTTGACCTTCTAAGCAACAGGTGTCGTCTGCTATAAAATGCTCCACAAGTCGATTTTTCTCGTTTTTGCAATTACGTAACCTGCACCTATGAGACGGTAGTCAACGTAAATGGATTTGTCATCACTGTATAAAGAGACTGGAGAAAAAATATACATTAAAAATTTAGTTCCTTTTGTTTGATTTATGCAAAAATAAGCAGTTGCTACTGAAAGAGCCTTCAGTCTTTTTTTAGCCACTTGTCGCATTATTATAATTTTTTTTTTTTGCATGAGCGTAACTGGCACATATGAGACGGTAGTCAACGTAACTGGGTTTCTTGTTGCGGTTTGAAGAGATTAGAAAAATTACACTTCAGTTGCCTTTGTTTGATATATGAGTTTTCAGTCTTTTTTTAGCCACTTGTCACATTAATTTCAGGGTTTGTTTTTTACACTGTACATTGATCACTTTGGCTCATTGAAAGTTTCAATGTGCAGCATTTATTGTGGGCTGTGAGTTGGAAAAGCAAATCCAGTGAAGGGCTGGGGAGTGGGAGGTGCATCGAGGGTTTAAGGGAATTTACTCTTGCAAGGGTTTTGAAAAGACCAAATCAAGGTCTTCTGCCCCTATTTTCTTAAATGTTTGCCTATTTTCAGTGAAATCTGGCATGTGTGGATGGTGCATGCCCGGCAGATTGCCAAGGACTGCACAGCAGCCTTTAAAGAAGACTTTAAATCCACTTTTATGCCGTTTTTTGCAGTTTTTTATTCGATATATTAAGGCGCCATTTTGGATCGATTTTGAAGCTCTCTGATTGGCTGATGGGCCCGAGTTTGAATTCTAAGGTCTTCTCTGATTGGCTGTTGGTATCCATTGTTGGTATCCAATCTGATTTCCTTAAAGCTTCTCTGATTGGATAATTTCAGAGAGGGAAGAGATTTGATTGGCTGATGGGAAAGGGGGGGAAATATCTGTTTATCTTTATTAACCTTTTACCACACAATGACGCGGCCTTTTAACACCCCAAAGGCTTATGAAAATAATCTGAGGAAAGGAGAAAATACAGGTTACCAGCATTTTCTCCTTTTCCCACAATGTTTTCCACCCTATCAAAGAAAAAATTTGATTTTGAGTTATTCTTACATCTTATTTTATCTTTTTGGCCTACTTGTAAATTTCTTCAAACAAGAACAAGATTTCTTTTATCGGAAAAAGTTTCCTTAACAGCAAGCAGTTGCTTCTGAATTTTATATTTTCGCACAGCGGTTAATAAAATTGACTTTTGACTCGCGCGGTCATCCAAATTGGTTCAATGTTTTCATGACCCTGGCAAGAAAACAGGGAAAATTTTTGTTTACCTTTCTTTGATTTGAACAACAGGTATCAGTTGCCTCGGAAAGTGTTGAAGTTGATTTTACGATTTTATGCGCAGCACATATCAGTCACGTATGGGTGAGATGGTCATCGTAACCAAATCAATGGCCCTAGTGAGAGAAAATGAAAAAGAAAAATCCCTATAATTGACTTAAGCAATAGTTGTCGTCTGCTATAAAATATTCCGTAAGTCAATTTTTCATGTTTTTGCGGATACGTATGTGGCACCTGCAAGACAGTAGACAACCTAAATGGGTTTGTTGTCACGGTATAAAAAGATTGGAGAAAAAAAATTATTAAAAATTAAGTTCCCTCTATTTGACCTTCTAAGCAACAGGTGTCGTCTGCTATAAAATGCTCCACATGTCGATTTTTCGCGTTTTTGCGATTACGTAACCTGCACCTGTGAGACGGTAGTCAATGTAAATGGATTTGTCGTCACGGTATAAAGAGACTGGAGAAAAAATATACATTAAAAATTTAGTTCCTTTTGTTTGATTTATTCAATAATAAGCAGTTGCTACTGAAAGAGCCTTCAGTCTTTTTTTAGCCACTTGTCGCATTATTATAATTTTTTTTTTTTTGCATGAGCGTAACTGGCACATATGAGACGGTAGTCAACGTAACTGGGTTTCTTGTTGCGGTTTGAAGAGATTAGAAAAATTACACTTCAGTTGCCTTTGTTTGATATATGAGTTTTCAGTCTTTTTTTAGCCACTTGTCACATTAATTTCAGGGTTTGTTTTTTACACTGTACATTGATCACTTTGGCTCATTGAAAGTTTCAATGTGCAGCATTTATTGTGGGCTGAGAGTTGGAAAAGCAAATCCAGTGAAGGGCTGGGGAGTGGGGGGTGCATCGAAGGTTTAAGGGAATTTACTCTTGCAAGGGTTTTGAAAAGACCAAATCAAGGTCTTCTGCGCCCCTATTTTCTTAAATGTTTGCCTATTTTCAGTGAAATCTAGCATGTGTGGATGGTGCATGCCCGGCAGATTGCCAAGGACTGCACAGCAGCCTTTAAAGAAGACTTTAAATCCACTTTTATGCCGTTTTTTGCACTGTTTTTTATTCGATATATTAAGGCGCAATTTTGGAGCGATTTTGAAGCTCTCTGATTGGCTGATGGGCCCGAGTTTGAATTCTAAGGTCTTCTCTGATTGGCTGTTGGTATCCATTGTTGGTATCCAATCTGATTTCCTTAAAGCTTCTCTGATTGGATAATTTCAGAGAGGGAAGAGATTTGATTGGCTGATGGGAAAGGGGGGGAAATATCTGTTTATCTTTATTAACCTTTTACCACACAATGACGCGGCCTTTTAACACCCCAAAGGCTTATGAAAATAATCTGAGGAAAGGAGAAAATACAGGTTACCAGCATTTTCTCCTTTTCCCACAATGTTTTCCACCCTATCAAAGAAAAAATTTGATTTTGAGTTATTCTTACATCTTATTTTATCTTTTTGGCCTACTTGTAAATTTCTTCAAACAAGAACAAGATTTCTTTTATCGGAAAAAGTTTCCGCAACAGCAACCAGTTACTTCTGAATTTTATATTTTGGCACAGTGGTTAAACATAAAATTGACTTTTGACTCGCGCAGTCATCCAAATTGGTTCAATGTTTTCATGACCCTGGTAAGAAAACAGGGAAAATTTTTGTTTACCTTTCTTTGATTTGAACAGCAGGTATCAGTTGCCTCCGAAAGTGTGGAAGTTGATTTTACGATTTTATGCGCAGCACGTAACAGTCACGTATGGGTGAGATGGTCATCGTAACCAAATCAATGGCCCTAGTGAGAGAAAATGAAAAAGAAAAATCCCTATAATTGACTTAAGCAATAGTTGTCGTCTGCTATAAAATATTCCGTAAGTCGATTTTTCATGCTTTTGCGGATACGTAAGTGGCACCTGCGAGACAGTAGACAACCTAAATGGGTTTGTTGTCACGGTATAAAAAGATTGGAGAAAAAAAATTATTAAAAATTAAGTTCCCTCTATTTGACCTTCTAAGCAATAGGTGTCGTCTGCTATAAAATGCTCCACAAGTCGATTTTTCACGTTTTTGCGATTACGTAACCTGCACCTATGAGACGGTAGTCAACGTAAATGGATTTGTCGTCACGGTATAAAGAGACTGGAGAAAAAATATACATTAAAAATTTAGTTCCTTTTGTTTGATCTATTCAATAATAAGCAGTTGCTACTGAAAGAGCCTTCAGTCTTTTTTTAGCCACTTGTCACATTATTATAATTTTTTTTTTTTTGCATGAGCATCACTGGCACATATGAGACGGTAGTCAACGTAACTGGGTTTCTTGTTGCGGTTTGAAGATATTAGAAAAATTACACTTCAGTTGCCTTTGTTTGATATATGAGTTTTCAGTCTTTTTTTAGCCACTTGTCACATTAATTTCAGGGTTTGTTTTTTACACTGTACATTGATCACTTTGGCTCATTGAAAGTTTCAATGTGCAGCATTTATTGTGGGCTGAGAGTTGGAAAAGCAAATCCAGTGAAGGGCTGGGGAGTGGGGGGTGCATCGAGGGTTTAAGGGAATTAACTCTTGCAAGGGTTTTGAAAAGACCAAATCAAGGTCTTCTGCGCCCCTATTTTCTTAAATGTTTGCCTATTTTCAGTGAAATCTGGCATGTGTGGATGGTGCATGCCCGGCAGATTGCCAAGGACTGCACAGCAGCCTTTAAAGAAGACTTTAAATCCACTTTTATGCCGTTTTTTGCACTGTTTTTTATTCGATATATTAAAGCGCCATTTTGGAGCGATTTTGAAGCTCTCTGATTGGCTGATGGGCCCGAGTTTGAATTCTAAGGTCTTCTCTGATTGGCTGTTGGTATCCATTGTTGGTATCCAATCTGATTTCCTTAAAGCTTCTCTGATTGGATAATTTCAGAGAGGGAAGAGATTTGATTGGCTGATGGGAAAGGGGGGGAAATATCTGTTTATCTTTATTAACCTTTTACCACACAATGACGCGGCCTTTTAACACCCCAAAGGCTTATGAAAATAATCTGAGGAAAGGAGAAAATACAGGTTACCAGCATTTTCTCCTTTTCCCACGATGTTTTCCACCCTATCAAAGAAAAAATTTGATTTTGAGTTATTCTTACATCTTATTTTATCTTTTTGGCCTACTTGTAAATTTCTTCAAACAAGAACAAGATTTCTTTTATCGGAAAAAGTTTCCACAACAGCAACCAGTTACTTCTGAATTTTATATTTTTGCACAGCGGTTAAACATAAAATTGACTTTTGACTCGCGCGGTCATCCAAATTGGTTCAATGTTTTCATGACCCTGGTAAGAAAACAGGGAAAATTTTTGTTTACCTTTCTTTGATTTCAACAACAGGTATCAGTTGCCTCCGAAAGTGTGGAAGTTGATTTTACGATTTTATGCGCAGCACGTAACAGTCACGTATGGGTGAGATGGTCATCGTAACCAAATCAATGGCCCTAGTGAGAGGAAATGAAAAAGAAAAATCCCTATAATTGACTTAAGCAATAGTTGTCGTCTGCTATAAAATATTCCGTAAGTCGATTTTTCATGTTTTTGTGGATACGTAAGTGGCACCTGCGAGACAGTAGACAAACTTAATGGGTTTGTTGTCACGGTATAAAAAGATTGGAGAAAAAAAAATTATTAAAAATTAAGTTCCCTCTATTTGACCTTCTAAGCAACAGGTGTCGTCTGCTATAAAATGCTCCACAAGTCGATTTTTCGCGTTTTTGCGATTACGTAACCTGCACCTATGAGACGGTAGTCAACATAAATGGATTTGTCGTCACGGTATAAAGAGACTGGAGAAAAAATATACATTAAAAATTTAGTTCCTTTTGTTTGATTTATGCAATAATAAGCAGTTGCTACTGAAAGAGCCTTCAGTCTTTTTTTTAGCCACTTGTCGCATTATTTTTTTTTTTTTTCGCATGAGCGTAACTGGCACATATGAGACGGTAGTCAACGTAACTGGGTTTCTTGTTGCGGTTTGAAGAGATTAGAAAAATTACACTTCAGTTGCCTTTGTTTGATATATGAGTTTTCAGTCTTTTTTTAGCCAATTGTCACATTAATTTCAGGGTTTGTTTTTTACACTGTACATTGATCACTTTGGCTTATTGAAAGTTTAAATGTGCAGCATTTATTGTGGGCTGAGAGTTGGAAAAGCAAATCCAGTGAAGGGCTGGGGAGTGGGGGGTGCATCGAGGGTTTAAGGGAAGTAACTCTTGCAAGGGTTTTGAAAAGACCAAATCAAGGTCTTCTGCGCCCCTATTTTCTTAAATGTTTGCCTATTTTCCGTGAAATCTGGCATGTGTGGATGGTGCATGCCCGGCAGATTGCCAAGGACTGCACAGCAGCCTTTAAAGAAGACTTTAAATCCACTTTTATGCCGTTTTTTGCACTGTTTTTTATTCGATATATTAAGGCGCCATTTTGGAGCGATTTTGAAGCTCTCTGATTGGCTGATGGGCCCGAGTTTGAATTCTAAGGTCTTCTCTGATTGGCTGTTGGTATCCATTGTTGGTATCCAATCTGATTTCCTTAAAGCTTCTCTGATTGGATAATTTCAGAGAGGGAAAAGATTTGATTGGCTGATGGGAAAGGGGGGGAAATATCTGTTTATCTTTATTAACCTTTTACCACACAATGACGCGGCCTTTTAACACCCCAAAGGCTTATGAAAATAATCTGAGGAAAGGAGAAAATACAGGTTACCAGCATTTTCTCCTTTTCCCACAATGTTTTCCACCCTATCAAAGAAAAAATTTGATTTTGAGTTATTCTTACATCTTATTTTATCTTTTTGGCCTACTTGTAAATTTCTTCAAACAAGAACAAGATTTCTTTTATCGGAAAAAGTTTCCGCAACAGCAACCAGTTACTTCTGAATTTTATATTTTGGCACAGTGGTTAAACATAAAATTGACTTTTGACTCGCGCGGTCATCCAAATTGGTTCAATGTTTTCATGACCCTGGTAAGAAAACAGGGAAAATTTTTGTTTACCTTTCTTTGATTTCAACAACAGGTATCAGTTGCCTCCAAAAGTGTGGAAGTTGATTTTACGATTTTATGCGCAGCACGTAACAGTCACATATGGGTGAGATGGTCATCGTAACCAAATCAATGGCCCTAGTGAGAGAAAATGAAAAAGAAAAATCCCTATAATTGACTTAAGCAATAGTTGTCGTCTGCTATAAAATATTCCGTAAGTCGATTTTTCATGCATTTGCGGATACGTAAGTGGCACCTGCGAGACAGTAGACAACCTAAATGGGTTTGTTGTCACGGTATAAAAAGATTGGAGAAAAAAAATTATTAAAAATTAAGTTCCCTCTATTTGACCTTCTAAGCAACAGGTGTCGTCTGCTATAAAATGCTCCACAAGTCGATTTTTCGCGTTTTTGCGATTACGTAACCTGCACCTATGAGACGGTAGTCAACGTAAATGGATTTGTCGTCACGGTATAAAGAGACTGGAGAAAAAATATACATTAAAAATTTAGTTCCTTTTGTTTGATTTATGCAATAATAAGCAGTTGCTACTGAAAGAGCCTTCAGTCTTTTTTTAGCCACTTGTCGCATTATTTTTTTTTTTTTTTTCGCGTGAGCGTAACTGGCACATATGAGACGGTAGTCAACGTAACTGGGTTTCTTGTTGCGGTTTGAAGAGATTAGAAAAATTACACTTCAGTTGCCTTTGTTTGATATATGAGTTTTCAGTCCTTTTAGCCACTTGTCACATTAATTTCAGGGTTTGTTTCTTACACTGTACATTGATCACTTTGGCACATTGAAAGTTTCAATGTGCAGCAGTTATTGTGGGCTGAGAGTTGGAAAAGCAAATCCAGTGAAGGGCTGGGGAGTGGGGGGTGCATCGAGGGTTTAAGGGAAGTAACTCTTGCAAGGGTTTTGAAAAGACCAAATCAAGGTCTTCTGCGCCCCTATTTTCTTAAATGTTTGCCTATTTTCCGTGAAATCTGGCATGTGTGGATGGTGCATGCCCGGCAGATTGCCAAGGACTGCACAGCAGCCTTTAAAGAAGACTTTGAATCCACTTTTATGCCGTTTTTTGCACTGTTTTTTATTCGATATGTTAAGGCGCCATTTTGGAGCGATTTTGAAGCTCTCTGATTGGCTGATGGGCCCGAGTTTGAATTCTAAGGTCTTCTCTGATTGGCTGTTGGTATCCATTGTTGGTATCCAATCTGATTTCCTTAAAGCTTCTCTGATTGGATAATTTCAGAGAGGGAAGAGATTTGATTGGCTGATGGGAAAGGGGGGGAAATATCTGTTTATCTTTATTAACCTTTTACCACACAATGACGCGGCCTTTTAACACCCCAAAGGCTTATGAAAATAATCTGAGGAAAGGAGAAAATACAGGTTACCAGCATTTTCTCCTTTTCCCACAATGTTTTCCACCCTATCAAAGAAAAAATTTGATTTTGAGTTATTCTTACATCTTATTTTATCTTTTTGGCCTACTTGTAAATTTCTTCAAACAAGAACAAGATTTCTTTTATCGGAAAAAGTTTCCGCAACAGCAACCAGTTACTTCTGAATTTTATATTTTGGCACAGTGGTTAAACATAAAATTGACTTTTGACTCGCGCGGTCATCCAAATTGGTTCAATGTTTTCATGACCCTGGTAAGAAAACAGGGAAAATTTTTGTTTACCTTTCTTTGATTTCAACAACAGGTATCAGTTGCCTCCAAAAGTGTGGAAGTTGATTTTACGATTTTATGCGCAGCACGTAACAGTCACATATGGGTGAGATGGTCATCGTAACCAAATCAATGGCCCTAGTGAGAGAAAATGAAAAAGAAAAATCCCTATAATTGACTTAAGCAATAGTTGTCGTCTGCTATAAAATATTCCGTAAGTCGATTTTTCATGCATTTGCGGATACGTAAGTGGCACCTGCGAGACAGTAGACAACCTAAATGGGTTTGTTGTCACGGTATAAAAAGATTGGAGAAAAAAAATTATTAAAAATTAAGTTCCCTCTATTTGACCTTCTAAGCAACAGGTGTCGTCTGCTATAAAATGCTCCACAAGTCGATTTTTCGCGTTTTTGCGATTACGTAACCTGCACCTATGAGACGGTAGTCAACGTAAATGGATTTGTCGTCACGGTATAAAGAGACTGGAGAAAAAATATACATTAAAAATTTAGTTCCTTTTGTTTGATTTATGCAATAATAAGCAGTTGCTACTGAAAGAGCCTTCAGTCTTTTTTTAGCCACTTGTCGCATTATTTTTTTTTTTTTTTCGCATGAGCGTAACTGGCACATATGAGACGGTAGTCAACGTAACTGGGTTTCTTGTTGCGGTTTGAAGAGATTAGAAAAATTACACTTCAGTTGCCTTTGTTTGATATATGAGTTTTCAGTCTTTTTTTAGCCACTTGTCACATTAATTTCAGGGTTTGTTTTTTACACTGTACATTGATCAGTTTGGCTCATTGAAAGTTTCAATGTGCAGCATTTATTGTGGGCTGAGAGTTGGAAAAGCAAATCCAGTGAAGGGCTGGGGAGTGGGGGGTGCATCGAGGGTTTAAGGGAAGTAACTCTTGCAAGGGTTTTGAAAAGACCAAATCAAGGTCTTCTGCGGGGTCCCTATAAAGTAAGAAACGGAACCGAAACGAAACGCAACGAAACGGAACGAAACGTTATGAAACGGAATGAAACGTTACGAAATGAAACGAAATGCAACGAAACGGAACGAAACGCAACGAAACGGAACGAAACGAAACGAAATAGAACGAAACGGAATATAACGTGAACGAAACGAAACGGAACGAAACGTAATGAAATCTAGCAGCGTTTTTATTTTTAAACTTATCTTTTTGTCTCAATTTATCGTTTTTCTGTTGTACTGTTTCCAATTGTTTTATCCCACAGTGTATTTAAGGCACAAAAAGGATTATGTCGCTGAATTTTTGCGATTTTTTTTGCATTGAAAATCTGGTCAAAGTCAAGATTAAGCACTTAAAACGATAATCCTCTACAAGGGAGTGTAGTTTTAAGGTTGCACAAAAAACATATTAGGTGCAATTTTAAATATTTGACGTGTAGAGAAAATTTAATTTTGTTCTGTCACTATGGTATCAGAGTATTATCACAGGGCGCCGGAATATGGCGAGCCTGGGTAGCACAGTTGGTAGCGTACAGGACTTCAAAACATGGGTCGCCAGTTCAAATATCCATTCGACAAATTTCTTTCCAAAGATTGATGATAGTCATTGCGACAGGATTCATTCTCTCTGTCCTGTGATCACCGATAGTAAGGAATTAAAAGCAGCCAGTGGCTTGGGAAGAATATTACTCTCGAAGTACGAAAAGTAAAAATAACAGCAGGAAAACACAGATAGGTGTAATGCAGCGATTTTGTTTGGTTTGTATTAGAGTTTAATGCCTTTTTAACAGCGTGGGTCATATCATGGCGGTCAGTGTCGCACTAATGTGTTTCCTGGCTTTTTCACACCAGTACTGACCAAGTCCAGGTCACGAGTCTGATGCGCTAACCACTGAGCGATCCGGCCGGGCCCAATGTAGCGATACATGCAACGATACAACTCATGTTGTATAGGGCGTTAAATCTTAAGACATTGTAGTAAAGAGAGAAAATGCTGGTAACGAACATTTTATCCTTTTCTTAAAACATTTTCAAAAGTACTAGTATTCTCCTTTAGGGGCGGTGAAACTCATGATTTTGTAACAAGGGGTTTGTTTCTTTCATGTTTAAATCGAAAACTGAGGTCATATCTGTTCTGCAATGAGAGCTGTGATCGTATGGTGGTTAGTGCTTTGCGAAGTAGCCGACATTTCCGGTTTGAATCCTGGTTACGGCAGGTCTGTGACCGTCGCTATCTCGGCACAGCTTAACAATTTTTAGCTGGCCTTTGACTTGTAAGGCGTCTTACACCACTTTTCATACGATTTCAATTCTATGACTGCTTCGGTTGACTCTGCTGACGTTTTTTATTGTTTTTACCACACAAGCAATTTCATCTCTTTCCTCTTTGTTGTGCATATTGTTGAAAATGTAACACTACGATTAGATACGAGCCTTGCTTTTGGCAAAAGGGAGTTTAATGCCTCGCAGTTATACATGATACCAAGTAGGTCATCATATTATTATGGATACATAATTTCCCTCTTTGTTTAAAAGCCGACTGAATCACGAAGTACACTGGTCCTTTGACAGGTAGAATATTGACTAGGTAGAATATTGACTAACTAGCAAACATTTTCAATTAAGATCAGCCTGCACAGATTGCGCCATGCAGCGATACAACTGATATAATGTTTAGTTTAAACATATTCATCTTACATCGATTGAAAAACAAGTTCTTACAACTTGTACTTATCTCTCGCTATTCTGCTTCCTCGGAACTAAACCAGTACTCGCGCCAAATGTGTGGGCTAATGAAAAATCCCAAAGCTGACACCCGCTCCCGTGTATCAAACTCGGGACCTGATGATTATGAGGCCGACGCTCAACCCTACGACCACGGACGCCACACAATAATGTTGAAAAAGGTGTTAGACACTATATACAGTCAATAAAATCAAGCGTTGGAATATTTCAAGTATGGTTTTTTTCCCAGGGTTTTAATTCTTAATTTGAACAATATTCTGTAAAAGAGAGCTTAACGAATCCGTAAACCGTAAACAGTATCCACCCAGGTCAGCCTGCGCAGTCCCCGCAGGGTGACGTGAGCCGAAACCTTTCCCTATTGGTCACTTTTCTGCCTGTCAAAGGACCAGAGTACTTCATGTTACAGTGCAAAGTTACACACAAAAAAAAGACTTCATGGATCTAAAATTGTGTGAGGACCTACTTAGTATCGTGCATCACGGAGATGTAATCACGGAGATATATTAAGCCCCCTTTTGCCGGAGCATGTATCATTGTATATTTCGTTAACTGTAAGTTAGTATTAACTTATTTTAAAGTCGTCTTTTGGGGCTACTGTTAGTTAAAATTTCTTTATGTACTTTTTAAGAAACCTCTATTTCTATTTAAAATGAACTAGGACAGAGCAAACTGGAAGGTTTCAAACAGTGACTGAAAGGGAAAAATAGTGCATAAAACTTTTGATGTATCCAGAAACCTTAAAATGAATAGGTACATATGCCGCAGACATAATTTCTGTTAGAAAAATAATTTCAAACCTAACATTTTCCAGGGTCCTGAGTGGCTCAGTAGTAAAGTGTAGGACTTGTGACCTGGAGGCTTTGGGCTCAATCCTCACTGGATCCACTGGCTTTTTTGTGGCAAGATCATTCAGAACCCTAGCCAGGTACTGGTGGAACTCACAATACATGAATCTGTAAGCTGTTGCCGTGATATAACTAAAAAATTGTTGAAAGCGGCGTTCAATCTAGAATCAGTCAATCAATCAAAATCGTCTGTCCCGGTCTCGACGATTTTTTACGTATGTCTGTTTCATGCAAAAAAAAAGACATTCAATATAATTAGCCATGTTCAGTGACATAAGGTCTTCGAGGCTACTATTTTGGGATAGAAATCAAAGTGATTGAAAAACAGACAGTGCATGAAGAAAGGTGATATCTGCACAAATGTACAAAATTTAAATAAAGACTCAAAACCGGCATTCTAATTCGTCTGATATAAAATGGATTATTTTTCTAAAGCATCTTGTAAGAATCCAAACCGGTTTCATTACCGGCAGTAGGTGTTATCAAAAGGTCTCGGTAGCTCAGTCAGTACTATACAGGACTTGAGAACAGATAGTCGCTGGTTCGATTCCCTACTCTGCCAATTTCTTTTCGAGGATTGATGATAGTCATTGCAGCAAGATTCATTCCTCTTTCGTCGAAGGCCGTTGTGTCGGCGAGGGTTATGTAGAAAAGCAGAAAAATGGCATGTAAACAACGTTATGTTGAAAACTTTTGTAAGAAATTCCAGGAAAGCACCGATAGACCTGCACTGGCAGCTGCTTTGTAATTGAAATTATGTTGAAATCGGCGTTTAACGCCATACAAAATCAATCATTCATAATCGGTTATCAATGCATTCAACCTTGCTGTATTTGGACATGAATTTTTAATCACAGTATTTATGGAAATAATATACAAAATATCAACCAGACTGCGACGTATTTGCAGTACTGATGGCTGCCAAAAACCATCTTTGCCAGCCAAGGCTGACGATTCGCTACGCTACTCTACCCTTGGCGGGATTTTTACATTTCCTCCAATACGCTTTTTCATTGGATGCAGCCAGTCCTAACTGCAACGGATGAAATCGCTCGTAGCATTTCATCTTTGATAAAAATAGATCAAGATCACTACCCTTCGAATAGAAGGCAAACATGGAAACCCACGTGGATGTCTTCTTATCACTTTCATGTGTATTCGTAAGCGGTTTGTAAACCGATATTTCATTGGATTTTAGAAATATGATGTAAAGGGTGTAATAGAGGGCGCATCGCAGGAATCTCGAAATCGGGCTCAATCAGCCAAGGTAAGATCCAGGTAGTGATCGTAACCTTGGCTCCCGGAGATGGCCAGAAACATGAAGAACATTTTATTGGAGATTTATGCCATAGCGAAGTAAACAATAGTCTAAGTTCACTCAAACCAAGATTAAAATAAAATGTCTTCATTTAAATTGTCAAAATTCACCAAAGTATCACGATCATAGTGCGCCGTCAAAATTTTAAGTCTTACTTCGTAACAATTTCGGCAATCAAAAGTAGGGTTATTTACAAAAACAAATTATGTTTTCCTTCTGCTTGATTTTGTACCAAAAATAGCACTCCGTTTCGTTTCGTTCCGTTTCGTTCTCGTTCCATTCCGTTTCGTTCTATTTCGTTTCGTTTCGTTCCGTTTCGTTGCGTTTCGTTCCGTTTCGTTGCGTTTCGTTCCATTTCGTTGCGTTTCGTTCCGTTTCGTTGCGTTTCGTTTCGGTTCCGTTTCTCAGTTTATAGGGACCCGTCTTCTGCGCCCCTATTTTCTTAAATGTTTGCCTATTTTCAGTGAAATCTGGCATGTGTGGATGGTGCATGCCCGGCAGATTGCCAAGGACTGCACAGCAGCCTTTAAAGAAGACTTTGAATCCACTTTTATGCCGTTTTTTGCACTGTTTTTTATTCGATATATTAAGGCGCCATTTTGGAGCGATTTTGAAGCTCTCTGATTGGCTGATGGGCCCGAGTTTGAATTCTAAGGTCTTCTCTGATTGGCTGTTGGTATCCATTGTTGGTATCCAATCTGATTTCCTTAAAGCTTCTCTGATTGGATAATTTCAGAGAGGGAAGAGATTTGATTGGCTGATGGGAAAGGGGGGGAAATATCTGTTTATCTTTATTAACCTTTTACCACACAATGACGCGGCCTTTTAACACCCCAAAGGCTTATGAAAATAATCTGAGGAAAGGAGAAAATACAGGTTACCAGCATTTTCTCCTTTTCCCACAATGTTTTCCACCCTATCAAAGAAAAAATTTGATTTTGAGTTATTCTTACATCTTATTTTATCTTTTTGGCCTACTTGTAAATTTCTTCAAACAAGAACAAGATTTCTTTTATCGGAAAAAGTTTCCGCAACAGCAACCAGTTACTTCTGAATTTTATATTTTGGCACAGTGGTTAAACATAAAATTGACTTTTGACTCGCGCGGTCATCCAAATTGGTTCAATGTTTTCATGACCCTGGTAAGAAAACAGGGAAAATTTTTGTTTACCTTTCTTTGATTTCAACAACAGGTATCAGTTGCCTCCAAAAGTGTGGAAGTTGATTTTACGATTTTATGCGCAGCACGTAACAGTCACATATGGGTGAGATGGTCATCGTAACCAAATCAATGGCCCTAGTGAGAGAAAATGAAAAAGAAAAATCCCTATAATTGACTTAAGCAATAGTTGTCGTCTGCTATAAAATATTCCGTAAGTCGATTTTTCATGCTTTTGCGGATACGTAAGTGGCACCTGCGAGACAGTAGACAACCTAAATGGGTTTGTTGTCACGGTATAAAAAGATTGGAGAAAAAAAAATTATTAAAAATTAAGTTCCCTCTATTTGACCTTCTAAGCAACAGGTGTCGTCTGCTATAAAATGCTCCACAAGTCGATTTTTCACGTTTTTGCGATTACGTAACCTGCACCTATGAGACGGTAGTCAACGTAAATGGATTTGTCGTCACGGTATAAAGAGACTGGAGAAAAAATATACATTAAAAATTTAGTTCCTTTTGTTTGATCTATTCAATAATAAGCAGTTGCTACTGAAAGAGCCTTCAGTCTTTTTTTAGCCACTTGTCACATTATTATAATTTTTTTTTTTTGCATGAGCGTCACTGGCACATATGAGACGGTAGTCAACATAACTGGGTTTCTTGTTGCGGTTTGAAGATATTAGAAAAATTACACTTCAGTTGCCTTTGTTTGATATATGAGTTTTCAGTCTTTTTTTAGCCACTTGTCACATTAATTTCAGGGTTTGTTTTTTACACTGTACATTGATCACTTTGGCTCATTGAAAGTTTCAATGTGCAGCATTTATTGTGGGCTGAGAGTTGGAAAAGCAAATCCAGTGAAGTGCTGGGGAGTGGGGGGTGCATCGAGGGTTTAAGGGAATTAACTCTTGCAAGGGTTTTGAAAAGACCAAATCAAGGTCTTCTGCGCCCCTATTTTCTTAAATGTTTGCCTATTTTCAGTGAAATCTGGCATGTGTGGATGGTGCATGCCCGGCAGATTGCCAAGGACTGCACAGCAGCCTTTAAAGAAGACTTTAAATCCACTTTTATGCCGTTTTTTGCACTGTTTTTTATTCGATATATTAAAGCGCCATTTTGGAGCGATTTTGAAGCTCTCTGATTGGCTGATGGGCCCGAGTTTGAATTCTAAGGTCTTCTCTGATTGGCTGTTGGTATCCATTGTTGGTATCCAATCTGATTTCCTTAAAGCTTCTCTGATTGGATAATTTCAGAGAGGGAAGAGATTTGATTGGCTGATGGGAAAGGGGGGGAAATATCTGTTTATCTTTATTAACCTTTTACCACACAATGACGCGGCCTTTTAACACCCCAAAGGCTTATGAAAATAATCTGAGGAAAGGAGAAAATACAGGTTACCAGCATTTTCTCCTTTTCCCACAATGTTTTCCACCCTATCAAAGAAAAAATTTGATTTTGAGTTATTCTTACATCTTATTTTATCTTTTTGGCCTACTTGTAAATTTCTTCAAACAAGAACAAGATTTCTTTTATCGGAAAAAGTTTCCGCAACAGCAACCACTTGCTTCTGAATTTTATATTTTCGCACAGTGGTTCAACATAAAATTGACTTTTGACTCGCGCGGTCATCCAAATTGGTTCAATGTTTTCATGACCCTGGTAAGAAAACAGGGAAAATTTTTGTTTACCTTTCTTTGATTTGAACAAAAGGTATCAGTTGTTCCGAAAGTGTGGAAGTTGATTTTACGATTTTATGCGCAGCACGTAACAGTCACGTATGGGTGAGATGGTCATCGTAACCAAATCAATGGCCCTAGTGAGAGAAAATGAAAAAGAAAAATCCCTATAATTGACTTAAGCAATAGTTGTCGTCTGCTATAAAATATTCCGTAAGTCGATTTTCCATGTTTTTGCGGATACGTAAGTGGCACCTGTGAGACAGTAGACAACCTAAATGGGTTTGTTGTCACGGTATAAAAAGATTGGAGAAAAAAAATTATTAAAAATTAAGTTCCCTCTATTTGACCTTCTAAGCAACAGGTGTCGTCTGCTATAAAACGCTCCACAAGTCGATTTTTCGCGTTTTTGCGATTACGTAACCTGCACCTGTGAGATGGTAGTCAACATAAATGGATTTGTCGTCACGGTATAAAGAGACTGGAGAAAAAATATACATTAAAAATTTAGTTCCTTTTGTTTGATTTATTCAATAATAAGCAGTTGCTACTGAAAGAGCCTTCAGTCTTTTTTTAGCCACTTGTCGCATTATTATTTTTTTTTTTCGCATGAGCATACCTGGCACATATGAGACAGTAGTCAACGTAACTGGGTTTCTTGTTGCGGTTTGAAGAGATTAGAAAAATTACACTTCAGTTGCCTTTGTTTGATATATGAGTTTTCAGTCTTTTTTTAGCCACTTGTCACATTAATTTCAGGGTTTGTTTCTTACACTGTACATTGATCACTTTGGCTCATTGAAAGTTTCAATGTGCAGCATTTATTGTGGGCTGAGAGTTGGAAAAGCAAATCCAGTGAAGGGCTGGGGAGTGGGGGGTGCATCGAGGGTTTAAGGGAATTAACTCTTGCAAGGGTTTTGAAAAGACCAAATCAAGGTCTTCTGCGCCCCTATTTTCTTAAATGTTTGCCTATTTTCAGTGAAATCTAGCATGTGTGGATGGTGCATGCCCGGCAGATTGCCAAGGACTGCAATGCAGCCGTTAAAGAAGACTTTAAATCCACTTTTATGCCGTTTTTTGCACTGTTTTTTATTCGATATATTAAGGCGCCATTTTGGATCGATTTTGAAGCTCTCTGATTGGCTGATGGGCCCGAGTTTGAATTCTAAGGTCTTCTCTGATTGGCTGTTGGTATCCATTGTTGGTATCCAATCTGATTTCCTTAAAGCTTCTCTGATTGGATAATTTCAGAGAGGGAAGAGATTTGATTGGCTGATGGGAAAGGGGGGGAAATATCTGTTTATCTTTATTAACCTTTTACCACACAATGACGCGGCCTTTTAACACCCCAAAGGCTTATGAAAATAATCTGAGGAAAGGAGAAAATACAGGTTACCAGCATTTTCTCCTTTTCCCACAATGTTTTCCACCGTATCAAAGAAAAATTTGATTTTGAGTTATTCTTACATCTTATTTCATCTTTTTGGCCTACTTGTAAATTTCTTCAAACAAGAACAAGATTTCTTTTATCGGAAAAAGTTTCCGCAACAGCAACCACTTGCTTCTGAATTTTATATTTTCGCACAGCAGTTCAACATAAAATTGACTTTTGACTCACGCGGTCATCCAAATTGGTTCAATGTTTTCATGACCCTGGTAAGAAAACAGGGAAAATTTTTGTTTACCTTTCTTTGATTTGAACAACAGGTATCAGTTGCCTCCGAAAGTGTGGAAGTTGATTTTACGATTTTATGCGCAGGTCGTAACAGTCACGTATGGGTGAGATGGTCATCGTAACCAAATCAATGGCCCTAGTGAGAGAAAATGAAAAAGAAAAATCCCTATAATTGACTTAAGCAATAGTTGTCGTCTGCTATAAAATATTCCGTAAGTCCATTTTTCATGTTTTTGTGGATACGTAAGTGGCACCTGCGAGACAGTAGACAACCTAAATGGGTTTGTTGTCACGATATAAAAAGATTGGAGAAAAAAAATTATTAAAAATTAAGTTCCCTCTATTTGACCTTCTAAGCAACAGGTGTCGTCTGCTATAAAATGCTCCACAAGTCGATTTTTCGCGATTTTGCGATTAGGTAACCTGCACCTATGAGACGGTAGTCAACGTAAATGGATTTGTCGTCACGGTATAAAGAGACTGCAGAAAAAATATACATTAAAAATTTAGTTCCTTTTGTTTGATTTATGCAATAATAAGCAGTTGCTACTGAAAGAGCCTTCAGTCTTTTTTTAGCCACTTGTCGCATTATTTTTTTTTTTTTTTCGCATGAGCGTAACTGGCACATATGAGACGGTAGTCAACGTAACTGGGTTTCTTGTTGTGGTTTGAAGAGATTAGAAAAATTACACTTCAGTTGCCTTTGTTTGATATATGAGTTTTCAGTCTTTTTTTAGCCACTTGTCACATTAATTTCAGGGTTTGTTTTTTACACTGTACATTGATCACTTTGGCTCATTGAAAGTTTCAATGTGCAGCATTTATTGTGGGCTGAGAGTTGGAAAAGCAAATCCAGTGAAGGGCTGGGGAGTGGGGGAGTGCATCGAGGGTTTAAGGGAATTAACTCTTGCAAGGGTTTTGAAAAGACCAAATCAAGGTCTTCTGCGCCCCTATTTTCTTAAATGTTTGCCTATTTTCAGGGATGGGCATGTGTGGATGGTGCATGCCCGGCAGATTGCCAAGGACTGCACAGCAGCCTTTAAAGAAGACTTTAAATCCACTTTTATGCCGTTTTTTGCACTGTTTTTTATTCGATATATTAAGGCGCCATTTTGGAGCGATGTTGAAGCTCTCTGATTGGCTGATGGGCCCGAGTTTGAATTCTAAGGTCTTCTCTGATTGGCTGTTGGTATCCATTGTTGGTATCCAATCTGATTTCCTTAAAGCTTCTCTGATTGGATAATTTCAGAGAGGGAAGAGATTTGATTGGCTGATGGGAAAGGGGGGGAAATATCTGTTTATCTTTATTAACCTTTTACCACACAATGACGCGGCCTTTTAACACCCCAAAGGCTTATGAAAATAATCTGAGGAAAGGAGAAAATACAGGTTACCAGCATTTTCTCCTTTTCCCACAATGTTTTCCACCCTATCAAAGAAAAAATTTGATTTTGAGTTATTCTTACATCTTATTTTATCTTTTTGGCCTACTTGTAAATTTCTTCAAACAAGAACAAGATTTCTTTTATCGGAAAAAGTTTCCGCAACAGCAACCAGTTGCTTCTGAATTTTATATTTTCGCACAGCGGTTAAACATAAAATTGACTTTTGACTCGCGCGGTCATCCAAATTGGTTCAATGTTTTCATGACCCTGGTAAGAAAACAGGGAAAATTTTTGTTTACCTTTCTTTGATTTGAACAACAGGTATCAGTTGCCTCCGAAAGTGTGGAAGTTGATTTTACGATTTTATGCGCAGCACGTAACAGTCACGTATGGGTGAGATGGTCATCGTAACCAAATCAATGGCCCTAGTGAGAGAAAATGAAAAAGAAAAATCCCTATAAATGACTTAAGCAATAGTTGTCGTCTGCTATAAAATATTCCGTAAGTCGATTTTTCATGTTTTTGCGGATACGTAAGTGGCACCTGCGAGACAGTAGACAACCTAAATGGGTTTGTTGTCTCGGTATAAAAAGATTGGAGAAAAAAAATTATTAAAAATTAAGTTCCCTCTATTTGACCTTCTAAGCAACAGGTGTCGTCTGCTATAAAATGCTCCACAAGTCGATTTTTCGCGTTTTTGCGATTACGTAACCTGCACCTATGAGACGGTAGTCAACGTAAATGGATTTGTCGTCACGGTATAAAGAGACTGGAGAAAAAATATACATTAAAAATTTAGTTCCTTTTGTTTGATTTATGCAATAATAAGCAGTTGCTACTGAAAGAGCCTTCAGTCTTTTTTTAGCCACTTGTCGCATTATTTTATTTTTTTTTTTTCGCATGAGCGGAACTGGCACATATGAGACGGTAGTCAACGTAACTGGGTTTCTTGTTGCGGTTTGAAGAGATTAGAAAAATTACACTTCAGTTGCCCTGGTTTGATATATGAGTTTTCAGTCTTTTTTTAGCCACTTGTCACATTAATTTCAGGGTTTGTTTTTTACACTATACATTGATCACTTTGGCTCATTGAAAGTTTCAATGTGCAGCATTTATTGTGGGCTGAGAGTTGGAAAAGCAAATCCAGTGAAGGGCTGGGGAGTGGGGGGTGCATCGAGGGTTTAAGGGAATTAACTCTTGCAAGGGTTTTGAAAAGACCAAATCAAGGTCTTTTGCGCCCCTATTTTCTTAAATGTTTGCCTATTTTCAGTGAAATCTGGCATGTGTGGATGGTGCATGCACGGCAGATTGCCAAGGACTGCACAGCAGCCTTTAAAGAAGACTTTAAATCCACTTTTATGCCGTTTTTTGCACTGTTTTTTACTCGATATATTAAGGCGCCATTTTGGAGCGATTTTGAAGCTCTCTGATTGGCTGATGGGCCCGAGTTTGAATTCTAAGGTCTTCTCTGATTGGCTGTTGGTATCCATTGTTGGTATCCAATCTGATTTCCTTAAAGCTTCTCTGATTGGATAATTTCAGAGAGGGAAGAGATTTGATTGGCTGATGGGAAAGGGGGGGAAATATCTGTTTATCTTTATTAACCTTTTACCACACAATGACGCGGCCTTTTAACACCCCAAAGGCTTATGAAAATAATCTGAGGAAAGGAGAAAATACAGGTTACCAGCATTTTCTCCTTTTCCCACAATGTTTTCCACCCTATCAAAGAAAAAATTTGATTTTGAGTTATTCTTACATCTTATTTTATCTTTTTGGCCTACTTGTAAATTTCTTCAAACAAGAACAAGATTTCTTTTATCGGAAAAAGTTTCTGCAACAGCAACCACTTGCTTCTGAATTTTATATTTTCGCACAGCGGTTAAACATAAAATTGACTTTTGACTCGCGCGGTCATCCAAATTGGTTCAATGTTTTCATGACCCTGGTAAGAAAACAGGGAAAATTTTTGTTTACCTTTCTTTGATTTGAACAACAGGTATCAGTTGCCTCCCAAAGTGTGGAAGTTGATTTTACGATTTTATGCGCAGCACGTAACAGTCACGTATGGGTGAGATGGTCATCGTAACCAAATCAATGGCCCTAGTGAGAGAAAATGAAAAAGAAAAATCCCTATAAATGACTTAAGCAATAGTTGTCGTCTGCTATAAAATATTCCGTAAGTCGATTTTTCATGTTTTTGCGGATACGTAAGTGGCACCTGTGAGACAGTAGACAACCTAAATGGGTTTGTTGTCACGGTATAAAACGATTGGAGAAAAAAAATTATTAAAAATTAAGTTCCCTCTATTTGACCTTCTAAGCAACAGGTGTCGTCTGCTATAAAATGCTCCACAAGTCGATTTTTCGCGTTTTTGCGATTACGTAACCTGCACCTATGAGACGGTAGTCAACGTAAATGGATTTGTTGTCACGGTATAAAGAGACTGGAGAAAAAATATACATTAAAAATTTAGTTCCTTTTGTTTGATTTATGCAATAATAAGCAGTTGCTACTGAAAGAGCCTTCAGTCTTTTTTTAGCCACTTGTCGCATTATTTTTTTTTTTTTTTTTCGCATGAGCGGAACTGGCACATATGAGACGGTAGTCAACGTAACTGGGTTTCTTGTTGCGGTTTGAAGAGATTAGAAAAATTACACTTCAGTTGCCTTGGTTTGATATATGAGTTTTCAGTCTTTTTTTAGCCACTTGTCACATTAATTTCAGGGTTTGTTTTTTACACTGTACATTGATCACTTTGGCTCATTGAAAGTTTCAATGTGCAGCATTTATTGTGGGCTGAGAGTTGGAAAAGCAAATCCAGTGAAGGGCTGGGGAGTGGGGGGTGCATCGAGGGTTTAAGGGAATTAACTCTTGCAAGGGTTTTGAAAAGACCAAATCAAGGTCTTCTGCGCCCCTATTTTCTTAAATGTTTGCCTATTTTCAGTGAAATCTGGCATGTGTGGATGGTGCATGCCCGGCAGATTGCCAAGGACTGCACAGCAGCCTTTAAAGAAGACTTTGAATCCACTTTTATGCCGTTTTTTGCACTGTTTTTTATTCGATATATTAAGGCGCCATTTTGGAGCGATTTTGAAGCTCTCTGATTGGCTGATGGGCCCGAGTTTGAATTCTAAGGTCTTCTCTGATTGGCTGTTGGTATCCATTGTTGGTATCCAATCTGATTTCCTTAAAGCTTCTCTGATTGGATAATTTCAGAGAGGGAAGAGATTTGATTGGCTGATGGGAAAGGGGGTGGGAAATATCTGTTTATCTTTATTAACCTTTTACCACACAATGACGCGGCCTTTTAACACCCCAAAGGCTTATGAAAATAATCTGAGGAAAGGAGAAAATACAGGTTACCAGCATTTTCTCCTTTTCCCACAATGTTTTCCACCCTATCAAAGAAAAAATTTGATTTTGAGTTATTTTTACATCTTATTTAATCTTTTTGGCCTACTTGTAAATTTCTTCAAACAAGAACAAGATTTCTTTTATCGGAAAAAGTTTCCGCAACAGCAACCAGTTACTTCTGAATTTTATATTTTGGCACAGTGGTTAAACATAAAATTGACTTTTGACTTGCGCGGTCATCCAAATTGGTTCAATGTTTTCATGACCCTGGTAAGAAAACAGGGAAAATTTTTGTTTACCTTTCTTTGATTTCAACAACAGGTATCAGTTGCCTCCAAAAGTGTGGAAGTTGATTTTACGATTTTATGCGCAGCACGTAACAGTCACATATGGGTGAGATGGTCATCGTAACCAAATCAATGGCCCTAGTGAGAGAAAATGAAAAAGAAAAATCCCTATAATTGACTTAAGCAATAGTTGTCGTCTGCTATAAAATATTCCGTAAGTCGATTTTTCATGCATTTGCGGATACGTAAGTGGCACCTGCGAGACAGTAGACAACCTAAATGGGTTTGTTGTCACGGTATAAAAAGATTGGAGAAAAAAAATTATTAAAAATTAAGTTCCCTCTATTTGACCTTCTAAGCAACAGGTGTCGTCTGCTATAAAATGCTCCACAAGTCGATTTTTCGCGTTTTTGCGATTAGGTAACCTGCACCTATGAGACGGTAGTCAACGTAAATGGATTTGTCGTCACGGTATAAAGAGACTGGAGAAAAAATATACATTAAAAATTTAGTTCCTTTTGTTTGATTTATGCAATAATAAGCAGTTGCTACTGAAAGAGCCTTCAGTCTTTTTTTAGCCACTTGTCGCATTATTTTTTTTTTTTTTTTCGCATGAGCGTAACTGGCACATATGAGACGGTAGTCAACGTAACTAGGTTTCTTGTTGCGGTTTGAAGAGATTAGAAAAATTACACTTCAGTTGCCTTTGTTTGATATATGAGTTTTCAGTCTTTTTAGCCACTTGTCACATTAATTTCAGGGTTTGTTTTTTACACTGTACATTGATCACTTTGGCACATTGAAAGTTTCAATGTGCAGCATTTATTGTGGGCTGAGAGTTGGAAAAGCAAATCCAGTGAAGGGCTGGGGAGTGGGGGGTGCATCGAGGGTTTAAGGGAAGTAACTCTTGCAAGGGTTTTGAAAAGACCAAATCAAGGTCTTCTGCGCCCCTATTTTCTTAAATGTTTGCCTATTTTCCGTGAAATCTGGCATGTGTGGATGGTGCATGCCCGGCAGATTGCCAAGGACTGCACAGCAGCCTTTAAAGAAGACTTTGAATCTACTTTTATGCCGTTTTTTGCACTGTTTTTTATTCGATATATTAAGGCGCCATTTTGGAGCGATTTTGAAGCTCTCTGATTGGCTGATGGGCCCGAGTTTGAATTCTAAGGTCTTCTCTGATTGGCTGTTGGTATCCATTGTTGGTATCCAATCTGATTTCCTTAAAGCTTCTCTGATTGGATAATTTCAGAGAGGGAAGAGATTTGATTGGCTGATGGGAAAGGGGTGGGAAATATCTGTTTATCTTTATTAACCTTTTACCACACAATGACGCGGCCTTTTAACACCCCAAAGGCTTATGAAAATAATCTGAGGAAAGGAGAAAATACAGGTTACCAGCATTTTCTCCTTTTCCCACAATGTTTTCCACCCTATCAAAGAAAAAATTTGATTTTGAGTTATTCTTACATCTTATTTTATCTTTTTGGCCTACTTGTAAATTTCTTCAAACAAGAACAAGATTTCTTTTATCGGAAAAAGTTTCCGCAACAGCAACCAGTTACTTCTGAATTTTATATTTTGGCACAGTGGTTAAACATAAAATTGACTTTTGACTCGCGCGGTCATCCAAATTGGTTCAATGTTTTCATGACCCTGGTAAGAAAACAGGGAAAATTTTTGTTTACCTTTCTTTGATTTCAACAACAGGTATCAGTTGCCTCCAAAAGTGTGGAAGTTGATTTTACGATTTTATGCGCAGCACGTAACAGTCACATATGGGTGAGATGGTCATCGTAACCAAATCAATGGCCCTAGTGAGAGAAAATGAAAAAGAAAAATCCCTATAATTGACTTAAGCAATAGTTGTCGTCTGCTATAAAATATTCCGTAAGTCGATTTTTCATGCATTTGCGGATACGTAAGTGGCACCTGCGAGACAGGAGACAACCTAAATGGGTTTGTTGTCACGATATAAAAAGATTGGAGAAAAAAAATGATTAAAAATTAAGTTCCCTCTATTTGACCTTCTAAGCAACAGGTGTCGTCTGCTATAAAATGCTCCACAAGTCGATTTTTCGCGTTTTTGCGATTACGTAACCTGCACCTATGCGACGGTAGTCAACGTAAATGGATTTGTCGTCACGGTATAAAGAGACTGGAGAAAAAATATACATTAAAAATTTAGTTCCTTTTGTTTGATTTATGCAATAATAAGCAGTTGCTTCTGAAAGAGCCTTCAGTCTTTTTTTAGCCACTTGTCGCATTATTTTTTTTTTTTTTTTCGCATGAGCGTAACTGGCACATATGAGACGGTAGTCAACGTAACTGGGTTTCTTGTTGCGGTTTGAAGAGATTAGAAAAATTACACTTCAGTTGCCTTTGTTTGATATATGAGTTTTCAGTCTTTTTAGCCACTTGTCACATTAATTTCAGGGTTTGTTTTTTACACTGTACATTGATCACTTTGGCACATTGAAAGTTTCAATGTGCAGCATTTATTGTGGGCTGAGAGTTGGAAAAGCATATCCAGTGAAGGGCTGGGGAGTGGGGGGTGCATCGAGGGTTTAAGGGAAGTAACTCTTGCAAGGGTTTTGAAAAGACCAAATCAAGGTCTTCTGCGCCCCTATTTTCTTAAATGTTTGCCTATTTTCAGTGAAATCTGGCATGTGTGGATGGTGCATGCCCGGCAGATTGCCAAGGACTGCACAGCAGCCTTTAAAGAAGACTTTGAATCCACTTTTATGCCGTTTTTTGCACTGTTTTTTATTCGATATATTAAGGCGCCATTTTGGAGCGATTTTGAAGCTCTCTGATTGGCTGATGGGCCCGAGTTTGAATTCTAAGGTCTTCTCTGATTGGCTGTTGGTATCCATTGTTGGTATCCAATCTGATTTCCTTAAAGCTTCTCTGATTGGATAATTTCAGAGAGGGAAGAGATTTGATTGGCTGATGGGAAAGGGGGGGAAATATCTGTTTATCTTTATTAACCTTTTACCACACAATGACGCGGCCTTTTAACACCCCAAAGGCTTATGAAAATAATCTGAGGAAAGGAGAAAATACAGGTTACCAGCATTTTCTCCTTTTCCCACAATGTTTTCCACCCTATCAAAGAAAAAATTTGATTTTGAGTTATTTTTACATCTTATTTAATCTTTTTGGCCTACTTGTAAATTTCTTCAAACAAGAACAAGATTTCTTTTATCGGAAAAAGTTTCCGCAACAGCAACCAGTTACTTCTGAATTTTATATTTTGGCACAGCGGTTAAACATAAAATTGACTTTTGACTCGCGCGGTCATCCAAATTGGTTCAATGTTTTCATGACCCTGGTAAGAAAACAGGGAAAATTTTTGTTTACCTTTCTTTGATTTTAACAATAGGTATCAGTTGCCTCCGAAAGTGTGGAAGTTGATTTTACGATTTTATGCGCAGCACGTAACAGTCACGTATGGGTGAGATGGTCATCGTAACCAAATCAATGGCCCTAGTGAGAGAAAATGAAAAAGGAAAATCCCTATAATTGACTTAAGCAATAGTTGTCGTCTGCTATAAAATATTCCGTAAGTCGATTTTTCATGTTTTTGTGGATACGTAAGTGGCACCTGCGAGACAGTAGACAACCTAAATGGGTTTGTTGTCACGGTATAAAAAGATTGGAGAAAAAAAATTATTAAAAATTAAGTTCCCTCTATTTGACCTTCTAAGCAACAGGTGTCGTCTGCTATAAAATGCTCCACATGTCGATTTTTCGCGTTTTTGCGATTACGTAACCTGCACCTATGAGACGGTAGTCAACTTAAATGGATTTGTCGTCACGGTATAAAGAGACTGGAGAAAAAATATATATTAAAAATTTAGTTCCTTTTGTTTGATTTATGCAATTATAAGCAGTTGCTACTGAAAGAGCCTTCAGTCTTTTTTTAGCCACTTGTCGCATTATTTTTATTTTTTTTTCGCATGAGCGTAACTGGCACATATGAGACGGTAGTCAACGTAACTGGGTTTCTTGTTGCGGTTTGAAGAGATTAGAAAAATTACACTTCAGTTGCCTTTGTTTGATATATGAGTTTTCAGTCTTTTTTTAGCCACTTGTCACATTAATTTCAGGGTTTGTTTTTTACACTGTACATTGATCACTTTGGCTCATTGAAAGTTTCAATGTGCAGCATTTATTGTGGGCTGAGAGTTGGAAAAGCAAATCCAGTGAAGGGCTGGGGAGTGGGGGGTGCATCGAGGGTTTAAGGGAATTAACTCTTGCAAGGGTTTTGAAAAGACCAAATCAAGGTCTTCTGCGCCCCTATTTTCTTAAATGTTTGCCTATTTTCAGTGAAATCTGGCATGTGTGGATGGTGCATGCCCGGCAGATTGCCAAGGACTGCACAGCAGCCTTTAAAGAAGACTTTGAATCCACTTTTATGCCGTTTTTTGCACTGTTTTTTATTCGATATATTAAGGCGCCATTTTGGAGCGATTTTGAAGCTCTCTGATTGGCTGATGGGCCCGAGTTTGAATTCTAAGGTCTTCTCTGATTGGCTGTTGGTATCCATTGTTGGTATCCAATCTGATTTCCTTAAAGCTTCTCTGATTGGATAATTTCAGAGAGGGAAGAGATTTGATTGGCTGATGGGAAAGGGGGGGAAATATCTGTTTATCTTTATTAACCTTTTACCACACAATGACGCGGCCTTTTAACACCCCAAAGGCTTATGAAAATAATGAGGAAAGGAGAAATTACAGGTTACCAGCATTTTCTCCTTCTCCCACAATGTTTTCCACCCTATCAAAGAAAAAATTTGATTTTGAGTTATTCTTACATCTTATTTTATCTTTTTGGCCTACTTGTAAATTTCTTCAAACAAGAACAAGATTTCTTTTATCGGAAAAAGTTTCCGCAACAGCAACCAGTTACTTCTGAATTTTATATTTTGGCACAGCGGTTAAACATAAAATTGACTTTTGACTCGCGCGGTCATCCAAATTGGTTCAATGTTTTCATGACCCTGGTAAGAAAACAGGGAAAATTTTTGTTTACCTTTCTTTGATTTTAACAATAGGTATCAGTTGCCTCCGAAAGTGTGGAAGTTGATTTTACGATTTTATGCGCAGGACGTAACAGTCACATATGGGTGAGATGGTCATCGTAACCAAATCAATGGCCCTAGTGAGAGAAAATGAAAAAGAAAAATCCCTATAATTGACTTAAGCAATAGTTGTCGTCTGCTATAAAATATTCCGTAAGTCGATTTTTCATGTTTTTGTGGATACGTAAGTGGCACCTGCGAGACAGTAGACAACCTAAATGGGTTTGTTGTCATGGTATAAAAAGATTGGAGAAAAAAAATTATTAAAAATTAAGTTCCCTCTATTTGACCTTCTAAGCAACAGGTGTCGTCTGCTATAAAATGCTCCACATGTCGATTTTTCGCGTTTTTGCGATTACGTAACCTGCACCTATGAGACTGTAGTCAACATAAATGGATTTGTCGTCACGGTATAAAGAGACTGGAGAAAAAATATATATTAAAAATTTAGTTCCTTTTGTTTGATTTATTCAATTATAAGCAGTTGCTACTGAAAGAGCCTTCAGTATTTTTTTAGCCACTTGTCGCATTATTTTTTTTTTTTTTTCGCATGAGCGTAACTGGCACATATGAGATGGTAGTCAACGTAACTGGGTTTCTTGTTGCGGTTTGAAGAGATTAGAAAAATTACACTTCAGTTGCCTTTGTTTGATATATGAGTTTTCAGTCTTTTTTTAGCCACTTGTCACATTAATTTCAGGGTTTGTTTTTTACACTGTACATTGATCACTTTGGCTCATTGAAAGTTTCAATGTGCAGCATTTATTGTGGGCTGAGAGTTGGAAAAGCATATCCAGTGAAGGGCTGGGGAGTGGGGGGTGCATCGAGGGTTTAAGGGAATTAACTCTTGCAAGGGTTTTGAAAAGACCAAATCAAGGTCTTCTGCGCCCCTATTTTCTTAAATGTTTGCCTATTTTCAGTGAAATCTGGCATGTGTGGATGGTGCACGCCCGGCAGATTGCCAAGGACTGCACAGCAGCCTTTAAAGAAGACTTTAAATCCACTTTTATGCCGTTTTTTGCACTGTTTTTTATTCGATATATTAAGGCGCCATTTTGGAGCGATTTTGAAGCTCTCTGATTGGCTGATGGGCCCGAGTTTGAATTCTAAGGTCTTCTCTGATTGGCTGTTGGTATCCATTGTTGGTATCCAATCTGATTTCCTTAAAGCTTCTCTGATTGGATAATTTCAGAGAGGGAAGAGATTTGATTGGCTGATGGGAAAGGGGGGGAAATATCTGTTTATCTTTATTAACCTTTTACCACACAATGACGCGGCCTTTTAACACCCCAAAGGCTTATGCAAAAAAAGAGGAAAGGAGAAAATACAGGTTACCAGTATTTTCTCCTTTTCCCACAATGTTTTCCACCCTATCAAAGAAAAAATTTGATTTTGAGTTATTCTTACATCTTATTTTATCTTTTTGGCCTACTTGTAAATTTCTTCAAACAAGAACAAGATTTCTTTTATCGGAAAAAGTTTCCGCAACAGCAACCAGTTACTTCTGAATTTTATACTTTGGCACAGCGGTTAAACATAAAATTGACTTTTGACTCGCCCGGTCATCCAAATTGGTTCAATGTTTTCATGACCCTGGTAAGAAAACAGGGAAAATTTTTGTTTACCTTTCTTTGATTTCAACAACAGGTATCAGTTGCCTCGGAAAGTGTGGAAGTTGATTTTACGATTTTATGCGCAGCACGTAACAGTCACGTATGGGTGAGATGGTCATCGTAACCAAATCAATGGCCCTAGTGAGAGAAAATGAAAAAGAAAAATCCCTATAATTGACTTAAGCAATAGTTGTCGTCTGCTATAAAATATTCCGTAAGTCGATTTTGCATGCTTTTGCGGATACGTAAGTGGCACCTGCGAGACAGTAGACAACCTAAATGGGTTTGTTGTCACGGTATAAAAAGATTGGAGAAAAAAAAATTATTAAAAATTAAGTTCCCTCTATTTGACCTTCTAAGCAACAGGTGTCGTCTGCTATAAAATGCTCCACAAGTCGATTTTTCACGTTTTTGCGATTACGTAACCTGCACCTATGAGACGGTAGTCAACGTAAATGGATTTGTCGTCACGGTATAAAGAGACTGGAGAAAAAATATACATTAAAAATTTAGTTCCTTTTGTTTGATTTATTCAATAATAAGCAGTTGCTACTGAAAGAGCCTTCAGTCTTTTTTTAGCCACTTGTCACATTATTATAATTTTTTTTTTTTTGCATGAGCGTAACTGGCACATATGAGACGGTAGTCAACGTAACTGGGTTTCTTGTTGCGGTTTGAAGAGATTAGAAAAATTACACTTCAGTTGCCTTTGTTTGATATATGAGTTTTCAGTCTTTTTTTAGCCACTTGTCACATTAATTTCAGGGTTTGTTTTTTACACTGTACATTGATCACTTTGGCTCATTGAAAGTTTCAATGTGCAGCATTTATTGTGGGCTGAGAGTTGGAAAAGCAAATCCAGTGAAGGGCTGGGGAGTGGGGGGTGCATCGAGGGTTTAAGGGAATTAACTCTTGCAAGGGTTTTGAAAAGACCAAATCAAGGTCTTCTGCGCCCCTATTTTCTTAAATGTTTGCCTATTTTCAGTGAAATCTGGCATGTGTGGATGGTGCATGCCCGGCAGATTGCCAAGGACTGCACAGCAGCCTTTAAAGAAGACTTTAAATCCACTTTTATGCCGTTTTTTGCACTGTTTTTTATTCGATATATTAAAGCGCCATTTTGGAGCGATTTTGAAGCTCTCTGATTGGTTGATGGGCCCGAGTTTGAATTCTAAGGTCTTCTCTGATTGGCTGTTGGTATCCATTGTTGGTATCCAATCTGATTTCCTTAAAGCTTCTCTGATTGGATAATTTCAAAGAGGAAAGAGATTTGATTGGCTGATGGGAAAGGGGGGGAAATATCTGTTTATCTTTATTAACCTTTTACCACACAATGACGCGGCCTTTTAACACCCCAAAGGCTTATGAAAATAATCTGAGGAAAGGAGAAAATACAGGTTACCAGCATTTTCTCCTTTTCCCACAATGTTTTCCACCCTATCAAAGAAAAAATTTGATTTTGAGTTATTCTTACATCTTATTTTATCTTTTTGGCCTACTTGTAAATTTCTTCAAACAAGAACAAGATTTCTTTTATCGGAAAAAGTTTCCGCAACAGCAACCAGTTACTTCTGAATTATATATTTTGGCACAGCGGTTAAACATAAAATTGACTTTTGACTCGCGCGGTCATCCAAATTGGTTCAATGTTTTCATGACCCTGGTAAGAAAGCAGGGAAAATTTTTGTTTACCTTTCTTTGATTTGAACAACAGGTATCAGTTGCCTCCAAAAGTGTGGAAGTTGATTTTACGATTTTATGCGCAGCACGTAACAGTCACGTATGGGTGAGATGGTCATCGTAACCAAATCAATGGCCCTAGTGAGAGGAAATGAAAAAGAAAAATCCCTATAATTGACTAAAGCAATAGTTGTCGTCTGCTAGAGAATATTCCGTAAGTCGATTTTTCATGTTTTTGTGGATACGTAAGTGGCACCTGCGAGACAGTAGACAAACTAAATGGGTTTGTTGTCATGGTATAAAAAGATTGGAGAAAAAAAATTATTAAAAATTAAGTTCCCTCTATTTGACCTTCTAAGCAACAGGTGTCGTCTGCTATAAAATGCTCCACAAGTCGATTTTTCGCGTTTTTGCGATTACGTAACCTGCACCTATGAGACGGTAGTCAACGTAAATGGATTTGTCGTCACGGTATAAAGAGACTGGAGAAAAAATATACATTAAAAATTTAGTTCCTTTTGTTTGATTTATGCAATAATAAGCAGTTGCTACTGAAAGAGCCTTCAGTCTTTTTTTAGCCACTTGTCGCATTATTTTTTTTTTTTTTTCGCATGAGCGTAACTGGCACATATGAGACGGTAGTCAACGTAACTAGGTTTCTTGTTGCCTTTTGAAGAGATTAGAAAAATTACACTTCAGTTGCCTTTGTTTGATATATGAGTTTTCAGTCTTTTTAGCCACTTGTCACATTAATTTCAGGGTTTGTTTTTTACACTGTACATTGATCACTTTGGCACATTGAAAGTTTCAATGTGCAGCATTTATTGTGGGCTGAGAGTTGGAAAAGCAAATCCAGTGAAGGGCTGGGGAGTGGGGGGTGCATCGAGGGTTTAAGGGAAGTAACTCTTGCAAGGGTTTTGAAAAGACCAAATCAAGGTCTTCTGCGCCCCTATTTTCTTAAATGTTTGCCTATTTTCCGTGAAATCTGGCATGTGTGGATGGTGCATGCCCGGCAGATTGCCAAGGACTGCACAGCAGCCTTTAAAGAAGACTTTGAATCCACTTTTATGCCGTTTTTTGCACTGTTTTTTATTCGATATATTAAGGCGCCATTTTGGAGCGATTTTGAAGCTCTCTGATTGGCTGATGGGCCCGAGTTTGAATTCTAAGGTCTTCTCTGATTGGCTGTTGGTATCCATTGTTGGTATCCAATCTGATTTCCTTAAAGCTTCTCTGATTGGATAATTTCAGAGAGGGAAGAGATTTGATTGGCTGATGGGAAAGGGGTGGGAAATATCTGTTTATCTTTATTAACCTTTTACCACACAATGACGCGGCCTTTTAACACCCCAAAGGCTTATGAAAATAATCTGAGGAAAGGAGAAAATACAGGTTACCAGCATTTTCTCCTTTTCCCACAATGTTTTCCACCCTATCAAAGAAAAAATTTGATTTTGAGTTATTCTTACATCTTATTTTATCTTTTTGGCCTACTTGTAAATTTCTTCAAACAAGAACAAGATTTCTTTTATCGGAAAAAGTTTCCGCAACAGCAACCAGTTACTTCTGAATTATATATTTTGGCACAGCGGTTAAACATAAAATTGACTTTTGACTCGCGCGGTCATCCAAATTGGTTCAATGTTTTCATGACCCTGGTAAGAAAGCAGGGAAAATTTTTGTTTACCTTTCTTTGATTTGAACAACAGGTATCAGTTGCCTCCAAAAGTGTGGAAGTTGATTTTACGATTTTATGCGCAGCACGTAACAGTCACGTATGGGTGAGATGGTCATCGTAACCAAATCAATGGCCCTAGTGAGAGGAAATGAAAAAGAAAAATCCCTATAATTGACTAAAGCAATAGTTGTCGTCTGCTAGAGAATATTCCGTAAGTCGATTTTTCATGTTTTTGTGGATACGTAAGTGGCACCTGCGAGACAGTAGACAAACTAAATGGGTTTGTTGTCACGGTATAAAAAGATTGGAGAAAAAAAATTATTAAAAATTAAGTTCCCTCTATTTGACCTTCTAAGCAACAGGTGTCGTCTGCTATAAAATGCTCCACAAGTCGATTTTTCGCGTTTTTGCGATTACGTAACCTGCACCTATGAGACGGTAGTCAACGTAAATGGATTTGTCGTCACGGTATAAAGAGACTGGAGAAAAAATATACATTAAAAATTTAGTTCCTTTTGTTTGATTTATGCAATAATAAGCAGTTGCTACTGAAAGAGCCTTCAGTCTTTTTTTAGCCACTTGTCGCATTATTTTTTTTTTTTTTTTCGCATGAGCGTAACTGGCACATATGAGACGGTAGTCAACGTAACTAGGTTTCTTGTTGCGGTTTGAAGAGATTAGAAAAATTACACTTCAGTTGCCTTTGTTTGATATATGAGTTTTCAGTCTTTTTAGCCACTTGTCACATTAATTTCAGGGTTTGTTTTTTACACTGTACATTGATCACTTTGGCACATTGAAAGTTTCAATGTGCAGCATTTATTGTGGGCTGAGAGTTGGAAAAGCAAATCCAGTGAAGGGCTGGGGAGTGGGGGGTGCATCGAGGGTTTAAGGGAAGTAACTCTTGCAAGGGTTTTGAAAAGACCAAATCAAGGTCTTCTGCGCCCCTATTTTCTTAAATGTTTGCCTATTTTCCGTGAAATCTGGCATGTGTGGATGGTGCATGCCCGGCAGATTGCCAAGGACTGCACAGCAGCCTTTAAAGAAGACTTTGAATCCACTTTTATGCCGTTTTTTGCACTGTTTTTTATTCGATATATTAAGGCGCCATTTTGGAGCGATTTTGAAGCTCTCTGATTGGCTGATGGGCCCGAGTTTGAATTCTAAGGTCTTCTCTGATTGGCTGTTGGTATCCATTGTTGGTATCCAATCTGATTTCCTTAAAGCTTCTCTGATTGGATAATTTCAGAGAGGGAAGAGATTTGATTGGCTGATGGGAAAGGGGTGGGAAATATCTGTTTATCTTTATTAACCTTTTACCACACAATGACGCGGCCTTTTAACACCCCAAAGGCTTATGAAAATAATCTGAGGAAAGGAGAAAATACAGGTTACCAGCATTTTCTCCTTTTCCCACAATGTTTTCCACCCTATCAAAGAAAAAATTTGATTTTGAGTTATTCTTACATCTTATTTTATCTTTTTGGCCTACTTGTAAATTTCTTCAAACAAGAACAAGATTTCTTTTATCGGAAAAAGTTTCTGCAACAGCAACCAGTTACTTCTGAATTTTATATTTTGGCACAGTGGTTAAACATAAAATTGACTTTTGACTCGCGCGGTCATCCAAATTGGTTCAATGTTTTCATGACCCTGGTAAGAAAACAGGGAAAATTTTTGTTTACCTTTCTTTGATTTCAACAACAGGTATCAGTTGCCTCCAAAAGTGTGGAAGTTGATTTTACGATTTTATGCGCAGCACGTAACAGTCACATATGGGTGAGATGGTCATCGTAACCAAATCAATGGCCCTAGTGAGAGAAAATGAAAAAGAAAAATCCCTATAATTGACTTAAGCAATAGTTGTCGTCTGCTATAAAATATTCCGTAAGTCGATTTTTCATGCATTTGCGGATACGTAAGTGGCACCTGCGAGACAGGAGACAACCTAAATGGGTTTGTTGTCACGATATAAAAAGATTGGAGAAAAAAAATGATTAAAAATTAAGTTCCCTCTATTTGACCTTCTAAGCAACAGGTGTCGTCTGCTATAAAATGCTCCACAAGTCGATTTTTCGCGTTTTTGCGATTACGTAACCTGCACCTATGCGACGGTAGTCAACGTAAATGGATTTGTCGTCACGGTATAAAGAGACTGGAGAAAAAATATACATTAAAAATTTAGTTCCTTTTGTTTGATTTATGCAATAATAAGCAGTTGCTTCTGAAAGAGCCTTCAGTCTTTTTTTAGCCACTTGTCGCATTATTTTTTTTTTTTTTTTCGCATGAGCGTAACTGGCACATATGAGACGGTAGTCAACGTAACTGGGTTTCTTGTTGCGGTTTGAAGAGATTAGAAAAATTACACTTCAGTTGCCTTTGTTTGATATATGAGTTTTCAGTCTTTTTAGCCACTTGTCACATTAATTTCAGGGTTTGTTTTTTACACTGTACATTGATCACTTTGGCACATTGAAAGTTTCAATGTGCAGCATTTATTGTGGGCTGAGAGTTGGAAAAGCATATCCAGTGAAGGGCTGGGGAGTGGGGGGTGCATCGAGGGTTTAAGGGAAGTAACTCTTGCAAGGGTTTTGAAAAGACCAAATCAAGGTCTTCTGCGCCCCTATTTTCTTAAATGTTTGCCTATTTTCAGTGAAATCTGGCATGTGTGGATGGTGCATGCCCGGCAGATTGCCAAGGACTGCACAGCAGCCTTTAAAGAAGACTTTGAATCCACTTTTATGCCGTTTTTTGCACTGTTTTTTATTCGATATATTAAGGCGCCATTTTGGAGCGATTTTGAAGCTCTCTGATTGGCTGATGGGCCCGAGTTTGAATTCTAAGGTCTTCTCTGATTGGCTGTTGGTATCCATTGTTGGTATCCAATCTGATTTCCTTAAAGCTTCTCTGATTGGATAATTTCAGAGAGGGAAGAGATTTGATTGGCTGATGGGAAAGGGGGGGAAATATCTGTTTATCTTTATTAACCTTTTACCACACAATGACGCGGCCTTTTAACACCCCAAAGGCTTATGAAAATAATCTGAGGAAAGGAGAAAATACAGGTTACCAGCATTTTCTCCTTTTCCCACAATGTTTTCCACCCTATCAAAGAAAAAATTTGATTTTGAGTTATTTTTACATCTTATTTAATCTTTTTGGCCTACTTGTAAATTTCTTCAAACAAGAACAAGATTTCTTTTATCGGAAAAAGTTTCCGCAACAGCAACCAGTTACTTCTGAATTTTATATTTTGGCACAGCGGTTAAACATAAAATTGACTTTTGACTCGCGCGGTCATCCAAATTGGTTCAATGTTTTCATGACCCTGGTAAGAAAACAGGGAAAATTTTTGTTTACCTTTCTTTGATTTTAACAATAGGTATCAGTTGCCTCCGAAAGTGTGGAAGTTGATTTTACGATTTTATGCGCAGCACGTAACAGTCACGTATGGGTGAGATGGTCATCGTAACCAAATCAATGGCCCTAGTGAGAGAAAATGAAAAAGGAAAATCCCTATAATTGACTTAAGCAATAGTTGTCGTCTGCTATAAAATATTCCGTAAGTCGATTTTTCATGTTTTTGTGGATACGTAAGTGGCACCTGCGAGACAGTAGACAACCTAAATGGGTTTGTTGTCACGGTATAAAAAGATTGGAGAAAAAAAATTATTAAAAATTAAGTTCCCTCTATTTGACCTTCTAAGCAACAGGTGTCGTCTGCTATAAAATGCTCCACATGTCGATTTTTCGCGTTTTTGCGATTACGTAACCTGCACCTATGAGACGGTAGTCAACTTAAATGGATTTGTCGTCACGGTATAAAGAGACTGGAGAAAAAATATATATTAAAAATTTAGTTCCTTTTGTTTGATTTATGCAATTATAAGCAGTTGCTACTGAAAGAGCCTTCAGTCTTTTTTTAGCCACTTGTCGCATTATTTTTATTTTTTTTTCGCATGAGCGTAACTGGCACATATGAGACGGTGGTCAACGTAACTGGGTTTCTTGTTGCGGTTTGAAGAGATTAGAAAAATTACACTTCAGTTGCCTTTGTTTGATATATGAGTTTTCAGTCTTTTTTTAGCCACTTGTCACATTAATTTCAGGGTTTGTTTTTTACACTGTACATTGATCACTTTGGCTCATTGAAAGTTTCAATGTGCAGCATTTATTGTGGGCTGAGAGTTGGAAAAGCAAATCCAGTGAAGGGCTGGGGAGTGGGGGGTGCATCGAGGGTTTAAGGGAATTAACTCTTGCAAGGGTTTTGAAAAGACCAAATCAAGGTCTTCTGCGCCCCTATTTTCTTAAATGTTTGCCTATTTTCAGTGAAATCTGGCATGTGTGGATGGTGCATGCCCGGCAGATTGCCAAGGACTGCACAGCAGCCTTTAAAGAAGACTTTGAATCCACTTTTATGCCGTTTTTTGCACTGTTTTTTATTCGATATATTAAGGCGCCATTTTGGAGCGATTTTGAAGCTCTCTGATTGGCTGATGGGCCCGAGTTTGAATTCTAAGGTCTTCTCTGATTGGCTGTTGGTATCCATTGTTGGTATCCAATCTGATTTCCTTAAAGCTTCTCTGATTGGATAATTTCAGAGAGGGAAGAGATTTGATTGGCTGATGGGAAAGGGGGGGAAATATCTGTTTATCTTTATTAACCTTTTACCACACAATGACGCGGCCTTTTAACACCCCAAAGGCTTATGAAAATAATGAGGAAAGGAGAAATTACAGGTTACCAGCATTTTCTCCTTCTCCCACAATGTTTTCCACCCTATCAAAGAAAAAATTTGATTTTGAGTTATTCTTACATCTTATTTTATCTTTTTGGCCTACTTGTAAATTTCTTCAAACAAGAACAAGATTTCTTTTATCGGAAAAAGTTTCCGCAACAGCAACCAGTTACTTCTGAATTTTATATTTTGGCACAGCGGTTAAACATAAAATTGACTTTTGACTCGCGCGGTCATCCAAATTGGTTCAATGTTTTCATGACCCTGGTAAGAAAACAGGGAAAATTTTTGTTTACCTTTCTTTGATTTTAACAATAGGTATCAGTTGCCTCCGAAAGTGTGGAAGTTGATTTTACGATTTTATGCGCAGGACGTAACAGTCACATATGGGTGAGATGGTCATCGTAACCAAATCAATGGCCCTAGTGAGAGAAAATGAAAAAGAAAAATCCCTATAATTGACTTAAGCAATAGTTGTCGTCTGCTATAAAATATTCCGTAAGTCGATTTTTCATGTTTTTGTGGATACGTAAGTGGCACCTGCGAGACAGTAGACAACCTAAATGGGTTTGTTGTCATGGTATAAAAAGATTGGAGAAAAAAAATTATTAAAAATTAAGTTCCCTCTATTTGACCTTCTAAGCAACAGGTGTCGTCTGCTATAAAATGCTCCACATGTCGATTTTTCGCGTTTTTGCGATTACGTAACCTGCACCTATGAGACTGTAGTCAACTTAAATGGATTTGTCGTCACGGTATAAAGAGACTGGAGAAAAAATATATATTAAAAATTTAGTTCCTTTTGTTTGATTTATTCAATTATAAGCAGTTGCTACTGAAAGAGCCTTCAGTATTTTTTTAGCCACTTGTCGCATTATTTTTATTTTTTTTTCGCATGAGCGTAACTGGCACATATGAGACGGTAGTCAACGTAACTGGGTTTCTTGTTGCGGTTTGAAGAGATTAGAAAAATTACACTTCAGTTGCCTTTGTTTGATATATGAGTTTTCAGTCTTTTTTTAGCCACTTGTCACATTAATTTCAGGGTTTGTTTTTTACACTGTACATTGATCACTTTGGCTCATTGAAAGTTTCAATGTGCAGCATTTATTGTGGGCTGAGAGTTGGAAAAGCATATCCAGTGAAGGGCTGGGGAGTGGGGGGTGCATCGAGGGTTTAAGGGAATTAACTCTTGCAAGGGTTTTGAAAAGACCAAATCAAGGTCTTCTGCGCCCCTATTTTCTTAAATGTTTGCCTATTTTCAGTGAAATCTGGCATGTGTGGATGGTGCACGCCCGGCAGATTGCCAAGGACTGCACAGCAGCCTTTAAAGAAGACTTTAAATCCACTTTTATGCCGTTTTTTGCACTGTTTTTTATTCGATATATTAAGGCGCCATTTTGGAGCGATTTTGAAGCTCTCTGATTGGCTGATGGGCCCGAGTTTGAATTCTAAGGTCTTCTCTGATTGGCTGTTGGTATCCATTGTTGGTATCCAATCTGATTTCCTTAAAGCTTCTCTGATTGGATAATTTCAGAGAGGGAAGAGATTTGATTGGCTGATGGGAAAGGGGGGGAAATATCTGTTTATCTTTATTAACCTTTTACCACACAATGACGCGGCCTTTTAACACCCCAAAGGCTTATGAAAATAATGAGGAAAGGAGAAAATACAGGTTACCAGTATTTTCTCCTTTTCCCACAATGTTTTCCACCCTATCAAAGAAAAAATTTGATTTTGAGTTATTCTTACATCTTATTTTATCTTTTTGGCCTACTTGTAAATTTCTTCAAACAAGAACAAGATTTCTTTTATCGGAAAAAGTTTCCGCAACAGCAACCAGTTACTTCTGAATTTTATACTTTGGCACAGCGGTTAAACATAAAATTGACTTTTGACTCGCCCGGTCATCCAAATTGGTTCAATGTTTTCATGACCCTGGTAAGAAAACAGGGAAAATTTTTGTTTACCTTTCTTTGATTTCAACAACAGGTATCAGTTGCCTCGGAAAGTGTGGAAGTTGATTTTACGATTTTATGCGCAGCACGTAACAGTCACGTATGGGTGAGATGGTCATCGTAACCAAATCAATGGCCCTAGTGAGAGAAAATGAAAAAGAAAAATCCCTATAATTGACTTAAGCAATAGTTGTCGTCTGCTATAAAATATTCCGTAAGTCGATTTTGCATGCTTTTGCGGATACGTAAGTGGCACCTGCGAGACAGTAGACAACCTAAATGGGTTTGTTGTCACGGTATAAAAAGATTGGAGAAAAAAAAATTATTAAAAATTAAGTTCCCTCTATTTGACCTTCTAAGCAACAGGTGTCGTCTGCTATAAAATGCTCCACAAGTCGATTTTTCACGTTTTTGCGATTACGTAACCTGCACCTATGAGACGGTAGTCAACGTAAATGGATTTGTCGTCACGGTATAAAGAGACTGGAGAAAAAATATACATTAAAAATTTAGTTCCTTTTGTTTGATTTATTCAATAATAAGCAGTTGCTACTGAAAGAGCCTTCAGTCTTTTTTTAGCCACTTGTCACATTATTATAATTTTTTTTTTTTTGCATGAGCGTAACTGGCACATATGAGACGGTAGTCAACGTAACTGGGTTTCTTGTTGCGGTTTGAAGAGATTAGAAAAATTACACTTCAGTTGCCTTTGTTTGATATATGAGTTTTCAGTCTTTTTTTAGCCACTTGTCACATTAATTTCAGGGTTTGTTTTTTACACTGTACATTGATCACTTTGGCTCATTGAAAGTTTCAATGTGCAGCATTTATTGTGGGCTGAGAGTTGGAAAAGCAAATCCAGTGAAGGGCTGGGGAGTGGGGGGTGCATCGAGGGTTTAAGGGAATTAACTCTTGCAAGGGTTTTGAAAAGACCAAATCAAGGTCTTCTGCGCCCCTATTTTCTTAAATGTTTGCCTATTTTCAGTGAAATCTGGCATGTGTGGATGGTGCATGCCCGGCAGATTGCCAAGGACTGCACAGCAGCCTTTAAAGAAGACTTTAAATCCACTTTTATGCCGTTTTTTGCACTGTTTTTTATTCGATATATTAAAGCGCCATTTTGGAGCGATTTTGAAGCTCTCTGATTGGTTGATGGGCCCGAGTTTGAATTCTAAGGTCTTCTCTGATTGGCTGTTGGTATCCATTGTTGGTATCCAATCTGATTTCCTTAAAGCTTCTCTGATTGGATAATTTCAGAGAGGGAAGAGATTTGATTGGCTGATGGGAAAGGGGGGGAAATATCTGTTTATCTTTATTAACCTTTTACCACACAATGACGCGGCCTTTTAACACCCCAAAGGCTTATGAAAATAATCTGAGGAAAGGAGAAAATACAGGTTACCAGCATTTTCTCCTTTTCCCACAATGTTTTCCACCCTATCAAAGAAAAAATTTGATTTTGAGTTATTCTTACATCTTATTTTATCTTTTTGGCCTACTTGTAAATTTCTTCAAACAAGAACAAGATTTCTTTTATCGGAAAAAGTTTCCGCAACAGCAACCAGTTACTTCTGAATTATATATTTTTGCACAGCGGTTAAACATAAAATTGACTTTTGACTCGCGCGGTCATCCAAATTGGTTCAATGTTTTCATGACCCTGGTAAGAAAGCAGGGAAAATTTTTGTTTACCTTTCTTTGATTTGAACAACAGGTATCAGTTGCCTCCAAAAGTGTGGAAGTTGATTTTACGATTTTATGCGCAGCACGTAACAGTCACGTATGGGTGAGATGGTCATCGTAACCAAATCAATGGCCCTAGTGAGAGGAAATGAAAAAGAAAAATCCCTATAATTGACTAAAGCAATAGTTGTCGTCTGCTAGAGAATATTCCGTAAGTCGATTTTTCATGTTTTTGTGGATACGTAAGTGGCACCTGCGAGACAGTAGACAAACTAAATGGGTTTGTTGTCACGGTATAAAAAGATTGGAGAAAAAAAATTATTAAAAATTAAGTTCCCTCTATTTGACCTTCTAAGCAACAGGTGTCGTCTGCTATAAAATGCTCCACAAGTCGATTTTTCGCGTTTTTGCGATTACGTAACCTGCACCTATGAGACGGTAGTCAACGTAAATGGATTTGTCGTCACGGTATAAAGAGACTGGAGAAAAAATATACATTAAAAATTTAGTTCCTTTTGTTTGATTTATGCAATAATAAGCAGTTGCTACTGAAAGAGCCTTTAGTCTTTTTTTAGCCACTTGTGGCATTATTTTTTTTTTTTTTTCGCATAAGCGTAACTGGCACATATGAGACGATAGTCAACGTAACTGGGTTTCTTGTTGCGGTTTGAAGAGATTAGAAAAATTACACTTCAGTTGCCTTTGTTTGATATATGAGTTTTCAGTCTTTTTTTAGCCACTTGTCACATTAATTTCAGGGTTTGTTTTTTACACTGTACATTGATCACTTTGGCTCATTGAAAGTTTCAATGTGCAGCATTTATTGTGGGCTGAGAGTTGGAAAAGCAAATCCAGTGAAGGGCTGGGGAGTGGGGGGTGCATCGAGGGTTTAAGGGAATTAACTCTTGCAAGGGTTTTGAAAAGACCAAATCAAGGTCTTCTGCGCCCCTATTTTCTTAAATGTTTGCCTATTTTCAGTGAAATCTGGCATGTGTGGATGGTGCATGCCCGGCAGATTGCCAAGGACTGCACAGCAGCCTTTAAAGAAGACTTTGAATCCACTTTTATGCCGTTTTTTGCACTGTTTTTTATTCGATATATTAAGGCGCCATTTTGGAGCGATTTTGAAGCTCTCTGATTGGCTGATGGGCCCGAGTTTGAATTCTAAGGTCTTCTCTGATTGGCTGTTGGTATCCATTGTTGGTATCCAATCTGATTTCCTTAAAGCTTCTCTGATTGGATAATTTCAGAGAGGGAAGAGATTTGATTGGCTGGTGGGAAAGGGGGGGAAATATCTGTTTATCTTTATTAACCTTTTACCACACAATGACGCGGCCTTTTAACACCCCAAAGGCTTATGAAAATAATCTGAGGAAAGGAGAAAATACAGGTTACCAGCATTTTCTCCTTTTCCCACAATGTTTTCCACCCTATCAAAGAAAAAATTTGATTTTGAGTTATTCTTACATCTTATTTTATCTTTTTGGCCTACTTGTAAATTTCTTCAAACAAGAACAAGATTTCTTTTATCGGAAAAAGTTTCCGCAACAGCAACCAGTTACTTCTGAATTTTATATTTTGGCACAGTGGTTAAACATAAAATTGACTTTTGACTCGTGCGGTCATCCAAATAGTTCAATGTTTTCATGACCCTGGTAAGAAAACAGGGAAAATTTTTGTTTACCTTTCTTTGATTTCAACAACAGGTATCAGTTGCCTCCAAAAGTGTGGAAGTTGATTTTACGATTTTATGCGCAGCACGTAACAGTCACATATGGGTGAGATGGTCATCGTAACCAAATCAATGGCCCTAGTGAGAGAAAATGAAAAAGAAAAATCCCAATAATTGACTTAAGCAATAGTTGTCGTCTGCTATAAAATATTCCGTAAGTCGATTTTTCATGCATTTGCGGATACGTAAGTGGCACCTGCGAGACAGTAGACAACCTAAATGGGTTTGTTGTCACGGTATAAAAAGATTGGAGAAAAAAAATTATTAAAAATTAAGTTCCCTCTATTTGACCTTCTAAGCAACAGGTGTCGTCTGCTATAAAATGCTCCACAAGTCGATTTTTCGCGTTTTTGCGATTACGTAACCTGCACCTATGAGACGGTAGTCAACGTAAATGGATTTGTCGTCACGGTATAAAGAGACTGCAGAAAAAATATACATTAAAAATTTAGTTCCTTTTGTTTGATTTATGCAATAATAAGCAGTTGCTACTGAAAGAGCCTTCAGTCTTTTTTTAGCCAGTTGTCGCATTATTTTTTTTTTTTTTTCGCATGAGCGTAACTGGCACATATGAGACGGTAGTCAACGTAACTGGGTTTCTTGTTGCGGTTTGAAGAGATTAGAAAAATTACACTTCAGTTGCCTTTGTTTGATATATGAGTCTTCAGTCTTTTTAGCCACTTGTCACATTAATTTCAGGGTTTGTTTTTTACACTGTACATTGATCACTTTGGCTCATTGAAAGTTTCAATGTGCAGCATTTATTGTGGGCTGAGAGTTGGAAAAGCAAATCCAGTGAAGGGCTGGGGAGTGGGGGGTGCATCGAGGGTTTAAGGGAAGTAACTCTTGCAAGGGTTTTGAAAAGACCAAATCAAGGTCTTCTGCGCCCCTATTTTCTTAAATGTTTGCCTATTTTCAGTGAAATCTGGCATGTGTGGATGGTGCATGCCCGGCAGATTGCCAAGGACTGCACAGCAGCCTTTAAAGAAGACTTTGAATCCACTTTTATGCCGTTTTTTGCACTGTTTTTTATTCGATATATTAAGGCGCCATTTTGGAGCGATTTTGAAGCTCTCTGATTGGTTGATGGGCCCGAGTTTGAATTCTAAGGTCTTCTCTGATTGGCTGTTGGTATCCATTGTTGGTATCCAATCTGATTTCCTTAAAGCTTCTCTGATTGGATAATTTCAGAGAGGGAAGAGATTTGATTGGCTGATGGGAAAGGGGGGGAAATATCTGTTTATCTTTATTAACCTTTTACCACACAATGACGCGGCCTTTAAACACCCCAAAGGCTTATGAAAATAATCTGAGGAAAGGAGAAAATACAGGTTACCAGCATTTTCTCCTTTTCCCACAATGTTTTCCACCCTATCAAAGAAAAAATTTGATTTTGAGTTATTCTTACATCTTATTTTATCTTTTTGGCCTACTTGTAAATTTCTTCAAACAAGAACAAGATTTCTTTTATCGAAAAAAGTTTCCGCAACAGCAACCAGTTACTTCTGAATTTTATATTTTGGCACAGTGGTTAAACATAAAATTGACTTTTGACTCGCGCGGTCATCCAAATTGGTTCAATGTTTTCATGACCCTGGTAAGAAAACAGGGAAAATTTTTGTTTACCTTTCTTTGATTTCAACAACAGGTATCAGTTGTCTCCGAAAGTGTGGAAGTTGATTTTACGATTTTATGCGCAGCACGTAACAGTCACGTATGGGTGAGATGGTCATCGTAACCAAATCAATGGCCCTAGTGAGAGAAAATGAAAAAGAAAAATCCCTATAATTGACTTAAGCAATAGTTGTCGTCTGCTATAAAATATTCCGTAAGTCGATTTTTCATGTTTTTGTGGATACGTAAGTGGCACCTGCGAGACAGTAGACAACCTAAATGGGTTTGTTGTCACGGTATAAAAAGATTGGAGAAAAAAAATTATTAAAAATTAAGTTCCCTCTATTTGACCTTCTAAGCAACAGGTGTCGTCTGCTATAAAATGCTCCACAAGTCGATTTTTCGCGTTTTTGCGATTACGTAACCTGCACCTATGAGACGGTAGTCAACGTAAATGGATTTGTCGTCACGGTATAAAGAGACTGGAGAAAAAATATACATTAAAAATTTAGTTCCTTTTGTTTGATTTATGCTATAATAAGCAGTTGCTACTGAAAGAGCCTTCAGTCTTTTTTTAGCCACTTGTCGCATTATTATTTTTTTTTTTTTTTCGCATGAGCGGAACTGGCACATATGAGACGGTAGTCAACGTAACTGGGTTTCTTGTTGCGGTTTGAAGAGATTAGAAAAATTACACTTCAGTTGCCTTTGTTTGATATATGAGTTTTCAGTCTTTTTTTAGCCACTTGTCACATTAATTTCAGGGTTTGTTTTTTACACTGTACATTGATCACTTTGGCTCATTGAAAGTTTCAATGTGCAGCATTTATTGTGGGCTGAGAGTTGGAAAAGCAAATCCAGTGAAGGGCTGGGGAGTGGGGGGTGCATCGAGGGTTTAAGGAAATTAACTCTTGCAAGGGTTTTGAAAAGACCAAATCAAGGTCTTCTGCGCCCCTATTTTCTTAAATGTTTGCCTATTTTCAGTGAAATCTGGCATGTGTGGATGGTGCATGCCCGGCAGATTGCCAAGGACTGCACAGCAGCCTTTAAAGAAGACTTTAAATCCACTTTATGCCGTTTTTTGCACTGTTTTTTATTCGATATATTAAGGCGCCATTTTGGAGCGATTTTGAAGCTCTCTGATTGGCTGATGGGCTCGAGTTTGAATTCTAAGGTCTTCTCTGATCGGCTGTTGGTATCCATTGTTGGTATCCAATCTGATTTCCTTAAAGCTTCTCTGATTGGATAATTTCAGAGAGGGAAGAGATTTGATTGGCTGATGGGAAAGGGGGGGAAATATCTGTTTATCTTTATTAACTTTTTATCACACAATGACGCGGCCTTTTAACACCCCAAAGGCTTATGAAAATAATCTGAGGAAAGGAGAAAATACAGGTTACCAGCATTTTCTCCTTTTCCCACAATGTTTTCCACCCTATCAAAGAAAAAATTTGATTTTGAGTTATTCTTACATCTTATTTTATCTTTTTGGCCTACTTGTAAATTTCTTCAAACAAGAACAAGATTTCTTTTATCGGAAAAAGTTTCCGCAACAGCAACCACTTGCTTCTGAATTTTATATTTTCGCACAGCGGTTAAACATAAAATTGACTTTTGACTCGCGCGGTCATCCAAATTGGTTCAATGTTTTCATGACCCTGGTAAGAAAACAGGGAAAATTTTTGTTTACCTTTCTTTGATTTCAACAACAGGTATCAGTTGCCTCTGAAAGTGTGGAAGTTGATTTTACGATTTTATGCGCAGCACGTAACAGTCACATATGGGTGAGATGGTCATCGTAACCAAATCAATGGCCCTAGTGAGAGAAAATGAAAAAGAAAAATCCCTATAATTGACTTAAGCAATAGTTGTCGTCTGCTATAAAATATTCCGTAAGTCGAATTTTCATGTTTTTGCGGATATGTAAGTGGCACCTGCGAGACAGTAGACAACCTAAATGGGTTTGTTGTCACGGTATAAAAAGATTGGAGAAAAAAAATTATTAAAAATTAAGTTCCCTCTATTTGACCTTCTAAGCAACAGGTGTCGTCTGCTATAAAATGCTCCACAAGTCGATTTTTCGCGTTTTTGCGATTACGTAACCTGCACCTATGAGACGGTAGTCAACGTAAATGGATTTGTCGTCACGGTATAAAGAGACTGGAGAAAAAATATACATTAAAAATTTAGTTCCTTTTGTTTGATTTATGCAATAATAAGCAGTTGCTACTGAAAGAGTCTTCAGTCTTTTTTTAGCCACTTGTCGCATTATTATTATTTTTTTTTTCGATTAAGCGGAACTGGCACATATGAGACGGTAGTCAACGTAACTGGGTTTCTTGATGCGGTTTGAAGAGATTAGAAAAATTACACTTCAGTTCCCTTTGTTTGATATATGAGTTTTCAGTGTTTTTTTAGCCACTTGTCACATTAATTTCAGGGTTTGTTTTTTACACTGTACATTGATCACTTTGGCTCATTGAAAGTTTCAATGTGCAGCATTTATTGTGGGCTGAAAGTTGGAAAAGCAAATCCAGTGAAGGGCTGGGGAGTGTGGGGTGCATCGAGGGTTTAAGGGAATTAACTCTTGCAAGGGTTTTGAAAAGACCAAATCAAGGTCTTCTGCGCCCCTATTTTCTTAAATGTTTGCCTATTTTCAGTGAAATCTGGCATGTGTGGATGGTGCATGCCCGGCAGATTGCCAAGGACTGCACAGCAGCCTTTAAAGAAGACTTTAAATCCACTTTTATGCCGTTTTTTGCACTGTTTTTTATTCGATATATTAAGGCGCCATTTTGGAGCGATTTTGAAGCTCTCTGATTGGCTGATGGGCCCGAGTTTGAATTCTAAGGTCTTCTCTGATTGGCTGTTGGTATCCATTGTTGGTATCCAATCTGATTTCCTTAAAGCTTCTCTGATTGGATAATTTCAGAGAGGGAAGAGATTTGATTGGCTGATAGGAAAGGGGGGGAAATATCTGTTTATCTTTATTAACCTTTTACCACACAATGACGCGGCCTTTTACCCCAAAGGCTTATGAAAATAATCTGAGGAAAGGAGAAAATACAGGTTACCAGCATTTTCTCCTTTTCCTACAATGTTTTCCACCCTATCAAAGAAAAAATTTGATTTTGAGTTATTCTTACATCTTATTTTATCTTTTTGGCCTACTTTTAAATTTCTTCAAACAAGAACAAGATTTCTTTTATCGGAAAAAGTTTCCGCAACAGCAACCAGTTGCTTCTGAATTTAATATTTTCGCACAGCGGTTAAACATAAAATTGACTTTTGACTCGCGCGGTCATCCAAATTGGTTCAATGTTTTCATGACCCTGGTAAGAAAACAGGGAAAATTTTTGTTTACCTTTCTTTGATTTGAACAACAGGTATCAGTTGCCTCCGAAAGTGTGGAAGTTGATTTTACGATTTTATGCGCAGCACGTAACAGTCACGTATGGGTGAGATGGTCATCGTAACCAAATCAATGGCCCTAGTGAGAGAAAATGAAAAAGAAAAATCCCTATAATTGACTTAAGCAATAGTTGTTGTCTGCTATAAAATATTCCGTAAGTCGATTTTTCATGTTTTTGCGGATACGTAAGTGGCACCTGCGAGACAGTAGACAACCTAACTGGGTTTGTTGTCTCGGTATAAAAAGATTGGAGAAAAAAAATTATTAAAAATTAAGTTCCCTCTATTTGACCTTCTAAGCAACAGGTGTCGTCTGCTATAAAATGCTCCACAAGTCGATTTTTCGCGTTTTTGCTATTACGTAACCTGCACCTATGAGACGGTAGTCAACGTAAATGGATTTGTCGTCACGGTATAAAGAGACTGGAGAAAAAAGTATACATTAAAAATTTAGTTCCTTTTGTTTGATTTATGCAATAATAAGCAGTTGCTACTGAAAGAGCCTTCAGTCTTTTTTTAGCCACTTGTCACATTATTTTTTTTTTTTTTCGCATGAGCGGAACTGGCACATATGAGACGGTAGTCAACGTAACTGGGTTTCTTGTTGCGGTTTGAAGAGTTTAGAAAAATTACACTTCAGTTGCCTTTGTTTGATATATGGGTTTTCAGTCTTTTTTTAGCCACTTGTCACATTAATTTCAGGGTTTGTTTTTTACACTGTACATTGATCACTTTGGCTCATTGAAGGTTTCAATGTGCAGCATTTATTGTGGGCTGAGAGTTGGAAAAGCAAATCCAGTGAAGGGCTGGGGAGTGTGGGGTGCATCGAGGGTTTAAGGGAATTAACTCTTGCAAGGGTTTTGAAAAGACCAAATCAAGGTCTTCTGCGCCCCTATTTTCTTAAATGTTTGCCTATTTTCAGTGAAATCTGGCATGTGTGGATGGTGCATGCCCGGCAGATTGCCAAGGACTGCACAGCAGCCTTTAAAGAAGACTTTAAATCCACTTTTATGCCGTTTTTTGCACTGTTTTTTATTCGATATATTAAGGCGCCATTTTGGAGCGATTTTGAAGCTCTCTGATTGGCTGATGGGCCCGAGTTTGAATTCTAAGGTCTTCTCTGATTGGCTGTTGGTATCCACAAGTAGATTTTTCGCGTTTTTGCGATTATGTAACCTGCACCTATGAGACGGTTGTCAACGTAAATGGATTTGTCGTCACGGTATAAAGAGACTGGAGAAAAAATATACATTAAAAATTTAGTTCTTTTTCTTTGATTTATGCAATAATAAGCAGTTGCTACTGAAAGAGCCTTCAGTCTTTTTTTAGCCACTTGTCGCATTATTATTATTTTTTTTTCGCATGAGCGGAACTGGCACATATGAGACGGTAGTCAACGTAACTGGGTTTCTTGTTGCGGTTTGAAGATATTAGAAAAATTACACTTCAGTTGCCTTGGTTTGATATATGAGTTTTCAGTCTTTTTTTAGCCACTTGTCACATTAATTTCAGGGTTTGTTTTTTACACTGTACATTGATCACTTTGGCTCATTGAAAGTTTCAATGTGCAGCATTTATTGTGGGCTGAGAGTTGGAAAAGCAAATCCAGTGAAGGGCTGGGGAGTGGGGGGTGCATCGAGGGTTTAAGGGAATTAACTCTTGCAAGGGTTTTGAAAAGACCAAATCAAGGTCTTCTGCGCCCCTATTTTCTTAAATGTTTGCCTATTTTCAGTGAAATCTGGCATGTGTGGATGGTGCATGCCCGGCAGATTGCCAAGGACTGCACAGCAGCCTTTAAAGAAGACTTTAAATCCACTTTTATGCCGTTTTTTGCACTGTTTTTTATTTGATATATTAAGGCGCCATTTTGGAGCGATTTTGAAGCTCTCTGATTGGCTGATGGGCCCGAGTTTGAATTCTAAGGTCTTCTCTGATTGGCTGTTGGTATCCATTGTTGGTATCCAATCTGATTTCCTTAAAGCTTCTCTGATTGGATAATTTCAGAGAGGGAAGAGATTTGATTGGCTGATGGGAAAGGGGGGGAAATATCTGTTTATCTTTATTAACCTTTTACCACACAATGACGCGGCCTTTTAACACCCCAAAGGCTTATGAAAATAATCTGAGGAAAGGAGAAAATACAGGTTACCAGCATTTTCTCCTTTTCCCACAGTGTTTTCCACCCTATCAAAGAAAAAATTTGATTTTGAGTTATTCTTACATCTTATTTTATCTTTTTGGCCTACTTGTAAATTTCTTCAAACAAGAACAAGATTTCTTTTATCAGAAAAAGTTTCCGCAACAGCAACCACTTGCTTCTGAAATTTATATTTTCGCACAGCGGTTAAACATAAAATTGACTTTTGACTCGCGCGGTCATCCAAATTGGTTCAATGTTTTCATGACCCTGGTAAGAAAACAGGGAAAAGTTTTGTTTACCTTTCTTTGATTTGAACAACAGGTATCAGTTGCCTCCGAAAGTGTGGAAGTTGATTTTACGATTTTATGCGCAGCACGTAACAGTCATGTATGGGTGAGATGGTCATTGTAACCAAATCAATGGCCCTAGTGAGAGAAAATGAAAAAGAAAAATCCCTATAATTGACTTAAGCAATAGTTGTTGTCTGCTATAAAATATTCCGTAAGTCGATTTTTCATGTTTTTGCGGATACGTAAGTGGCACCTGCGAGACAGTAGACAACCTAAATGGGTTTGTTGTCTCGGTATAAAAAGATTGGAGAAAAAAAATTATTAAAAATTAAGTTCCCTCTATTTGACCTTCTAAGCAACAGGTGTCATCTGCTATAAAATGCTCCACAAGTCGATTTTTCGCGTTTTTGCTATTACGTAACCTGCACCTATGAGACGGTAGTCAACGTAAATGGATTTGTCGTCACGGTATAAAGAGACTGGAGAAAAAAGTATACATTAAAAATTTAGTTCCTTTTGTTTGATTTATGCAATAATAAGCAGTTGCTACTGAAAGAGCCTTCAGTCTTTTTTTAGCCACTTGTCGCATTATTTTTTTTTTTTTTTCGCATGAGCGGAACTGGCACATATGAGACGGTAGTCAACGTAACTGGGTTTCATGTTGCGGTTTGAAGAGATTAGAAAAATTACACTTCAGTTGCCTTTGTTTGATATATGAGTTTTCAGTCTTTTTTTAGCCACTTGTCACATTAATTTCAGGGTTTGTTTTTTACACTGTACATTGATCACTTTGGCTCATTGAAAGTTTCAATGTGCAGCATTTATTGTGGGCTGAGAGTTGGAAAAGCAAATCCAGTGAAGGGCTGGGGAGTGGGGGTGCATCGAGGGTTTAATGGAATTAACTCTTGCAAGGGTTTTGAAAAGACCAAATCAAGGTCTTCTGCGCCCCTATTTTCTAAAATGTTTGCCTATTTTCAGTGAAATCTGGCATGTGTGGATGGTGCATGCCCGGCAGATTGCCAAGGACTGCACAGCAGCCTTTAAAGAAGACTTTAAATCCACTTTTATGCTTTTTTTTGCACTGTTTTTTATTCGATATATTAAGGCGCCATTTTGGAGCAATTTTGAAGCTCTCTGATTGGCTGATGGGCTCGAGTTTGAATTCTAAGGTCTTCTCTGATTGGCTGTTGGTATCCATTGTTGGTATCCAATCTGATTTCCTTAAAGCTTCTCTGATTGGATAATTTCAGAGAGGGAAGAGATTTGATTGGCTGATGGGAAAGGGGGGGAAATATCTGTTTATCTTTATTAACCTTTTACCACAGAATGACGCGGCCTTTTAACACCCCAAAGGCTTATGAAAATAATCTGAGGAAAGGAGAAAATACAGGTTACCAGCATTTTCTCCTTTTCCCACAATGTTTTCCACCCTATTAAAGAAAAAATTTGATTTTGAGTTATTCTTACATCTTATTTAATCTTTTTGGCCTACTTGTAAATTTCTTCAAACAAGAACAAGATTTCTTTTATCGGAAAAAGTTTCCGCAACAGCAACCACTTGCTTCTGAATTTTATATTTTCGCACAGCGGTTAAACATAAAATTGACTTTTGACTCGCGCGGTCATCCAAATTGGTTCAATGTTTTCATGACCCTGGTAAGAAAACAGGGAAAATTTTTGTTTACCTTTCTTTGATTTGAACAACAGGTATCAGTTGCCTCAAAAAGTGTGGAAGTTGATTTTACGATTTTATGCGCAGCACGTAACAGTCATGTATGGGTGAGATGGTCATCGTAACCAAATCAATGGCCCTAGTGAGAGAAAATGAAAAAGAAAAATCCCTATAATTGACTTAAGCAATAGTTGTTGTCTGCAATAAAATATTCCGTAAGTCGATTTTTCATGTTTTTGCGGATACGTAAGTGGCACCTGCGAGACAGTAGACAACCTAAATGGGTTTGTTGTCACGGTATAAAAAGATTGGAGAAAAAAAATTATTAAAAATTAAGTTCCCTCTATTTGACCTTCTAAGCAACAGGTGTCGTCTGCTATAAAATGCTCCACAAGTCGATTTTTCGCGTTTTTGCGATTACGTAACCTGCACCTATGAGACGGTAGTCAACGTAAATGGATTTGTCGTCACGGTATAAAGAGACTGGAGAAAAAAGTATACATTAAAAATTTAGTTCCTTTTGTTTGATTTATGCAATAATAAGCAGTTGCTACTGAAAGAGCCTTCAGTCTTTTTTTAGCCACTTGTCGCATTATTTTTTTTTTTTTTTTCGCATGAGCGGAACTGGCACATATGAGATGGTAGTCAACGTAACTGGGTTTCTTGTTGCGGTTTGAAGAGATTAGAAAAATTACACTTCAGTTGCCTTTGTTTGATATATGAGTTTTCAGTCTTTTTTTAGCCACTTGTCACATTAATTTCAGGGTTTGTTTTTTACACTGTACATTGATCACTTTGGCTCATTGAAAGTTTCAATGTGCAGCATTTATTGTGGGCTGAGAGTTGGAAAAGCAAATCCAGTGAAGGGCTGGGGAGTGGGGGGTGCATCGAGGGTTTAAGGGAATTAACTCTTGCAAGGGTTTTGAAAAGACCAAATCAAGGTCTTCTGCGCCCCTATTTTCTTAAATGTTTGCCTATTTTCAGTGAAATCTGGCATGTGTGGATGGTGCATGCCCGGCAGATTGCCAAGGACTGCACAACAGCCTTTAAAGAAGACTTTAAAACCACTTTTATGCCGTTTTTTTGCACTGTTTTTTATTCGATATATTAAGGCGCCATTTTGGAGCGATTTTGAAGCTCTCTGATTGGCTGATGGGCCCGAGTTTGAATTCTAAGGTCTTCTCTGATTGGCTGTTGGTATCCATTGTTGGTATCCAATCTGATTTCCTTAAAGCTTCTCTGATTGGATAATTTCAGAGAGGGAAGAGATTTGATTGGCTGATGGGAAAGGGGGGGAAATATCTGTTTATCTTTATTAACCTTTTACCACACAATGACGCGGCCTTTTAACACCCCAAAGGCTTATGAAAATAATCTGAGGAAAGGAGAAAATACAGGTTACCAGCATTTTCTCCTTTTCCCACAATGTTTTCCACCCTATCAAAGAAAAAATTTGATTTTGAGTTATTCTTACATCTTATTTTATCTTTTTGGCCTACTTGTAAATTTCTTCAAACAAGAACAAGATTTCTTTTATCGGAAAAAGTTTCCGCAACAGCAACCAGTTGCTTCTGAATTTTATATTTTCGCACAGCGGTTAAACATAAAATTGACTTTTGACTCGCGCGGTCATCCAAATTGGTTCAATGTTTTCATGACCCTGGTAAGAAAACAGGGAAAATTTTTGTTTACCTTTCTTTGATTTGAACAACAGGTATCAGTTGCCTCCGAAAGTGTGGAAGTTGATTTTACGATTTTATGCGCAGCACGTAACAGTCACGTATGGGTGAGATGGTCATCGTAACCAAATCAATGGCCCTAGTGAGAGAAAATGAAAAAGAAAAATCCCTATAAATGACTTAAGCAATAGTTGTCGTCTGCTATAAAATATTCCGTAAGTCGATTTTTCATGTTTTTGCGGATACGTAAGTGGCACCTGCGAGACAGTAGACAACCTAAATGGGTTTGTTGTCACGGTATAAAAAGATTGGAGAAAAAAAATTATTAAAAATTAAGTTCCCTCTATTTGACCTTCTAAGCAACAGGTGTCGTCTGCTATAAAATGCTCCACAAGTCGATTTTTCGCGTTTTTGCGATTACGTAACCTGCACCTATGAGACGGTAGTCAACGTAAATGGATTTGTCGTCACGGTATAAAGAGACTGGAGAAAAAATATACATTAAAAATTTAGTTCCTTTTGTTTGATTTATGCAATAATAAGCAGTTGCTACTGAAAGAGCCTTCAGTCTTTTTTTAGCCACTTGTCGCATTATTTTTTTTTTTTTTTTTCGCATGAGCGGAACTGGCACATATGAGATGGTAGTCAACGTAACTGGGTTTCTTGTTGTGGTTTAAAGAGATTAGAAAAATTACACTTCAGTTGCTTTTGTTTGATATATGAGTTTTCAGTCTTTTTTTAGCCACTTGTCACATTAATTTCAGGGTTTGTTTTTTACACTGTACATTGATCACTTTGGCTCATTGAAAGTTTCAATGTGCAGCTTTTATTGTGGGCTGAGAGTTGGAAAAGCAAATCCAGTGAAGGGCTGGGGAGTGGGGGGTGCATCGAGGGTTTAAGGGAATTAACTCTTGCAAGGGTTTTGAAAAGACCAAATCAAGGTCTTCTGCGCCCCTATTTTCTTAAATGTTTGCCTATTTTCAGTGAAATCTGGCATGTGTGGATGGTGCATGCCCGGCAGATTGCCAAGGACTGCACAGCAGCCTTTAAAGAAGACTTTAAATCCACTTTTATGCCGTTTTTTGCACTGTTTTTTATTCGATATATTAAGGCGCCATTTTGGAGCGATTTTGAAGCTCTCTGATTGGCTGATGGGCCCGAGTTTGAATTCTAAGGTCTTCTCTGATTGGCTGTTGGTACCCATTGTTGGTATCCAATCTGATTTCCTTAAAGCTTCTCTGATTGGATAATTTCAGAGAGGGAAGAGATTTGATTGGCTGATGGGAAAGGGGGGGAAATATCTGTTTATCTTTATTAACCTTTTACCACACAATGACGCGGCCTTTTAACACCCCAAAGGCTTATGAAAATAATCTGAGGAAAGGAGAAAATACAGGTTACCAGCATTTTCTCCTTTTCCCACAATGTTTTCCACCCTATCAAAGAAAAAATTTGATTTTGAGTTATTCTTACATCTTATTTTATCTTTTTGGCCTACTTGTAAATTTCTTCAAACAAGAACAAGATTTCTTTTATCGGAAAAAGTTTCCGCAACAGCAACCACTTGCTTCTGAATTTTATATTTTCGCACAGCGGTTAAACATAAAATTGACTTTTGACTCGCGCGGTCATCCAAATTGGTTCAATGTTTTCATGACCCTGGTAAGAAAACAGGGAAAATTTTTGTTTACCTTTCTTTGATTTGAACAACAGGTATCAGTTGCCTCCCAAAGTGTGGAAGTTGATTTTACGTTTTTATGCGCAGCACGTAACAGTCACGTATGGGTGAGATGGTCATCGTAACCAAATCAATGGCCCTAGTGAGAGAAAATGAAAAAGAAAAATCCCTATAAATGACTTAAGCAATAGTTGTCGTCTGCTATAAAATATTCCGTAAGTCGATTTTTCATGTTTTTGCGGATACGTAAGTGGCACCTGCGAGACAGTAGACAACCTAAATGGGTTTGTTGTCTCGGTATAAAAAGATTGGAGAAAAAAAATTATTAAAAATTAAGTTCCCTCTATTTGACCTTCTAAGCAACAGGTGTCGTCTGCTATAAAATGCTCCACAAGTCGATTTTTCGCGTTTTTGCGATTACGTAACCTGCACCTATGAGACGGTAGTCAACGTAAATGGATTTGTCGTCACGGTATAAAGAGACTGGAGAAAAAATATACATTAAAAATTTAGTTCCTTTTGTTTGATTTATGCAATAATAAGCAGTTGCTACTGAAAGAGCCTTCAGTCTTTTTTTAGCCAGTTGTCGCATTATTTTATTTTTTTTTTTCGCATGAGCGGAACTGGCACATATGAGACGGTAGTCAACGTAACTGGGTTTCTTGTTGTGGTTTGAAGAGATTAGAAAAATTACACTTCAGTTGCCTTTGTTTGATATATGAGTTTTCAGTCTTTTTTTAGCCACTTGTCACATTAATTTCAGGGTTTGTTTTTTACACTGTACATTGATCACTTTGGCTCATTGAAAGTTTCAATGTGCAGCATTTATTGTGGGCTGAGAGTTGGAAAAGCAAATCTAGTGAAGGGCTGGGGAGTGGGGGGGTGCATCGAGGGTTTAAGGGAATTAACTCTTGCAAGGGTTTTGAAAAGACCAAATCAAGGTCTTCTGCGCCCCTATTTTCTTAAATGTTTGCCTATTTTCAGTGAAATCTGGCATGTGTGGATGGTGCATGCCCGGCAGATTGCCAAGGACTGCACAGCAGCCTTTAAAGAAGACTTTAAATCCACTTTTATGCCGTTTTTTGCACTGTTTTTTATTCGATATATTAAGGCGCCATTTTGGAGCGATTTTGAAGCTCTCTGATTGGCTGATGGGCCCGAGTTTGAATTCTAAGGTCTTCTCTGATTGGCTGTTGGTATCCATTGTTGGTATCCAATCTGATTTCCTTAAAGCTTCTCTGATTGGATAATTTCAGAGAGGGAAGAGATTTGAATGGCTGATGGGAAAGGGGGGGAAATATCTGTTTATCTTTATTAACCTTTTACCACACAATGACGCGGCCTTTTAACACCCCAAAGGCTTATGAAAATAATCTGAGGAAAGGAGAAAATACAGGTTACCAGCATTTTCTCCTTTTCCCACAATGTTTTCCACCCTATCAAAGAAAAAATTTGATTTTGAGTTATTCTTACATCTTATTTTATCTTTTTGGCCTACTTGTAAATTTCTTCAAACAAGAACAAGATTTCTTTTATCGGAAAAAGTTTCCGCAACAGCAACCACTTGCTTCTGAATTTTATATTTTCGCACAGCGGTTAAACATAAAATTGACTTTTGACTCGCGCGGTCATCCAAATTGGTTCAATGTTTTCATGACCCTGGTAAGAAAACAGGGAAAATTTTTGTTTACCTTTCTTTGATTTGAACAACAGGTATCAGTTGCCTCCGAAAGTGTGGAAGTTGATTTTACGATTTTATGCGCAGCACGTAACAGTCACGTATGGGTGAGATGGTCATCGTAACCAAATCAATGGCCCTAGTGAGAGAAAATGAAAAAGAAAAATCCCTATAAATGACTTAAGCAATAGTTGTCGTCTGCTATAAAATATTCCGTAAGTCGATTTTTCATGTTTTTGTGGATACGTAAGTGGCACCTGCGAGACAGTAGACAACCTAAATGGGTTTGTTGTCACGGTATAAAAAGATTGGAGAAAAAAAATTATTAAAAATTAAGTTCCCTCTATTTGACCTTCTAAGCAACAGGTGTCGTCTGCTATAAAATGCTCCACAAGTCGATTTTTCGCGTTTTTGCGATTATGTAACCTGCACCTATGAGACGGTAGTCAACGTAAATGGATTTGTCGTCACGGTATAAAGAGACTGGAGAAAAAATATACATTAAAATTTTAGTTCCTTTTGTTTGATTTATGCAATAATAAGCAGTTGCTACTGAAAGAGCCTTCAGTCTTTTTTTAGCCACTTGTCGCATTATTTTTTTTTTTTTTTTTTCGCATGAGCGGAACTGGCACATATGAGACGGTAGTCAACGTAACTGGGTTTCTTGTTGCGGTTTGAAGAGATTAAAAAAATTACACTTCAGTTGCCTTTGTTTGATATATGAGTTTTCAGTCTTTTTTTAGCCACTTGTCACATTAATTTCAGGGTTTGTTTTTTACACTGTACATTGATCACTTTGGCTCATTGAAAGTTTCAATGTGCAGCATTTATTGTGGGCTGAGAGTTGGAAAAGCAAATCCAGTGAAGGGCTGGGGAGGGGGGGTGCATCGAGGGTTTAAGGGAATTAACTCTTGCAAGGGTTTTGAAAAGACCAAATCAAGGTCTTCTGCGCCCCTATTTTCTTAAATGTTTGCCTATTTTCAGTGAAATCTGGCATGTGTGGATGGTGCATGCCCGGCAGATTGCCAAGGACTGCAGAGCAGCCTTTAAAGAAGACTTTAAATCCACTTTTATGCCGTTTTTTGCACTGTTTTTTATTCGATATATTAAGGCGCAATTTTGGAGCGATTTTGAAGCTCTCTGATTGGCTGATGGGCCCGAGTTTGAATTCTAAGGTCTTCTCTGATTGGCTGTTGGTATCCACAAGTAGATTTTTCGCGTTTTTGCGATTACGTAACCTGCACCTATGAGACGGTTGTCAACGTAAATGGATTTGTCGTCACGGTATAAAGAGACTGGAGAAAAAATATACATTAAAAATTTAGTTCTTTTTCTTTGATTTATGCAATAATAAGCAGTTGCTACTGAAAGAGCCTTCAGTCTTTTTTTAGCCACTTGTCGCATTATTTTTTTTTTTTTTTCGCATGAGCGGAACTGGCACATATGAGACGGTAGTCAACGTAACTGGGTTTCTTGTTGCGGTTTGAAGAGATTAGAAAAATTACACTTCAGTTGCTTTTGTTTGATATATGAGTTTTCAGTCTTTTTTTAGCCACTTGTCACATTAATTTCAGGGTTTGTTTTTTACACTGTACATTGATCACTTTGGCTCATTGAAAGTTTCAATGTGCAGCATTTATTGTGGGCTGAGAGTTGGAAAAGCAAATCCAGTGAAGGGCTGGGGAGTGGGGGGTGCATCGAGGGTTTAAGGGAATTAACTCTTGCAAGGGTTTTGAAAAGACCAAATCAAGGTCTTCTGCGCCCCTATTTTCTTAAATGTTTGCCTATTTTCAGTGAAATCTGGCATGTGTGGATGGTGCATGCCCGGCAGATTGCCAAGGACTGCACAGCAGCCTTTAAAGAAGACTTTAAATCCACTTTTATTCCGTTTTTTGCACTGTTTTTTATTCGATATATTAAGGCGCCATTTTGGAGCGATTTTGAAGCTCTCTGATTGGCTGATGGGCCCGAGTTTGAATTCTAAGGTCTTCTCTGATTGGCTGTTGGTATCCATTGTTGGTATCCAATCTGATTTCCTTAAAGCTTCTCTGATTGGATAATTTCAGAGAGGGAAGAGATTTGATTGGCTGATGGGAAAGGGGGGGAAATATCTGTTTATCTTTATTAACCTTTTACCACACAATGACGCGGCCTTTTAACACCCCAAAGGCTTATGAAAATAATCTGAGGAAAGGAGAAAATACAGGTTACCAGCATTTTCTCCTTTTCCCACAATGTTTTCCACCCTATCAAAGAAAAAATTTGATTTTGAGTTATTCTTACATCTTATTTTATCTTTTTGGCCTACTTGTAAATTTCTTCAAACAAGAACAAGATTTCTTTTATCGGAAAAAGTTTCCGCAACAGCAACCAGTTGCTTCTGAATTTTATATTTTCGCACAGCGGTTAAACATAAAATTGACTTTTGACTCGCACGGTCATCCAAATTGGTTCAATGTTTTCATGACCCTGGTAAGAAAACAGGGAAAATTTTTGTTTACCTTTCTTTGATTTGAACAACAGGTATCAGTTGCCTCCGAAAGTGTGGAAGTTGATTTTACGATTTTATGCGCAGCACGTAACAGTCACGTATGGGTGAGATGGTCATCGTAACCAAATCAATGGCCCTAGTGAGAGAAAATGAAAAAGAAAAATCCCTATAAATGACTTAAGCAATAGTTGTCGTCTGCTATAAAATATTCCGTAAGTCGATTTTTCATGTTTTTGCGGATACGTAAGTGGCACCTGCGAGACAGTAGACAACCTAAATGGGTTTGTTGTCACGGTATAAAAAGATTGGAGAAAAAAAATTATTAAAAATTAAGTTCCCTCTATTTGACCTTCTAAGCAACAGGTGTCGTCTGCTATAAAATGCTCCACAAGTCGATTTTTCGCGTTTTTGCGATTATGTAACCTGCACCTATGAGACGGTAGTCAACGTAAATGGATTTGTCGTCACGGTATAAAGAGACTGGAGAAAAAATATACATTAAAATTTTAGTTCCTTTTGTTTGATTTATGCAATAATAAGCAGTTGCTACTGAAAGAGCCTTCAGTCTTTTTTTAGCCACTTGTCGCATTATTTTTTTTTTTTTTTTTTCGCATGAGCGGAACTGGCACATATGAGACGGTAGTCAACGTAACTGGGTTTCTTGTTGCGGTTTGAAGAGATTAAAAAAATTACACTTCAGTTGCCTTTGTTTGATATATGAGTTTTCAGTCTTTTTTTAGCCACTTGTCACATTAATTTCAGGGTTTGTTTTTTACACTGTACATTGATCACTTTGGCTCATTGAAAGTTTCAATGTGCAGCATTTATTGTGGGCTGAGAGTTGGAAAAGCAAATCCAGTGAAGGGCTGGGGAGGGGGGGTGCATCGAGGGTTTAAGGGAATTAACTCTTGCAAGGGTTTTGAAAAGACCAAATCAAGGTCTTCTGCGCCCCTATTTTCTTAAATGTTTGCCTATTTTCAGTGAAATCTGGCATGTGTGGATGGTGCATGCCCGGCAGATTGCCAAGGACTGCAGAGCAGCCTTTAAAGAAGACTTTAAATCCACTTTTATGCCGTTTTTTGCACTGTTTTTTATTCGATATATTAAGGCGCAATTTTGGAGCGATTTTGAAGCTCTCTGATTGGCTGATGGGCCCGAGTTTGAATTCTAAGGTCTTCTCTGATTGGCTGTTGGTATCCACAAGTAGATTTTTCGCGTTTTTGCGATTACGTAACCTGCACCTATGAGACGGTTGTCAACGTAAATGGATTTGTCGTCACGGTATAAAGAGACTGGAGAAAAAATATACATTAAAAATTTAGTTCTTTTTCTTTGATTTATGCAATAATAAGCAGTTGCTACTGAAAGAGCCTTCAGTCTTTTTTTAGCCACTTGTCGCATTATTTTTTTTTTTTTTTCGCATGAGCGGAACTGGCACATATGAGACGGTAGTCAACGTAACTGGGTTTCTTGTTGCGGTTTGAAGAGATTAGAAAAATTACACTTCAGTTGCTTTTGTTTGATATATGAGTTTTCAGTCTTTTTTTAGCCACTTGTCACATTAATTTCAGGGTTTGTTTTTTACACTGTACATTGATCACTTTGGCTCATTGAAAGTTTCAATGTGCAGCATTTATTGTGGGCTGAGAGTTGGAAAAGCAAATCCAGTGAAGGGCTGGGGAGTGGGGGGTGCATCGAGGGTTTAAGGGAATTAACTCTTGCAAGGGTTTTGAAAAGACCAAATCAAGGTCTTCTGCGCCCCTATTTTCTTAAATGTTTGCCTATTTTCAGTGAAATCTGGCATGTGTGGATGGTGCATGCCCGGCAGATTGCCAAGGACTGCACAGCAGCCTTTAAAGAAGACTTTAAATCCACTTTTATTCCGTTTTTTGCACTGTTTTTTATTCGATATATTAAGGCGCCATTTTGGAGCGATTTTGAAGCTCTCTGATTGGCTGATGGGCCCGAGTTTGAATTCTAAGGTCTTCTCTGATTGGCTGTTGGTATCCATTGTTGGTATCCAATCTGATTTCCTTAAAGCTTCTCTGATTGGATAATTTCAGAGAGGGAAGAGATTTGATTGGCTGATGGGAAAGGGGGGGAAATATCTGTTTATCTTTATTAACCTTTTACCACACAATGACGCGGCCTTTTAACACCCCAAAGGCTTATGAAAATAATCTGAGGAAAGGAGAAAATACAGGTTACCAGCATTTTCTCCTTTTCCCACAGTGTTTTCCACCCTATCAAAGAAAAAATTTGATTTTGAGTTATTCTTACATCTTATTTTATCTTTTTGGCCTACTTGTAAATTTCTTCAAACAAGAACAAGATTTCTTTTATCGGAAAAAGTTTCCGCAACAGCAACCAGTTGCTTCTGAATTTTATATTTTCGCACAGCGGTTAAACATAAAATTGACTTTTGACTCGCGCGGTCATCCAAAGTGGTTCAATGTTTTCATGACCCTGGTAAGAAAACAGGGAAAATTTTTGTTTACCTTTCTTTGATTTGAACAACAGGTATCAGTTGCCTCCGAAAGTGTGGAAGTTGATTTTACGATTTTATGCGCAGCACGTAACAGTCATGTATGGGTGAGATGGTCATCGTAACCAAATCAATGGCCCTAGTGAGAGAAAATGAAAAAGAAAAATCCCTATAATTGACTTAAGCAATAGTTGTTGTCTGCTATAAAATATTCCGTAAGTCGATTTTTCATGTTTTTGCGGATACGTAAGTGGCACCTGCGAGACAGTAGACAACCTAAATGGGTTTGTTGTCACGGTATAAAAAGATTGGAGAAAAAAAATTATTAAAAATTAAGTTCCCTCTATTTGACCTTCTAAGCAACAGGTGTCGTCTGCTATAAAATGCTCCACAAGTCGATTTTTCACGTTTTTGCGATAACGTTACCTGCACCTATGAGACGGTAGTCAACGAAAATGGATTTGTCGTCACGGTATAAAGAGACTGGAGAAAAAATATACGTTAAAAATTTAGTTCCTTTTGTTTGATTTATGCAATAATAAGCAGTTGCTACTGAAAGAGCCTTCAGTCTTTTTTTAGCCACTTGTCGCATTATTATTTTTCTTTTTTCGATTGAGCGGAACTGGCACATATGAGACGGTAGTCAACGTAACTGGGTTTCTTGATGCGGTTTGAAGAGATTAGAAAAATTACACTTCAGTTCCCTTTGTTTGATATATGAGTTTTCAGTCTTTTTTTAGCCACTTGTCACATTAATTTCAGGGTTTGTTTTTTACACTGTACATTGATCACTTTGGCTCATTGAAAGTTTCAATGTGCAGCATTTATTGTGGGCTGAGAGTTGGAAAAGCAAATCCAGTGAAGGGCTGGGGAGTGGGGGGTGCATCGAGGGTTTAAGGGAATTAACTCTTGCAAGGGTTTTGAAAAGACCAAATCAAGGTCTTCTGCGCCCCTATTTTCTTAAATGTTTGCCTATTTTCAGTGAAATCTGGCATGTGTGGATGGTGCATGCCCGGCAGATTGCCAAGGACTGCACAGCAGCCTTTAAAGAAGACTTTAAATCCACTTTTATGCCGTTTTTTGCACTGTTTTTTATTCGATATATTAAGGCGCCATTTTGGAGCGATTTTGAAGCTCTCTGATTGGCTGATGGGCCCGAGTTTGAATTCTAAGGTCTTCTCTGATTGGCTGTTGGTATCCATTGTTGGTATCCAATCTGATTTCCTTAAAGCTTCTCTGATTGGATAATTTCAGAGAGGGAAGAGATTTGATTGGCTGATGGGAAAGGGGGGGAAATATCTGTTTATCTTTATTAACCTTTTACCACACAATGACGCGGCCTTTTAACACCCCAAAGGCTTATGAAAATAATCTGAGGAAAGGAGAAAATACAGGTTACCAGCATTTTCTCCTTTTCCCACAATGTTTTCCACCCTATCAAAGAAAAAATTTGATTTTGAGTTATTCTTACATCTTATTTTATCTTTTTGGCCTACTTGTAAATTTCTTCAAACAAGAACAAGATTTCTTTTATCGGAAAAAGTTTCCGCAACAGCAACCAGTTGCTTCTGAATTTTATATTTTCGCACAGCGGTTAAACATAAAATTGACTTTTGACTCGCGCGGTCATCCAAAGTGGTTCAATGTTTTCATGACCCTGGTAAGAAAACAGGGAAAATTTTTGTTTACCTTTCTTTGATTTGAACAACAGGTATCAGTTGCCTCCCAAAGTGTGGAAGTTGATTTTACGATTTTATGCGCAGCACGTAACAGTCACGTATGGGTGAGATGGTCATCGTAACCAAATCAATGGCCCTAGTGAGAGAAAATGAAAAAGAAAAATCCCTATAATTGACTTAAGCAATAGTTGTTGTCTGCTATAAAATATTCCGTAAGTCGATTTTTCATGTTTTTGCGGATACGTAAGTGGCACCTGCGAGACAGTAGACAACCTAAATGGGTTTGTTGTCACGGTATAAAAAGATTGGAGAAAAAAAATTATTAAAAATTAAGTTCCCTCTATTTGACCTTCTAAGCAACAGGAGTCGTCTGCTATAAAATGCTCCACAAGTCGATTTTTCGCGTTTTTGCGATTACGTAACCTGCACCTATGAGACAGTAGTCAACGTAAATGGATTTGTCGTCACGGTATAAAGAGACTGGAGAAAAAATATACATTAAAAATTTAGTTCCTTTTGTTTGATTTATGCAATAATAAGCAGTTGCTACTGAAAGAGCCTTCAGTCTTTTTTTAGCCACTTGTCGCATTATTATTATTTTTTTTTTCGATTGAGCGGAACTGGCACATATGAGACGGTAGTCAACGTAACTGGGTTTCTTGATGCGGTTTGAAGAGATTAGAAAAATTACACTTCAGTTCCCTTTGTTTGATATATGAGTTTTCAGTCTTTTTTTAGCCACTTGTCACATTAATTTCAGGGTTTGTTTTTTACACTGTACATTGATCACTTTGGCTCATTGAAAGTTTCAATGTGCAGCATTTATTGTGGGCTGAGAGTTGGAAAAGCAAATCCAGTGAAGGGCTGGGGAGTGGGGGGTGCATCGAGGGTTTAAGGGAATTAACTCTTGCAAGGGTTTTGAAAAGACCAAATCAAGGTCTTCTGCGCCCCTATTTTCTTAAATGTTTGCCTATTTTCAGTGAAATCTGGCATGTGTGGATGGTGCATGCCCGGCAGATTGCCAAGGACTGCACAGCAGCCTTTAAAGAAGACTTTAAATCCACTTTTATGCCGTTTTTTGCACTGTTTTTTATTCGATATATTAAGGCGCCATTTTGGAGCGATTTTGAAGCTCTCTGATTGGCTGATGGGCTCGAGTTTGAATTCTAAGGTCTTCTCTGATTGGCTGTTGGTATCCATTGTTGGTATCCAATCTGATTTCCTTAAAGCTTCTCTGATTGGATAATTTCAGAGAGGGAAGAGATTTGATTGGCCGATGGGAAAGGGGGGGAAATATCTGTTTATCTTTATTAACCTTTTACCACACAATGACGCGGCCTTTTAACACCCCAAAGGCTTATGAAAATAATCTGAGGAAAGGAGAAAATACAGGTTACCAGCATTTTCTCCTTTTCCCACAATGTTTTCCACCCTATCAAAGAAAAAATTTGATTTTGAGTTATTCTTACATCTTATTTTATCTTTTTGGCCTACTTGTAAATTTCTTCAAACAAGAACAAGATTTCTTTTATCGGAAAAAGTTTCCGCAACAGCAACCAGTTGCTTCTGAATTTTATATTTTCGCACAGCGGTTAAACATAAAATTGACTTTTGACTCGCGCGGTCATCCAAATTGGTTCAATGTTTTCATGACCCTGGTAAGAAAACAGGGAAAATTTTTGTTTACCTTTCTTTGATTTGAACAACAGGTATCAGTTGCCTCCCAAAGTGTGGAAGTTGATTTTACGATTTTATGCGCAGCACGTAACAGTCACGTATGGGTGAGATGGTCATCGTAACCAAATCAATGGCCCTAGTGAGAGAAAATGAAAAAGAAAAATCCCTATAATTGACTTAAGCAATAGTTGTTGTCTGCTATAAAATATTCCGTAAGTCGATTTTTCATGTTTTTGCGGATACGTAAGTGGCACCTGCGAGACAGTAGACAACCTAAATGGGTTTGTTGTCACGGTATAAAAAGATTGGAGAAAAAAAATTATTAAAAATTAAGTTCCCTCTATTTGACCTTCTAAGCAACAGGAGTCGTCTGCTATAAAATGCTCCACAAGTCGATTTTTCGCGTTTTTGCGATTACGTACCCTGCACCTATGAGACGGTAGTCAACGTAAATGGATTTGTCGTCACGGTATAAAGAGACTGGAGAAAAAATATACATTAAAAATTTAGTTCCTTTTGTTTGATTTATGCAATAATAAGCAGTTGCTACTGAAAGAGCCTTCAGTCTTTTTTTAGCCACTTGTCGCATTATTATTTTTTTTTTTTTCGATTGAGCGGAACTGGCACATATGAGACGGTAGTCAACGTAACTGGGTTTCTTGATGCGGTTTGAAGAGATTAGAAAAATTACACTTCAGTTCCCTTTGTTTGATATACGAGTTTTCAGTCTTTTTTTAGCCACTTGTCACATTAATTTCAGGGTTTGTTTTTTACACTGTACATTGATCACTTTGGCTCATTGAAAGTTTCAATGTGCAGCATTTATTGTGGGCTGAGAGTTGGAAAAGCAAATCCAGTGAAGGGCTGGGGAGTGTGGGGGTGCATCGAGGGTTTAAGGGAATTAACTCTTGCAAGGGTTTTGAAAAGACCAAATCAAGGTCTTCTGCGCCCCTATTTTCTTAAATGTTTGCCTATTTTCAGTGAAATCTGGCATGTGTGGATGGTGCATGCCCGGCAGATTGCCAAGGACTGCACAGCAGCCTTTAAAGAAGACTTTAAATCCACTTTTATGCCGTTTTTTGCACTGTTTTTTATTCGATATATTAAGGCGCCATTTTGGAGCGATTTTGAAGCTCTCTGATTGGCTGATGGGCTCGAGTTTGAATTCTAAGGTCTTCTCTGATTGGCTGTTGGTATCCATTGTTGGTATCCAATCTGATTTCCTTAAAGCTTCTCTGATTGGATAATTTCAGAGAGGGAAGAGATTTGATTGGCTGATGGGAAAGGGGGGGAAATATCTGTTTATCTTTATTAACCTTTTACCACACAATGACGCGGCCTTTTAACACCCCAAAGGCTTATGAAAATAATCTGAGGAAAGGAGAAAATACAGGTTACCAGCATTTTCTCCTTTTCCCACAATGTTTTCCACCCTATCAAAGAAAAAATTTGATTTTGAGTTATTCTTACATCTTATTTTATCTTTTTGGCCTACTTGTAAATTTCTTCAAACAAGAACAAGATTTCTTTTATCGGAAAAAGTTTCCGCAACAGCAACCAGTTGCTTCTGAATTTTATATTTTCGCACAGCGGTTAAACATAAAATTGACTTTTGACTCGCACGGTCATCCAAATTGGTTCAATGTTTTCATGACCCTGGTAAGAAAACAGGGAAAATTTTTGTTTACCTTTCTTTGATTTGAACAACAGGTATCAGTTGCCTCCGAAAGTGTGGAAGTTGATTTTACGATTTTATGCGCAGCACGTAACAGTCACGTATGGGTGAGATGGTCATCGTAACCAAATCAATGGCCCTAGTGAGAGAAAATGAAAAAGAAAAATCCCTATAAATGACTTAAGCAATAGTTGTCGTCTGCTATAAAATATTCCGTAAGTCGATTTTTCATGTTTTTGCGGATACGTAAGTGGCACCTGCGAGACAGTAGACAACCTAAATGGGTTTGTTGTCACGGTATAAAAAGATTGGAGAAAAAAAATTATTAAAAATTAAGTTCCCTCTATTTGACCTTCTAAGCAACAGGTGTCGTCTGCTATAAAATGCTCCACAAGTCGATTTTTCGCGTTTTTGCGATTATGTAACCTGCACCTATGAGACGGTAGTCAACGTAAATGGATTTGTCGTCACGGTATAAAGAGACTGGAGAAAAAATATACATTAAAATTTTAGTTCCTTTTGTTTGATTTATGCAATAATAAGCAGTTGCTACTGAAAGAGCCTTCAGTCTTTTTTTAGCCACTTGTCGCATTATTTTTTTTTTTTTTTTTTCGCATGAGCGGAACTGGCACATATGAGACGGTAGTCAACGTAACTGGGTTTCTTGTTGCGGTTTGAAGAGATTAAAAAAATTACACTTCAGTTGCCTTTGTTTGATATATGAGTTTTCAGTCTTTTTTTAGCCACTTGTCACATTAATTTCAGGGTTTGTTTTTTACACTGTACATTGATCACTTTGGCTCATTGAAAGTTTCAATGTGCAGCATTTATTGTGGGCTGAGAGTTGGAAAAGCAAATCCAGTGAAGGGCTGGGGAGGGGGGGTGCATCGAGGGTTTAAGGGAATTAACTCTTGCAAGGGTTTTGAAAAGACCAAATCAAGGTCTTCTGCGCCCCTATTTTCTTAAATGTTTGCCTATTTTCAGTGAAATCTGGCATGTGTGGATGGTGCATGCCCGGCAGATTGCCAAGGACTGCAGAGCAGCCTTTAAAGAAGACTTTAAATCCACTTTTATGCCGTTTTTTGCACTGTTTTTTATTCGATATATTAAGGCGCAATTTTGGAGCGATTTTGAAGCTCTCTGATTGGCTGATGGGCCCGAGTTTGAATTCTAAGGTCTTCTCTGATTGGCTGTTGGTATCCACAAGTAGATTTTTCGCGTTTTTGCGATTACGTAACCTGCACCTATGAGACGGTTGTCAACGTAAATGGATTTGTCGTCACGGTATAAAGAGACTGGAGAAAAAATATACATTAAAAATTTAGTTCTTTTTCTTTGATTTATGCAATAATAAGCAGTTGCTACTGAAAGAGCCTTCAGTCTTTTTTTAGCCACTTGTCGCATTATTTTTTTTTTTTTTTCGCATGAGCGGAACTGGCACATATGAGACGGTAGTCAACGTAACTGGGTTTCTTGTTGCGGTTTGAAGAGATTAGAAAAATTACACTTCAGTTGCTTTTGTTTGATATATGAGTTTTCAGTCTTTTTTTAGCCACTTGTCACATTAATTTCAGGGTTTGTTTTTTACACTGTACATTGATCACTTTGGCTCATTGAAAGTTTCAATGTGCAGCATTTATTGTGGGCTGAGAGTTGGAAAAGCAAATCCAGTGAAGGGCTGGGGAGTGGGGGGTGCATCGAGGGTTTAAGGGAATTAACTCTTGCAAGGGTTTTGAAAAGACCAAATCAAGGTCTTCTGCGCCCCTATTTTCTTAAATGTTTGCCTATTTTCAGTGAAATCTGGCATGTGTGGATGGTGCATGCCCGGCAGATTGCCAAGGACTGCACAGCAGCCTTTAAAGAAGACTTTAAATCCACTTTTATTCCGTTTTTTGCACTGTTTTTTATTCGATATATTAAGGCGCCATTTTGGAGCGATTTTGAAGCTCTCTGATTGGCTGATGGGCCCGAGTTTGAATTCTAAGGTCTTCTCTGATTGGCTGTTGGTATCCATTGTTGGTATCCAATCTGATTTCCTTAAAGCTTCTCTGATTGGATAATTTCAGAGAGGGAAGAGATTTGATTGGCTGATGGGAAAGGGGGGGAAATATCTGTTTATCTTTATTAACCTTTTACCACACAATGACGCGGCCTTTTAACACCCCAAAGGCTTATGAAAATAATCTGAGGAAAGGAGAAAATACAGGTTACCAGCATTTTCTCCTTTTCCCACAGTGTTTTCCACCCTATCAAAGAAAAAATTTGATTTTGAGTTATTCTTACATCTTATTTTATCTTTTTGGCCTACTTGTAAATTTCTTCAAACAAGAACAAGATTTCTTTTATCGGAAAAAGTTTCCGCAACAGCAACCAGTTGCTTCTGAATTTTATATTTTCGCACAGCGGTTAAACATAAAATTGACTTTTGACTCGCGCGGTCATCCAAAGTGGTTCAATGTTTTCATGACCCTGGTAAGAAAACAGGGAAAATTTTTGTTTACCTTTCTTTGATTTGAACAACAGGTATCAGTTGCCTCCGAAAGTGTGGAAGTTGATTTTACGATTTTATGCGCAGCACGTAACAGTCATGTATGGGTGAGATGGTCATCGTAACCAAATCAATGGCCCTAGTGAGAGAAAATGAAAAAGAAAAATCCCTATAATTGACTTAAGCAATAGTTGTTGTCTGCTATAAAATATTCCGTAAGTCGATTTTTCATGTTTTTGCGGATACGTAAGTGGCACCTGCGAGACAGTAGACAACCTAAATGGGTTTGTTGTCACGGTATAAAAAGATTGGAGAAAAAAAATTATTAAAAATTAAGTTCCCTCTATTTGACCTTCTAAGCAACAGGTGTCGTCTGCTATAAAATGCTCCACAAGTCGATTTTTCACGTTTTTGCGATAACGTTACCTGCACCTATGAGACGGTAGTCAACGAAAATGGATTTGTCGTCACGGTATAAAGAGACTGGAGAAAAAATATACGTTAAAAATTTAGTTCCTTTTGTTTGATTTATGCAATAATAAGCAGTTGCTACTGAAAGAGCCTTCAGTCTTTTTTTAGCCACTTGTCGCATTATTATTTTTCTTTTTTCGATTGAGCGGAACTGGCACATATGAGACGGTAGTCAACGTAACTGGGTTTCTTGATGCGGTTTGAAGAGATTAGAAAAATTACACTTCAGTTCCCTTTGTTTGATATATGAGTTTTCAGTCTTTTTTTAGCCACTTGTCACATTAATTTCAGGGTTTGTTTTTTACACTGTACATTGATCACTTTGGCTCATTGAAAGTTTCAATGTGCAGCATTTATTGTGGGCTGAGAGTTGGAAAAGCAAATCCAGTGAAGGGCTGGGGAGTGGGGGGTGCATCGAGGGTTTAAGGGAATTAACTCTTGCAAGGGTTTTGAAAAGACCAAATCAAGGTCTTCTGCGCCCCTATTTTCTTAAATGTTTGCCTATTTTCAGTGAAATCTGGCATGTGTGGATGGTGCATGCCCGGCAGATTGCCAAGGACTGCACAGCAGCCTTTAAAGAAGACTTTAAATCCACTTTTATGCCGTTTTTTGCACTGTTTTTTATTCGATATATTAAGGCGCCATTTTGGAGCGATTTTGAAGCTCTCTGATTGGCTGATGGGCCCGAGTTTGAATTCTAAGGTCTTCTCTGATTGGCTGTTGGTATCCATTGTTGGTATCCAATCTGATTTCCTTAAAGCTTCTCTGATTGGATAATTTCAGAGAGGGAAGAGATTTGATTGGCTGATGGGAAAGGGGGGGAAATATCTGTTTATCTTTATTAACCTTTTACCACACAATGACGCGGCCTTTTAACACCCCAAAGGCTTATGAAAATAATCTGAGGAAAGGAGAAAATACAGGTTACCAGCATTTTCTCCTTTTCCCACAATGTTTTCCACCCTATCAAAGAAAAAATTTGATTTTGAGTTATTCTTACATCTTATTTTATCTTTTTGGCCTACTTGTAAATTTCTTCAAACAAGAACAAGATTTCTTTTATCGGAAAAAGTTTCCGCAACAGCAACCAGTTGCTTCTGAATTTTATATTTTCGCACAGCGGTTAAACATAAAATTGACTTTTGACTCGCGCGGTCATCCAAAGTGGTTCAATGTTTTCATGACCCTGGTAAGAAAACAGGGAAAATTTTTGTTTACCTTTCTTTGATTTGAACAACAGGTATCAGTTGCCTCCCAAAGTGTGGAAGTTGATTTTACGATTTTATGCGCAGCACGTAACAGTCACGTATGGGTGAGATGGTCATCGTAACCAAATCAATGGCCCTAGTGAGAGAAAATGAAAAAGAAAAATCCCTATAATTGACTTAAGCAATAGTTGTTGTCTGCTATAAAATATTCCGTAAGTCGATTTTTCATGTTTTTGCGGATACGTAAGTGGCACCTGCGAGACAGTAGACAACCTAAATGGGTTTGTTGTCACGGTATAAAAAGATTGGAGAAAAAAAATTATTAAAAATTAAGTTCCCTCTATTTGACCTTCTAAGCAACAGGAGTCGTCTGCTATAAAATGCTCCACAAGTCGATTTTTCGCGTTTTTGCGATTACGTAACCTGCACCTATGAGACAGTAGTCAACGTAAATGGATTTGTCGTCACGGTATAAAGAGACTGGAGAAAAAATATACATTAAAAATTTAGTTCCTTTTGTTTGATTTATGCAATAATAAGCAGTTGCTACTGAAAGAGCCTTCAGTCTTTTTTTAGCCACTTGTCGCATTATTATTATTTTTTTTTTCGATTGAGCGGAACTGGCACATATGAGACGGTAGTCAACGTAACTGGGTTTCTTGATGCGGTTTGAAGAGATTAGAAAAATTACACTTCAGTTCCCTTTGTTTGATATATGAGTTTTCAGTCTTTTTTTAGCCACTTGTCACATTAATTTCAGGGTTTGTTTTTTACACTGTACATTGATCACTTTGGCTCATTGAAAGTTTCAATGTGCAGCATTTATTGTGGGCTGAGAGTTGGAAAAGCAAATCCAGTGAAGGGCTGGGGAGTGGGGGGTGCATCGAGGGTTTAAGGGAATTAACTCTTGCAAGGGTTTTGAAAAGACCAAATCAAGGTCTTCTGCGCCCCTATTTTCTTAAATGTTTGCCTATTTTCAGTGAAATCTGGCATGTGTGGATGGTGCATGCCCGGCAGATTGCCAAGGACTGCACAGCAGCCTTTAAAGAAGACTTTAAATCCACTTTTATGCCGTTTTTTGCACTGTTTTTTATTCGATATATTAAGGCGCCATTTTGGAGCGATTTTGAAGCTCTCTGATTGGCTGATGGGCTCGAGTTTGAATTCTAAGGTCTTCTCTGATTGGCTGTTGGTATCCATTGTTGGTATCCAATCTGATTTCCTTAAAGCTTCTCTGATTGGATAATTTCAGAGAGGGAAGAGATTTGATTGGCCGATGGGAAAGGGGGGGAAATATCTGTTTATCTTTATTAACCTTTTACCACACAATGACGCGGCCTTTTAACACCCCAAAGGCTTATGAAAATAATCTGAGGAAAGGAGAAAATACAGGTTACCAGCATTTTCTCCTTTTCCCACAATGTTTTCCACCCTATCAAAGAAAAAATTTGATTTTGAGTTATTCTTACATCTTATTTTATCTTTTTGGCCTACTTGTAAATTTCTTCAAACAAGAACAAGATTTCTTTTATCGGAAAAAGTTTCCGCAACAGCAACCAGTTGCTTCTGAATTTTATATTTTCGCACAGCGGTTAAACATAAAATTGACTTTTGACTCGCGCGGTCATCCAAATTGGTTCAATGTTTTCATGACCCTGGTAAGAAAACAGGGAAAATTTTTGTTTACCTTTCTTTGATTTGAACAACAGGTATCAGTTGCCTCCCAAAGTGTGGAAGTTGATTTTACGATTTTATGCGCAGCACGTAACAGTCACGTATGGGTGAGATGGTCATCGTAACCAAATCAATGGCCCTAGTGAGAGAAAATGAAAAAGAAAAATCCCTATAATTGACTTAAGCAATAGTTGTTGTCTGCTATAAAATATTCCGTAAGTCGATTTTTCATGTTTTTGCGGATACGTAAGTGGCACCTGCGAGACAGTAGACAACCTAAATGGGTTTGTTGTCACGGTATAAAAAGATTGGAGAAAAAAAATTATTAAAAATTAAGTTCCCTCTATTTGACCTTCTAAGCAACAGGAGTCGTCTGCTATAAAATGCTCCACAAGTCGATTTTTCGCGTTTTTGCGATTACGTACCCTGCACCTATGAGACGGTAGTCAACGTAAATGGATTTGTCGTCACGGTATAAAGAGACTGGAGAAAAAATATACATTAAAAATTTAGTTCCTTTTGTTTGATTTATGCAATAATAAGCAGTTGCTACTGAAAGAGCCTTCAGTCTTTTTTTAGCCACTTGTCGCATTATTATTTTTTTTTTTTTCGATTGAGCGGAACTGGCACATATGAGACGGTAGTCAACGTAACTGGGTTTCTTGATGCGGTTTGAAGAGATTAGAAAAATTACACTTCAGTTCCCTTTGTTTGATATACGAGTTTTCAGTCTTTTTTTAGCCACTTGTCACATTAATTTCAGGGTTTGTTTTTTACACTGTACATTGATCACTTTGGCTCATTGAAAGTTTCAATGTGCAGCATTTATTGTGGGCTGAGAGTTGGAAAAGCAAATCCAGTGAAGGGCTGGGGAGTGTGGGGGTGCATCGAGGGTTTAAGGGAATTAACTCTTGCAAGGGTTTTGAAAAGACCAAATCAAGGTCTTCTGCGCCCCTATTTTCTTAAATGTTTGCCTATTTTCAGTGAAATCTGGCATGTGTGGATGGTGCATGCCCGGCAGATTGCCAAGGACTGCACAGCAGCCTTTAAAGAAGACTTTAAATCCACTTTTATGCCGTTTTTTGCACTGTTTTTTATTCGACATATTAAGGCGCCATTTTGGAGCGATTTTGAAGCTCTCTGATTGGCTGATGGGCCCGAGTTTGAATTCTAAGGTCTTCTCTGATTGGCTGTTGGTATCCATTGTTGGTATCCAATCTGATTTCCTTAAAGCTTCTCTGATTGGATAATTTCAGAGAGGGAAGAGATTTGATTGGCTGATGGTAAAGGGGGGGAAATATCTGTTTATCTTTATTAACCTTTTACCACACAATGACGCGGCCTTTTAACACCCCAAAGGCTTATGAAAATAATCTGAGGAAAGGAGAAAATACAGGTTACCAGCATTTTCTCCTTTTCCCACAATGTTTTCCACCCTATCAAAGAAAAAATTTGATTTTGAGTTATTCTTACATCTTATTTTATCTTTTTGGCCTACTTGTAAATTTCTTCAAACAAGAACAAGATTTCTTTTATCGGAAAAAGTTTCCGCAAGAGCAACCACTTGCTTCTGAATTTTATATTTTCGCACAGCGGTTAAACATAAAATTGACTTTTGACTCGCGCGGTCATCCAAATTGGTTCAATGTTTTCATGACCCTGGTAAGAAAACAGGGAAAAGTTTTGTTTACCTTTCTTTGATTTGAACAACAGGTATCAGTTGCCTCCGAAAGTGTGGAAGTTGATTTTACGATTTTATGCGCAGCACGTAACAGTCATGTATGGGTGAGATGGTCATCGTAACCAAATCAATGGCCCTAGTGAGAGAAAATGAAAAAGAAAAATCCCTATAATTGACTTAAGCAATAGTTGTTGTCTGCAATAAAATATTCTGTAAGTCGATTTTTCATGTTTTTGCGGATACGTAAGTGGCACCTGCGAGACAGTAGACAACCTAAATGGGTTTGTTGTCATGGTATAAAAAGATTGGAGAAAAAAACTTATTAAAAATTAAGTTCCCTCTATTTGACCTTCTAAGCAACAGGTGTCGTCTGCTATAAAATGCTCCACAAGTCGATTTTTCGCGTTTTTGCGATTACGTAACCTGCACCTATGAGACGGTAGTCAACGTAAATGGATTTGTCGTCACGGTATAAAGAGACTGGAGAAAAAAGTATACATTAAAAATTTAGTTCCTTTTGTTTGATTTATGCAATAATAAGCAGTTGCTACTGAAAGAGCCTTCAGTCTTTTTTAAGCCACTTGTCGCATTATTTTTTTTTTTTTTTTCGCATGAGCGGAACTGGCACATATGAGACGGTAGTCAACGTAACTGGGTTTCTTGTTGCGGTTTGAAGAGATTAGAAAAATTACACTTCAGTTGCCTTTGTGTGATATATGAGTTTTCAGTCTTTTTTTAGCCACTTGTCACATTAATTTCAGGGTTTGTTTTTTACACTGTACATTGATCACTTTGGCTCATTGAAAGTTTCAATGTGCAGCATTTATTGTGGGCTGAGAGTTGGAAAAGCAAATCCAGTGAAGGGCTGGGGAGTGGGGGGTGCATCGAGGGTTTAAGGGAATTAACTCTTGCAAGGGTTTTGAAAAGACCAAATCAAGGTCTTCTGCGCCCCTATTTTCTTAAATGTTTGCCTATTTTCAGTGAAATCTGGCATGTGTGGATGGTGCATGCCCGGCAGATTGCCAAGGACTGCACAACAGCCTTTAAAGAAGACTTTAAATCCACTTTTATGCCGTTTTTTGCACTGTTCTTTATTCGATATATTAAGGCGCCATTTTGGAGCGATTTTGAAGCTCTCTGATTGGCTGATGGGCCCGAGTTTGAATTCTAAGGTCTTCTCTGATTGGCTGTTGGTATCCATTGTTGGTATCCAATCTGATTTCCTTAAAGCTTCTCTGATTGGATAATTTCAGAGAGGGAAGAGATTTGATTGGCTGATGGGAAAGGGGGGGAAATATCTGTTTATCTTTATTAACCTTTTACCACACAATGACGCGGCCTTTTAACACCCCAAAGGCTTATGAAAATAATCTGAGGAAAGGAGAAAATACAGGTTACCAGCATTTTCTCCTTTTCCCACAATGTTTTCCACCCTATCAAAGAAAAAATTTGATTTTGAGTTATTCTTACATCTTATTTTATCTTTTTGGCCTACTTGTAAATTTCTTCAAACAAGAACAAGATTTCTTTTATCGGAAAAAGTTTCCGCAACAGCAACCAGTTGCTTCTGAATTTTATATTTTCGCACAGCGGTTAAACATAAAATTGACTTTTGACTCGCGCGGTCATCCAAATTGGTTCAATGTTTTCATGACCCTGGTAAGAAAACAGGGAAAATTTTTGTTTACCTTTCTTTGATTTGAACAACAGGTATCAGTTGCCTCCCAAAGTGTGGAAGTTGAATTTATGATTTTATGCGCAGCACGTAACAGTCACGTATGGGTGAGATGGTCATCGTAACCAAATCAATGGCCCTAGTGAGAGAAAATGAAAAAGAAAAATCCCTATAAATGACTTAAGCAATAGTTGTCGTCTGCTATAAAATATTCCGTAAGTCGATTTTTCATGTTTTTGCGGATACGTAAGTGGCACCTGCGAGACAGTAGACAACCTAAATGGGTTTGTTGTCTCGGTATAAAAAGATTGGAGAAAAAAAATTATTAAAAATTAAGTTCCCTCTATTTGACCTTCTAAGCAACAGGTGTCGTCTGCTATAAAATGCTCCACAAGTCGATTTTTCGCGTTTTTGCGATTACGTAACCTGCACCTATGAGACGGTAGTCAACGTAAATGGATTTGTCGTCACGGTATAAAGAGACTGGAGAAAAAATATACATTAAAAATTTAGTTCCTTTTGTTTGATTTATGCAATAATAAGCAGTTGCTACTGAAAGAGCCTTCAGTCTTTTTTTAGCCACTTGTCGCATTATTTTTTTTTTTTTTTTCGCATGAGCGGAACTGGCCCATATGAGACGGTAGTCAACGTAACTGGGTTTCTTGTTGCGGTTTGAAGAGATTAGAAAAATTACACTTCAGTTGCCTTTGTGTGATATATGAGTTTTCAGTCTTTTTTTAGCCACTTGTCACATTAATTTCAGGGTTTGTTTTTTACACTGTACATTGATCACTTTGGCTCATTGAAAGTTTCAATGTGCAGCATTTATTGTGGGCTGAGAGTTGGAAAAGCAAATCCAGTGAAGGGCTGGGGAGTGGGGGAGTGCATCGAGGGTTTAAGGGAATTAACTCTTGCAAGGGTTTTGAAAAGACCAAATCAAGGTCTTCTGCGCCCCAATTTTCTTAAATGTTTGCCTATTTTCAGTGAAATCTGGCATGTGTGGATGGTGCATGCCCGGCAGATTGCCAAGGACTGCACAGCAGCCTTTAAAGAAGACTTTAAATCCACTTTTATGCCGTTTTTTGCACTGTTTTTTATTCGATATATTAAGGCGCCATTTTGGAGCGATTTTGAAGCTCTCTGATTGGCTGATGGGCCCGAGTTTGAATTCTAAGGTCTTCTCTGATTGGCTGTTGGTATCCATTGTTGGTATCCAATCTGATTTCCTTAAAGCTTCTCTGATTGGATAATTTCAGAGAGGGAAGAGATTTGATTGGCTGATGGGAAAGGGGGGGAAATATCTGTTTATCTTTATTAACCTTTTACCACACAATGACGCGGCCTTTTAACACCCCAAAGGCTTATGAAAATAATCTGAGGAAAGGAGAAAATACAGGTTACCAGCATTTTCTCCTTTTCCCACAATGTTTTCCACCCTATCAAAGAAAAAATTTGATTTTGAGTTATTCTTACATCTTATTTTATCTTTTTGGCCTACTTGTAAATTTCTTCAAACAAGAACAAGATTTCTTTTATCGGAAAAAGTTTCCGCAACAGCAACCAGTTGCTTCTGAATTTTATATTTTCGCACAGCGGTTAAACATAAAATTGACTTTTGACTCGCGCGGTCATCCAAATTGGTTCAATGTTTTCATGACCCTGGTAAGAAAACAGGGAAAATTTTTGTTTACCTTTCTTTGATTTGAACAACAGGTATCAGTTGCCTCCCAAAGTGTGGAAGTTGATTTTACGATTTTATGCGCAGCACGTAACAGTCACGTATGGGTGAGATGGTCATCGTAACCAAATCAATGGCCCTAGTGAGAGAAAATGAAAAAGAAAAATCCCTATAAATGACTTAAGCAATAGTTGTCGTCTGCTATAAAATATTCCGTAAGTCGATTTTTCATGTTTTTGCGGATACGTAAGTGGCACCTGCGAGACAGTAGACAACCTAAATGGGTTTGTTGTCTCGGTATAAAAAGATTGGAGAAAAAAAATTATTAAAAATTAAGTTCCCTCTATTTGACCTTCTAAGCAACAGGTGTCGTCTGCTATAAAATGCTCTACAAGTCGATTTTTCGCGTTTTTGCGATTACGTAACCTGCACCTATGAGACGGTAGTCAACGTAAATGGATTTGTCGTCACGGTATAAAGAGACTGGAGAAAAAATATACATTAAAAATTTAGTTCCTTTTGTTTGATTTATGCAATAATAAGCAGTTGCTACTGAAAGAGCCTTCAGTCTTTTTTTAGCCACTTGTCGCATTATTTTTTTTTTTTTTTTCGCATGAGTGGAACTGGCCCATATGAGACGGTAGTCAACGTAACTGGGTTTCTTGTTGCGGTTTGAAGAGATTAGAAAAATTACACTTCAGTTGCCTTTGTGTGATATATGAGTTTTCAGTCTTTTTTTAGCCACTTGTCACATTAATTTCAGGGTTTGTTTTTTACACTGTACATTGATCACTTTGGCTCATTGAAAGTTTCAATGTGCAGCATTTATTGTGGGCTGAGAGTTGGAAAAGCAAATCCAGTGAAGGGCTGGGGAGTGGGGGGTGCATCGAGGGTTTAAGGGAATTAACTCTTGCAAGGGTTTTGAAAAGACCAAATCAAGGTCTTCTGCGCCCCTATTTTCTTAAATGTTTGCCTATTTTCAGTGAAATCTGGCATGTGTGGATGGTGCATGCCCGGCAGATTGCCAAGGACTGCACAACAGCCTTTAAAGAAGACTTTAAATCCACTTTTATGCCGTTTTTTGCACTGTTTTTTATTCGATATATTAAGGCGCCATTTTGGAGCGATTTTGAAGCTCTCTGATTGGCTGATGGGCCCGAGTTTGAATTCTAAGGTCTTCTCTGATTGGCTGTTGGTATCCATTGTTGGTATCCAATCTGATTTCCTTAAAGCTTCTCTGATTGGATAATTTCAGAGAGGGAAGAGATTTGATTGGCTGATGGGAAAGGGGGGGAAATATCTGTTTATCTTTATTAACCTTTTACCACACAATGACGCGGCCTTTTAACACCCCAAAGGCTTATGAAAATAATCTGAGGAAAGGAGAAAATACAGGTTACCAGCATTTTCTCCTTTTCCCACAATGTTTTCCACCCTATCAAAGAAAAAATTTGATTTTGAGTTATTCTTACATCTTATTTTATCTTTTTGGCCTACTTGTAAATTTCTTCAAACAAGAACAAGATTTCTTTTATCGGAAAAAGTTTCCGCAACAGCAACCAGTTGCTTCTGAATTTTATATTTTCGCACAGCGGTTAAACATAAAATTGACTTTTGACTCGCGCGGTCATCCAAATTGGTTCAATGTTTTCATGACCCTGGTAAGAAAACAGGGAAAATTTTTGTTTACCTTTCTTTGATTTGAACAACAGGTATCAGTTGCCTCCCAAAGTGTGGAAGTTGATTTTACGATTTTATGCGCAGCACGTAACAGTCACGTATGGGTGAGATGGTCATCGTAACCAAATCAATGGCCCTAGTGAGAGAAAATGAAAAAGAAAAATCCCTATAAATGACTTAAGCAATAGTTGTCGTCTGCTATAAAATATTCCGTAAGTCGATTTTTCATGTTTTTGCGGATACGTAAGTGGCACCTGCGAGACAGTAGACAACCTAAATGGGTTTGTTGTCACGGTATAAAAAGATTGGAGAAAAAAAATTATTAAAAATTAAGTTCCCTCTATTTGACCTTCTAAGCAACAGGTGTCGTCTGCTATAAAATGCTCCACAAGTCGATTTTTCGCGTTTTTGCGATTACGTAACCTGCACCTATGAGACGGTAGTCAACGTAAATGGATTTGTCGTCACGGTATAAAGAGACTGGAGAAAAAAGTATACATTAAAAATTTAGTTCCTTTTGTTTGATTTATGCAATAATAAGCAGTTGCTACTGAAAGAGCCTTCAGTCTTTTTTTAGCCACTTGTCGCATTATTTTTTTTTTTTTTTTTCGCATGAGCGGAACTGGCACATATGAGACGGTAGTCAACGTAACTGGGTTTCTTGTTGTGGTTTGAAGAGATTAGAAAAATTACACTTCAGTTGCCTTTGTTTGATATATGAGTTTTCAGTCTTTTTTTAGCCACTTGTCACATTAATTTCAGGGTTTGTTTTTTACATTGATCACTTTGGCTCATTGAAAGTTTCAATGTGCAGCATTTATTGTGGGCTGAGAGTTGGAAAAGCAAATCCAGTGAAGGGCTGGGGAGTGGGGGGTGCATCGAGGGTTTAAGGGAATTAACTCTTGCAAGGGTTTTGAAAAGACCAAATCAAGGTCTTCTGCGCCCCTATTTTCTTAAATGTTTGCCTATTTTCAGTGAAATCTGGCATGTGTGGATGGTGCATGCCCGGCAGATTGCCAAGGACTGCACAGCAGCCTTTAAAGAAGACTTTAAATCCACTTTTATGCCGTTTTTTGCACTGTTTTTTATTCGATATATTAAGGCGCCATTTTGGAGCGATTTTGAAGCTCTCTGATTGGCTGATGGGCCCGAGTTTGAATTCTAAGGTCTTCTCTGATTGGCTGTTGGTATCCATTGTTGGTATCCAATCTGATTTCCTTAAAGCTTCTCTGATTGGATAATTTCAGAGAGGGAAGAGATTTGATTGGCTGATGGAAAAGGGGGGGAAATATCTGTTTATCTTTATTAACCTTTTACCACACAATGACGCGGCCTTTTAACACCCCAAAGGCTTATGAAAATAATCTGAGGAAAGGAGAAAATACAGGTTACCAGCATTTTCTCCTTTTCCCACAATGTTTTCCACCCTATCAAAGAAAAAATTTGATTTTGAGTTATTCTTACATCTTATTTTATCTTTTTGGCCTACTTGTAAATTTCTTCAAACAAGAAAAAGATTTCTTTTATCGGAAAAAGTTTCCGCAACAGCAACCAGTTGCTTCTGAATTTTATATTTTCGCACAGCGGTTAAACATAAAATTGACTTTTGACTCGTGCGGTCATCCAAATTGGTTCAATGTTTTCATGACCCTGGTAAGAAAACAGGGAAAATTTTTGTTTACCTTTCTTTGATTTGAACAACAGGTATCAGTTGCCTCCCAAAGTGTGGAAGTTGATTTTACGATTTTATGCGCAGCACGTAACAGTCACGTATGGGTGAGATGGTCATCGTAACCAAATCAATGGCCCTAGTGAGAGAAAATGAAAAAGAAAAATCCCTATAAATGACTTAAGCAATAGTTGTCGTCTGCTATAAAATATTCCGTAAGTCGATTTTTCATGTTTTTGCGGATACGTAAGTGGCACCTGCGAGACAGTAGACAACCTAAATGGGTTTGTTGTCTCGGTATAAAAAGATTGGAGAAAAAAAATTATTAAAAATTAAGTTCCCTCTATTTGACCTTCTAAGCAACAGGTGTCGTCTGCTATAAAATGCTCCACAAGTCGATTTTTCGCGTTTTTGCGATTACGTAACCTGCACCTATGAGACGGTAGTCAACGTAAATGGATTTGTCGTCACGGTATAAAGAGACTGGAGAAAAAATATACATTAAAAATTTAGTTCCTTTTGTTTGATTTATGCAATAATAAGCAGTTGCTACTGAAAGAGCCTTCAGTCTTTTTTTAGCCACTTGTCGCATTATTTTATTTTTTTTTTTTCGCATGAGCGGAACTGGCACATATGAGACGGTAGTCAACGTAACTGGGTTTCTTGTTGTGGTTTGAAGAGATTAGAAAATTTACACTTCAGTTGCCTTTGTTTGATATATGAGTTTTCAGTCTTTTTTTAGCCACTTGTCACATTAATTTCAGGGTTTGTTTTTTACACTGTACATTGATCACTTTGGCTCATTGAAAGTTTCAATGTGCAGCATTTATTGTGGGCTGAGAGTTGGAAAAGCAAATCCAGTGAAGGGCTGGGGAGTGGGGGAGTGCATCGAGGGTTTAAGGGAATTAACTCTTGCAAGGGTTTTGAAAAGACCAAATCAAGGTCTTCTGCGCCCCTATTTTCTTAAATGTTTGCCTATTTTCAGGGATGGGCATGTGTGGATGGTGCATGCCCGGCAGATTGCCAAGGACTGCACAGCAGCCTTTAAAGAAGACTTTAAATCCACTTTTATGCCGTTTTTTGCACTGTTTTTTATTCGATATATTAAGGCGCCATTTTGGAGCGATGTTGAAGCTCTCTGATTGGCTGATGGGCCCGAGTTTGAATTCTAAGGTCTTCTCTGATTGGCTGTTGGTATCCATTGTTGGTATCCAATCTGATTTCCTTAAAGCTTCTCTGATTGGATAATTTCAGAGAGGGAAGAGATTTGATTGGCTGATGGGAAAGGGGGGGAAATATCTGTTTATCTTTATTAACCTTTTACCACACAATGACGCGGCCTTTTAACACCCCAAAGGCTTATGAAAATAATCTGAGGAAAGGAGAAAATACAGGTTACCAGCATTTTCTCCTTTTCCCACAATGTTTTCCACCCTATCAAAGAAAAAATTTGATTTTGAGTTATTCTTACATCTTATTTTATCTTTTTGGCCTACTTGTAAATTTCTTCAAACAAGAACAAGATTTCTTTTATCGGAAAAAGTTTCCGCAACAGCAACCAGTTGCTTCTGAATTTTATATTTTCGCACAGCGGTTAAACATAAAATTGACTTTTGACTCGCGCGGTCATCCAAATTGGTTCAATGTTTTCATGACCCTGGTAAGAAAACAGGGAAAATTTTTGTTTACCTTTCTTTGATTTGAACAACAGGTATCAGTTGCCTCCGAAAGTGTGGAAGTTGATTTTACGATTTTATGCGCAGCACGTAACAGTCACGTATGGGTGAGATGGTCATCGTAACCAAATCAATGGCCCTAGTGAGAGAAAATGAAAAAGAAAAATCCCTATAAATGACTTAAGCAATAGTTGTCGTCTGCTATAAAATATTCCGTAAGTCGATTTTTCATGTTTTTGCGGATACGTAAGTGGCACCTGCGAGACAGTAGACAACCTAAATGGGTTTGTTGTCTCGGTATAAAAAGATTGGAGAAAAAAAATTATTAAAAATTAAGTTCCCTCTATTTGACCTTCTAAGCAACAGGTGTCGTCTGCTATAAAATGCTCCACAAGTCGATTTTTCGCGTTTTTGCGATTACGTAACCTGCACCTATGAGACGGTAGTCAACGTAAATGGATTTGTCGTCACGGTATAAAGAGACTGGAGAAAAAATATACATTAAAAATTTAGTTCCTTTTGTTTGATTTATGCAATAATAAGCAGTTGCTACTGAAAGAGCCTTCAGTCTTTTTTTAGCCACTTGTCGCATTATTTTATTTTTTTTTTTTCGCATGAGCGGAACTGGCACATATGAGACGGTAGTCAACGTAACTGGGTTTCTTGTTGCGGTTTGAAGAGATTAGAAAAATTACACTTCAGTTGCCCTGGTTTGATATATGAGTTTTCAGTCTTTTTTTAGCCACTTGTCACATTAATTTCAGGGTTTGTTTTTTACACTATACATTGATCACTTTGGCTCATTGAAAGTTTCAATGTGCAGCATTTATTGTGGGCTGAGAGTTGGAAAAGCAAATCCAGTGAAGGGCTGGGGAGTGGGGGGTGCATCGAGGGTTTAAGGGAATTAACTCTTGCAAGGGTTTTGAAAAGACCAAATCAAGGTCTTTTGCGCCCCTATTTTCTTAAATGTTTGCCTATTTTCAGTGAAATCTGGCATGTGTGGATGGTGCATGCCCGGCAGATTGCCAAGGACTGCACAGCAGCCTTTAAAGAAGACTTTAAATCCACTTTTATGCCGTTTTTTGCACTGTTTTTTACTCGATATATTAAGGCGCCATTTTGGAGCGATTTTGAAGCTCTCTGATTGGCTGATGGGCCCGAGTTTGAATTCTAAGGTCTTCTCTGATTGGCTGTTGGTATCCATTGTTGGTATCCAATCTGATTTCCTTAAAGCTTCTCTGATTGGATAATTTCAGAGAGGGAAGAGATTTGATTGGCTGATGGGAAAGGGGGGGAAATATCTGTTTATCTTTATTAACCTTTTACCACACAATGACGCGGCCTTTTAACACCCCAAAGGCTTATGAAAATAATCTGAGGAAAGGAGAAAATACAGGTTACCAGCATTTTCTCCTTTTCCCACAATGTTTTCCACCCTATCAAAGAAAAAATTTGATTTTGAGTTATTCTTACATCTTATTTTATCTTTTTGGCCTACTTGTAAATTTCTTCAAACAAGAACAAGATTTCTTTTATCGGAAAAAGTTTCTGCAACAGCAACCACTTGCTTCTGAATTTTATATTTTCGCACAGCGGTTAAACATAAAATTGACTTTTGACTCGCGCGGTCATCCAAATTGGTTCAATGTTTTCATGACCCTGGTAAGAAAACAGGGAAAATTTTTGTTTACCTTTCTTTGATTTGAACAACAGGTATCAGTTGCCTCCCAAAGTGTGGAAGTTGATTTTACGATTTTATGCGCAGCACGTAACAGTCACGTATGGGTGAGATGGTCATCGTAACCAAATCAATGGCCCTAGTGAGAGAAAATGAAAAAGAAAAATCCCTATAAATGACTTAAGCAATAGTTGTCGTCTGCTATAAAATATTCCGTAAGTCGATTTTTCATGTTTTTGCGGATACGTAAGTGGCACCTGTGAGACAGTAGACAACCTAAATGGGTTTGTTGTCACGGTATAAAACGATTGGAGAAAAAAAATTATTAAAAATTAAGTTCCCTCTATTTGACCTTCTAAGCAACAGGTGTCGTCTGCTATAAAATGCTCCACAAGTCGATTTTTCGCGTTTTTGCGATTACGTAACCTGCACCTATGAGACGGTAGTCAACGTAAATGGATTTGTTGTCACGGTATAAAGAGACTGGAGAAAAAATATACATTAAAAATTTAGTTCCTTTTGTTTGATTTATGCAATAATAAGCAGTTGCTACTGAAAGAGCCTTCAGTCTTTTTTTAGCCACTTGTCGCATTATTTTTTTTTTTTTTTTTCGCATGAGCGGAACTGGCACATATGAGACGGTAGTCAACGTAACTGGGTTTCTTGTTGCGGTTTGAAGAGATTAGAAAAATTACACTTCAGTTGCCTTGGTTTGATATATGAGTTTTCAGTCTTTTTTTAGCCACTTGTCACATTAATTTCAGGGTTTGTTTTTTACACTGTACATTGATCACTTTGGCTCATTGAAAGTTTCAATGTGCAGCATTTATTGTGGGCTGAGAGTTGGAAAAGCAAATCCAGTGAAGGGCTGGGGAGTGGGGGGTGCATCGAGGGTTTAAGGGAATTAACTCTTGCAAGGGTTTTGAAAAGACCAAATCAAGGTCTTCTGCGCCCCTATTTTCTTAAATGTTTGCCTATTTTCAGTGAAATCTGGCTTGTGTGGATGGTGCATGCCCGGCAGATTGCCAAGGACTGCACAGCAGCCTTTAAAGAAGACTTTAAATCCACTTTTATGCCGTTTTTTGCACTGTTTTTTATTCGATATATTAAGGCGCCATTTTGGAGCGATTTTGAAGCTCTCTGATTGGCTGATGGGCCCGAGTTTGAATTCTAAGGTCTTCTCTGATTGGCTGTTGGTATCCACAAGTAGATTTTTCGCGTTTTTGCGATTACGTAACCTGCACCTATGAGACGGTAGTCAACGTAAATGGATTTGTCGTCACGGTATAAAGAGACTGGAGAAAAAATATACATTAAAAATTTAGTTCTTTTTCTTTGATTTATGCAATAATAAGCAGTTGCTACTGAAAGAGCCTTCAGTCTTTTTTTAGCCACTTGTCGCATTAATTTTTTTTTTTTTCGCATGAGCGGAACTGGCACATATGAGACGGTAGTCAACGTAACTGGGTTTCTTGTTGCGGTTTGAAGAGATTAGAAAAATTACACTTCAGTTGCCTTGGTTTGATATATGAGTTTTCAGTCTTTTTTTAGCCACTTGTCACATTAATTTCAGGGTTTGTTTTTTACACTGTACATTGATCACTTTGGCTCATTGAAAGTTTCAATGTGCAGCATTTATTGTGGGCTGAGAGTTGGAAAAGCAAATCCAGTGAAGGGCTGGGGAGTGGGGGGTGCATCGAGGGTTTAAGGGAATTAACTCTTGCAAGGGTTTTGAAAAGACCAAATCAAGGTCTTCTGCGCCCCTATTTTCTTAATTGTTTGCCTATTTTCAGTGAAATCTGGCATGTGTGGATGGTGCATGCCCGGCAGATTGCCAAGGACTGCACAGCAGCCTTTAAAGAAGACTTTAAATCCACTTTTATGCCGTTTTTTGCACTGTTTTTTATTCGATATATTAAGGCGCCATTTTGGAGCGATTTTGAAGCTCTCTGATTGGCTGATGGGCCCGAGTTTGAATTCTAAGGTCTTCTCTGATTGGCTGTTGGTATCCATTGTTGGTATCCAATCTGATTTCCTTAAAGCTTCTCTGATTGGATAATTTCAGAGAGGGAAGAGATTTGATTGGCTGATGGGAAAGGGGGGGAAATATCTGTTTATCTTTATTAACCTTTTACCACACAATGACGCGGCCTTTTAACACCCCAAAGGCTTATGAAAATAATCTGAGGAAAGGAGAAAATACAGGTTACCAGCATTTTCTCCTTTTCCCACAATGTTTTCCACCCTATCAAAGAAAAAATTTGATTTTGAGTTATTCTTACATCTTATTTTATCTTTTTGGCCTACTTGTAAATTTCTTCAAACAAGAACAAGATTTCTTTTATCGGAAAAAGTTTCCGCAACAGCAACCAGTTGCTTCTGAATTTTATATTTTCGCACAGCGGTTAAACATAAAATTGACTTTTGACTCGCGCGGTCATCCAAATTGGTTCAATGTTTTCATGACCCTGGTAAGAAAACAGGGAAAATTTTTGTTTACCTTTCTTTGATTTGAACAACAGGTATCAGTTGCCTCCGAAAGTGTGGAAGTTGATTTTACGATTTTATGCGCAGCACGTAACAGTCACGTATGGGTGAGATGGTCATCGTAACCAAATCAATGGCCCTAGTGAGAGAAAATGAAAAAGAAAAATCCCTATAATTGACTTAAGCAATAGTTGTCGTCTGCTATAAAATATTCCGTAAGTCGATTTTTCATGTTTTTGCGGATACGTAAGTGGCACCTGCGAGACAGTAGACAACCTAAATGGGTTTGTTGTCACGGTATAAAAAGATTGGAGAAAAAAAATTATTAAAAATTAAGTTCCCTCTATTTGACCTTCTAAGCAACAGGTGTCGTCTGCTATAAAATGCTCCACAAGTCGATTTTTCGCGTTTTTGCGATTACGTAACCTGCACCTATGAGACGGTAGTCAACGTAAATGGATTTGTCGTCACGGTATAAAGAGACTGGAGAAAAAATATACATTAAAAATTTAGTTCCTTTTGTTTGATTTATGCAATAATAAGCAGTTGCTACTGAAAGAGCCTTCAGTCTTTTTTTAGCCACTTGTCGCATTATTATTATTTTTTTTTTCGATTGAGCGGAACTGGCACATATGAGACGGTAGTCAACGTAACTGGGTTTCTTGATGCGGTTTGAAGAGATTAGAAAAATTACACTTCAGTTCCCTTTGTTTGATATACGAGTTTTCAGGCTTTTTTAAGCCACTTGTCACATTAATTTCAGGGTTTGTTTTTTACACTGTACATTGATCACTTTGGCTCATTGAAAGTTTCAATGTGCAGCATTTATTGTGGGCTGAGAGTTGGAAAAGCAAATCCAGTGAAGGGCTGGGGAGTGTGGGGGTGCATCGAGGGTTTAAGGGAATTAACTCTTGCAAGGGTTTTGAAAAGACCAAATCAAGGTCTTCTGCGCCCCTATTTTCTTAAATGTTTGCCTATTTTCAGTGAAATCTGGCATGTGTGGATGATGCATGCCCGGCAGATTGCCAAGGACTGCACAGCAGCCTTTAAAGAAGACTTTAAATCCACTTTTATGCCGTTTTTTGCACTGTTTTTTATTCGATATATTAAGGCGCCATTTTGGAGCGATTTTGAAGCTCTCTGATTGGCTGATGGGCCCGAGTTTGAATTCTAAGGTCTTCTCTGATTGGCTGTTGGTATCCATTGTTGGTATCCAATCTGATTTCCTTAAAGCTTCTCTGATTGGATAATTTCAGAGAGGGAAGAGATTTGATTGGCTGATGGTAAAGGGGGGGAAATATCTGTTTATCTTTATTAACCTTTTACCACACAATGACGCGGCCTTTTAACACCCCAAAGGCTTATGAAAATAATCTGAGGAAAGGAGAAAATACAGGTTACCAGCATTTTCTCCTTTTCCCACAATGTTTTCCACCCTATCAAAGAAAAAATTTGATTTTGAGTTATTCTTACATCTTATTTTATCTTTTTGGCCTACTTGTAAATTTCTTCAAACAAGAACAAGATTTCTTTTATCGGAAAAAGTTTCCGCAACAGCAACCACTTGCTTCTGAATTTTATATTTTCGCACAGCGGTTAAACATAAAATTGACTTTTGACTCGCGCGGTCATCCAAATTGGATCAATGTTTTCATGACCCTGGTAAGAAAACAGGGAAAAGTTTTGTTTACCTTTCTTTGATTTGAACAACAGGTATCAGTTGCCTCCGAAAGTGTGGAAGTTGATTTTACGATTTTATGCGCAGCACGTAACAGTCATGTATGGGTGAGATGGTCATCGTAACCAAATCAATGGCCCTAGTGAGAGAAAATGAAAAAGAAAAATCCCTATAATTGACTTAAGCAATAGTTGTTGTCTGCTATAAAATATTCCGTAAGTCGATTTTTCATGTTTTTGCGGATACGTAAGTGGCACCTGCGAGACAGTAGACAACCTAAATGGGTTTGTTGTCTCGGTATAAAAAGATTGGAGAAAAAAAATTATTAAAAATTAAGTTTCTCTATTTGACCTTCTAAGCAACAGGTGTCATTTGCTATAAAATGCTCTACAAGTCGATTTTTCGCGTTTTTGCTATTACGTAACCTGCACCTATGAGACGGTAGTCAACGTAAATGGATTTGTCGTCACGGTATAAAGAGAGTGGAGAAAAAAGTATACATTAAAAATTTAGTTCCTTTTGTTTGATTTATGCAATAATAAGCAGTTGCTACTGAAAGAGCCTTCAGTCTTTTTTTAGCCACTTGTCGCATTATTTTTTTTTTTTTTTTCGCATGAGCGGAACTGGCACATATGAGACGGTAGTCAACGTAACTGGGTTTCTTGTTGTGGTTTGAAGAGATTAGAAAAATTACACTTCAGTTGCCTTTGTTTGATACATGAGTTTTCAGTCTTTTTTTAGCCACTTGTCACATTAATTTCAGGGTTTGTTTTTTACACTGTACATTGATCACTTTGGCTCATTGAAAGTTTCAATGTGCAGCATTTATTGTGGGCTGAGAGTTGGAAAAGCAAATCCAGTGAAGGGCTGGGGAGTGGGGGGTGCATCGAGGGTTTAAGGGAATTAACTCTTGCAAGGGTTTTGAAAAGACCAAATCAAGGTCTTCTGCGCCCCTATTTTCTTAAATGTTTGCCTATTTTCAGTGAAATCTGGCATGTGTGGATGGTGCATGCCCGGCAGATTGCCAAGGACTGCACAGCAGCCTTTAAAGAAGACTTTAAATCCACTTTTATGCCGTTTTTTGCACTGTTTTTTATTCGATATATTAAGGCGCCATTTTGGAGCGATTTTGAAGCTCTCTGATTGGCTGATGGGCCCGAGTTTGAATTCTAAGGTCTTCTCTGATTGGCTGTTGGTATCCATTGTTGGTATCCAATCTGATTTCCTTAAAGCTTCTCTGATTGGATAATTTCAGAGAGGGAAGAGATTTGATTGGCTGATGGGAAAGGGGGGGAAATATCTGTTTATCTTTATTAACCTTTTACCACACAATGACGCGGCCTTTTAACACCCCAAAGGCTTATGAAAATAATCTGAGGAAAGGAGAAAATACAGGTTACCAGCATTTTCTCCTTTTCCCACAATGTTTTCCACCCTATCAAAGAAAAAATTTGATTTTGAGTTATTCTTACATCTTATTTTATCTTTTTGGCCTACTTGTAAATTTCTTCAAACAAGAACAAGATTTCTTTTATCGGAAAAAGTTTCCGCAACAGCAACCACTTGCTTCTGAATTTTATATTTTCGCACAGCGGTTAAACATAAAATTGACTTTTGACTCGCGCGGTCATCCAAATTGGTTCAATGTTTTCATGACCCTGGTAAGAAAACAGGGAAAATTTTTGTTTACCTTTCTTTGATTTGAACAACAGGTATCAGTTGCCTCCCAAAGTGTGGAAGTTGATTTTATGATTTTATGCGCAGCACGTAACAGTCACGTATGGGTGAGATGGTCATCGTAACCAAATCAATGGCCCTAGTGAGAGAAAATGAAAAAGAAAAATCCCTATAAATGACTTAAGCAATAGTTGTCGTCTGCTATAAAATATTCCGTAAGTCGATTTTTCATGTTTTTGCGGATACGTAAGTGGCACCTGCGAGACAGTAGACAACCTAAATGGGTTTGTTGTCTCGGTATAAAAAGATTGGAGAAAAAAAATTATTAAAAATTAAGTTCCCTCTATTTGACCTTCTAAGCAACAGGTGTCGTCTGCTATAAAATGCTCCACAAGTCGATTTTTCGCGTTTTTGCGATTACGTAACCTGCACCTATGAGACGGTAGTCAACGTAAATGGATTTGTCGTCACGGTATAAAGAGACTGGAGAAAAAATATACATTAAAAATTTAGTTCCTTTTGTTTGATTTATGCAATAATAAGCAGTTGCTACTGAAAGAGCCTTCAGTCTTTTTTTAGCCACTTGTCGCATTATTTTTTTTTTTTTTTCGCATGAGCGTAACTGGCACATATGAGACGGTAGTCAACGTAACTGGGTTTCTTGTTGTGGTTTGAAGAGATTAGAAAAATTACACTTCAGTTGCCTTTGTTTGATATATGAGTTTTCAGTCTTTTTTTAGCCACTTGTCACATTAATTTCAGGGTTTGTTTTTTACACTGTACATTGATCACTTTGGCTCATTGAAAGTTTCAATGTGCAGCATTTATTGTGGGCTGAGAGTTGGAAAAGCAAATCCAGTGAAGGGCTGGGGAGTGGGGGGGTGCATCGAGGGTTTAAGGGAATTAACTCTTGCAAGGGTTTTGAAAAGACCAAATCAAGGTCTTCTGCGCCCCTATTTTCTTAAATGTTTGCCTATTTTCAGTGAAATCTGGCATGTGTGGATGGTGCATGCCCGGCAGATTGCCAAGGACTGCACAGCAGCCTTTAAAGAAGACTTTAAATCCACTTTTATGCCGTTTTTTGCACTGTTTTTTATTCGATATATTAAGGCGCCATTTTGGAGCGATTTTGAAGCTCTCTGATTGGCTGATGGGCCCGAGTTTGAATTCTAAGGTCTTCTCTGATTGGCTGTTGGTATCCATTGTTGGTATCCAATCTGATTTCCTTAAAGCTTCTCTGATTGGATAATTTCAGAGAGGGAAGAGATTTGATTGGCTGATGGGAAAGGGGGGGAAATATCTGTTTATCTTTATTAACCTTTTACCACACAATGACGCGGCCTTTTAACACCCCAAAGGCTTATGAAAATAATCTGAGGAAAGGAGAAAATACAGGTTACCAGCATTTTCTCCTTTTCCCACAATGTTTTCCACCCTATCAAAGAAAAAATTTGATTTTGAGTTATTCTTACATCTTATTTTATCTTTTTGGCCTACTTGTAAATTTCTTCAAACAAGAACAAGATTTCTTTTATCGGAAAAAGTTTCCGCAACAGCAACCACTTGCTTCTGAATTTTATATTTTCGCACAGCGGTTAAACATAAAATTGACTTTTGACTCGCGCGGTCATCCAAATTGGTTCAATGTTTTCATGACCCTGGTAAGAAAACAGGGAAAATTTTTGTTTACCTTTCTTTGATTTGAACAACAGGTATCAGTTGCCTCCCAAAGTGTGGAAGTTGATTTTACGATTTTATGCGCAGCACGTAACAGTCACGTATGGGTGAGATGGTCATCGTAACCAAATCAATGGCCCTAGTGAGAGAAAATGAAAAAGAAAAATCCCTATAAATGACTTAAGCAATAGTTGTCGTCTGCTATAAAATATTCCGTAAGTCGATTTTTCATGTTTTTGCGGATACGTAAGTGGCACCTGCGAGACAGTAGACAACCTAAATGGGTTTGTTGTCTCGGTATAAAAAGATTGGAGAAAAAAAATTATTAAAAATTAAGTTCCCTCTATTTGACCTTCTAAGCAACAGGTGTCGTCTGCTATAAAATGCTCCACAAGTCGATTTTTCGCGTTTTTGCGATTACGTAACCTGCACCTATGAGACGGTAGTCAACGTAAATGGATTTGTCGTCACGGTATAAAGAGACTGGAGAAAAAATATACATTAAAAATTTAGTTCCTTTTGTTTGATTTATGCAATAATAAGCAGTTGCTACTGAAAGAGCCTTCAGTCTTTTTTTAGCCACTTGTCGCATTATTTATTTTTTTTTTTCGCATGAGCGGAACTGGCCCATATGAGACGGAAGTCAACGTAACTGGGTTTCTTGTTGCAGTTTGAAGAGATTAGAAAAATTACACTTCAGTTGCCTTTGTGTGATATATGAGTTTTCAGTCTTTTTTTAGCCACTTGTCACATTAATTTCAGGGTTTGTTTTTTACACTGTACATTGATTACTTTGGCTCATTGAAAGTTTCAATGTGCAGCATTTATTGTGGGCTGAGAGTTGGAAAAGCAAATCCAGTGAAGGGCTGGGGAGTGGGGGGTGCATCGAGGGTTTAAGGGAATTAACTCTTGCAAGGGTTTTGAAAAGACCAAATCAAGGTCTTCTGCGCCCCTATTTTCTTAAATGTTTGCCTATTTTCAGTGAAATCTGGCATGTGTGGATGGTGCATGCCCGGCAGATTGCCAAGGACTGCACAACAGCCTTTAAAGAAGACTTTAAATCCACTTTTATGCCGTTTTTTGCACTGTTTTTTATTCGATATATTAAGGCGCCATTTTGGAGCGATTTTGAAGCTCTCTGATTGGCTGATGGGCCCGAGTTTGAATTCTAAGGTCTTCTCTGATTGGCTGTTGGTATCCATTGTTGGTATCCAATCTGATTTCCTTAAAGCTTCTCTGATTGGATAATTTCAGAGAGGGAAGAGATTTGATTGGCTGATGGGAAAGGGGGGAAATATCTGTTTATCTTTATTAACCTTTTACCACACAATGACGCGGCCTTTTAACACCCCAAAGGCTTATGAAAATAATCTGAGGAAAGGAGAAAATACAGGTTACCAGCATTTTCTCCTTTTCCCACAATGTTTTCCACCCTATCAAAGAAAAAATTTGATTTTGAGTTATTCTTACATCTTATTTTATCTTTTTGGCCTACTTGTAAATTTCTTCAAACAAGAACAAGATTTCTTTTATCGGAAAAAGTTTCCGCAACAGCAACCAGTTGCTTCTGAATTTTATATTTTCGCACAGCGGTTAAACATAAAATTGACTTTTGACTCGCGCGGTCATCCAAATTGGTTCAATGTTTTCATGACCCTGGTAAGAAAACAGGGAAAATTTTTGTTTACCTTTCTTTGATTTGAACAACAGGTATCAGTTGCCTCCGAAAGTGTGGAAGTTGATTTTACGATTTTATGCGCAGCACGTAACAGTCACGTATGGGTGAGATGGTCATCGTAACCAAATCAATGGCCCTAGTGAGAGAAAATGAAAAAGAAAAATCCCTATAAATGACTTAAGCAATAGTTGTCGTCTGCTATAAAATATTCCGTAAGTCGATTTTTCATGTTTTTGCGGATACGTAAGTGGCACCTGTGAGACAGTAGACAACCTAAATGGGTTTGTTGTCACGGTATAAAAAGATTGGAGAAAAAAAATTATTAAAAATTAAGTTCCCTCTATTTGACCTTCTAAGCAACAGGTGTCGTCTGCTATAAAATGCTCCACAAGTCGATTTTTCGCGTTTTTGCGATTACGTAACCTGCACCTATGAGACGGTAGTCAACGTAAATGGATTTGTCGTCACGGTATAAAGAGACTGGAGAAAAAATATACATTAAAAATTTAGTTCCTTTTGTTTGATTTATGCAATAATAAGCAGTTGCTACTGAAAGAGCCTTCAGTCTTTTTTTAGCCACTTGTCGCATTATTTTTTTTTTTTTTTTTCGCATGAGCGGAACTGGCACATATGACACGGTAGTCAACGTAACTGGGTTTCTTGTTGCGGTTTGAAGAGATTAGAAAAATTACACTTCAGTTGCCTTTGTTTGATATATGAGTTTTCAGTCTTTTTTTAGCCACTTGTCACATTAATTTCAGGGTTTGTTTTTTACACTGTACATTGATCACTTTGGCTCATTGAAAGTTTCAATGTGCAGCATTTATTGTGGGCTGAGAGTTGGAAAAGCAAATCCAGTGAAGGGCTGGGGAGTGGGGGGTGCATCGAGGGTTTAAGGGAATTAACTCTTGCAAGGGTTTTGAAAAGACCAAATCAAGGTCTTCTGCGCCCCTATTTTCTTAAATGTTTGCCTATTTTCAGTGAAATCTGGCATGTGTGGATGGTGCATGCCCGGCAGATTGCCAAGGACTGCACAGCAGCCTTTAAAGAAGACTTTAAATCCACTTTTATGCCGTTTTTTGCACTGTTTTTTATTCGATATATTAAGGCGCCATTTTGGAGCGATTTTGAAGCTCTCTGATTGGCTGATGGGCCCGAGTTTGAATTCTAAGGTCTTCTCTGATTGGCTGTTGGTATCCATTGTTGGTATCCAATCTGATTTCCTTAAAGCTTCTCTGATTGGATAATTTCAGAGAGGGAAGAGATTTGATTGGCTGATGGGAAAGGGGGGGAAATATCTGTTTATCTTTATTAACCTTTTACCACACAATGACGCGGCCTTTTAACACCCCAAAGGCTTATGAAAATAATCTGAGGAAAGAAGAAAATACAGGTTACCAGCATTTTCTCCTTTTCCCACAATGTTTTCCACCCTATCAAAGAAAAAATTTGATTTTGAGTTATTCTTACATCTTATTTTATCTTTTTGGCCTACTTGTAAATTTCTTCAAACAAGAACAAGATTTCTTTTATCGGAAAAAGTTTCCGCAACAGCAACCAGTTGCTTCTGAATTTTATATTTTCGCACAGCGGTTAAACATAAAATTGACTTTTGACTCGCACGGTCATCCAAATTGGTTCAATGTTTTCATGACCCTGGTAAGAAAACAGGGAAAATTTTTGTTTACCTTTCTTTGATTTGAACAACAGGTATCAGTTGCCTCCGAAAGTGTGGAAGTTGATTTTACGATTTTATGCGCAGCACGTAACAGTCACGTATGGGTGAGATGGTCATCGTAACCAAATCAATGGCCCTAGTGAGAGAAAATGAAAAAGAAAAATCCCTATAATTGACTTAAGCAATAGTTGTCGTCTGCTATAAAATATTCCGTAAGTCGATTTTTCATGTTTTTGCGGATACGTAAGTGGCACCTGCGAGACAGTAGACAACCTAAATGGGTTTGTTGTCACGGTATAAAAAGATTGGAGAAAAAAAATTATTAAAAATTAAGTTCCCTCTATTTGACCTTCTAAGCAACAGGTGTCGTCTGCTATAAAATGCTCCACAAGTCGATTTTTCGCGTTTTTGCGATTACGTAACCTGCACCTATGAGACGGTAGTCAACGTAAATGGATTTGTCGTCACGGTATAAAGAGACTGGAGAAAAAATATACATTAAAAATTTAGTTCCTTTTGTTTGATTTATGCAATAATAAGCAGTTGCTACTGAAAGAGCCTTCAGTCTTTTTTTAGCCACTTGTCGCATTATTTTTGTTTTTTTTTTTCGCATTAGCGGAACTGGCACATATGAGACGGTAGTCAACGTAACTGGGTTTCTTGTTGCGGTTTGAAGAGATTAGAAAAATTACACTTCAGTTGCCTTTGTTTGATATATGAGTTTTCAGTCTTTTTTTAGCCACTTGTCACATTAATTTCAGGGTTTGTTTTTTACACTGTACATTGATCACTTTGGCTCATTGAAAGTTTCAATGTGCAGCATTTATTGTGGGCTGAGAGTTGGAAAAGCAAATCCAGTGAAGGGCTGGGGAGTGGGGGGTGCATCGAGGGTTTAAGGGAATTAACTCTTGCAAGGGTTTTGAAAAGACCAAATCAAGGTCTTCTGCGCCCCTATTTTCTTAAATGTTTGCCTATTTTCAGTGAAATCTGGCATGTGTGGATGGTACATGCCCGGCAGATTGCCAAGGACTGCACAGCAGCCTTTAAAGAAGACTTTAAATCCACTTTTATGCCGTTTTTTGCACTGTTTTTTATTCGATATATTAAGGCGCCATTTTGGAGCGAATTTGAAGCTCTCTGATTGGCTGATGGGCCCGAGTTTGAATTCTAAGGTCTTCTCTGATTGGCTGTTGGTATCCATTGTTGGTATCCAATCTGATTTCCTTAAAGCTTCTCTGATTGGATAATTTCAGAGAGGGAAGAGATTTGATTGGCTGATGGGAAAGGGGGGGAAATATCTGTTTATCTTTATTAACCTTTTACCACACAATGACGCGGCCTTTTAACACCCCAAAGGCTTATGAAAATAATCTGAGGAAAGGAGAAAATACAGGTTACCAGCATTTTCTCCTTTTCCCACAATGTTTTCCACCCTATCAAAGAAAAAATTTGATTTTGAGTTATTCTTACATCTTATTTTATCTTTTTGGCCTACTTGTAAATTTCTTCAAACAAGAACAAGATTTCTTTTATCGGAAAAAGTTTCCGCAACAGCAACCAGTTGCTTCTGAATTTTATATTTTCGCACAGCGGTTAAACATAAAATTGACTTTTGACTCGCGCGGTCATCCAAATTGGTTCAATGTTTTCATGACCCTGGTAAGAAAACAGGGAAAATTTTTGTTTACCTTTCTTTGATTTGAACAACAGGTATCAGTTGCCTCCGAAAGTGTGGAAGTTGATTTTACGATTTTATGCGCAGCACGTAACAGTCACGTATGGGTGAGATGGTCATCGTAACCAAATCAATGGCCCTAGTGAGAGAAAATGAAAAAGAAAAATCCCTATAAATGACTTAAGCAATAGTTGTCGTCTGCTATAAAATATTCCGTAAGTCGATTTTTCATGTTTTTGCGGATACGTAAGTGGCACCTGCGAGACAGTAGACAACCTAAATGGGTTTGTTGTCACAGTATAAAAAGATTGGAGAAAAAAAATTATTAAAAATTAAGTTCCCTCTATTTGACCTTCTAAGCAACAGGTGTCGTCTGCTATAAAATGCTCCACAAGTCGATTTTTCGCGTTTTTGCGATTATGTAACCTGCAACTATGAGACGGTAGTCAATGTAAATGGATTTGTCGTCACGGTATAAAGAGACTGGAGAAAAAATATACATTAAAAATTTAGTTCCTTTTGTTTGATTTATGCAATAATAAGCAGTTGCTACTGAAAGAGCCTTCAGTCTTTTTTTAGCCACTTGTCGCATTATTTTTATTTTTTTTTTTCGCATGAGCGGAACTGGCACATATGAGACGGTAGTCAACGTAACTGGCTTTCTTGTTGCGGTTTGAAGAGATTAGAAAAATTACACTTCAGTTGCCTTTGTTTGATATATGAGTTTTCAGTCTTTTTTTAGCCACTTGTCACATTAATTTCAGGGTTTGTTTTTTACACTGTACATTGATCACTTTGGCTCATTGAAAGTTTCAATGTGCAGCATTTATTGTGGGCTGAGAGTTGGAAAAGCAAATCCAGTGAAGGGCTGGGGAATGGGGGAGTGCATCGAGGGTTTAAGGGAATTAACTCTTGCAAGGGTTTTGAAAAGACCAAATCAAGGTCTTCTGCGCCCCTATTTTCTTAAATGTTTGCCTATTTTCAGTGAAATCTGGCATGTGTGGATGGTGCATGCCCGGCAGATTGCCAAGGACTGCACAGCAGCCTTTAAAGAAGACTTTAAATCCACTTTTATGCCGTTTTTTGCACTGTTTTTTATTCGATATATTAAGGCGCCATTTTGGAGCGATTTTGAAGCTCTCTGATTGGCTGATGGGCCCGAGTTTGAATTCTAAGGTCTTCTCTGATTGGCTGTTGGTATCCATTGTTGGTATCCAATCTGATTTCCTTAAAGCTTCTCTGATTGGATAATTTCAGAGAGGGAAGAGATTTGATTGGCTGATGGGAAAGGGGGGGAAATATCTGTTTATCTTTATTAACCTTTTACCACACAATGACGCGGCCTTTTAACACCCCAAAGGCTTATGAAAATAATCTGAGGAAAGGAGAAAATACAGGTTACCAGCATTTTCTCCTTTTCCCACAATGTTTTCCACCCTATCAAAGAAAAAATTTGATTTTGAGTTATTCTTACATCTTATTTTATCTTTTTGGCCTACTTGTAAATATCTTCAAACAAGAACAAGATTTCTTTTATCGGAAAAAGTTTCTGCAACAGCAACCAGTTGCTTCTGAATTTTATATTTTCGCACAGCGGTTAAACATAAAATTGACTTTTGACTCGCGCGGTCATCCAAATTGGTTCAATGTTTTCATGACCCTGGTAAGAAAACAGGGAAAATTTTTGTTTACCTTTCTTTGATTTGAACAACAGGTATCAGTTGCCTCCGAAAGTGTGGAAGTTGATTTTACGATTTTATGCGCAGCACGTAACAGTCACGTATGGGTGAGATGGTCATCGTAACCAAATCAATGGCCCTAGTGAGAGAAAATGAAAAAGAAAAATCCCTATAAATGACTTAAGCAATAGTTGTCGTCTGCTATAAAATATTCCGTAAGTCGATTTTTCATGTTTTTGCGGATACGTAAGTGGCACCTGCGAGACAGTAGACAACCTAAATGGGTTTGTTGTCACGGTATAAAAAGATTGGAGAAAAAAAATTATTAAAAATTAAGTTCCCTCTATTTGACCTTCTAAGCAACAGGTGTCGTCTGCTATAAAATGCTCCACAAGTCGATTTTTCGCGTTTTTGCGATTACGTAACCTGCACCTATGAGACGGTAGTCAACGTAAATGGATTTGTCGTCACGGTATAAAGAGACTGGAGAAAAAATATACATTAAAAATTTAGTTCCTTTTGTTTGATTTATGCAATAATAAGCAGTTGCTACTGAAAGAGCCTTCAGTCTTTTTTTAGCCACTTGTCGCATTATTTTTTTTTTTTTTTTTCGCATGAGCGGAACTGGCACATATGAGACGGTAGTCAACGTAACTGGGTTTCTTGTTGCGGTTTGAAGAGATTAGAAAAATTACACTTCAGTTGCCTTTGTTTGATATATGAGTTTTCAGTCTTTTTTTAGCCACTTGTCACATTAATTTCAGGGTTTGTTTTTTACACTGTACATTGATCACTTTGGCTCATTGAAAGTTTCAATGTGCAGCATTTATTGTGGGCTGAGAGTTGGAAAAGCAAATCCAGTGAAGGGCTGGGGAGTGGGGGAGTGCATCGAGGGTTTAAGGGAATTAACTCTTGCAAGGGTTTTGAAAAGACCAAATCAAGGTCTTCTGCGCCCCTATTTTCTTAAATGTTTGCCTATTTTCAGTGAAATCTGGCATGTGTGGATGGTGCATGCCCGGCAGATTGCCAAGGACTGCACAGCAGCCTTTAAAGAAGACTTTAAATCCACTTTTATGCCGTTTTTTGCACTGTTTTTTATTCGATATATTAAGGCGCCATTTTGGAGCGATTTTGAAGCTCTCTGATTGGCTGATGGGCCCGAGTTTGAATTCTAAGGTCTTCTCTGATTGGCTGTTGGTATCCATTGTTGGTATCCAATCTGATTTCCTTAAAGCTTCTCTGATTGGATAATTTCAGAGAGGGAAGAGATTTGATTGGCTGATGGGAAAGGGGGGGAAATATCTGTTTATCTTTATTAACCTTTTACCACACAATGACGCGGCCTTTTAACACCCCAAAGGCTTATGAAAATAATCTGAGGAAAGGAGAAAATACAGGTTACCAGCATTTTCTCCTTTTCCCACAATGTTTTCCACCCTATCAAAGAAAAAATTTGATTTTGAGTTATTCTTACATCTTATTTTATCTTTTTGGCCTACTTGTAAATTTCTTCAAACAAGAACAAGATTTCTTTTATCGGAAAAAGTTTCCGCAACAGCAACCAGTTGCTTCTGAATTTTATATTTTCGCACAGCGGTTAAACATAAAATTGACTTTTGACTCGCGCGGTCATCCAAATTGGTTCAATGTTTTCATGACCCTGGTAAGAAAACAGGGAAAATTTTTGTTTACCTTTCTTTGATTTGAACAACAGGTATCAGTTGCCTCCGAAAGTGTGGAAGTTGATTTTACGATTTTATGCGCAGCACGTAACAGTCACGTATGGGTGAGATGGTCATCGTAACCAAATCAATGGCCCTAGTGAGAGAAAATGAAAAAGAAAAATCCCTATAAATGACTTAAGCAATAGTTGTCGTCTGCTATAAAATATTCCGTAAGTCGATTTTTCATGTTTTTGCGGATACGTAAGTGGCACCTGCGAGACAGTAGACAACCTAAATGGGTTTGTTGTCTCGGTATAAAAAGATTGGAGAAAAAAAATTATTAAAAATTAAGTTCCCTCTATTTGACCTTCTAAGCAACAGGTGTCGTCTGCTATAAAATGCTCCACAAGTCGATTTTTCGCGTTTTTGCGATTACGTAACCTGCACCTATGAGACGGTAGTCAACGTAAATGGATTTGTCGTCACGGTATAAAGAGACTGGAGAAAAAATATACATTAAAAATTTAGTTCCTTTTGTTTGATTTATGCAATAATAAGCAGTTGCTACTGAAAGAGCCTTCAGTCTTTTTTTAGCCACTTGTCGCATTATTTTTTTTTTTTTTTTTCGCATGAGCGGAACTGGCACATATGAGACGGTAGTCAACGTAACTGGGTTTCTTGTTGCGGTTTGAAGAGATTAGAAAAATTACACTTCAGTTGCCTTTGTTTGATATATGAGTTTTCAGTCTTTTTTTAGCCACTTGTCACATTAATTTCAGGGTTTGTTTTTTACACTGTACATTGATCACTTTGGCTCATTGAAAGTTTCAATGTGCAGCATTTATTGTGGGCTGAGAGTTGGAAAAGCAAATCCAGTGAAGGGCTGGGGAGTGGGGGAGTGCATCGAGGGTTTAAGGGAATTAACTCTTGCAAGGGTTTTGAAAAGACCAAATCAAGGTCTTCTGCGCCCCTATTTTCTTAAATGTTTGCCTATTTTCAGTGAAATCTGGCATGTGTGGATGGTGCATGCCCGGCAGATTGCCAAGGACTGCACAGCAGCCTTTAAAGAAGACTTTAAATCCACTTTTATGCCGTTTTTTGCACTGTTTTTTATTCGATATATTAAGGCGCCATTTTGGAGCGATTTTGAAGCTCTCTGATTGGCTGATGGGCCCGAGTTTGAATTCTAAGGTCTTCTCTGATTGGCTGTTGGTATCCATTGTTGGTATCCAATCTGATTTCCTTAAAGCTTCTCTGATTGGATAATTTCAGAGAGGGAAGAGATTTGATTGGCTGATGGGAAAGGGGGGGAAATATCTGTTTATCTTTATTAACCTTTTACCACACAATGACGCGGCCTTTTAACACCCCAAAGGCTTATGAAAATAATCTGAGGAAAGGAGAAAATACAGGTTACCAGCATTTTCTCCTTTTCCCACAATGTTTTCCACCCTATCAAAGAAAAAATTTGATTTTGAGTTATTCTTACATCTTATTTTATCTTTTTGGCCTACTTGTAAATATCTTCAAACAAGAACAAGATTTCTTTTATCGGAAAAAGTTTCTGCAACAGCAACCAGTTGCTTCTGAATTTTATATTTTCGCACAGCGGTTAAACATAAAATTGACTTTTGACTCGCGCGGTCATCCAAATTGGTTCAATGTTTTCATGACCCTGGTAAGAAAACAGGGAAAATTTTTGTTTACCTTTCTTTGATTTGAACAACAGGTATCAGTTGCCTCCGAAAGTGTGGAAGTTGATTTTACGATTTTATGCGCAGCACGTAACAGTCACGTATGGGTGAGATGGTCATCGTAACCAAATCAATGGCCCTAGTGAGAGAAAATGAAAAAGAAAAATCCCTATAAATGACTTAAGCAATAGTTGTCGTCTGCTATAAAATATTCCGTAAGTCGATTTTTCATGTTTTTGCGGATACGTAAGTGGCACCTGCGAGACAGTAGACAACCTAAATGGGTTTGTTGTCACGGTATAAAAAGATTGGAGAAAAAAAATTATTAAAAATTAAGTTCCCTCTATTTGACCTTCTAAGCAACAGGTGTCGTCTGCTATAAAATGCTCCACAAGTCGATTTTTCGCGTTTTTGCGATTACGTAACCTGCACCTATGAGACGGTAGTCAACGTAAATGGATTTGTCGTCACGGTATAAAGAGACTGGAGAAAAAATATACATTAAAAATTTAGTTCCTTTTGTTTGATTTATGCAATAATAAGCAGTTGCTACTGAAAGAGCCTTCAGTCTTTTTTTAGCCACTTGTCGCATTATTTTTTTTTTTTTTTTTCGCATGAGCGGAACTGGCACATATGAGACGGTAGTCAACGTAACTGGGTTTCTTGTTGCGGTTTGAAGAGATTAGAAAAATTACACTTCAGTTGCCTTTGTTTGATATATGAGTTTTCAGTCTTTTTTTAGCCACTTGTCACATTAATTTCAGGGTTTGTTTTTTACACTGTACATTGATCACTTTGGCTCATTGAAAGTTTCAATGTGCAGCATTTATTGTGGGCTGAGAGTTGGAAAAGCAAATCCAGTGAAGGGCTGGGGAGTGGGGGAGTGCATCGAGGGTTTAAGGGAATTAACTCTTGCAAGGGTTTTGAAAAGACCAAATCAAGGTCTTCTGCGCCCCTATTTTCTTAAATGTTTGCCTATTTTCAGTGAAATCTGGCATGTGTGGATGGTGCATGCCCGGCAGATTGCCAAGGACTGCACAGCAGCCTTTAAAGAAGACTTTAAATCCACTTTTATGCCGTTTTTTGCACTGTTTTTTATTCGATATATTAAGGCGCCATTTTGGAGCGATTTTGAAGCTCTCTGATTGGCTGATGGGCCCGAGTTTGAATTCTAAGGTCTTCTCTGATTGGCTGTTGGTATCCATTGTTGGTATCCAATCTGATTTCCTTAAAGCTTCTCTGATTGGATAATTTCAGAGAGGGAAGAGATTTGATTGGCTGATGGGAAAGGGGGGGAAATATCTGTTTATCTTTATTAACCTTTTACCACACAATGACGCGGCCTTTTAACACCCCAAAGGCTTATGAAAATAATCTGAGGAAAGGAGAAAATACAGGTTACCAGCATTTTCTCCTTTTCCCACAATGTTTTCCACCCTATCAAAGAAAAAATTTGATTTTGAGTTATTCTTACATCTTATTTTATCTTTTTGGCCTACTTGTAAATTTCTTCAAACAAGAACAAGATTTCTTTTATCGGAAAAAGTTTCCGCAACAGCAACCAGTTGCTTCTGAATTTTATATTTTCGCACAGCGGTTAAACATAAAATTGACTTTTGACTCGCGCGGTCATCCAAATTGGTTCAATGTTTTCATGACCCTGGTAAGAAAACAGGGAAAATTTTTGTTTACCTTTCTTTGATTTGAACAACAGGTATCAGTTGCCTCCGAAAGTGTGGAAGTTGATTTTACGATTTTATGCGCAGCACGTAACAGTCACGTATGGGTGAGATGGTCATCGTAACCAAATCAATGGCCCTAGTGAGAGAAAATGAAAAAGAAAAATCCCTATAAATGACTTAAGCAATAGTTGTCGTCTGCTATAAAATATTCCGTAAGTCGATTTTTCATGTTTTTGCGGATACGTAAGTGGCACCTGCGAGACAGTAGACAACCTAAATGGGTTTGTTGTCTCGGTATAAAAAGATTGGAGAAAAAAAATTATTAAAAATTAAGTTCCCTCTATTTGACCTTCTAAGCAACAGGTGTCGTCTGCTATAAAATGCTCCACAAGTCGATTTTTCGCGTTTTTGCTATTACGTAACCTGCACCTATGAGACGGTAGTCAACGTAAATGGATTTGTCGTCACGGTATAAAGAGACTGGAGAAAAAATATATATTAAAAATTTAGTTCCTTTTGTTTGATTTATGCAATAATAAGCAGTTGCTACTGAAAGAGCCTTCAGTCTTTTTTTAGCCACTTGTCGCATTATTTTTTTTTTTTTTTTTCGCATGAGCGGAACTGGCACATATGAGACGGTAGTCAACGTAACTGGGTTTCTTGTTGCGGTTTGAAGAGATTAGAAAAATTACACTTCAGTTGCCTTTGTTTGATATATGAGTTTTCAGTCTTTTTTTAGCCACTTGTCACATTAATTTCAGGGTTTGTTTTTTACACTGTACATTGATCACTTTGGCTCATTGAAAGTTTCAATGTGCAGCATTTATTGTGGGCTGAGAGTTGAAAAAGCAAATCCAGTGAAGGGCTGGGGAGTGGGGGGTGCATCGAGGGTTTAAGGGAATTAACTCTTGCAAGGGTTTTGAAAAGACCAAATCAAGGTCTTCTGCGCCCCTATTTTCTTAAATGTTTGCCTATTTTCAGTGAAATCTGGCATGTGTGGATGGTGCATGCCCGGCAGATTGCCAAGGACTGCACAGCAGCCTTTAAAGAAGACTTTAAATCCACTTTTATGCCGTTTTTTGCACTGTTTTTTATTCGATATATTAAGGCGCCATTTTGGAGCGATTTTGAAGCTCTCTGATTGGCTGATGGGCCCGAGTTTGAATTCTAAGGTCTTCTCTGATTGGCTGTTGGTATCCATTGTTGGTATCCAATCTGATTTCCTTAAAGCTTCTCTGATTGGATAATTTCAGAGAGGGAAGAGATTTGATTGGCTGATGGGAAAGGGGGGGAAATATCTGTTTATCTTTATTAACCTTTTACCACACAATGACGCGGCCTTTTAACACCCCAAAGGCTTATGAAAATAATCTGAGGAAAGGAGAAAATACAGGTTACCAGCATTTTCTCCTTTTCCCACAATGTTTTCCACCCTATAAAAGAAAAAATTTGATTTTGAGTTATTCTTACATCTTATTTTATCTTTTTGGCCTACTTGTAAATTTCTTCAAACAAGAACAAGATTTCTTTTATCGGAAAAAGTTTCCGCAACAGCAACCAGTTGCTTCTGAATTTTATATTTTCGCACAGCGGTTAAACATAAAATTGACTTTTGACTCGCGCGGTCATCCAAATTGGTTCAATGTTTTCATGACCCTGGTAAGAAAACAGGGAAAATTTTTGTTTACCTTTCTTTGATTTGAACAACAGGTATCAGTTGCCTCCGAAAGTGTGGAAGTTGATTTTACGATTTTATGCGCAGCATGTAACAGTCACGTATGGGTGAGATGGTCATCGTAACCAAATCAATGGCCCTAGTGAGAGAAAATGAAAAAGAAAAATCCCTATAAATGACTTAAGCAATAGTTGTCGTCTGCTATAAAATATTCCGTAAGTCGATTTTTCATGTTTTTGCGGATACGTAAGTGGCACCTGCGAGACAGTAGACAACCTAAATGGGTTTGTTGTCACGGTATAAAAAGATTGGAGAAAAAAAATTATTAAAAATTAAGTTCCCTCTATTTGACCTTCTAAGCAACAGGTGTCGTCTGCTATAAAATGCTCCACAAGTCGATTTTTCGCGTTTTTGCGATTACGTAACCTGCACCTATGAGACGGTAGTCAACGTAAATGGATTTGTCGTCACGGTATAAAGAGACTGGAGAAAAAATATACATTAAAAATTTAGTTCCTTTTGTTTGATTTATGCAATAATAAGCAGTTGCTACTGAAAGAGCCTTCAGTCTTTTTTTAGCCACTTGTCGCATTATTTATTTATTTTTTTTTCGCATGAGCGGAACTGGCACATATGAGACGGTACTCAACGTAACTGGGTTTCTTGTTGCGGTTTGAAGAGATTAGAAAAATTACACTTCAGTTGCCTTTGTTTGATATATGAGTTTTCAGTCTTTTTTAGCCACTTGTCACATTAATTTCAGGGTTTGTTTTTTACACTGTACATTGATCACTTTGGCTCATTGAAAGTTTCAATGTGCAGCATTTATTGTGGGCTGAGAGTTGGAAAAGCAAATCCAGTGAAGGGCTGGGGAGTGGGGGGTGCATCGAGGGTTTAAGGGAATTAACTCTTGCAAGGGTTTTGAAAAGACCAAATCAAGGTCTTCTGCGCCCCTATTTTCTTAAGTGTTTGCCTATTTTCAGTGAAATCTGGCATGTGTGGATGGTGCATGCCCGGCAGATTGCCAAGGACTGCACAGCAGCCTTTAAAGAAGACTTTAAATCCACTTTTATGCCGTTTTTTGCACTGTTTTTTATTCGATATATTAAGGCGCCATTTTGGAGCGATTTTGAAGCTCTCTGATTGGCTGATGGGCCCGAGTTTGAATTCTAAGGTCTTCTCTGATTGGCTGTTGGTATCCATTGTTGGTATCCAATCTGATTTCCTTAAAGCTTCTCTGATTGGATAATTTCAGAGAGGGAAGAGATTTGATTGGCTGATGGGAAAGGGGGGGAAATATCTGTTTATCTTTATTAACCTTTTACCACACAATGACGCGGCCTTTTAACACCCCAAAGGCTTATGAAAATAATCTGAGGAAAGGAGAAAATACAGGTTACCAGCATTTTCTCCTTTTCCCACAATGTTTTCCACCCTATCAAAGAAAAAATTTGATTTTGAGTTATTCTTACATCTTATTTTATCTTTTTGGCCTACTTGTAAATTTTTTTCAAACAAGAACAAGATTTCTTTTATCGGAAAAAGTTTCCGCAACAGCAACCACTTGTTTCTGAATTTTATATTTTCGCACAGCGGTTAAACATAAAATTGACTTTTGACTCGCGCGGTCATCCAAATTGGTTCAATGTTTTCATGACCCTGGTAAGAAAACAGGGAAAAAATTTTTGTTTACCTTTCTTTGATTTGAACAACAGGTATCAGTTGCCTCCGAAAGTGTGGAAGTTGATTTTACGATTTTATGCACAGCACGTAACAGTCACGTATGGGTGAGATGGTCATCGTAACCAAATCAATGGCCCTAGTGAGAGAAAATGAAAAAGAAAAATCCCTATAAATGACTTAAGCAATAGTTGTCGTCTGCTATAAAATATTCCGTAAGTCGATTTTCCATGTTTTTGCGGATACGTAAGTGGCACCTGCGAGACAGTAGACAACCTAAATGGGTTTGTTGTCACGGTATAAAAAGATTGGAGAAAAAAAATTATTAAAAATTAAGTTCCCTCTATTTGACCTTCTAAGCAACAGGTGTCGTCTGCTATAAAATGCTCCACAAGTCGATTTTTCGTGTTTTTGCGATTACGTAACCTGCACCTATGAGACGGTAGTCAACGTAAATGGATTTGTCGTCACGGTATAAAGAGACTGGAGAAAAAATATACATTAAAAATTTAGTTCCTTTTGTTTGATTTATGCAATAATAAGCAGTTGCTACTGAAAGAGCCTTCAGTCTTTTTTTAGCCACTTGTCGCATTATTTATTTATTTTTTTTTTTCGCATGAGCGGAACTGGCACATATGAGACGGTACTCAACGTAACTGGGTTTCTTGTTGCGGTTTGAAGAGATTAGAAAAATTACACTTCAGTTGCCTTTGTTTGATATATGAGTTTTCAGTCTTTTTTTAGCCACTTGTCACATTAATTTCAGGGTTTGTTTTTTACACTGTACATTGATCACTTTGGCTCATTGAAAGTTTCAATGAAAGTTTCAACGTAAATGGATTTGTCGTCACAGTATAAAGAGACTGGAGAAAAAATATACATTAAAAATTTAGTTCCTTTTGTTTGATTTATGCAATAATAAGCAGTTGCTACTGAAAGAGCCTTCAGTGTTTTTTTAGCCACTTGTCGCATTATTTATTTTTTTTTTTTTCGCATGAGCGGAACTGGCACATATGAGACGGTACTCAACGTAACTGGGTTTAATTTCAGGGTTTGTTTTTTACACTGTACATTGATCACTTTGGCTCATTGAAAGTTTCAATGAAAGTTTCAACGTAAATGGATTTGTCGTCACAGTATAAAGAGACTGGAGAAAAAATATACATTAAAAATTTAGTTCCTTTTGTTTGATTTATGCAATAATAAGCAGTTGCTACTGAAAGAGCCTTCAGTGTTTTTTTAGCCACTTGTCGCATTATTTATTTTTTTTTTTTTCGCATGAGCGGAACTGGCACATATGAGACGGTACTCAACGTAACTGGGTTTCTTGTTGCGGTTTGAAGAGATTAGAAAAATTACACTTCAGTTGCCTTTGTTTGATATATGAGTTTTCAGTCTTTTTTAGCCACTTGTCACATTAATTTCAGGGTTTGTTTTTTACACTGTACATTGATCACTTTGGCTCATTGAAAGTTTCAATGTGCAGCATTTATTGTGGGCTGAGAGTTGGAAAAGCAAATCCAGTGAAGGGCTGGGGAGTGGGGGGTGCATCGAGGGTTTAAGGGAATTAACTCTTGCAAGGGTTTTGAAAAGACCAAATCAAGGTCTTCTGCGCCCCTATTTTCTTAAGTGTTTGCCTATTTTCAGTGAAATCTGGCATGTGTGGATGGTGCATGCCCGGCAGATTGCCAAGGACTGCACAGCAGCCTTTAAAGAAGACTTTAAATCCACTTTTATGCCGTTTTTTGCACTGTTTTTTATTCGATATATTAAGGCGCCATTTTGGAGCGATTTTGAAGCTCTCTGATTGGCTGATGGGCCCGAGTTTGAATTCTAAGGTCTTCTCTGATTGGCTGTTGGTATCCATTGTTGGTATCCAATCTGATTTCCTTAAAGCTTCTCTGATTGGATAATTTCAGAGAGGGAAGAGATTTGATTGGCTGATGGGAAAGGGGGGGAAATATCTGTTTATCTTTATTAACCTTTTACCACACAATGACGCGGCCTTTTAACACCCCAAAGGCTTATGAAAATAATCTGAGGAAAGGAGAAAATACAGGTTACCAGCATTTTCTCCTTTTCCCACAATGTTTTCCACCCTATCAAAGAAAAAATTTGATTTTGAGTTATTCTTACATCTTATTTTATCTTTTTGGCCTACTTGTAAATTTCTTCAAACAAGAACAAGATTTCTTTTATCGGAAAAAGTTTCCGCAACAGCAACCAGTTGCTTCTGAATTTTATATTTTCGCACAGCGGTTAAACATAAAATTGACTTTTGACTCGCGCGGTCATCCAAATTGGTTCAATGTTTTCATGACCCTGGTAAGAAAACAGGGAAAATTTTTGTTTACCTTTCTTTGATTTGAACAACAGGTATCAGTTGCCTCCGAAAGTGTGGAAGTTGATTTTACGATTTTATGCGCAGCACGTAACAGTCACGTATGGGTGAGATGGTCATCGTAACCAAATCAATGGCCCTAGTGAGAGAAAATGAAAAAGAAAAATCCCTATAAATGACTTAAATGACTTAAGCAATAGTTGTCGTCTGCTATAAAATATTCCGTAAGTCGATTTTTCATGTTTTTGCGGATACGTAAGTGGCACCTGCGAGACAGTAGACAACCTAAATGGGTTTGTTGTCACGGTATAAAAAGATTGGAGAAAAAAAATTATTAAAAATTAAGTTCCCTCTATTTGACCTTCTAAGCAACAGGTGTCGTCTGCTATAAAATGCTCCACAAGTCGACTTTTCGCGTTTTTGCGATTACGTAACCTGCACCTATGAGACGGTAGTCAACGTAAATGGATTTGTCGTCACGGTATAAAGAGACTGGAGAAAAAATATACATTAAAAATTTAGTTCCTTTTGTTTGATTTATGCAATAATAAGCAGTTGCTACTGAAAGAGCCTTGTCTTTTTTTAGCCACTTGTCGCATTATTTTTTTTTTTTTTTTTTCGCATTAGCGGAACTGGCACATATGAGACGGTAGTCAACGTAACTGGGTTTCTTGTTGCGGTTTGAAGAGATTAGAAAAATTACACTTCAGTTGCCTTTGTTTGATATATGAGTTTTCAGTCTTTTTTAGCCACTTGTCACATTAATTTCAGGGTTTGTTTTTTACACTGTACATTGATCACTTTGGCTCATTGAAAGTTTCAATGTGCAGCATTTATTGTGGGCTGAGAGTTGGAAAAGCAAAGCCAGTGAAGGGCTGGGGAGTGGGGGGTGCATCGAGGGTTTAAGGGAATTAACTCTTGCAAGGGTTTTGAAAAGACCAAATCAAGGTCTTCTGCGCCCCTATTTTCTTAAATGTTTGCCTATTTTCAGTGAAATCTGGCATGTGTGGATGGTGCATGCCCGGCAGATTGCCAAGGACTGCACAGCAGCCTTTAAAGAAGACTTTAAATCCACTTTTATGCCGTTTTTTGCACTGTTTTTTATTCGATATATTAAGGCGCCATTTTGGAGCGATTTTGAAGCTCTCTGATTGGCTGATGGGCCCGAGTTTGAATTCTAAGGTCTTCTCTGATTGGCTGTTGGTATCCATTGTTGGTATCCAATCTGATTTCCTTAAAGCTTCTCTGATTGGATAATTTCAGAGAGGGAAGAGATTTGATTGGCTGATGGGAAAGGGGGGGAAATATCTGTTTATCTTTATTAACCTTTTACCACACAATGACGCGGCCTTTTAACACCCCAAAGGCTTATGAAAATAATCTGAGGAAAGGAGAAAATACAGGTTACCAGCATTTTCTCCTTTTCCCACAATGTTTTCCACCCTATCAAAGAAAAAATTTGATTTTGAGTTATTCTTACATCTTATTTTATCTTTTTGGCCTACTTGTAAATTTCTTCAAACAAGAACAAGATTTCTTTTATCGGAAAAAGTTTCCGCAACAGCAACCAGTTGCTTCTGAATTTTATATTTTCGCACAGCGGTTAAACATAAAATTGACTTTTGACTCGCGCGGTCATCCAAATTGGTTCAATGTTTTCATGACCCTGGTAAGAAAACAGGGACAATTTTTGTTTACCTTTCTTTGATTTGAACAACAGGTATCAGTTGCCTCCGAAAGTGTGGAAGTTGATTTTACGATTTTATGCGCAGCACGTAACAGTCACGTATGGGTGAGATGGTCATCGTAACCAAATCAATGGCCCTAGTGAGAGAAAATGAAAAAGAAAAATCCCTATAATTGACTTAAGCAATAGTTGTCGTCTGCTATAAAATATTCCGTAAGTCGATTTTTCATGTTTTTGCGGATACGTAAGTGGCACCTGCGAGACAGTAGACAACCTAAATGGGTTTGTTGTCACGGTATAAAAAGATTGGAGAAAAAAAATTATTAAAAATTAAGTTCCCTCTATTTGACCTTCTAAGCAACAGGTGTCGTCTGCTATAAAATGCTCCACAAGTCGATTTTTCGCGTTTTTGCGATTACGTAACCTGCACCTATGAGACGGTAGTCAACGTAAATGGATTTGTCGTCACGGTATAAAGAGACTGGAGAAAAAATATACATTAAAAATTTAGTTCCTTTTGTTTGATTTATGCAATAATAAGCAGTTGCTACTGAAAGAGCCTTCAGTCTTTTTTTAGCCACTTGTCGCATTATTTTTTTTTTTTTTTTTCGCATGAGCGGAACTGGCACATATGAGACGGTAGTCAACGTAACTGGGTTTCTTGTTGCGGTTTGAAGAGATTAGAAAAATTACACTTCAGTTGCCTTTGTTTGATATATGAGTTTTCAGTCTTTTTTTAGCCACTTGTCACATTAATTTCAGGGTTTGTTTTTTACACTGTACATTGATCACTTTGGCTCATTGAAAGTTTCAATGTGCAGCATTTATTGTGGGCTGAGAGTTGGAAAAGCAAATCCAGTGAAGGGCTGGGGAGTGGGGGGTGCATCTAGGGTTTAAGGGAATTAACTCTTGCAAGGGTTTTGAAAAGACCAAATCAAGGTCTTCTGCGCCCCTATTTTCTTAAATGTTTGCCTATTTTCAGTGAAATCTGGCATGTGTGGATGGTGCATGCCCGGCAGATTGCCAAGGACTGCACAGCAGCCTTTAAAGAAGACTTTAAATCCACTTTTATGCCGTTTTTTGCACTGTTTTTTATTCGATATATTAAGGCGCCATTTTGGAGCGATTTTGAAGCTCTCTGATTGGCTGATGGGCCCGAGTTTGAATTCTAAGGTCTTCTCTGATTGGCTGTTGGTATCCATTGTTGGTATCCAATCTGATTTCCTTAAAGCTTCTCTGATTGGATAATTTCAGAGAGGGAAGAGATTTGATTGGCTGATGGGAAAGGGGGGGAAATATCTGTTTATCTTTATTAACCTTTTACCACACAATGACGCGGCCTTTTAACACCCCAAAGGCTTATGAAAATAATCTGAGGAAAGGAGAAAATACAGGTTACCAGCATTTTCTCCTTTTCCCACAATGTTTTCCACCCTATCAAAGAAAAAATTTGATTTTGAGTTATTCTTACATCTTATTTTATCTTTTTGGCCTACTTGTAAATTTCTTCAAACAAGAACAAGATTTCTTTTATCGGAAAAAGTTTCCGCAACAGCAACCAGTTGCTTCTGAATTTTATATTTTCGCACAGCGGTTAAACATAAAATTGACTTTTGACTCGCGCGGTCATCCAAATTGGTTCAATGTTTTCATGACCCTGGTAAGAAAACAGGGAAAATTTTTGTTTACCTTTCTTTGATTTGAACAACAGGTATCAGTTGCCTCCGAAAGTGTGGAAGTTGATTTTACGATTTTATGCGCAGCACGTAACAGTCACGTATGGGTGAGATGGTCATCGTAACCAAATCAATGGCCCTAGTGAGAGAAAATGAAAAAGAAAAATCCCTATAATTGACTTAAGCAATAGTTGTCGTCTGCTATAAAATATTCCGTAAGTCGATTTTTCATGTTTTTGCGGATACGTAAGTGGCACCTGCGAGACAGTAGACAACCTAAATGGGTTTGTTGTCACGGTATAAAAAGATTGGAGAAAAAAAATTATTAAAAATTAAGTTCCCTCTATTTGACCTTCTAAGCAACAGGTGTCGTCTGCTATAAAATGCTCCACAAGTCGATTTTTCGCGTTTTTGCGATTACGTAACCTGCACCTATGAGACGGTAGTCAACGTAAATGGATTTGTCGTCACGGTATAAAGAGACTGGAGAAAAAATATACATTAAAAATTTAGTTCCTTTTGTTTGATTTATGCAATAATAAGCAGTTGCTACTGAAAGAGCCTTCAGTCTTTTTTTAGCCACTTGTCGCATTATTTTTTTTTTTTTTTTTCGCATGAGTGGAACTGGCACATATGAGACGGTAGTCAACGTAACTGGGTTTCTTGTTGCGGTTTGAAGAGATTAGAAAAATTACACTTCAGTTGCCTTTGTTTGATATATGAGTTTTCAGTCTTTTTTTAGCCACTTGTCACATTAATTTCAGGGTTTGTTTTTTACACTGTACATTGATCACTTTGGCTCATTGAAAGTTTCAATGTGCAGCATTTATTGTGGGCTGAGAGTTGGAAAAGCAAATCCAGTGAAGGGCTGGGGAGTGGGGGGTGCATCGAGGGTTTAAGGGAATTAACTCTTGCAAGGGTTTTGAAAAGACCAAATCAAGGTCTTCTGCGCCCCTATTTTCTTAAATGTTTGCCTATTTTCAGTGAAATCTGGCATGTGTGGATGGTGCATGCCCGGCAGATTGCCAAGGACTGCACAGCAGCCTTTAAAGAAGACTTTAAATCCACTTTTATGCCGTTTTTTGCACTGTTTTTTATTCGATATATTAAGGCGCCATTTTGGAGCGATTTTGAAGCTCTCTGATTGGCTGATGGGCCCGAGTTTGAATTCTAAGGTCTTCTCTGATTGGCTGTTGGTATCCATTGTTGGTATCCAATCTGATTTCCTTAAAGCTTCTCTGATTGGATAATTTCAGAGAGGGAAGAGATTTGATTGGCTGATGGGAAAGGGGGGGAAATATCTGTTTATCTTTATTAACCTTTTACCACACAATGACGCGGCCTTTTAACACCCCAAAGGCTTATGAAAATAATCTGAGGAAAGGAGAAAATACAGGTTACCAGCATTTTCTCCTTTTCCCACAATGTTTTCCACCCTATCAAAGAAAAAATTTGATTTTGAGTTATTCTTACATCTTATTTTATCTTTTTGGCCTACTTGTAAATTTCTTCAAACAAGAACAAGATTTCTTTTATCGGAAAAAGTTTCCGCAACAGCAACCAGTTGCTTCTGAATTTTATATTTTCGCACAGCGGTTAAACATAAAATTGACTTTTGACTCGCGCGGTCATCCAAATTGGTTCAATGTTTTCATGACCCTGGTAAGAAAACAGGGAAAATTTTTGTTTACCTTTCTTTGATTTGAACAACAGGTATCAGTTGCCTCCGAAAGTGTGGAAGTTGATTTTACGATTTTATGCGCAGCACGTAACAGTCACGTATGGGTGAGATGGTCATCGTAACCAAATCAATGGCCCTAGTGAGAGAAAATGAAAAAGAAAAATCCCTATAAATGACTTAAGCAATAGTTGTCGTCTGCTATAAAATATTCCGTAAGTCGATTTTTCATGTTTTTGCGGATACGTAAGTGGCACCTGCGAGACAGTAGACAACCTAAATGGGTTTGTTGTCACGGTATAAAAAGATTGGAGAAAAAAAATTATTAAAAATTAAGTTCCCTCTATTTGACCTTCTAAGCAACAGGTGTCGTCTGCTATAAAATGCTCCACAAGTCGACTTTTCGCGTTTTTGCGATTACGTAACCTGCACCTATGAGACGGTAGTCAACGTAAATGGATTTGTCGTCACGGTATAAAGAGACTGGAGAAAAAATATACATTAAAAATTTAGTTCCTTTTGTTTGATTTATGCAATAATAAGCAGTTGCTACTGAAAGAGCCTTCATTCTTTTTGTAGCCACTTGTCGCATTATTTTTTTTTTTTTTTTTTCGCATTAGCGGAACTGGCACATATGAGACGGTAGTCAACGTAACTGGGTTTCTTGTTGCGGTTTGAAGAGATTAGAAAAATTACACTTCAGTTGCCTTTGTTTGATATATGAGTTTTCAGTCTTTTTTAGCCACTTGTCACATTAATTTCAGGGTTTGTTTTTTACACTGTACATTGATCACTTTGGCTCATTGAAAGTTTCAATGTGCAGCATTTATTGTGGGCTGAGAGTTGGAAAAGCAAAGCCAGTGAAGGGCTGGGGAGTGGGGGGTGCATCGAGGGTTTAAGGGAATTAACTCTTGCAAGGGTTTTGAAAAGACCAAATCAAGGTCTTCTGCGCCCCTATTTTCTTAAATGTTTGCCTATTTTCAGTGAAATCTGGCATGTGTGGATGGTGCATGCCCGGCAGATTGCCAAGGACTGCACAGCAGCCTTTAAAGAAGACTTTAAATCCACTTTTATGCCGTTTTTTGCACTGTTTTTTATTCGATATATTAAGGCGCCATTTTGGAGCGATTTTGAAGCTCTCTGATTGGCTGATGGGCCCGAGTTTGAATTCTAAGGTCTTCTCTGATTGGCTGTTGGTATCCATTGTTGGTATCCAATCTGATTTCCTTAAAGCTTCTCTGATTGGATAATTTCAGAGAGGGAAGAGATTTGATTGGCTGATGGGAAAGGGGGGGAAATATCTGTTTATCTTTATTAACCTTTTACCACACAATGACGCGGCCTTTTAACACCCCAAAGGCTTATGAAAATAATCTGAGGAAAGGAGAAAATACAGGTTACCAGCATTTTCTCCTTTTCCCACAATGTTTTCCACCCTATCAAAGAAAAAATTTGATTTTGAGTTATTCTTACATCTTATTTTATCTTTTTGGCCTACTTGTAAATTTCTTCAAACAAGAACAAGATTTCTTTTATCGGAAAAAGTTTCCGCAACAGCAACCAGTTGCTTCTGAATTTTATATTTTCGCACAGCGGTTAAACATAAAATTGACTTTTGACTCGCGCGGTCATCCAAATTGGTTCAATGTTTTCATGACCCTGGTAAGAAAACAGGGACAATTTTTGTTTACCTTTCTTTGATTTGAACAACAGGTATCAGTTGCCTCCGAAAGTGTGGAAGTTGATTTTACGATTTTATGCGCAGCACGTAACAGTCACGTATGGGTGAGATGGTCATCGTAACCAAATCAATGGCCCTAGTGAGAGAAAATGAAAAAGAAAAATCCCTATAATTGACTTAAGCAATAGTTGTCGTCTGCTATAAAATATTCCGTAAGTCGATTTTTCATGTTTTTGCGGATACGTAAGTGGCACCTGCGAGACAGTAGACAACCTAAATGGGTTTGTTGTCACGGTATAAAAAGATTGGAGAAAAAAAATTATTAAAAATTAAGTTCCCTCTATTTGACCTTCTAAGCAACAGGTGTCGTCTGCTATAAAATGCTCCACAAGTCGATTTTTCGCGTTTTTGCGATTACGTAACCTGCACCTATGAGACGGTAGTCAACGTAAATGGATTTGTCGTCACGGTATAAAGAGACTGGAGAAAAAATATACATTAAAAATTTAGTTCCTTTTGTTTGATTTATGCAATAATAAGCAGTTGCTACTGAAAGAGCCTTCAGTCTTTTTTTAGCCACTTGTCGCATTATTTTTTTTTTTTTTTTTCGCATGAGCGGAACTGGCACATATGAGACGGTAGTCAACGTAACTGGGTTTCTTGTTGCGGTTTGAAGAGATTAGAAAAATTACACTTCAGTTGCCTTTGTTTGATATATGAGTTTTCAGTCTTTTTTTAGCCACTTGTCACATTAATTTCAGGGTTTGTTTTTTACACTGTACATTGATCACTTTGGCTCATTGAAAGTTTCAATGTGCAGCATTTATTGTGGGCTGAGAGTTGGAAAAGCAAATCCAGTGAAGGGCTGGGGAGTGGGGGGTGCATCGAGGGTTTAAGGGAATTAACTCTTGCAAGGGTTTTGAAAAGACCAAATCAAGGTCTTCTGCGCCCCTATTTTCTTAAATGTTTGCCTATTTTCAGTGAAATCTGGCATGTGTGGATGGTGCATGCCCGGCAGATTGCCAAGGACTGCACAGCAGCCTTTAAAGAAGACTTTAAATCCACTTTTATGCCGTTTTTTGCACTGTTTTTTATTCGATATATTAAGGCGCCATTTTGGAGCGATTTTGAAGCTCTCTGATTGGCTGATGGGCCCGAGTTTGAATTCTAAGGTCTTCTCTGATTGGCTGTTGGTATCCATTGTTGGTATCCAATCTGATTTCCTTAAAGCTTCTCTGATTGGATAATTTCAGAGAGGGAAGAGATTTGATTGGCTGATGGGAAAGGGGGGGAAATATCTGTTTATCTTTATTAACCTTTTACCACACAATGACGCGGCCTTTTAACACCCCAAAGGCTTATGAAAATAATCTGAGGAAAGGAGAAAATACAGGTTACCAGCATTTTCTCCTTTTCCCACAATGTTTTCCACCCTATCAAAGAAAAAATTTGATTTTGAGTTATTCTTACATCTTATTTTATCTTTTTGGCCTACTTGTAAATTTCTTCAAACAAGAACAAGATTTCTTTTATCGGAAAAAGTTTCCGCAACAGCAACCAGTTGCTTCTGAATTTTATATTTTCGCACAGCGGTTAAACATAAAATTGACTTTTGACTCGCGCGGTCATCCAAATTGGTTCAATGTTTTCATGACCCTGGTAAGAAAACAGGGAAAATTTTTGTTTACCTTTCTTTGATTTGAACAACAGGTATCAGTTGCCTCCGAAAGTGTGGAAGTTGATTTTACGATTTTATGCGCAGCACGTAACAGTCACGTATGGGTGAGATGGTCATCGTAACCAAATCAATGGCCCTAGTGAGAGAAAATGAAAAAGAAAAATCCCTATAATTGACTTAAGCAATAGTTGTCGTCTGCTATAAAATATTCCGTAAGTCGATTTTTCATGTTTTTGCGGATACGTAAGTGGCACCTGCGAGACAGTAGACAACCTAAATGGGTTTGTTGTCACGGTATAAAAAGATTGGAGAAAAAAAATTATTAAAAATTAAGTTCCCTCTATTTGACCTTCTAAGCAACAGGTGTCGTCTGCTATAAAATGCTCCACAAGTCGATTTTTCGCGTTTTTGCGATTACGTAACCTGCACCTATGAGACGGTAGTCAACGTAAATGGATTTGTCGTCACGGTATAAAGAGACTGGAGAAAAAATATACATTAAAAATTTAGTTCCTTTTGTTTGATTTATGCAATAATAAGCAGTTGCTACTGAAAGAGCCTTCAGTCTTTTTTTAGCCACTTGTCGCATTATTTTTTTTTTTTTTTTTCGCATGAGTGGAACTGGCACATATGAGACGGTAGTCAACGTAACTGGGTTTCTTGTTGCGGTTTGAAGAGATTAGAAAAATTACACTTCAGTTGCCTTTGTTTGATATATGAGTTTTCAGTCTTTTTTTAGCCACTTGTCACATTAATTTCAGGGTTTGTTTTTTACACTGTACATTGATCACTTTGGCTCATTGAAAGTTTCAATGTGCAGCATTTATTGTGGGCTGAGAGTTGGAAAAGCAAATCCAGTGAAGGGCTGGGGAGTGGGGGGTGCATCGAGGGTTTAAGGGAATTAACTCTTGCAAGGGTTTTGAAAAGACCAAATCAAGGTCTTCTGCGCCCCTATTTTCTTAAATGTTTGCCTATTTTCAGTGAAATCTGGCATGTGTGGATGGTGCATGCCCGGCAGATTGCCAAGGACTGCACAGCAGCCTTTAAAGAAGACTTTAAATCCACTTTTATGCCGTTTTTTGCACTGTTTTTTATTCGATATATTAAGGCGCCATTTTGGAGCGATTTTGAAGCTCTCTGATTGGCTGATGGGCCCGAGTTTGAATTCTAAGGTCTTCTCTGATTGGCTGTTGGTATCCATTGTTGGTATCCAATCTGATTTCCTTAAAGCTTCTCTGATTGGATAATTTCAGAGAGGGAAGAGATTTGATTGGCTGATGGGAAAGGGGGGGAAATATCTGTTTATCTTTATTAACCTTTTACCACACAATGACGCGGCCTTTTAACACCCCAAAGGCTTATGAAAATAATCTGAGGAAAGGAGAAAATACAGGTTACCAGCATTTTCTCCTTTTCCCACAATGTTTTCCACCCTATCAAAGAAAAAATTTGATTTTGAGTTATTCTTACATCTTATTTTATCTTTTTGGCCTACTTGTAAATTTCTTCAAACAAGAACAAGATTTCTTTTATCGGAAAAAGTTTCCGCAACAGCAACCAGTTGCTTCTGAATTTTATATTTTCGCACAGCGGTTAAACATAAAATTGACTTTTGACTCGCGCGGTCATCCAAATTGGTTCAATGTTTTCATGACCCTGGTAAGAAAACAGGGAAAAATTTTGTTTACCTTTCTTTGATTTGAACAACAGGTATCAGTTGCCTCCGAAAGTGTGGAAGTTGATTTTACAATTTTGTGCGCAGCACGTAACAGTCACGTATGGGTGAGATGGTCATCGTAACCAAATCAATGGCCCTAGTGAGAGAAAATGAAAAAGAAAAATCCCTATAATTGACTTAAGCAATAGTTGTCGTCTGCTATAAAATATTCCGTAAGTCGATTTTTCATGTTTTTGCGGATACGTAAGTGGCACCTGCGAGACAGTAGACAACCTAAATGGGTTTGTTGTCACGGTATAAAAAGATTGGAGAAAAAAAATTATTAAAAATTAAGTTCCCTCTATTTGACCTTCTAAGCAACAGGTGTCGTCTGCTATAAAATGCTCCACAAGTCGATTTTTCGCGTTTTTGCGATTACGTAACCTGCACCTATGAGACGGTAGTCAACGTAAATGGATTTGTCGTCACGGTATAAAGAGACTGGAGAAAAAATATACATTAAAAATTTAGTTCCTTTTGTTTGATTTATGCAATAATAAGCAGTTGCTACTGAAAGAGCCTTCAGTCTTTTTTTAGCCACTTGTCGCATTATTTTTTTTTTTTTTTTTTCGCATTAGCGGAACTGGCACATATGAGACGGTAGTCAACGTAACTGGGTTTCTTGTTGCGGTTTGAAGAGATTAGAAAAATTACACTTCAGTTGCCTTTGTTTGATATATGAGTTTTCAGTCTTTTTTAGCCACTTGTCACATTAATTTCAGGGTTTGTTTTTTACACTGTACATTGATCACTTTGGCTCATTGAAAGTTTCAATGTGCAGCATTTATTGTGGGCTGAGAGTTGGAAAAGCAAAGCCAGTGAAGGGCTGGGGAGTGGGGGTTGCATCGAGGGTTTAAGGGAATTAACTCTTGCAAGGGTTTTGAAAAGACCAAATCAAGGTCTTCTGCGCCCCTATTTTCTTAAATGTTTGCCTATTTTCAGTGAAATCTGGCATGTGTAGATGGTGCATGCCCGGCAGATTGCCAAGGACTGCACAGCAGCCTTTAAAGAAGACTTTAAATCCACTTTTATGCCGTTTTTTGCACTGTTTTTTATTCGATATATTAAGGCGCCATTTTGGAGCGATCTTGAAGCTCTCTGATTGGCTGATGGGCCCGAGTTTGAATTCTAAGGTCTTCTCTGATTGGCTGTTGGTATCCATTGTTGGTATCCAATCTGATTTCCTTAAAGCTTCTCTGATTGGATAATTTCAGAGAGGGAAGAGATTTGATTGGCTGATGGGAAAGGGGGGGAAATATCTGTTTATCTTTATTAACCTTTTACCACACAATGACGCGGCCTTTTAACACCCCAAAGGCTTATGAAAATAATCTGAGGAAAGGAGAAAATACAGGTTACCAGCATTTTCTCCTTTTCCCACAATGTTTTCCACCCTATCAAAGAAAAAATTTGATTTTGAGTTATTCTTACATCTTATTTTATCTTTTTGGCCTACTTGTAAATTTCTTCAAACAAGAACAAGATTTCTTTTATCGGAAAAAGTTTCCGCAACAGCAACCAGCTGCTTCTGAATTTTATATTTTCGCACAGCGGTTAAACATAAAATTGACTTTTGACTCGCGCGGTCATCCAAATTGGTTCAATGTTTTCATGACCCTGGTAAGAAAACAGGGAAAATTTTTGTTTACCTTTCTTTGATTTGAACAACAGGTATCAGTTGCCTCCGAAAGTGTGGAAGTTGATTTTACGATTTTATGCGCAGCACGTAACAGTCACGTATGGGTGAGATGGTCATCGTAACCAAATCAATGGCCCTAGTGAGAGAAAATGAAAAAGAAAAATCCCTATAATTGACTTAAGCAATAGTTGTCATCTGCTATAAAATATTCCGTAAGTCGATTTTTCATGTTTTTGCGGATACGTAAGTGGCACCTGCGAGACAGTAGACAACCTAAATGGGTTTGTTGTCACGGTATAAAAAGATTGGAGAAAAAAAATTATTAAAAATTAAGTTCCCTCTATTTGACCTTCTAAGCAACAGGTGTCGTCTGCTATAAAATGCTCCACAAGTCGATTTTTCGCGTTTTTGCGATTACGTAACCTGCACCTATGAGACGGTAGTCAACGTAAATGGATTTGTCGTCACGGTATAAAGAGACTGGAGAAAAAATATACATTAAAAATTTAGTTCCTTTTGTTTGATTTATGCAATAATAAGCAGTTGCTACTGAAAGAGCCTTCAGTCTTTTTTTAGCCACTTGTCGCATTATTATTATTTTTTTTTTTCGCATGAGCGGAACTGGCACATATGAGACGGTAGTCAACGTAACTGGGTTTCTTGTTGCGGTTTGAAGAGATTAGAAAAATTACACTTCAGTTGCCTTTGTTTGATATATGAGTTTTCAGTCTTTTTTTAGCCACTTGTCACATTAATTTCAGGGTTTGTTTTTTACACTGTACATTGATCACTTTGGCTCATTGAAAGTTTCAATGTGCAGCATTTATTGTGGGCTGAGAGTTGGAAAAGCAAATCCAGTGAAGGGCTGGGGAGTGGGGGGTGCATCGAGGGTTTAAGGGAATTAACTCTTGCAAGGGTTTTGAAAAGACCAAATCAAGGTCTTCTGCGCCCCTATTTTCTTAAATGTTTGCCTATTTTCAGTGAAATCTGGCATGTGTGGATGGTGCATGCCCGGCAGATTGCCAAGGACTGCACAGCAGCCTTTAAAGAAGACTTTAAATCCACTTTTATGCCGTTTTTTGCACTGTTTTTTATTCGATATATTAAGGCGCCATTTTGGAGCGATTTTGAAGCTCTCTGATTGGCTGATGGGCCCGAGTTTGAATTCTAAGGTCTTCTCTGATTGGCTGTTGGTATCCATTGTTGGTATCCAATCTGATTTCCTTAAAGCTTCTCTGATTGGATAATTTCAGAGAGGGAAGAGATTTGATTGGCTGATGGGAAAGGGGGGGAAATATCTGTTTATCTTTATTAACCTTTTACCACACAATGACGCGGCCTTTTAACACCCCAAAGGCTTATGAAAATAATCTGAGGAAAGGAGAAAATACAGGTTACCAGCATTTTCTCCTTTTCCCACAATGTTTTCCACCCTATCAAAGAAAAAATTTGATTTTGAGTTATTCTTACATCTTATTTTATCTTTTTGGCCCACTTGTAAATTTCTTCAAACAAGAACAAGATTTCTTTCATCGGAAAAAGTTTCCGCAACAGCAACCAGTTGCTTCTGAATTTTATATTTTCGCACAGCGGTTAAACATAAAATTGACTTTTGACTCGCGCGGTCATCCAAATTGGTTCAATGTTTTCATGACCCTGGTAAGAAAACAGGGAAAAGTTTTGTTTACCTTTCTTTGATTTGAACAACAGGTATCAGTTGCCTCCGAAAGTGTGGAAGTTGATTTTACGATTTTATGCGCAGCACGTAACAGTCACGTATGGGTGAGATGGTCATCGTAACCAAATCAATGGCCCTAGTGAGAGAAAATGAAAAAGAAAAATCCCTATAAATGACTTAAGCAATAGTTGTCGTCTGCTATAAAATATTCCGTAAGTCGATTTTTCATGTTTTTGCGGATACGTAAGTGGCACCTGCGAGACAGTAGACAACCTAAATGGGTTTGTTGTCACGGTATAAAAAGATTGGAGAAAACAAATTATTAAAAATTAAGTTCCCTCTATTTGACCTTCTAAGCAACAGGTGTCGTCTGCTATAAAATGCTCCACAAGTCGATTTTTCGCGTTTTTGCGATTACGTAACCTGCACCTATGAGACGGTAGTCAACGTAAATGGATTTGTCGTCACAGTATAAAGAGACTGGAGAAAAAATATACATTAAAAATTTAGTTCCTTTTGTTTGATTTATGCAATAATAAGCAGTTGCTACTGAAAGAGCCTTCAGTGTTTTTTTAGCCACTTGTCGCATTATTTATTTTTTTTTTTTTCGCATGAGCGGAACTGGCACATATGAGACGGTACTCAACGTAACTTGGTTTCTTGTTGCGGTTTGAAGAGATTAGAAAAATTACACTTCAGTTGCCTTTGTTTGATATATGAGTTTTCAGTCTTTTTTAGCCACTTGTCACATTAATTTCAGGGTTTGTTTTTTACACTGTACATTGATCACTTTGGCTCATTGAAAGTTTCAATGTGCAGCATTTATTGTGGGCTGAGAGTTGGAAAAGCAAATCCAGTGAAGGGCTGGGGAGTGGGGGGTGCATCGAGGGTTTAAGGGAATTAACTCTTGCAAGGGTTTTGAAAAGACCAAATCAAGGTCTTCTGCGCCCCTATTTTCTTAAGTGTTTGCCTATTTTCAGTGAAATCTGGCATGTGTGGATGGTGCATGCCCGGCAGATTGCCAAGGACTGCACAGCAGCCTTTAAAGAAGACTTTAAATCCACTTTTATGCCGTTTTTTGCACTGTTTTTTATTCGATATATTAAGGCGCCATTTTGGAGCGATTTTGAAGCTCTCTGATTGGCTGATGGGCCCGAGTTTGAATTCTAAGGTCTTCTCTGATTGGCTGTTGGTATCCATTGTTGGTATCCAATCTGATTTCCTTAAAGCTTCTCTGATTGGATAATTTCAGAGAGGGAAGAGATTTGATTGGCTGATGGGAAAGGGGGGGAAATATCTGTTTATCTTTATTAACCTTTTACCACACAATGACGCGGCCTTTTAACACCCCAAAGGCTTATGAAAATAATCTGAGGAAAGGAGAAAATACAGGTTACCAGCATTTTCTCCTTTTCCCACAATGTTTTCCACCCTATCAAAGAAAAAATTTGATTTTGAGTTATTCTTACATCTTATTTTATCTTTTTGGCCTACTTGTAAATTTCTTCAAACAAGAACAAGATTTCTTTTATCGGAAAAAGTTTCCGCAACAGCAACCAGTTGCTTCTGAATTTTATATTTTCGCACAGCGGTTAAACATAAAATTGACTTTTGACTCGCGCGGTCATCCAAATTGGTTCAATGTTTTCATGACCCTGGTAAGAAAACAGGGAAAATTTTTGTTTACCTTTCTTTGATTTGAACAACAGGTATCAGTTGCCTCCGAAAGTGTGGAAGTTGATTTTACGATTTTATGCGCAGCACGTAACAGTCACGTATGGGTGAGATGGTCATCGTAACCAAATCAATGGCCCTAGTGAGAGAAAATGAAAAAGAAAAATCCCTATAAATGACTTAAGCAATAGTTGTCGTCTGCTATAAAATATTCCGTAAGTCGATTTTTCATGTTTTTGCGGATACGTAAGTGGCACCTGCGAGACAGTAGACAACCTAAATGGGTTTGTTGTCACGGTATAAAAAGATTGGAGAAAAAAAATTATTAAAAATTAAGTTCCCTCTATTTGACCTTCTAAGCAACAGGTGTCGTCTGCTATAAAATGCTCCACAAGTCGACTTTTCGCGTTTTTGCGATTACGTAACCTGCACCTATGAGACGGTAGTCAACGTAAATGGATTTGTCGTCACGGTATAAAGAGACTGGAGAAAAAATATACATTAAAAATTTAGTTCCTTTTGTTTGATTTATGCAATAATAAGCAGTTGCTACTGAAAGAGCCTTCAGTCTTTTTTTAGCCACTTGTCGCATTATTTTTTTTTTTTTTTTTTCGCATTAGCGGAACTGGCACATATGAGACGGTAGTCAACGTAACTGGGTTTCTTGTTGCGGTTTGAAGAGATTAGAAAAATTACACTTCAGTTGCCTTTGTTTGATATATGAGTTTTCAGTCTTTTTTAGCCACTTGTCACATTAATTTCAGGGTTTGTTTTTTACACTGTACATTGATCACTTTGGCTCATTGAAAGTTTCAATGTGCAGCATTTATTGTGGGCTGAGAGTTGGAAAAGCAAAGCCAGTGAAGGGCTGGGGAGTGGGGGGTGCATCGAGGGTTTAAGGGAATTAACTCTTGCAAGGGTTTTGAAAAGACCAAATCAAGGTCTTCTGCGCCCCTATTTTCTTAAATGTTTGCCTATTTTCAGTGAAATCTGGCATGTGTAGATGGTGCATGCCCGGCAGATTGCCAAGGACTGCACAGCAGCCTTTAAAGAAGACTTTAAATCCACTTTTATGCCGTTTTTTGCACTGTTTTTTATTCGATATATTAAGGCGCCATTTTGGAGCGATTTTGAAGCTCTCTGATTGGCTGATGGGCCCGAGTTTGAATTCTAAGGTCTTCTCTGATTGGCTGTTGGTATCCATTGTTGGTATCCAATCTGATTTCCTTAAAGCTTCTCTGATTGGATAATTTCAGAGAGGGAAGAGATTTGATTGGCTGATGGGAAAGGGGGGGAAATATCTGTTTATCTTTATTAACCTTTTACCACACAATGACGCGGCCTTTTAACACCCCAAAGGCTTATGAAAATAATCTGAGGAAAGGAGAAAATACAGGTTACCAGCATTTTCTCCTTTTCCCACAATGTTTTCCACCCTATCAAAGAAAAAATTTGATTTTGAGTTATTCTTACATCTTATTTTATCTTTTTGGCCTACTTGTAAATTTCTTCAAACAAGAACAAGATTTCTTTTATCGGAAAAAGTTTCCGCAACAGCAACCAGTTGCTTCTGAATTTTATATTTTCGCACAGCGGTTAAACATAAAATTGACTTTTGACTCGCGCGGTCATCCAAATTGGTTCAATGTTTTCATGACCCTGGTAAGAAAACAGGGACAATTTTTGTTTACCTTTCTTTGATTTGAACAACAGGTATCAGTTGCCTCCGAAAGTGTGGAAGTTGATTTTACGATTTTATGCGCAGCACGTAACAGTCACGTATGGGTGAGATGGTCATCGTAACCAAATCAATGGCCCTAGTGAGAGAAAATGAAAAAGAAAAATCCCTATAATTGACTTAAGCAATAGTTGTCGTCTGCTATAAAATATTCCGTAAGTCGATTTTTCATGTTTTTGCGGATACGTAAGTGGCACCTGCGAGACAGTAGACAACCTAAATGGGTTTGTTGTCACGGTATAAAAAGATTGGAGAAAAAAAATTATTAAAAATTAAGTTCCCTCTATTTGACCTTCTAAGCAACAGGTGTCGTCTGCTATAAAATGCTCCACAAGTCGATTTTTCGCGTTTTTGCGATTACGTAACCTGCACCTATGAGACGGTAGTCAACGTAAATGGATTTGTCGTCACGGTATAAAGAGACTGGAGAAAAAATATACATTAAAAATTTAGTTCCTTTTGTTTGATTTATGCAATAATAAGCAGTTGCTACTGAAAGAGCCTTCAGTCTTTTTTTAGCCACTTGTCGCATTATTTTTTTTTTTTTTTTTCGCATGAGCGGAACTGGCACATATGAGACGGTAGTCAACGTAACTGGGTTTCTTGTTGCGGTTTGAAGAGATTAGAAAAATTACACTTCAGTTGCCTTTGTTTGATATATGAGTTTTCAGTCTTTTTTTAGCCACTTGTCACATTAATTTCAGGGTTTGTTTTTTACACTGTACATTGATCACTTTGGCTCATTGAAAGTTTCAATGTGCAGCATTTATTGTGGGCTGAGAGTTGGAAAAGCAAATCCAGTGAAGGGCTGGGGAGTGGGGGGTGCATCGAGGGTTTAAGGGAATTAACTCTTGCAAGGGTTTTGAAAAGACCAAATCAAGGTCTTCTGCGCCCCTATTTTCTTAAATGTTTGCCTATTTTCAGTGAAATCTGGCATGTGTGGATGGTGCATGCCCGGCAGATTGCCAAGGACTGCACAGCAGCCTTTAAAGAAGACTTTAAATCCACTTTTATGCCGTTTTTTGCACTGTTTTTTATTCGATATATTAAGGCGCCATTTTGGAGCGATTTTGAAGCTCTCTGATTGGCTGATGGGCCCGAGTTTGAATTCTAAGGTCTTCTCTGATTGGCTGTTGGTATCCATTGTTGGTATCCAATCTGATTTCCTTAAAGCTTCTCTGATTGGATAATTTCAGAGAGGGAAGAGATTTGATTGGCTGATGGGAAAGGGGGGGAAATATCTGTTTATCTTTATTAACCTTTTACCACACAATGACGCGGCCTTTTAACACCCCAAAGGCTTATGAAAATAATCTGAGGAAAGGAGAAAATACAGGTTACCAGCATTTTCTCCTTTTCCCACAATGTTTTCCACCCTATCAAAGAAAAAATTTGATTTTGAGTTATTCTTACATCTTATTTTATCTTTTTGGCCTACTTGTAAATTTCTTCAAACAAGAACAAGATTTCTTTTATCGGAAAAAGTTTCCGCAACAGCAACCAGTTGCTTCTGAATTTTATATTTTCGCACAGCGGTTAAACATAAAATTGACTTTTGACTCGCGCGGTCATCCAAATTGGTTCAATGTTTTCATGACCCTGGTAAGAAAACAGGGAAAATTTTTGTTTACCTTTCTTTGATTTGAACAACAGGTATCAGTTGCCTCCGAAAGTGTGGAAGTTGATTTTACGATTTTATGCGCAGCACGTAACAGTCACGTATGGGTGAGATGGTCATCGTAACCAAATCAATGGCCCTAGTGAGAGAAAATGAAAAAGAAAAATCCCTATAAATGACTTAAGCAATAGTTGTCGTCTGCTATAAAATATTCCGTAAGTCGATTTTTCATGTTTTTGCGGATACGTAAGTGGCACCTGCGAGACAGTAGACAACCTAAATGGGTTTGTTGTCACGGTATAAAAAGATTGGAGAAAAAAAATTATTAAAAATTAAGTTCCCTCTATTTGACCTTCTAAGCAACAGGTGTCGTCTGCTATAAAATGCTCCACAAGTCGACTTTTCGCGTTTTTGCGATTACGTAACCTGCACCTATGAGACGGTAGTCAACGTAAATGGATTTGTCGTCACGGTATAAAGAGACTGGAGAAAAAATATACATTAAAAATTTAGTTCCTTTTGTTTGATTTATGCAATAATAAGCAGTTGCTACTGAAAGAGCCTTCAGTCTTTTTTTAGCCACTTGTCGCATTATTTTTTTTTTTTTTTTTTCGCATTAGCGGAACTGGCACATATGAGACGGTAGTCAACGTAACTGGGTTTCTTGTTGCGGTTTGAAGAGATTAGAAAAATTACACTTCAGTTGCCTTTGTTTGATATATGAGTTTTCAGTCTTTTTTAGCCACTTGTCACATTAATTTCAGGGTTTGTTTTTTACACTGTACATTGATCACTTTGGCTCATTGAAAGTTTCAATGTGCAGCATTTATTGTGGGCTGAGAGTTGGAAAAGCAAAGCCAGTGAAGGGCTGGGGAGTGGGGGGTGCATCGAGGGTTTAAGGGAATTAACTCTTGCAAGGGTTTTGAAAAGACCAAATCAAGGTCTTCTGCGCCCCTATTTTCTTAAATGTTTGCCTATTTTCAGTGAAATCTGGCATGTGTAGATGGTGCATGCCCGGCAGATTGCCAAGGACTGCACAGCAGCCTTTAAAGAAGACTTTAAATCCACTTTTATGCCGTTTTTTGCACTGTTTTTTATTCGATATATTAAGGCGCCATTTTGGAGCGATTTTGAAGCTCTCTGATTGGCTGATGGGCCCGAGTTTGAATTCTAAGGTCTTCTCTGATTGGCTGTTGGTATCCATTGTTGGTATCCAATCTGATTTCCTTAAAGCTTCTCTGATTGGATAATTTCAGAGAGGGAAGAGATTTGATTGGCTGATGGGAAAGGGGGGGAAATATCTGTTTATCTTTATTAACCTTTTACCACACAATGACGCGGCCTTTTAACACCCCAAAGGCTTATGAAAATAATCTGAGGAAAGGAGAAAATACAGGTTACCAGCATTTTCTCCTTTTCCCACAATGTTTTCCACCCTATCAAAGAAAAAATTTGATTTTGAGTTATTCTTACATCTTATTTTATCTTTTTGGCCTACTTGTAAATTTCTTCAAACAAGAACAAGATTTCTTTTATCGGAAAAAGTTTCCGCAACAGCAACCAGTTGCTTCTGAATTTTATATTTTCGCACAGCGGTTAAACATAAAATTGACTTTTGACTCGCGCGGTCATCCAAATTGGTTCAATGTTTTCATGACCCTGGTAAGAAAACAGGGACAATTTTTGTTTACCTTTCTTTGATTTGAACAACAGGTATCAGTTGCCTCCGAAAGTGTGGAAGTTGATTTTACGATTTTATGCGCAGCACGTAACAGTCACGTATGGGTGAGATGGTCATCGTAACCAAATCAATGGCCCTAGTGAGAGAAAATGAAAAAGAAAAATCCCTATAATTGACTTAAGCAATAGTTGTCGTCTGCTATAAAATATTCCGTAAGTCGATTTTTCATGTTTTTGCGGATACGTAAGTGGCACCTGCGAGACAGTAGACAACCTAAATGGGTTTGTTGTCACGGTATAAAAAGATTGGAGAAAAAAAATTATTAAAAATTAAGTTCCCTCTATTTGACCTTCTAAGCAACAGGTGTCGTCTGCTATAAAATGCTCCACAAGTCGATTTTTCGCGTTTTTGCGATTACGTAACCTGCACCTATGAGACGGTAGTCAACGTAAATGGATTTGTCGTCACGGTATAAAGAGACTGGAGAAAAAATATACATTAAAAATTTAGTTCCTTTTGTTTGATTTATGCAATAATAAGCAGTTGCTACTGAAAGAGCCTTCAGTCTTTTTTTAGCCACTTGTCGCATTATTTTTTTTTTTTTTTTTCGCATGAGCGGAACTGGCACATATGAGACGGTAGTCAACGTAACTGGGTTTCTTGTTGCGGTTTGAAGAGATTAGAAAAATTACACTTCAGTTGCCTTTGTTTGATATATGAGTTTTCAGTCTTTTTTTAGCCACTTGTCACATTAATTTCAGGGTTTGTTTTTTACACTGTACATTGATCACTTTGGCTCATTGAAAGTTTCAATGTGCAGCATTTATTGTGGGCTGAGAGTTGGAAAAGCAAATCCAGTGAAGGGCTGGGGAGTGGGGGGTGCATCGAGGGTTTAAGGGAATTAACTCTTGCAAGGGTTTTGAAAAGACCAAATCAAGGTCTTCTGCGCCCCTATTTTCTTAAATGTTTGCCTATTTTCAGTGAAATCTGGCATGTGTGGATGGTGCATGCCCGGCAGATTGCCAAGGACTGCACAGCAGCCTTTAAAGAAGACTTTAAATCCACTTTTATGCCGTTTTTTGCACTGTTTTTTATTCGATATATTAAGGCGCCATTTTGGAGCGATTTTGAAGCTCTCTGATTGGCTGATGGGCCCGAGTTTGAATTCTAAGGTCTTCTCTGATTGGCTGTTGGTATCCATTGTTGGTATCCAATCTGATTTCCTTAAAGCTTCTCTGATTGGATAATTTCAGAGAGGGAAGAGATTTGATTGGCTGATGGGAAAGGGGGGGAAATATCTGTTTATCTTTATTAACCTTTTACCACACAATGACGCGGCCTTTTAACACCCCAAAGGCTTATGAAAATAATCTGAGGAAAGGAGAAAATACAGGTTACCAGCATTTTCTCCTTTTCCCACAATGTTTTCCACCCTATCAAAGAAAAAATTTGATTTTGAGTTATTCTTACATCTTATTTTATCTTTTTGGCCTACTTGTAAATTTCTTCAAACAAGAACAAGATTTCTTTTATCGGAAAAAGTTTCCGCAACAGCAACCAGTTGCTTCTGAATTTTATATTTTCGCACAGCGGTTAAACATAAAATTGACTTTTGACTCGCGCGGTCATCCAAATTGGTTCAATGTTTTCATGACCCTGGTAAGAAAACAGGGAAAATTTTTGTTTACCTTTCTTTGATTTGAACAACAGGTATCAGTTGCCTCCGAAAGTGTGGAAGTTGATTTTACGATTTTATGCGCAGCACGTAACAGTCACGTATGGGTGAGATGGTCATCGTAACCAAATCAATGGCCCTAGTGAGAGAAAATGAAAAAGAAAAATCCCTATAATTGACTTAAGCAATAGTTGTCGTCTGCTATAAAATATTCCGTAAGTCGATTTTTCATGTTTTTGCGGATACGTAAGTGGCACCTGCGAGACAGTAGACAACCTAAATGGGTTTGTTGTCACGGTATAAAAAGATTGGAGAAAAAAAATTATTAAAAATTAAGTTCCCTCTATTTGACCTTCTAAGCAACAGGTGTCGTCTGCTATAAAATGCTCCACAAGTCGATTTTTCGCGTTTTTGCGATTACGTAACCTGCACCTATGAGACGGTAGTCAACGTAAATGGATTTGTCGTCACGGTATAAAGAGACTGGAGAAAAAATATACATTAAAAATTTAGTTCCTTTTGTTTGATTTATGCAATAATAAGCAGTTGCTACTGAAAGAGCCTTCAGTCTTTTTTTAGCCACTTGTCGCATTATTTTTTTTTTTTTTTTTCGCATGAGTGGAACTGGCACATATGAGACGGTAGTCAACGTAACTGGGTTTCTTGTTGCGGTTTGAAGAGATTAGAAAAATTACACTTCAGTTGCCTTTGTTTGATATATGAGTTTTCAGTCTTTTTTTAGCCACTTGTCACATTAATTTCAGGGTTTGTTTTTTACACTGTACATTGATCACTTTGGCTCATTGAAAGTTTCAATGTGCAGCATTTATTGTGGGCTGAGAGTTGGAAAAGCAAATCCAGTGAAGGGCTGGGGAGTGGGGGGTGCATCGAGGGTTTAAGGGAATTAACTCTTGCAAGGGTTTTGAAAAGACCAAATCAAGGTCTTCTGCGCCCCTATTTTCTTAAATGTTTGCCTATTTTCAGTGAAATCTGGCATGTGTGGATGGTGCATGCCCGGCAGATTGCCAAGGACTGCACAGCAGCCTTTAAAGAAGACTTTAAATCCACTTTTATGCCGTTTTTTGCACTGTTTTTTATTCGATATATTAAGGCGCCATTTTGGAGCGATTTTGAAGCTCTCTGATTGGCTGATGGGCCCGAGTTTGAATTCTAAGGTCTTCTCTGATTGGCTGTTGGTATCCATTGTTGGTATCCAATCTGATTTCCTTAAAGCTTCTCTGATTGGATAATTTCAGAGAGGGAAGAGATTTGATTGGCTGATGGGAAAGGGGGGGAAATATCTGTTTATCTTTATTAACCTTTTACCACACAATGACGCGGCCTTTTAACACCCCAAAGGCTTATGAAAATAATCTGAGGAAAGGAGAAAATACAGGTTACCAGCATTTTCTCCTTTTCCCACAATGTTTTCCACCCTATCAAAGAAAAAATTTGATTTTGAGTTATTCTTACATCTTATTTTATCTTTTTGGCCTACTTGTAAATTTCTTCAAACAAGAACAAGATTTCTTTTATCGGAAAAAGTTTCCGCAACAGCAACCAGTTGCTTCTGAATTTTATATTTTCGCACAGCGGTTAAACATAAAATTGACTTTTGACTCGCGCGGTCATCCAAATTGGTTCAATGTTTTCATGACCCTGGTAAGAAAACAGGGAAAAATTTTGTTTACCTTTCTTTGATTTGAACAACAGGTATCAGTTGCCTCCGAAAGTGTGGAAGTTGATTTTACAATTTTGTGCGCAGCACGTAACAGTCACGTATGGGTGAGATGGTCATCGTAACCAAATCAATGGCCCTAGTGAGAGAAAATGAAAAAGAAAAATCCCTATAATTGACTTAAGCAATAGTTGTCGTCTGCTATAAAATATTCCGTAAGTCGATTTTTCATGTTTTTGCGGATACGTAAGTGGCACCTGCGAGACAGTAGACAACCTAAATGGGTTTGTTGTCACGGTATAAAAAGATTGGAGAAAAAAAATTATTAAAAATTAAGTTCCCTCTATTTGACCTTCTAAGCAACAGGTGTCGTCTGCTATAAAATGCTCCACAAGTCGATTTTTCGCGTTTTTGCGATTACGTAACCTGCACCTATGAGACGGTAGTCAACGTAAATGGATTTGTCGTCACGGTATAAAGAGACTGGAGAAAAAATATACATTAAAAATTTAGTTCCTTTTGTTTGATTTATGCAATAATAAGCAGTTGCTACTGAAAGAGCCTTCAGTCTTTTTTTAGCCACTTGTCGCATTATTTTTTTTTTTTTTTTTTCGCATTAGCGGAACTGGCACATATGAGACGGTAGTCAACGTAACTGGGTTTCTTGTTGCGGTTTGAAGAGATTAGAAAAATTACACTTCAGTTGCCTTTGTTTGATATATGAGTTTTCAGTCTTTTTTTGCCACTTGTCACATTAATTTCAGGGTTTGTTTTTTACACTGTACATTGATCACTTTGGCTCATTGAAAGTTTCAATGTGCAGCATTTATTGTGGGCTGAGAGTTGGAAAAGCAAAGCCAGTGAAGGGCTGGGGAGTGGGGGTTGCATCGAGGGTTTAAGGGAATTAACTCTTGCAAGGGTTTTGAAAAGACCAAATCAAGGTCTTCTGCGCCCCTATTTTCTTAAATGTTTGCCTATTTTCAGTGAAATCTGGCATGTGTAGATGGTGCATGCCCGGCAGATTGCCAAGGACTGCACAGCAGCCTTTAAAGAAGACTTTAAATCCACTTTTATGCCGTTTTTTGCACTGTTTTTTATTCGATATATTAAGGCGCCATTTTGGAGCGATCTTGAAGCTCTCTGATTGGCTGATGGGCCCGAGTTTGAATTCTAAGGTCTTCTCTGATTGGCTGTTGGTATCCATTGTTGGTATCCAATCTGATTTCCTTAAAGCTTCTCTGATTGGATAATTTCAGAGAGGGAAGAGATTTGATTGGCTGATGGGAAAGGGGGGGAAATATCTGTTTATCTTTATTAACCTTTTACCACACAATGACGCGGCCTTTTAACACCCCAAAGGCTTATGAAAATAATCTGAGGAAAGGAGAAAATACAGGTTACCAGCATTTTCTCCTTTTCCCACAATGTTTTCCACCCTATCAAAGAAAAAATTTGATTTTGAGTTATTCTTACATCTTATTTTATCTTTTTGGCCTACTTGTAAATTTCTTCAAACAAGAACAAGATTTCTTTTATCGGAAAAAGTTTCCGCAACAGCAACCAGCTGCTTCTGAATTTTATATTTTCGCACAGCGGTTAAACATAAAATTGACTTTTGACTCGCGCGGTCATCCAAATTGGTTCAATGTTTTCATGACCCTGGTAAGAAAACAGGGAAAATTTTTGTTTACCTTTCTTTGATTTGAACAACAGGTATCAGTTGCCTCCGAAAGTGTGGAAGTTGATTTTACGATTTTATGCGCAGCACGTAACAGTCACGTATGGGTGAGATGGTCATCGTAACCAAATCAATGGCCCTAGTGAGAGAAAATGAAAAAGAAAAATCCCTATAATTGACTTAAGCAATAGTTGTCGTCTGCTATAAAATATTCCGTAAGTCGATTTTTCATGTTTTTGCGGATACGTAAGTGGCACCTGCGAGACAGTAGACAACCTAAATGGGTTTGTTGTCACGGTATAAAAAGATTGGAGAAAAAAAATTATTAAAAATTAAGTTCCCTCTATTTGACCTTCTAAGCAACAGGTGTCGTCTGCTATAAAATGCTCCACAAGTCGATTTTTCGCGTTTTTGCGATTACGTAACCTGCACCTATGAGACGGTAGTCAACGTAAATGGATTTGTCGTCACGGTATAAAGAGACTGGAGAAAAAATATACATTAAAAATTTAGTTCCTTTTGTTTGATTTATGCAATAATAAGCAGTTGCTACTGAAAGAGCCTTCAGTCTTTTTTTAGCCACTTGTCGCATTATTTATTTATTTTTTTTTTTCGCATGAGCGGAACTGGCACATATAGGACGGTAGTCAACGTAACTGGGTTTCTTGTTGCGGTTTGAAGAGATTAGAAAAATTACACTTCAGTTGCCTTTGTTTGATATATGAGTTTTCAGTCTTTTTTAGCCACTTGTCACATTAATTTCAGGATTTGTTTTTTACACTGTACATTGATCACTTTGGCTCATTGAAAGTTTCAATGTGCAGCATTTATTGTGGGCTGAGAGTTGGAAAAGCAAATCCAGTGAAGGGCTGGGGAGTGGGGGGTGCATCGAGGGTTTAAGGGAATTAACTCTTGCAAGGGTTTTGAAAAGACCAAATCAAGGTCTTCTGCGCCCCTATTTTCTTAAATGTTTGCCTATTTTCAGTGAAATCTGGCATGTGTGGATGGTGCATGCCCGGCAGATTGCCAAGGACTGCACAGCAGCCTTTAAAGAAGACTTTAAATCCACTTTTATGCCGTTTTTTGCACTGTTTTTTATTCGATATATTAAGGCGCCATTTTGGAGCGATTTTGAAGCTCTCTGATTGGCTGATGGGCCCGAGTTTGAATTCTAAGGTCTTCTCTGATTGGCTGTTGGTATCCATTGTTGGTATCCAATCTGATTTCCTTAAAGCTTCTCTGATTGGATAATTTCAGAGAGGGAAGAGATTTGATTGGCTGATGGGAAAGGGGGGGAAATATCTGTTTATCTTTATTAACCTTTTACCACACAATGACGCGGCCTTTTAACACCCCAAAGGCTTATGAAAATAATCTGAGGAAAGGAGAAAATACAGGTTACCAGCATTTTCTCCTTTTCCCACAATGTTTTCCACCCTATCAAAGAAAAAATTTGATTTTGAGTTATTCTTACATCTTATTTTATCTTTTTGGCCTACTTGTAAATTTCTTCAAACAAGAACAAGATTTCTTTTATCGGAAAAAGTTTCCGCAACAGCAACCAGTTGCTTCTGAATTTTATATTTTCGCACAGCGGTTAAACATAAAATTGACTTTTGACTCGCGCGGTCATCCAAATTGGTTCAATGTTTTCATGACCCTGGTAAGAAAACAGGGAAAATTTTTGTTTACCTTTCTTTGATTTGAACAACAGGTATCAGTTGCCTCCGAAAGTGTGGAAGTTGATTTTACGATTTTATGCGCAGCACGTAACAGTCACGTATGGGTGAGATGGTCATCGTAACCAAATCAATGGCCCTAGTGAGAGAAAATGAAAAAGAAAAATCCCTATAATTGACTTAAGCAATAGTTGTCGTCTGCTATAAAATATTCCGTAAGTCGATTTTTCATGTTTTTGCGGATACGTAAGTGGCACCTGCGAGACAGTAGACAACCTAAATGGGTTTGTTGTCACGGTATAAAAAGATTGGAGAAAAAAAATTATTAAAAATTAAGTTCCCTCTATTTGACCTTCTAAGCAACAGGTGTCGTCTGCTATAAAATGCTCCACAAGTCGATTTTTCGCGTTTTTGCGATTATGTAACCTGCACCTATGAGACGGTAGTCAACGTAAATGGATTTGTCGTCACGGTATAAAGAGACTGGAGAAAAAATATACATTAAAAATTTAGTTCCTTTTGTTTGATTTATGCAATAATAAGCAGTTGCTACTGAAAGAGCCTTCAGTCTTTTTTTAGCCACTTGTCGCATTATTTTTTTTTTTTTTTTTCGCATGAGCGGAACTGGCACATATGAGACGGTAGTCAACGTAACTGGGTTTCTTGTTGCGGTTTGAAGAGATTAGAAAAATTACACTTCAGTTGCCTTTGTTTGATATATGAGTTTTCAGTCTTTTTTTAGCCACTTGTCACATTAATTTCAGGGTTTGTTTTTTACACTGTACATTGATCACTTTGGCTCATTGAAAGTTTCAATGTGCAGCATTTATTGTGGGCTGAGAGTTGGAAAAGCAAATCCAGTGAAGGGCTGGGGAGTGGGGGGTGCATCGAGGGTTTAAGGGAATTAACTCTTGCAAGGGTTTTGAAAAGACCAAATCAAGGTCTTCTGCGCCCCTATTTTCTTAAATGTTTGCCTATTTTCAGTGAAATCTGGCATGTGTGGATGGTGCATGCCCGGTAGATTGCCAAGGACTGCACAGCAGCCTTTAAAGAAGACTTTAAATCCACTTTTATGCCGTTTTTTGCACTGTTTTTTATTCGATATATTAAGGCGCCATTTTGGAGCGATTTTGAAGCTCTCTGATTGGCTGATGGGCCCGAGTTTGAATTCTAAGGTCTTCTCTGATTGGCTGTTGGTATCCATTGTTGGTATCCAATCTGATTTCCTTAAAGCTTCTCTGATTGGATAATTTCAGAGAGGGAAGAGATTTGATTGGCTGATGGGAAAGGGGGGGAAATATCTGTTTATCTTTATTAACCTTTTACCACACAATGACGCGGCCTTTTAACACCCCAAAGGCTTATGAAAATAATCTGAGGAAAGGAGAAAATACAGGTTACCAGCATTTTCTCCTTTTCCCACAATGTTTTCCACCCTATCAAAGAAAAAATTTGATTTTGAGTTATTCTTACATCTTATTTTATCTTTTTGGCCTACTTGTAAATTTCTTCAAACAAGAACAAGATTTCTTTTATCGGAAAAAGTTTCCGCAACAGCAACCAGTTGCTTCTGAATTTTATATTTTCGCACAGCGGTTAAACATAAAATTGACTTTTGACTCGCGCGGTCATCCAAATTGGTTCAATGTTTTCATGACCCTGGTAAGAAAACAGGGAAAATTTTTGTTTACCTTTCTTTGATTTGAACAACAGGTATCAGTTGCCTCCGAAAGTGTGGAAGTTGATTTTACGATTTTATGCGCAGCACGTAACAGTCACGTATGGGTGAGATGGTCATCGTAACCAAATCAATGGCCCTAGTGAGAGAAAATGAAAAAGAAAAATCCCTATAAATGACTTAAGCAATAGTTGTCGTCTGCTATAAAATATTCCGTAAGTCGATTTTTCATGTTTTTGCGGATACGTAAGTGGCACCTGCGAGACAGTAGACAACCTAAATGGGTTTGTTGTCACGGTATAAAAAGATTGGAGAAAAAAAATTATTAAAAATTAAGTTCCCTCTATTTGACCTTCTAAGCAACAGGTGTCGTCTGCTATAAAATGCTCCACAAGTCGATTTTTCGCGTTTTTGCGATTACGTAACCTGCACCTATGAGACGGTAGTCAACGTAAATGGATTTGTCGTCACGGTATAAAGAGACTGGAGAAAAAATATACATTAAAAATTTAGTTCCTTTTGTTTGATTTATGCAATAATAAGCAGTTGCTACTGAAAGAGCCTTCAGTCTTTTTTTAGCCACTTGTCGCATTATTTTTTTTTTTTTTTTTCGCATGAGTGGAACTGGCACATATGAGACGGTAGTCAACGTAACTGGGTTTCTTGTTGCGGTTTGAAGAGATTAGAAAAATTACACTTCAGTTGCCTTTGTTTGATATATGAGTTTTCAGTCTTTTTTTAGCCACTTGTCACATTAATTTCAGGGTTTGTTTTTTACACTGTACATTGATCACTTTGGCTCATTGAAAGTTTCAATGTGCAGCATTTATTGTGGGCTGAGAGTTGGAAAAGCAAATCCAGTGAAGGGCTGGGGAGTGGGGGGTGCATCGAGGGTTTAAGGGAATTAACTCTTGCAAGGGTTTTGAAAAGACCAAATCAAGGTCTTCTGCGCCCCTATTTTCTTAAATGTTTGCCTATTTTCAGTGAAATCTGGCATGTGTGGATGGTGCATGCCCGGCAGATTGCCAAGGACTGCACAGCAGCCTTTAAAGAAGACTTTAAATCCACTTTTATGCCGTTTTTTGCACTGTTTTTTATTCGATATATTAAGGCGCCATTTTGGAGCGATTTTGAAGCTCTCTGATTGGCTGATGGGCCCGAGTTTGAATTCTAAGGTCTTCTCTGATTGGCTGTTGGTATCCATTGTTGGTATCCAATCTGATTTCCTTAAAGCTTCTCTGATTGGATAATTTCAGAGAGGGAAGAGATTTGATTGGCTGATGGGAAAGGGGGGGAAATATCTGTTTATCTTTATTAACCTTTTACCACACAATGACGCGGCCTTTTAACACCCCAAAGGCTTATGAAAATAATCTGAGGAAAGGAGAAAATACAGGTTACCAGCATTTTCTCCTTTTCCCACAATGTTTTCCACCCTATCAAAGAAAAAATTTGATTTTGAGTTATTCTTACATCTTATTTTATCTTTTTGGCCTACTTGTAAATTTCTTCAAACAAGAACAAGATTTCTTTTATCGGAAAAAGTTTCCGCAACAGCAACCAGTTGCTTCTGAATTTTATATTTTCGCACAGCGGTTAAACATAAAATTGACTTTTGACTCGCGCGGTCATCCAAATTGGTTCAATGTTTTCATGACCCTGGTAAGAAAACAGGGAAAAATTTTGTTTACCTTTCTTTGATTTGAACAACAGGTATCAGTTGCCTCCGAAAGTGTGGAAGTTGATTTTACAATTTTATGCGCAGCACGTAACAGTCACGTATGGGTGAGATGGTCATCGTAACCAAATCAATGGCCCTAGTGAGAGAAAATGAAAAAGAAAAATCCCTATAATTGACTTAAGCAATAGTTGTCGTCTGCTATAAAATATTCCGTAAGTCGATTTTTCATGTTTTTGCGGATACGTAAGTGGCACCTGCGAGACAGTAGACAACCTAAATGGGTTTGTTGTCACGGTATAAAAAGATTGGAGAAAAAAAATTATTAAAAATTAAGTTCCCTCTATTTGACCTTCTAAGCAACAGGTGTCGTCTGCTATAAAATGCTCCACAAGTCGATTTTTCGCGTTTTTGCGATTACGTAACCTGCACCTATGAGACGGTAGTCAACGTAAATGGATTTGTCGTCACGGTATAAAGAGACTGGAGAAAAAATATACATTAAAAATTTAGTTCCTTTTGTTTGATTTATGCAATAATAAGCAGTTGCTACTGAAAGAGCCTTCAGTCTTTTTTTAGCCACTTGTCGCATTATTTTTTTTTTTTTTTTCGCATGAGCGGAACTGGCACATATGAGACGGTAGTCAACGTAACTGGGTTTCTTGTTGCGGTTTGAAGAGATTAGAAAAATTACACTTCAGTTGCCTTTGTTTGATATATGAGTTTTCAGTCTTTTTTAGCCACTTGTCACATTAATTTCAGGGTTTGTTTTTTACACTGTACATTGATCACTTTGGCTCATTGAAAGTTTCAATGTGCAGCATTTATTGTGGGCTGAGAGTTGGAAAAGCAAAGCCAGTGAAGGGCTGGGGAGTGGGGGGTGCATCGAGGGTTTAAGGGAATTAACTCTTGCAAGGGTTTTGAAAAGACCAAATCAAGGTCTTCTGCGCCCCTATTTTCTTAAATGTTTGCCTATTTTCAGTGAAATCTGGCATGTGTAGATGGTGCATGCCCGGCAGATTGCCAAGGACTGCACAGCAGCCTTTAAAGAAGACTTTAAATCCACTTTTATGCCGTTTTTTGCACTGTTTTTTATTCGATATATTAAGGCGCCATTTTGGAGCGATCTTGAAGCTCTCTGATTGGCTGATGGGCCCGAGTTTGAATTCTAAGGTCTTCTCTGATTGGCTGTTGGTATCCATTGTTGGTATCCAATCTGATTTCCTTAAAGCTTCTCTGATTGGATAATTTCAGAGAGGGAAGAGATTTGATTGGCTGATGGGAAAGGGGGGGAAATATCTGTTTATCTTTATTAACCTTTTACCACACAATGACGCGGCCTTTTAACACCCCAAAGGCTTATGAAAATAATCTGAGGAAAGGAGAAAATACAGGTTACCAGCATTTTCTCCTTTTCCCACAATGTTTTCCACCCTATCAAAGAAAAAATTTGATTTTGAGTTATTCTTACATCTTATTTTATCTTTTTGGCCTACTTGTAAATTTCTTCAAACAAGAACAAGATTTCTTTTATCGGAAAAAGTTTCCGCAACAGCAACCAGCTGCTTCTGAATTTTATATTTTCGCACAGCGGTTAAACATAAAATTGACTTTTGACTCGCGCGGTCATCCAAATTGGTTCAATGTTTTCATGACCCTGGTAAGAAAACAGGGAAAATTTTTGTTTACCTTTCTTTGATTTGAACAACAGGTATCAGTTGCCTCCGAAAGTGTGGAAGTTGATTTTACGATTTTATGCGCAGCACGTAACAGTCACGTATGGGTGAGATGGTCATCGTAACCAAATCAATGGCCCTAGTGAGAGAAAATGAAAAAGAAAAATCCCTATAATTGACTTAAGCAATAGTTGTCGTCTGCTATAAAATATTCCGTAAGTCGATTTTTCATGTTTTTGCGGATACGTAAGTGGCACCTGCGAGACAGTAGACAACCTAAATGGGTTTGTTGTCACGGTATAAAAAGATTGGAGAAAAAAAATTATTAAAAATTAAGTTCCCTCTATTTGACCTTCTAAGCAACAGGTGTCGTCTGCTATAAAATGCTCCACAAGTCGATTTTTCGCGTTTTTGCGATTACGTAACCTGCACCTATGAGACGGTAGTCAACGTAAATGGATTTGTCGTCACGGTATAAAGAGACTGGAGAAAAAATATACATTAAAAATTTAGTTCCTTTTGTTTGATTTATGCAATAATAAGCAGTTGCTACTGAAAGAGCCTTCAGTCTTTTTTTAGCCACTTGTCGCATTATTATTTTTTTTTTTTTTCGCATGGTGGAACTGGCACATATGAGACGGTAGTCAACGTAACTGGGTTTCTTGTTGCGGTTTGAAGAGATTAGAAAAATTACACTTCAGTTGCCTTTGTTTGATATATGAGTTTTCAGTCTTTTTTTAGCCACTTGTCACATTAATTTCAGGGTTTGTTTTTTACACTGTACATTGATCACTTTGGCTCATTGAAAGTTTCAATGTGCAGCATTTATTGTGGGCTGAGAGTTGGAAAAGCAAATCCAGTGAAGGGCTGGGGAGTGGGGGGTGCATCGAGGGTTTAAGGGAATTAACTCTTGCAAGGGTTTTGAAAAGACCAAATCAAGGTCTTCTGCGCCCCTATTTTCTTAAATGTTTGCCTATTTTCAGTGAAATCTGGCATGTGTGGATGGTGCATGCCCGGCAGATTGCCAAGGACTGCACAGCAGCCTTTAAAGAAGACTTTAAATCCACTTTTATGCCGTTTTTTGCACTGTTTTTTATTCGATATATTAAGGCGCCATTTTGGAGCGATTTTGAAGCTCTCTGATTGGCTGATGGGCCCGAGTTTGAATTCTAAGGTCTTCTCTGATTGGCTGTTGGTATCCATTGTTGGTATCCAATCTGATTTCCTTAAAGCTTCTCTGATTGGATAATTTCAGAGAGGGAAGAGATTTGATTGGCTGATGGGAAAGGGGGGAAATATCTGTTTATCTTTATTAACCTTTTACCACACAATGACGCGGCCTTTTAACACCCCAAAGGCTTATGAAAATAATCTGAGGAAAGGAGAAAATACAGGTTACCAGCATTTTCTCCTTTTCCCACAATGTTTTCCACCCTATCAAAGAAAAAATTTGATTTTGAGTTATTCTTACATCTTATTTTATCTTTTTGGCCTACTTGTAAATTTCTTCAAACAAGAACAAGATTTCTTTTATCGGAAAAAGTTTCCGCAACAGCAACCAGTTGCTTCTGAATTTTATATTTTCGCACAGCGGTTAAACATAAAATTGACTTTTGACTCGCGCGGTCATCCAAATTGGTTCAATGTTTTCATGACCCTGGTAAGAAAACAGGGAAAATTTTTGTTTACCTTTCTTTGATTTGAACAACAGGTATCAGTTGCCTCCGAAAGTGTGGAAGTTGATTTTACGATTTTATGTGCAGCACGTAACAGTCACGTATGGGTGAGATGGTCATTGTAACCAAATCAATGGCCCTAGTGAGAGAAAATGAAAAAGAAAAATCCCTATAATTGACTTAAGCAATAGTTGTCGTCTGCTATAAAATATTCCGTAAGTCGATTTTTCATGTTTCTGTGGATACGTAAGTGGCACCTGCGAGACAGTAGACAACCTAAATGGGTTTGTTGTCACGGTATAAAAAGATTGGAGAAAAAAAATTATTAAAAATTAAGTTCCCTCTATTTGACCTTCTAAGCAACAGGTGTCGTCTGCTATAAAATGCTCCACAAGTCGATTTTTCCCGTTTTTGCGATTACGTAACCTGCACCTATGAGACGGTAGTCAACGTAAATGGATTTGTCGTCACGGTATAAAGAGACTGGAGAAAAAATATACATTAAAAATTTAGTTCCTTTTGTTTGATTTATGCAATAATAAGCAGTTGCTACTGAAAGAGCCTTCAGTCTTTTTTTAGCCACTTGTCGCATTTTTTTTTTTTTTTTTCGCATGAGCGGAACTGGCACATATGAGACGGTAGTCAACGTAACTGGGTTTCTTGTTGCGGTTTGAAGAGATTAGAAAAATTACACTTCAGTTGCCTTTGTTTGATATATGAGTTTTCAGTCTTTTTTTAGCCACTTGTCACATTAATTTCAGGGTTTGTTTTTTACACTGTACATTGATCACTTTGGCTCATTGAAAGTTTCAATGTGCAGCATTTATTGTGGGCTGAGAGTTGGAAAAGCAAATCCAGTGAAGGGCTGGGGAGTGGGGGGTGCATCGAGGGTTTAAGGGAATTAACTCTTGCAAGGGTTTTGAAAAGACCAAATCAAGGTCTTCTGCGCCCCTATTTTCTTAAATGTTTGCCTATTTTCAGTGAAATCTGGCATGTGTGGATGGTGCATGCCCGGCAGATTGCCAAGGACTGCACAGCAGCCTTTAAAGAAGACTTTAAATCCACTTTTATGCCGTTTTTTGCACTGTTTTTTATTCGATATATTAAGGCGCCATTTTGGAGCGATTTTGAAGCTCTCTGATTGGCTGATGGGCCCGAGTTTGAATTCTAAGGTCTTCTCTGATTGGCTGTTGGTATCCATTGTTGGTATCCAATCTGATTTCCTTAAAGCTTCTCTGATTGGATAATTTCAGAGAGGGAAGAGATTTGATTGGCTGATGGGAAAGGGGGGGAAATATCTGTTTATCTTTATTAACCTTTTACCACACAATGACGCGGCCTTTTAACACCCCAAAGGCTTATGAAAATAATCTGAGGAAAGGAGAAAATACAGGTTACCAGCATTTTCTCCTTTTCCCACAATGTTTTCCACCCTATCAAAGAAAAAATTTGATTTTGAGTTATTCTTACATCTTATTTTATCTTTTTGGCCTACTTGTAAATTTCTTCAAACAAGAACAAGATTTCTTTTATCGGAAAAAGTTTCCGCAACAGCAACCAGTTGCTTCTGAATTTTATATTTTCGCACAGCGGTTAAACATAAAATTGACTTTTGACTCACGCGGTCATCCAAATTGGTTCAATGTTTTCATGACCCTGGTAAGAAAACAGGGAAAATTTTTGTTTACCTTTCTTTGATTTGAACAACAGGTATCAGTTGCCTCCGAAAGTGTGGAAGTTGATTTTACGATTTTATGCGCAGCATGTAACAGTCACGTATGGGTGAGATGGTCATCGTAACCAAATCAATGGCCCTAGTGAGAGAAAATGAAATGGAAAAATCCCTATAATTGACTTAAGCAATAGTTGTCGTCTGCTATAAAATATTCCGTAAGTCGATTTTTCATGTTTTTGCGGATACGTAAGTGGCACCTGCGAGACAGTAGACAACCTAAATGGGTTTGTTGTCACGGTATAAAAAGATTGGAGAAAAAAAATTATTAAAAATTAAGTTCCCTCTATTTGACCTTCTAAGCAACAGGTGTCGTCTGCTATAAAATGCTCCACAAGTCGATTTTTCGCGTTTTTGCGATTACGTAACCTGCACCTATGAGACGGTAGTCAACGTAAATGGATTTGTCGTCACGGTATAAAGAGACTGGAGAAAAAATATACATTAAAAATTTAGTTCCTTTTGTTTGATTTATGCAATAATAAGCAGTTGCTACTGAAAGAGCCTTCAGTCTTTTTTTAGCCACTTGTCGCATTATTTTTTTTTTTTTTTTTCGCATGAGTGGAACTGGCACATATGAGACGGTAGTCAACGTAACTGGGTTTCTTGTTGCGGTTTGAAGAGATTAGAAAAATTACACTTCAGTTGCCTTTGTTTGATATATGAGTTTTCAGTCTTTTTTTAGCCACTTGTCACATTAATTTCAGGGTTTGTTTTTTACACTGTACATTGATCACTTTGGCTCATTGAAAGTTTCAATGTGCAGCATTTATTGTGGGCTGAGAGTTGGAAAAGCAAATCCAGTGAAGGGCTGGGGAGTGGGGGGTGCATCGAGGGTTTAAGGGAATTAACTCTTGCAAGGGTTTTGAAAAGACCAAATCAAGGTCTTCTGCGCCCCTATTTTCTTAAATGTTTGCCTATTTTCAGTGAAATCTGGCATGTGTGGATGGTGCATGCCCGGCAGATTGCCAAGGACTGCACAGCAGCTTTTAAAGAAGACTTTAAATCCACTTTTATGCCGTTTTTTGCACTGTTTTTTATTCGATATATTAAGGCGCCATTTTGGAGCGATTTTGAAGCTCTCTGATTGGCTGATGGGCCCGAGTTTGAATTCTAAGGTCTTCTCTGATTGGCTGTTGGTATCCATTGTTGGTATCCAATCTGATTTCCTTAAAGCTTCTCTGATTGGATAATTTCAGAGAGGGAAGAGATTTGATTGGCTGATGGGAAAGGGGGGGAAATATCTGTTTATCTTTATAAACCTTTTACCACACAATGACGCGGCCTTTTAACACCCCAAAGGCTTATGAAAATAATCTGAGGAAAGGAGAAAATACAGGTTACCAGCATTTTCTCCTTTTCCCACAATGTTTTCCACCCTATCAAAGAAAAAATTTGATTTTGAGTTATTCTTACATCTTATTTTATCTTTTTGGCCTACTTGTAAATTTCTTCAAACAAGAACAAGATTTCTTTTATCGGAAAAAGTTTCCGCAACAGCAACCAGTTGCTTCTGAATTTTATATTTTCGCACAGCGGTTAAACATAAAATTGACTTTTGACTCGCGCGGTCATCCAAATTGGTTCAATGTTTTCATGACCCTGGTAAGAAAACAGGGAAAATTTTTGTTTACCTTTCTTTGATTTGAACAACAGGTATCAGTTGCCTCCGAAAGTGTGGAAGTTGATTTTACGATTTTATGCGCAGCACGTAACAGTCACGTATGGGTGAGATGGTCATCGTAACCAAATCAATGGCCCTAGTGAGAGAAAATGAAAAAGAAAAATCCCTATAATTGACTTAAGCAATAGTTGTCGTCTGCTATAAAATATTCCGTAAGTCGATTTTTCATGTTTTTGCGGATACGTAAGTGGCACCTGCGAGACAGTAGACAACCTAAATGGGTTTGTTGTCACGGTATAAAAAGATTGGAGAAAAAAAATTATTAAAAATTAAGTTCCCTCTATTTGACCTTCTAAGCAACAGGTGTCGTCTGCTATAAAATGCTCCACAAGTCGATTTTTCGCGTTTTTGCGATTACGTAACCTGCACCTATGAGACGGTAGTCAACGTAAATGGATTTGTCGTCACGGTATAAAGAGACTGGAGAAAAAATATACATTAAAAATTTAGTTCCTTTTGTTTGATTTATGCAATAATAAGCAGTTGCTACTGAAAGAGCCTTCAGTCTTTTTTTAGCCACTTGTCGCATTTTTTTTTTTTTTTTTTCGCATGAGCGGAACTGGCACATATGAGACGGTAGTCAACGTAACTGGGTTTCTTGTTGCGGTTTGAAGAGATTAGAAAAATTACACTTCAGTTGCCTTTGTTTGATATATGAGTTTTCAGTCTTTTTTTAGCCACTTGTCACATTAATTTCAGGGTTTGTTTTTTACACTGTACATTGATCACTTTGGCTCATTGAAAGTTTCAATGTGCAGCATTTATTGTGGGCTGAGAGTTGGAAAAGCAAATCCAGTGAAGGGCTGGGGAGTGGGGGGTGCATCGTGGGTTTAAGGGAATTAACTCTTGCAAGGGTTTTGAAAAGACCAAATCAAGGTCTTCTGCGCCCCTATTTTCTTAAATGTTTGCCTATTTTCAGTGAAATCTGGCATGTGTGGATGGTGCATGCCCGGCAGATTGCCAAGGACTGCACAGCAGCCTTTAAAGAAGACTTTAAATCCACTTTTATGCCGTTTTTTGCACTGTTTTTTATTCGATATATTAAGGCGCCATTTTGGAGCGATTTTGAAGCTCTCTGATTGGCTGATGGGCCCGAGTTTGAATTCTAAGGTCTTCTCTGATTGGCTGTTGGTATCCATTGTTGGTATCCAATCTGATTTCCTTAAAGCTTCTCTGATTGGATAATTTCAGAGAGGGAAGAGATTTGATTGGCTGATGGGAAAGGGGGGGAAATATCTGTTTATCTTTATTAACCTTTTACCACACAATGACGCGGCCTTTTAACACCCCAAAGGCTTATGAAAATAATCTGAGGAAAGGAGAAAATACAGGTTACCAGCATTTTCTCCTTTTCCCACAATGTTTTCCACCCTATCAAAGAAAAAATTTGATTTTGAGTTATTCTTACATCTTATTTTATCTTTTTGGCCTACTTGTAAATTTCTTCAAACAAGAACAAGATTTCTTTTATCGGAAAAAGTTTCCGCAACAGCAACCAGTTGCTTCTGAATTTTATATTTTTGCACAGCGGTTAAACATAAAATTGACTTTTGACTCACGCGGTCATCCAAATTGGTTCAATGTTTTTATGACCCTGGTAAGAAAACAGGGAAAATTTTTGTTTACCTTTCTTTGATTTGAACAACAGGTATCAGTTGCCTCCGAAAGTGTGGAAGTTGATTTTACGATTTTATGCGCAGCACGTAACAGTCACGTATGGGTGAGATGGTCATCGTAACCAAATCAATGGCCCTAGTGAGAGAAAATGAAAAAGAAAAATCCCTATAATTGACTTAAGCAATAGTTGTCGTCTGCTATAAAATATCCCGTAAGTCGATTTTTCATGTTTTTGCGGATACGTAAGTGGCACCTGCGAGACAGTAGACAACCTAAATGGGTTTGTTGTCACGGTATAAAAAGATTGGAGAAAAAAAATTATTAAAAATTAAGTTCCCTCTATTTGACCTTCTAAGCAACAGGTGTCGTCTGCTATAAAATGCTCCACAAGTCGATTTTTCGCGTTTTTGCGATTACGTAACCTGCACCTATGAGACGGTAGTCAACGTAAATGGATTTGTCGTCATGGTATAAAGAGACTGGAGAAAAAATATACATTAAAAATTTAGTTCCTTTTGTTTGATTTATGCAATAATAAGCAGTTGCTACTGAAAGAGCCTTCAGTCTTTTTTTAGCCACTTGTCGCATTATTTTTTTTTTTTTTTTTCGCATGAGTGGAACTGGCACATATGAGACGGTAGTCAACGTAACTGGGTTTCTTGTTGCGGTTTGAAGAGATTAGAAAAATTACACTTCAGTTGCCTTTGTTTGATATATGAGTTTTCAGTCTTTTTTTAGCCACTTGTCACATTAATTTCAGGGTTTGTTTTTTACACTGTACATTGATCACTTTGGCTCATTGAAAGTTTCAATGTGCAGCATTTATTGTGGGCTGAGAGTTGGAAAAGCAAATCCAGTGAAGGGCTGGGGAGTGAGGGGTGCATCGAGGGTTTAAGGGAATTAACTCTTGCAAGGGTTTTGAAAAGACCAAATCAAGGTCTTCTGCGCCCCTATTTTCTTAAATGTTTGCCTATTTTCAGTGAAATCTGGCATGTGTGGATGGTGCATGCCCGGCAGATTGCCAAGGACTGCACAGCAGCCTTTAAAGAAGACTTTAAATCCACTTTTATGCCGTTTTTTGCACTGTTTTTTATTCGATATATTAAGGCGCCATTTTGGAGCGATTTTGAAGCTCTCTGATTGGCTGATGGGCCCGAGTTTGAATTCTAAGGTCTTCTCTGATTGGCTGTTGGTATCCATTGTTGGTATCCAATCTGATTTCCTTAAAGCTTCTCTGATTGGATAATTTCAGAGAGGGAAGAGATTTGATTGGCTGATGGGAAAGGGGGGGAAATATCTGTTTATCTTTATTAACCTTTTACCACACAATGACGCGGCCTTTTAACACCCCAAAGGCTTATGAAAATAATCTGAGGAAAGGAGAAAATACAGGTTACCAGCATTTTCTCCTTTTCCCACAATGTTTTCCACCCTATCAAAGAAAAAATTTGATTTTGAGTTATTCTTACATCTTATTTTATCTTTTTGGCCTACTTGTAAATTTCTTCAAACAAGAACAAGATTTCTTTTATCGGAAAAAGTTTCCGCAACAGCAACCAGTTGCTTCTGAATTTTATATTTTCGCACAGCGGTTAAACATAAAATTGACTTTTGACTCACGCGGTCATCCAAATTGGTTCAATGTTTTCATGACCCTGGTAAGAAAACAGGGAAAATTTTTGTTTACCTTTCTTTGATTTGAACAACAGGTATCAGTTGCCTCCCAAAGTGTGGAAGTTGATTTTACGATTTTATGCGCAGCACGTAACAGTCACGTATGGGTGAGATGGTCATCGTAACCAAATCAATGGCCCTAGTGAGAGAAAATGAAAAAGAAAAATCCCTATAATTGACTTAAGCAATAGTTGTCGTCTGCTATAAAATATTCCGTAAGTTGATTTTTCATGTTTTTGCGGATACGTAAGTGGCACCTGCGAGACAGTAGACAACCTAAATGGGTTTGTTGTCACGGTATAAAAAGATTGGAGAAAAAAAATTATTAAAAATTAAGTTCCCTCTATTTGACCTTCTAAGCAACAGGTGTCGTCTGCTATAAAATGCTCCACAAGTCGATTTTTCGCGTTTTTGCGATTACGTAACCTGCACCTATGAGACGGTAGTCAACGTAAATGGATTTGTCGTCACGGTATAAAGAGACTGGAGAAAAAATATACATTAAAAATTTAGTTCCTTTTGTTTGATTTATGCAATAATAAGCAGTTGCTACTGAAAGAGCCTTTAGTCTTTTTTTAGCCACTTGTCGCATTTTTTTTTTTTTTTTTCGCATGAGCGGAACTGGCACATATGAGACGGTAGTCAACGTAACTGGGTTTCTTGTTGCGGTTTGAAGAGATTAGAAAAATTACACTTCAGTTGCCTTTGTTTGATATATGAGTTTTCAGTCTTTTTTTAGCCACTTGTCACATTAATTTCAGGGTTTGTTTTTTACACTGTACATTGATCACTTTGGCTCATTGAAAGTTTCAATGTGCAGCATTTATTGTGGGCTGAGAGTTGGAAAAGCAAATCCAGTGAAGGGCTGGGGAGTGGGGGGTGCATCGAGGGTTTAAGGGAATTAACTCTTGCAAGGGTTTTGAAAAGACCAAATCAAGGTCTTCTGCGCCCCTATTTTCTTAAATGTTTGCCTATTTTCAGTGAAATCTGGCATGTGTGGATGGTGCATGCCCGGCAGATTGCCAAGGACTGCACAGCAGCCTTTAAAGAAGACTTTAAATCCACTTTTATGCCGTTTTTTGCACTGTTTTTTATTCGATATATTAAGGCGCCATTTTGGAGCGATTTTGAAGCTCTCTGATTGGCTGATGGGCCCGAGTTTGAATTCTAAGGTCTTCTCTGATTGGCTGTTGGTATCCATTTTTGGTATCCAATCTGATTTCCTTAAAGCTTCTCTGATTGGATAATTTCAGAGAGGGAAGAGATTTGATTGGCTGATGGGAAAGGGGGGGAAATATCTGTTTATCTTTATTAACCTTTTACCACACAATGACGCGGCCTTTTAACACCCCAAAGGCTTATGAAAATAATCTGAGGAAAGGAGAAAATACAGGTTACCAGCATTTTCTCCTTTTCCCACAATGTTTTCCACCCTATCAAAGAAAAAATTTGATTTTGAGTTATTCTTACATCTTATTTTATCTTTTTGGCCTACTTGTAAATTTCTTCAAACAAGAACAAGATTTCTTTTATCGGAAAAAGTTTCCGCAACAGCAACCAGTTGCTTCTGAATTTTATATTTTCGCACAGCGGTTAAACATAAAATTGACTTTTGACTCACGCGGTCATCCAAATTGGTTCAATGTTTTCATGACCCTGGTAAGAAAACAGGGAAAATTTTTGTTTACCTTTCTTTGATTTGAACAACAGGTATCAGTTGCCTCCGAAAGTGTGGAAGTTGATTTTACGATTTTATGCGCAGCACGTAACAGTCACGTATGGGTGAGATGGTCATCGTAACCAAATCAATGGCCCTAGTGAGAGAAAATGAAAAAGAAAAATCCCTATAATTGACTTAAGCAATAGTTGTCGTCTGCTATAAAATATTCCGTAAGTTGATTTTTCATGTTTTTGCGGATACGTAAGTGGCACCTGCGAGACAGTAGACAACCTAAATGGGTTTGTTGTCACGGTATAAAAAGATTGGAGAAAAAAAATTATTAAAAATTAAGTTCCCTCTATTTGACCTTCTAAGCAACAGGTGTCGTCTGCTATAAAATGCTCCACAAGTCGATTTTTCGCGTTTTTGCGATTACGTAACCTGCACCTATGAGACGGTAGTCAACGTAAATGGATTTGTCGTCACGGTATAAAGAGACTGGAGAAAAAATATACATTAAAAATTTAGTTCCTTTTGTTTGATTTATGCAATAATAAGCAGTTGCTACTGAAAGAGCCTTCAGTCTTTTTTTAGCCACTTGTCGCATTATTTTTTTTTTTTTTTTTCGCATGAGTGGAACTGGCACATATGAGACGGTAGTCAACGTAACTGGGTTTCTTGTTGCGGTTTGAAGAGATTAGAAAAATTACACTTCAGTTGCCTTTGTTTGATATATGAGTTTTTAGTCTTTTTTTAGCCACTTGTCACATTAATTTCAGGGTTTGTTTTTTACACTGTACATTGATCACTTTGGCTCATTGAAAGTTTCAATGTGCAGCATTTATTGTGGGCTGAGAGTTGGAAAAGCAAATCCAGTGAAGGGCTGGGGAGTGGGGGGTGCATCGAGGGTTTAAGGGAATTAACTCTTGCAAGGGTTTTGAAAAGACCAAATCAAGGTCTTCTGCGCCCCTATTTTCTTAAATGTTTGCCTATTTTCAGTGAAATCTGGCATGTGTGGATGGTGCATGCCCGGCAGATTGCCAAGGACTGCACAGCAGCCTTTAAAGAAGACTTTAAATCCACTTTTATGCCGTTTTTTGCACTGTTTTTTATTCGATATATTAAGGCGCCATTTTGGAGCGATTTTGAAGCTCTCTGATTGGCTGATGGGCCCGAGTTTGAATTCTAAGGTCTTCTCTGATTGGCTGTTGGTATCCATTGTTGGTATCCAATCTGATTTCCTTAAAGCTTCTCTGATTGGATAATTTCAGAGAGGGAAGAGATTTGATTGGCTGATGGGAAAGGGGGGGAAATATCTGTTTATCTTTATTAACCTTTTACCACACAATGACGCGGCCTTTTAACACCCCAAAGGCTTATGAAAATAATCTGAGGAAAGGAGAAAATACAGGTTACCAGCATTTTCTCCTTTTCCCACAATGTTTTCCACCCTATCAAAGAAAAAATTTGATTTTGAGTTATTCTTACATCTTATTTTATCTTTTTGGCCTACTTGTAAATTTCTTCAAACAAGAACAAGATTTCTTTTATCGGAAAAAGTTTCCGCAACAGCAACCAGTTGCTTCTGAATTTTATATTTTCGCACAGCGGTTAAACATAAAATTGACTTTTGACTCGCGCGGTCATCCAAATTGGTTCAATGTTTTCATGACCCTGGTAAGAAAACAGGGAAAATTTTTGTTTACCTTTCTTTGATTTGAACAACAGGTATCAGTTGCCTCCGAAAGTGTGGAAGTTGATTTTACGATTTTATGCGCAGCACGTAACAGTCACGTATGGGTGAGATGGTCATCGTAACCAAATCAATGGCCCTAGTGAGAGAAAATGAAAAAGAAAAATCCCTATAATTGACTTAAGCAATAGTTGTCGTCTGCTATAAAATATTCCGTAAGTCGATTTTTCATGTTTTTGCGGATACGTAAGTGGCACCTGCGAGACAGTAGACAACCTAAATGGGTTTGTTGTCACGGTATAAAAAGATTGGAGAAAAAAAATTATTAAAAATTAAGTTCCCTCTATTTGACCTTCTAAGCAACAGGTGTCGTCTGCTATAAAATGCTCCACAAGTCGATTTTTCGCGTTTTTGCGATTACGTAACCTGCACCTATGAGACGGTAGTCAACGTAAATGGATTTGTCGTCACGGTATAAAGAGACTGGAGAAAAAATATACATTAAAAATTTAGTTCCTTTTGTTTGATTTATGCAATAATAAGCAGTTGCTACTGAAAGAGCCTTCAGTCTTTTTTTAGCCACTTGTCGCATTATTTTTTTTTTTTTTTTTCGCATGAGTGGAACTGGCACATATGAGACGGTAGTCAACGTAACTGGGTTTCTTGTTGCGGTTTGAAGAGATTAGAAAAATTACACTTCAGTTGCCTTTGTTTGATATATGAGTTTTCAGTCTTTTTTTAGCCACTTGTCACATTAATTTCAGGGTTTTTTTTTTACACTGTACATTGATCACTTTGGCTCATTGAAAGTTTCAATGTGCAGCATTTATTGTGGGCTGAGAGTTGGAAAAGCAAATCCAGTGAAGGGCTGGGGAGTGGGGGGTGCATCGAGGGTTTAAGGGAATTAACTCTTGCAAGGGTTTTGAAAAGACCAAATCAAGGTCTTCTGCGCCCCTATTTTCTTAAATGTTTGCCTATTTTCAGTGAAATCTGGCATGTGTGGATGGTGCATGCCCGGCAGATTGCCAAGGACTGCACAGCAGCCTTTAAAGAAGACTTTAAATCCACTTTTATGCCGTTTTTTGCACTGTTTTTTATTCGATATATTAAGGCGCCATTTTGGAGCGATTTTGAAGCTCTCTGATTGGCTGATGGGCCCGAGTTTGAATTCTAAGGTCTTCTCTGATTGGCTGTTGGTATCCATTGTTGGTATCCAATCTGATTTCCTTAAAGCTTCTCTGATTGGATAATTTCAGAGAGGGAAGAGATTTGATTGGCTGATGGGAAAGGGGGGGAAATATCTGTTTATCTTTATTAACCTTTTACCACACAATGACGCGGCCTTTTAACAGCCCAAAGGCTTATGAAAATAATCTGAGGAAAGGAGAAAATACAGGTTACCAGCATTTTCTCCTTTTCCCACAATGTTTTCCACCCTATCAAAGAAAAAATTTGATTTTGAGTTATTCTTACATCTTATTTTATCTTTTTGGCCTACTTGTAAATTTCTTCAAACAAGAACAAGATTTCTTTTATCGGAAAAAGTTTCCGCAACAGCAACCAGTTGCTTCTGAATTTTATATTTTCGCACAGCGGTTAAACATAAAATTGACTTTTGACTCGCGCGGTCATCCAAATTGGTTCAATGTTTTCATGACCCTGGTAAGAAAACAGGGAAAATTTTTGTTTACCTTTCTTTGATTTGAACAACAGGTATCAGTTGCCTCCGAAAGTGTGGAAGTTGATTTTACGATTTTATGCGCAGCACGTAACAGTCACGTATGGGTGAGATGGTCATCGTAACCAAATCAATGGCCCTAGTGAGAGAAAATGAAAAAGAAAAATCCCTATAATTGACTTAAGCAATAGTTGTCGTCTGCTATAAAATATTCCGTAAGTCGATTTTTCATGTTTTTGCGGATAGTAAGTGGCACCTGCGAGACAGTAGACAACCTAAATGGGTTTGTTGTCACGGTATAAAAAGATTGGAGAAAAAAAATTATTAAAAATTAAGTTCCCTCTATTTGACCTTCTAAGCAACAGGTGTCGTCTGCTATAAAATGCTCCACAAGTCGATTTTTCGCGTTTTTGCGATTACGTAACCTGCACCTATGAGACGGTAGTCAACGTAAATGGATTTGTCGTCACGGTATAAAGAGACTGGAGAAAAAATATACATTAAAACTTTAGTTCCTTTTGTTTGATTTATGCAATAATAAGCAGTTGCTACTGAAAGAGCCTTCAGTCTTTTTTTAGCGACTTGTTGCATCATTTCTTTTTTTTTTCGCATGAGCGGAACTGGCACATATGAGACGGTAGTCAACGTAACTGGGTTTCTTGTTGCAGTTTGAAGAGATTAGAAAAATTACACTTCAGTTGCCTTTGTTTGATATATGAGTTTTCAGTCTTTTTTTAGCCACTTGTCACATTAATGTCAGGGTTTGTTTTTTACACTGTACATTGATCACTTTGGCTCATTGAAAGTTTCAATGTGCAGCATTTATTGTGGGCTGAGAGTTGGAAAAGCAAATCCAGTGAAGGGCTGGGGAGTGGGGGGTGCATCGAGGGTTTAAGGGAATTAACTCTTGCAAGGGTTTTGAAAAGACCAAATCAAGGTCTTCTGCGCCCCTATTTTCTTAAATGTTTGCCTTTTTTCAGTGAAATCTGGCATGTGTGGATGGTGCATGCCCGGCAGATTGCCAAGGACTGCACAGCAGCCTTTAAAGAAGACTTTAAATCCACTTTTATGCCGTTTTTTGCACTGTTTTTTATTCGATATATTAAGGCGCCATTTTGGAGCGATTTTGAAGCTCTCTGATTGGCTGATGGGCCCGAGTTTGAATTCTAAGGTCTTCTCTGATTGGCTGTTGGTATCCATTGTTGGTATCCAATCAGATTTCCTTAAAGCTTCTCTGATTGGATAATTTCAGAGAGGGAAGAGATTTGATTGGCTGATGGGAAAGGGGGGAAATATCTGTTTATCTTTATTAACCTTTTACCACACAATGACGCGGCCTTTTAACACCCCAAAGGCTTATGAAAATAATCTGAGGAAAGGAGAAAATACAGGTTACCAGCATTTTCTCCTTTTCCCACAATGTTTTCCACCCTATCAAAGAAAAAATTTGATTTTGAGTTATTCTTACATCTTATTTTATCTTTTTGGCCTACTTGTAAATTTCTTCAAACAAGAACAAGATTTCTTTTATCGGAAAAAGTTTCCGCAACAGCAACCAGTTGCTTCTGAATTTTATATTTTCGCACAGCGGTTAAACATAAAATTGACTTTTGACTCACGCGGTCATCCAAATTGGTTCAATGTTTTCATGACCCTGGTAAGAAAACAGGGAAAATTTTTGTTTACCTTTCTTTGATTTGAACAACAGGTATCAGTTGCCTCCGAAAGTGTGGAAGTTGATTTTACGATTTTATGCGCAGCACGTAACAGTCACGTATGGGTGAGATGGTCATCGTAACCAAATCAATGGCCCTAGTGAGAGAAAATGAAAAAGAAAAATCCCTATAATTGACTTAAGCAATAGTTGTCGTCTGCTATAAAATATTCCGTAAGTTGATTTTTCATGTTTTTGCGGATACGTAAGTGGCACCTGCGAGACAGTAGACAACCTAAATGGGTTTGTTGTCACGGTATAAAAAGATTGGAGAAAAAAAATTATTAAAAATTAAGTTCCCTCTATTTGACCTTCTAAGCAACAGGTGTCGTCTGCTATAAAATGCTCCACAAGTCGATTTTTCGCGTTTTTGCGATTACGTAACCTGCACCTATGAGACGGTAGTCAACGTAAATGGATTTGTCGTCACGGTATAAAGAGACTGGAGAAAAAATATACATTAAAAATTTAGTTCCTTTTGTTTGATTTATGCAATAATAAGCAGTTGCTACTGAAAGAGCCTTCAGTCTTTTTTTAGCCACTTGTCGCATTATTTTTTTTTTTTTTTTTCGCATGAGTGGAACTGGCACATATGAGACGGTAGTCAACGTAACTGGGTTTCTTGTTGCGGTTTGAAGAGATTAGAAAAATTACACTTCAGTTGCCTTTGTTTGATATATGAGTTTTTAGTCTTTTTTTAGCCACTTGTCACATTAATTTCAGGGTTTGTTTTTTACACTGTACATTGATCACTTTGGCTCATTGAAAGTTTCAATGTGCAGCATTTATTGTGGGCTGAGAGTTGGAAAAGCAAATCCAGTGAAGGGCTGGGGAGTGGGGGGTGCATCGAGGGTTTAAGGGAATTAACTCTTGCAAGGGTTTTGAAAAGACCAAATCAAGGTCTTCTGCGCCCCTATTTTCTTAAATGTTTGCCTATTTTCAGTGAAATCTGGCATGTGTGGATGGTGCATGCCCGGCAGATTGCCAAGGACTGCACAGCAGCCTTTAAAGAAGACTTTAAATCCACTTTTATGCCGTTTTTTGCACTGTTTTTTATTCGATATATTAAGGCGCCATTTTGGAGCGATTTTGAAGCTCTCTGATTGGCTGATGGGCCCGAGTTTGAATTCTAAGGTCTTCTCTGATTGGCTGTTGGTATCCATTGTTGGTATCCAATCTGATTTCCTTAAAGCTTCTCTGATTGGATAATTTCAGAGAGGGAAGAGATTTGATTGGCTGATGGGAAAGGGGGGGAAATATCTGTTTATCTTTATTAACCTTTTACCACACAATGACGCGGCCTTTTAACACCCCAAAGGCTTATGAAAATAATCTGAGGAAAGGAGAAAATACAGGTTACCAGCATTTTCTCCTTTTCCCACAATGTTTTCCACCCTATCAAAGAAAAAATTTGATTTTGAGTTATTCTTACATCTTATTTTATCTTTTTGGCCTACTTGTAAATTTCTTCAAACAAGAACAAGATTTCTTTTATCGGAAAAAGTTTCCGCAACAGCAACCAGTTGCTTCTGAATTTTATATTTTCGCACAGCGGTTAAACATAAAATTGACTTTTGACTCGCGCGGTCATCCAAATTGGTTCAATGTTTTCATGACCCTGGTAAGAAAACAGGGAAAATTTTTGTTTACCTTTCTTTGATTTGAACAACAGGTATCAGTTGCCTCCGAAAGTGTGGAAGTTGATTTTACGATTTTATGCGCAGCACGTAACAGTCACGTATGGGTGAGATGGTCATCGTAACCAAATCAATGGCCCTAGTGAGAGAAAATGAAAAAGAAAAATCCCTATAATTGACTTAAGCAATAGTTGTCGTCTGCTATAAAATATTCCGTAAGTCGATTTTTCATGTTTTTGCGGATACGTAAGTGGCACCTGCGAGACAGTAGACAACCTAAATGGGTTTGTTGTCACGGTATAAAAAGATTGGAGAAAAAAAATTATTAAAAATTAAGTTCCCTCTATTTGACCTTCTAAGCAACAGGTGTCGTCTGCTATAAAATGCTCCACAAGTCGATTTTTCGCGTTTTTGCGATTACGTAACCTGCACCTATGAGACGGTAGTCAACGTAAATGGATTTGTCGTCACGGTATAAAGAGACTGGAGAAAAAATATACATTAAAAATTTAGTTCCTTTTGTTTGATTTATGCAATAATAAGCAGTTGCTACTGAAAGAGCCTTCAGTCTTTTTTTAGCCACTTGTCGCATTATTTTTTTTTTTTTTTTTCGCATGAGTGGAACTGGCACATATGAGACGGTAGTCAACGTAACTGGGTTTCTTGTTGCGGTTTGAAGAGATTAGAAAAATTACACTTCAGTTGCCTTTGTTTGATATATGAGTTTTCAGTCTTTTTTTAGCCACTTGTCACATTAATTTCAGGGTTTTTTTTTTACACTGTACATTGATCACTTTGGCTCATTGAAAGTTTCAATGTGCAGCATTTATTGTGGGCTGAGAGTTGGAAAAGCAAATCCAGTGAAGGGCTGGGGAGTGGGGGGTGCATCGAGGGTTTAAGGGAATTAACTCTTGCAAGGGTTTTGAAAAGACCAAATCAAGGTCTTCTGCGCCCCTATTTTCTTAAATGTTTGCCTATTTTCAGTGAAATCTGGCATGTGTGGATGGTGCATGCCCGGCAGATTGCCAAGGACTGCACAGCAGCCTTTAAAGAAGACTTTAAATCCACTTTTATGCCGTTTTTTGCACTGTTTTTTATTCGATATATTAAGGCGCCATTTTGGAGCGATTTTGAAGCTCTCTGATTGGCTGATGGGCCCGAGTTTGAATTCTAAGGTCTTCTCTGATTGGCTGTTGGTATCCATTGTTGGTATCCAATCTGATTTCCTTAAAGCTTCTCTGATTGGATAATTTCAGAGAGGGAAGAGATTTGATTGGCTGATGGGAAAGGGGGGGAAATATCTGTTTATCTTTATTAACCTTTTACCACACAATGACGCGGCCTTTTAACAGCCCAAAGGCTTATGAAAATAATCTGAGGAAAGGAGAAAATACAGGTTACCAGCATTTTCTCCTTTTCCCACAATGTTTTCCACCCTATCAAAGAAAAAATTTGATTTTGAGTTATTCTTACATCTTATTTTATCTTTTTGGCCTACTTGTAAATTTCTTCAAACAAGAACAAGATTTCTTTTATCGGAAAAAGTTTCCGCAACAGCAACCAGTTGCTTCTGAATTTTATATTTTCGCACAGCGGTTAAACATAAAATTGACTTTTGACTCGCGCGGTCATCCAAATTGGTTCAATGTTTTCATGACCCTGGTAAGAAAACAGGGAAAATTTTTGTTTACCTTTCTTTGATTTGAACAACAGGTATCAGTTGCCTCCGAAAGTGTGGAAGTTGATTTTACGATTTTATGCGCAGCACGTAACAGTCACGTATGGGTGAGATGGTCATCGTAACCAAATCAATGGCCCTAGTGAGAGAAAATGAAAAAGAAAAATCCCTATAATTGACTTAAGCAATAGTTGTCGTCTGCTATAAAATATTCCGTAAGTCGATTTTTCATGTTTTTGCGGATAGTAAGTGGCACCTGCGAGACAGTAGACAACCTAAATGGGTTTGTTGTCACGGTATAAAAAGATTGGAGAAAAAAAATTATTAAAAATTAAGTTCCCTCTATTTGACCTTCTAAGCAACAGGTGTCGTCTGCTATAAAATGCTCCACAAGTCGATTTTTCGCGTTTTTGCGATTACGTAACCTGCACCTATGAGACGGTAGTCAACGTAAATGGATTTGTCGTCACGGTATAAAGAGACTGGAGAAAAAATATACATTAAAACTTTAGTTCCTTTTGTTTGATTTATGCAATAATAAGCAGTTGCTACTGAAAGAGCCTTCAGTCTTTTTTTAGCGACTTGTTGCATCATTTCTTTTTTTTTTCGCATGAGCGGAACTGGCACATATGAGACGGTAGTCAACGTAACTGGGTTTCTTGTTGCAGTTTGAAGAGATTAGAAAAATTACACTTCAGTTGCCTTTGTTTGATATATGAGTTTTCAGTCTTTTTTTAGCCACTTGTCACATTAATGTCAGGGTTTGTTTTTTACACTGTACATTGATCACTTTGGCTCATTGAAAGTTTCAATGTGCAGCATTTATTGTGGGCTGAGAGTTGGAAAAGCAAATCCAGTGAAGGGCTGGGGAGTGGGGGGTGCATCGAGGGTTTAAGGGAATTAACTCTTGCAAGGGTTTTGAAAAGACCAAATCAAGGTCTTCTGCGCCCCTATTTTCTTAAATGTTTGCCTTTTTTCAGTGAAATCTGGCATGTGTGGATGGTGCATGCCCGGCAGATTGCCAAGGACTGCACAGCAGCCTTTAAAGAAGACTTTAAATCCACTTTTATGCCGTTTTTTGCACTGTTTTTTATTCGATATATTAAGGCGCCATTTTGGAGCGATTTTGAAGCTCTCTGATTGGCTGATGGGCCCGAGTTTGAATTCTAAGGTCTTCTCTGATTGGCTGTTGGTATCCATTGTTGGTATCCAATCAGATTTCCTTAAAGCTTCTCTGATTGGATAATTTCAGAGAGGGAAGAGATTTGATTGGCTGATGGGAAAGGGGGGAAATATCTGTTTATCTTTATTAACCTTTTACCACACAATGACGCGGCCTTTTAACACCCCAAAGGCTTATGAAAATAATCTGAGGAAAGGAGAAAATACAGGTTACCAGCATTTTCTCCTTTTCCCACAATGTTTTCCACCCTATCAAAGAAAAAATTTGATTTTGAGTTATTCTTACATCTTATTTTATCTTTTTGGCCTACTTGTAAATTTCTTCAAACAAGAACAAGATTTCTTTTATCGGAAAAAGTTTCCGCAACAGCAACCAGTTGCTTCTGAATTTTATATTTTTGCACAGCGGTTAAACATAAAATTGACTTTTGACTCGCGCGGTCATCCAAATTGGTTCAATGTTTTCATGACCCTGGTAAGAAAACAGGGAAAATTTTTGTTTACCTTTCTTTGATTTGAACAACAGGTATCAGTTGCCTCCGAAAGTGTGGAAGTTGATTTTACGATTTTATGCGCAGCACGTAACAGTCACGTATGGGTGAGATGATCATCGTAACCAAATCAATGGCCCTAGTGAGAGAAAATGAAAAAGAAAAATCCCTATAATTGACTTAAGCAATAGTTGTCGTCTGCTATAAAATATTCCGTAAGTCGATTTTTCATGTTTTTGCGGATACGTAAGTGGCACCTGCGAGACAGTAGACAACCTAAATGGGTTTGTTGTCACGGTATAAAAAGATTGGAGAAAAAAAATTATTAAAAATTAAGTTCCCTCTATTTGACCTTCTAAGCAACAGGTGTCGTCTGCTATAAAATGCTCCACAAGTCGATTTTTCGCGTTTTTGCGATTACGTAACCTGCACCTATGAGACGGTAGTCAACGTAAATGGATTTGTCGTCACGGTATAAAGAGACTGGAGAAAAAATATACATTAAAAATTTAGTTCCTTTTGTTTGATTTATGCAATAATAAGCAGTTGCTACTGAAAGAGCCTTCAGTCTTTTTTTAGCCACTTGTCGCATTATTATTTTTTTTTTTTTCGCATTAGCGGAACTGGCACATATGAGACGGTAGTCAACGTAACTGGGTTTCTTGTTGCGGTTTGAAGAGATTAGAAAAATTACACTTCAGTTGCCTTTGTTTGATATATGAGTTTTCAGTCTTTTTTTAGCCACTTGTCACATTAATTTCAGGGTTTGTTTTTTACACTGTACATTGATCACTTTGGCTCATTGAAAGTTTCAATGTGCAGCATTTATTGTGGGCTGAGAGTTGGAAAAGCAAATCCAGTGAAGGGCTGGGGAGTGGGGGGTGCATCGAGGGTTTAAGGGAATTAACTCTTGCAAGGGTTTTGAAAAGACCAAATCAAGGTCTTCTGCGCCCCTATTTTCTTAAATGTTTGCCTATTTTCAGTGAAATCTGGCATGTGTGGATGGTGCATGCCCGGCAGATTGCCAAGGACTGCACAGCAGCCTTTAAAGAAGACTTTAAATCCACTTTTATGCCGTTTTTTGCACTGTTTTTTATTCGATATATTAAGGCGCCATTTTGGAGCGATTTTGAAGCTCTCTGATTGGCTGATGGGCCCGAGTTTGAATTCTAAGGTCTTCTCTGATTGGCTGTTGGTATCCATTTTTGGTATCCAATCTGATTTCCTTAAAGCTTCTCTGATTGGATAATTTCAGAGAGGGAAGAGATTTGATTGGCTGATGGGAAAGGGGGGGAAATATCTGTTTATCTTTATTAACCTTTTACCACACAATGACGCGGCCTTTTAACACCCCAAAGGCTTATGAAAATAATCTGAGGAAAGGAGAAAATACAGGTTACCAGCATTTTCTCCTTTTCCCACAATGTTTTCCACCCTATCAAAGAAAAAATTTGATTTTGAGTTATTCTTACATCTTATTTTATCTTTTTGGCCTACTTGTAAATTTCTTCAAACAAGAACAAGATTTCTTTTATCGGAAAAAGTTTCCGCAACAGCAACCAGTTGCTTCTGAATTTTATATTTTCGCACAGCGGTTAAACATAAAATTGACTTTTGACTCGCGCGGTCATCCAAATTGGTTCAATGTTTTCATGACCCTGGTAAGAAAACAGGGAAAATTTTTGTTTACCTTTCTTTGATTTGAACAACAGGTATCAGTTGCCTCCGAAAGTGTGGAAGTTGATTTTACGATTTTATGCGCAGCACGTAACAGTCACGTATGGGTGAGATGGTCATCGTAACCAAATCAATGGCCCTAGTGAGAGAAAATGAAAAAGAAAAATCCCTATAATTGACTTAAGCAATAGTTGTCGTCTGCTATAAAATATTCCGTAAGTCGATTTTTCATGTTTTTGCGGATAGTAAGTGGCACCTGCGAGACAGTAGACAACCTAAATGGGTTTGTTGTCACGGTATAAAAAGATTGGAGAAAAAAAATTATTAAAAATTAAGTTCCCTCTATTTGACCTTCTAAGCAACAGGTGTCGTCTGCTATAAAATGCTCCACAAGTCGATTTTTCGCGTTTTTGCGATTACGTAACCTGCACCTATGAGACGGTAGTCAACGTAAATGGATTTGTCGTCACGGTATAAAGAGACTGGAGAAAAAATATACATTAAAAATTTAGTTCCTTTTGTTTGATTTATGCAATAATAAGCAGTTGCTACTGAAAGAGCCTTCAGTCTTTTTTTAGCCACTTGTTGCATTATTTTTTTTTTTTTTCGCATGAGCGGAACTGGCACATATGAGACGGTAGTCAACGTAACTGGGTTTCTTGTTGCAGTTTGAAGAGATTAGAAAAATTACACTTCAGTTGCCTTTGTTTGATATATGAGTTTTCAGTCTTTTTTTAGCCACTTGTCACATTAATTTCAGGGTTTGTTTTTTACACTGTACATTGATCACTTTGGCTCATTGAAAGTTTCAATGTGCAGCATTTATTGTGGGCTGAGAGTTGGAAAAGCAAATCCAGTGAGGGGCTGGGGAGTGGGGGGTGCATCGAGGGTTTAAGGGAATTAACTCTTGCAAGGGTTTTGAAAAGACCAAATCAAGGTCTTCTGCGCCCCTATTTTCTTAAATGTTTGCCTTTTTTCAGTGAAATCTGGCATGTGTGGATGGTGCATGCCCGGCAGATTGCCAAGGACTGCACAGCAGCCTTTAAAGAAGACTTTAAATCCACTTTTATGCCGTTTTTTGCACTGTTTTTTATTCGATATATTAAGGCGCCATTTTGGAGCGATTTTGAAGCTCTCTGATTGGCTGATGGGCCCGAGTTTGAATTCTAAGGTCTTCTCTGATTGGCTGTTGGTATCCATTGTTGGTATCCAATCTGATTTCCTTAAAGCTTCTCTGATTGGATAATTTCAGAGAGGGAAGAGATTTGATTGGCTGATGGGAAAGGGGGGGAAATATCTGTTTATCTTTATTAACCTTTTACCACACAATGACGCGGCCTTTTAACACCCCAAAGGCTTATGAAAATAATCTGAGGAAAGGAGAAAATACAGGTTACCAGCATTTTCTCCTTTTCCCACAATGTTTTCCACCCTATCAAAGAAAAAATTTGATTTTGAGTTATTCTTACATCTTATTTTATCTTTTTGGCCTACTTGTAAATTTCTTCAAACAAGAACAAGATTTCTTTTATCGGAAAAAGTTTCCGCAACAGCAACCAGTTGCTTCTGAATTTTATATTTTCGCACAGCGGTTAAACATAAAATTGACTTTTGACTCGCGCGGTCATCCAAATTGGTTCAATGTTTTCATGACCCTGGTAAGAAAACAGGGAAAATTTTTGTTTACCTTTCTTTGATTTGAACAACAGGTATCAGTTGCCTCCGAAAGTGTGGAAGTTGATTTTACGATTTTATGCGCAGCACGTAACAGTCACGTATGGGTGAGATGATCATCGTAACCAAATCAATGGCCCTAGTGAGAGAAAATGAAAAAGAAAAATCCCTATAATTGACTTAAGCAATAGTTGTCGTCTGCTATAAAATATTCCGTAAGTCGATTTTTCATGTTTTTGCGGATACGTAAGTGGCACCTGCGAGACAGTAGACAACCTAAATGGGTTTGTTGTCACGGTATAAAAAGATTGGAGAAAAAAAATTATTAAAAATTAAGTTCCCTCTATTTGACCTTCTAAGCAACAGGTGTCGTCTGCTATAAAATGCTCCACAAGTCGATTTTTCACGTTTTTGCGATTACGTAACCTGCACCTATGAGACGGTAGTCAACGTAAATGGATTTGTCGTCACGGTATAAAGAGACTGGAGAAAAAATATACATTAAAAATTTAGTTCCTTTTGTTTGATTTATGCAATAATAAGCAGTTGCTACTGAAAGAGCCTTCAGTCTTTTTTTAGCCACTTGTCGCATTATTATTTTTTTTTTTTTTCGCATGAGCGGAACTGGCACATATGAGACGGTAGTCAACGTAACTGGGTTTCTTGTTGCGGTTTGAAGAGATTAGAAAAATTACACTTCAGTTGCCTTTGTTTGATATATGAGTTTTCAGTCTTTTTTTAGCCACTTGTCACATTAATTTCAGGGTTTGTTTTTTACACTGTACATTGATCACTTTGGCTCATTGAAAGTTTCAATGTGCAGCATTTATTGTGGGCTGAGAGTTGGAAAAGCAAATCCAGTGAAGGGCTGGGGAGTGGGGGGTGCATCGAGGGTTTAAGGGAATTAACTCTTGCAAGGGTTTTGAAAAGACCAAATCAAGGTCTTCTGCGCCCCTATTTTCTTAAATGTTTGCCTATTTTCAGTGAAATCTGGCATGTGTGGATGGTGCATGCCCGGCAGATTGCCAAGGACTGCACAGCAGCCTTTAAAGAAGACTTTAAATCCACTTTTATGCCGTTTTTTGCACTGTTTTTTATTCGATATATTAAGGCGCCATTTTGGAGCGATTTTGAAGCTCTCTGATTGGCTGATGGGCCCGAGTTTGAATTCTAAGGTCTTCTCTGATTGGCTGTTGGTATCCATTGTTGGTATCCAATCTGATTTCCTTAAAGCTTCTCTGATTGGATAATTTCAGAGAGGGAAGAGATTTGATTGGCTGATGGGAAAGGGGGGAAATATCTGTTTATCTTTATTAACCTTTTACCACACAATGACGCGGCCTTTTAACACCCCAAAGGCTTATGAAAATAATCTGAGGAAAGGAGAAAATACAGGTTACCAGCATTTTCTCCTTTTCCCACAATGTTTTCCACCCTATCAAAGAAAAAATTTGATTTTGAGTTATTCTTACATCTTATTTTATCTTTTTGGCCTACTTGTAAATTTCTTCAAACAAGAACAAGATTTCTTTTATCGGAAAAAGTTTCTGCAACAGCAACCAGTTGCTTCTGAATTTTATATTTTCGCACAGCGGTTAAACATAAAATTGACTTTTGACTCGCGCGGTCATCCAAATTGGTTCAATGTTTTCATGACCCTGGTAAGAAAACAGGGAAAATTTTTGTTTACCTTTCTTTGATTTGAACAACAGGTATCAGTTGCCTCCGAAAGTGTGGAAGTTGATTTTACGATTTTATGCGCAGCACGTAACAGTCACGTATGGGTGAGATGGTCATCGTAACCAAATCAATGGCCCTAGTGAGAGAAAATGAAAAAGAAAAATCCCTATAATTGACTTAAGCAATAGTTGTCGTCTGCTATAAAATATTCCGTAAGTCGATTTTTCATGTTTTTGCGGATACGTAAGTGGCACCTGCGAGACAGTAGACAACCTAAATGGGTTTGTTGTCACGGTATAAAAAGATTGGAGAAAAAAAATTATTAAAAATTAAGTTCCCTCTATTTGACCTTCTAAGCAACAGGTGTCGTCTGCTATAAAATGCTCCACAAGTCGATTTTTCGCGTTTTTGCGATTACGTAACCTGCACCTATGAGACAGTAGTCAACGTAAATGGATTTGTCGTCACGGTATAAAGAGACTGGAGAAAAAATATACATTAAAAATTTAGTTCCTTTTGTTTGATTTATGCAATAATAAGCAGTTGCTACTGAAAGAGCCTTCAGTCTTTTTTTAGCCACTTGTCGCATTATTATTTTTTTTTTTTTTCGCATGAGCGGAACTGGCACATATGAGACGGTAGTCAACGTAACTGGGTTTCTTGTTGCGGTTTGAAGAGATTAGAAAAATTACACTTCAGTTGCCTTTGTTTGATATATGAGTTTTCCGTCTTTTTTTAGCCACTTGTCACATTAATTTCAGGGTTTGTTTTTTACACTGTACATTGATCACTTTGGCTCATTGAAAGTTTCAATGTGCAGCATTTATTGTGGGCTGAGAGTTGGAAAAGCAAATCCAGTGAAGGGCTGGGGAGTGGGGGGTGCATCGAGGGTTTAAGGGAATTAACTCTTGCAAGGGTTTTGAAAAGACCAAATCAAGGTCTTCTGCGCCCCTATTTTCTTAAATGTTTGCCTATTTTCAGTGAAATCTGGCATGTGTGGATGGTGCATGCCCGGCAGATTGCCAAGGACTGCACAGCAGCCTTTAAAGAAGACTTTAAATCCACTTTTATGCCGTTTTTTGCACTGTTTTTTATTCGATATATTAAGGCGCCATTTTGGAGCGATTTTGAAGCTCTCTGATTGGCTGATGGGCCCGAGTTTGAATTCTAAGGTCTTCTCTGATTGGCTGTTGGTATCCATTTTTGGTATCCAATCTGATTTCCTTAAAGCTTCTCTGATTGGATAATTTCAGAGAGGGAAGAGATTTGATTGGCTGATGGGAAAGGGGGGGAAATATCTGTTTATCTTTATTAACCTTTTACCACACAATGACGCGGCCTTTTAACACCCCAAAGGCTTATGAAAATAATCTGAGGAAAGGAGAAAATACAGGTTACCAGCATTTTCTCCTTTTCCCACAATGTTTTCCACCCTATCAAAGAAAAAATTTGATTTTGAGTTATTCTTACATCTTATTTTATCTTTTTGGCCTACTTGTAAATTTCTTCAAACAAGAACAAGATTTCTTTTATCGGAAAAAGTTTCCGCAACAGCAACCAGTTGCTTCTGAATTTTATATTTTCGCACAGCGGTTAAACATAAAATTGACTTTTGACTCGCGCGGTCATCCAAATTGGTTCAATGTTTTCATGACCCTGGTAAGAAAACAGGGAAAATTTTTGTTTACCTTTCTTTGATTTGAACAACAGGTATCAGTTGCCTCCAAAAGTGTGGAAGTTGATTTTACGATTTTATGCGCAGCACGTAACAGTCACGTATGGGTGAGATGGTCATCGTAACCAAATCAATGGCCCTAGTGAGAGAAAATGAAAAAGAAAAATCCCTATAATTGACTTAAACAATAGTTGTCGTCTGCTATAAAATATTCCGTAAGTCGATTTTTCATGTTTTTGCGGATAGTAAGTGGCACCTGCGAGACAGTAGACAACCTAAATGGGTTTGTTGTCACGGTATAAAAAGATTGGAGAAAAAAAATTATCAAAAATTAAGTTCCCTCTATTTGACCTTCTAAGCAACAGGTGTCGTCTGCTATAAAATGCTCCACAAGTCGATTTTTCGCGTTTTTGCGATTACGTAACCTGCACCTATGAGACGGTAGTCAACGTAAATGGATTTGTCGTCACGGTATAAAGAGACTGGAGAAAAAATATACATTAAAAATTTAGTTCCTTCTGTTTGATTTATGCAATAATAAGCAGTTGGTACTGAAAGAGCCTTCAGTCTTTTTTTAGCCACTTGTCGCATTATTTTTTTTTTTTTTTTTCGCATGAGCGGAACTGGCACATATGAGACGGTAGTCAACGTAACTGGGTTTCTTGTTGCGGTTTGAAGAGATTAGAAAAATTACACTTCAGTTGCCTTTGTTTGATAAATGAGTTTTCAGTCTTTTTTTAGCCACTTGTCACATTAATTTCAGGGTTTGTTTTTTACACTGTACATTGATCACTTTGGCTCATTGAAAGTTTCAATGTGCAGCATTTATTGTGGGCTGAGAGTTGGAAAAGCAAATCCAGTGAAGGGCTGGGGAGTGGGGGGTGCATCGAGGGTTTAAGGGAATTAACTCTTGCAAGGGTTTTGAAAAGACCAAATCAAGGTCTTCTGCGCCCCTATTTTCTTAAATGTTTGCCTATTTTCAGTGAAATCTGGCATGTGTGGATGGTGCATGCCCGGCAGATTGCCAAGGACTGCACAGCAGCCTTTAAAGAAGACTTTAAATCCACTTTTATGCCGTTTTTTGCACTGTTTTTTATTCGATATATTAAGGCGCCATTTTGGAGCGATTTTGAAGCTCTCTGATTGGCTGATGGGCCCGAGTTTGAATTCTAAGGTCTTCTCTGATTGGCTGTTGGCATCCATTTTTGGTATCCAATCTGATTTCCTTAAAGCTTCTCTGATTGGATAATTTCAGAGAGGGAAGAGATTTGATTGGCTGATGGGAAAGGGGAGGAAATATCTGTTTATCTTTATTAACCTTTTACCACACAATGACGCGGCCTTTTAACACCCCAAAGGCTTATGAAAATAATCTGAGGAAAGGAGAAAATACAGGTTACCAGCATTTTCTCCTTTTCCCACAATGTTTTCCACCCTATCAAAGAAAAAATTTGATTTTGAGTTATTCTTACATCTTATTTTATCCTTTTGGCCTACTTGTAAATTTCTTCAAACAAGAACAAGATTTCTTTTATCGGAAAAAGTTTTCGCAACAGCAACCAGTTGCTTCTGAATTTTATATTTTCGCACAGCGGTTAAACATAAAATTGACTTTTGACTCGCGCGGTCATCCAAATTGGTTCAATGTTTTCATGACCCTGGTAAGAAAACAGGGAAAATTTTTGTTTACCTTTCTTTGATTTGAACAACAGGTATCAGTTGCCTCCGAAAGTGTGGAAGTTGATTTTACGATTTTATGCGCAGCACGTAACAGTCACGTATGGGTGAGATGGTCATCGTAACCAAATCAATGGCCCTAGTGAGAGAAAATGAAAAAGAAAAATCCCTATAATTGACTTAAGCAATAGTTGTCGTCTGCTATAAAATATTCCGTAAGTCGATTTTTCATGTTTTTGCGGATACGTAAGTGGCACCTGCGAGACAGTAGACAACCTAAATGGGTTTGTTGTCACGGTATAAAAAGATTGGAGAAAAAAAATTATTAAAAATTAAGTTCCCTCTATTTGACCTTCTAAGCAACAGGTGTCGTCTGCTATAAAATGCTCCACAAGTCGATTTTTCGCGTTTTTGCGATTACGTAACCTGCACCTATGAGACGGTAGTCAACGTAAATGGATTTGTCGTCACGGTATAAAGAGACTGGAGAAAAAATATACATTAAAAATTTAGTTCCTTTTGTTTGATTTATGCAATAATAAGCAGTTGCTACTGAAAGAGCCTTCAGTCTTTTTTTAGCCACTTGTCGCATTATTTATTTTTTTTTTTTTTCGCATGAGCGGAACTGGCACATATGAGACGGTAGTCAACGTAACTGGGTTTCTTGTTGCGGTTTGAAGAGATTAGAAAAATTACACTTCAGTTGCCTTTGTTTGATATATGAGTTTTCAGTCTTTTTTTAGCCACTTGTCACATTAATTTCAGGGTTTGTTTTTTACACTGTACATTGATCACTTTGGCTCATTGAAAGTTTCAATGTGCAGCATTTATTGTGGGCTGAGAGTTGGAAAAGCAAATCCAGTGAAGGGCTGGGGAGTGGGGGGTGCATCGAGGGTTTAAGGGAATTAACTCTTGCAAGGGTTTTGAAAAGACCAAATCAAGGTCTTCTGCGCCCCTATTTTCTTAAATTTTTGCCTATTTTCAGTGAAATCTGGCATGTGTGGATGGTGCATGCCCGGCAGATTGCCAAGGACTGCACAGCAGCCTTTAAAGAAGACTTTAAATCCACTTTTATGCCGTTTTTTGCACTGTTTTTTATTCGATATATTAAGGCGCCATTTTGGAGCGATTTTGAAGCTCTCTGATTGGCTGATGGGCCCGAGTTTGAATTCTAAGGTCTTCTCTGATTGGCTGTTGGTATCCATTGTTGGTATCCAATCTGATTTCCTTAAAGCTTCTCTGATTGGATAATTTCAGAGAGGGAAGAGATTTGATTGGCTGATGGGAAAGGGGGGGAAATATCTGTTTATCTTTATTAACCTTTTACCACACAATGACGCGGCCTTTTAACACCCCAAAGGCTTATGAAAATAATCTGAGGAAAGGAGAAAATACAGGTTACCAGCATTTTCTCCTTTTCCCACAATGTTTTCCACCCTATCAAAGAAAAAATTTGATTTTGAGTTATTCTTACATCTTATTTTATCTTTTTGGCCTACTTGTAAATTTCTTCAAACAAGAACAAGATTTCTTTTATCGGAAAAAGTTTCCGCAACAGCAACCAGTTGCTTCTGAATTTTATATTTTCGCACAGCGGTTAAACATAAAATTGACTTTTGACTCGCGCGGTCATCCAAATTGGTTCAATGTTTTCATGACCCTGGTAAGAAAACAGGGAAAATTTTTGTTTACCTTTCTTTGATTTGAACAACAGGTATCAGTTGCCTCCGAAAGTGTGGAAGTTGATTTTACGATTTTATGCGCAGCACGTAACAGTCACGTATGGGTGAGATGGTCATCGTAACCAAATCAATGGCCCTAGTGAGAGAAAATGAAAAAGAAAAATCCCTATAATTGACTTAAGCAATAGTTGTCGTCTGCTATAAAATATTCCGTAAGTCGATTTTTCATGTTTTTGCGGATACGTAAGTGGCACCTGCGAGACAGTAGACAACCTAAATGGGTTTGTTGTCACGGTATAAAAAGATTGGAGAAAAAAAATTATTAAAAATTAAGTTCCCTCTATTTGACCTTCTAAGCAACAGGTGTCGTCTGCTATAAAATGCTCCACAAGTCGATTTTTCGCGTTTTTGCGATTACGTAACCTGCACCTATGAGACGGTAGTCAACGTAAATGGATTTGTCGTCACGGTATAAAGAGACTGGAGAAAAAATATACATTAAAAATTTAGTTCCTTTTGTTTGATTTATGCAATAATAAGCAGTTGCTACTGAAAGAGCCTTCAGTCTTTTTTTAGCCACTTGTCGCATTATTTTTTTTTTTTTTTTTTCGCATGAGCGGAACTGGCACATATGAGACGGTAGTCAACGTAACTGGGTTTCTTGTTGTGGTTTGAAGAGATTAGAAAAATTACACTTCAGTTGCCTTTGTTTGATATATGAGTTTTCAGTCTTTTTTTAGCCACTTGTCACATTAATTTCAGGGTTTGTTTTTTACACTGTACATTGATCACTTTGGCTCATTGAAAGTTTCAATGTGCAGCATTTATTGTGGGCTGAGAGTTGGAAAAGCAAATCCAGTGAAGGGCTGGGGAGTGGGGGGTGCATCGAGGGTTTAAGGGAATTAACTCTTGCAAGGGTTTTGAAAAGACCAAATCAAGGTCTTCTGCGCCCCTATTTTCTTAAATGTTTGCCTATTTTCAGTGAAATCTGGCATGTGTGGATGGTGCATGCCCGGCAGATTGCCAAGGACTGCACAGCAGCCTTTAAAGAAGACTTTAAATCCACTTTTATGCCGTTTTTTGCACTGTTTTTTATTCGATATATTAAGGCGCCATTTTGGAGCGATTTTGAAGCTCTCTGATTGGCTGATGGGCCCGAGTTTGAATTCTAAGGTCTTCTCTGATTGGCTGTTGGTATCCATTGTTGGTATCCAATCTGATTTCCTTAAAGCTTCTCTGATTGGATAATTTCAGAGAGGGAAGAGATTTGATTGGCTGATGGGAAAGGGGGGGAAATATCTGTTTATCTTTATTAACCTTTTACCACACAATGACGCGGCCTTTTAACACCCCAAAGGCTTATGAAAATAATCTGAGGAAAGGAGAAAATACAGGTTACCAGCATTTTCTCCTTTTCCCACAATGTTTTCCACCCTATCAAAGAAAAAATTTGATTTTGAGTTATTCTTACATCTTATTTTATCCTTTTGGCCTACTTGTAAATTTCTTCAAACAAGAACAAGATTTCTTTTATCGGAAAAAGTTTTCGCAACAGCAACCAGTTGCTTCTGAATTTTATATTTTCGCACAGCGGTTAAACATAAAATTGACTTTTGACTCGCGCGGTCATCCAAATTGGTTCAATGTTTTCATGACCCTGGTAAGAAAACAGGGAAAATTTTTGTTTACCTTTCTTTGATTTGAACAACAGGTATCAGTTGCCTCCGAAAGTGTGGAAGTTGATTTTACGATTTTATGCGCAGCACGTAACAGTCACGTATGGGTGAGATGGTCATCGTAACCAAATCAATGGCCCTAGTGAGAGAAAATGAAAAAGAAAAATCCCTATAATTGACTTAAGCAATAGTTGTCGTCTGCTATAAAATATTCCGTAAGTCGATTTTTCATGTTTTTGCGGATACGTAAGTGGCACCTGCGAGACAGTAGACAACCTAAATGGGTTTGTTGTCACGGTATAAAAAGATTGGAGAAAAAAAATTATTAAAAATTAAGTTCCCTCTATTTGACCTTCTAAGCAACAGGTGTCGTCTGCTATAAAATGCTCCACAAGTCGATTTTTCGCGTTTTTGCGATTACGTAACCTGCACCTATGAGACGGTAGTCAACGTAAATAGATTTGTCGTCACGGTATAAAGAGACTGGAGAAAAAATATACATTAAAAATTTAGTTCCTTATGTTTGATTTATGCAATAATAAGCAGTTGCTACTGAAAGAGCCTTCAGTCTTTTTTTAGCCACTTGTTGCATTATTTTTTTTTTTTTTCGCATGAGCGGAACTGGCACATATGAGACGGTAGTCAACGTAACTTGGTTTCTTGTTGCAGTTTGAAGAGATTAGAAAAATTACACTTCAGTTGCCTTTGTTTGATATATGAGTTTTCAGTCTTTTTTTAGCCACTTGTCACATTAATTTCAGGGTTTGTTTTTTACACTGTACATTGATCACTTTGGCTCATTGAAAGTTTCAATGTGCAGCATTTATTGTGGGCTGAGAGTTGGAAAAGCAAATCCAGTGAAGGGCTGGGGAGTGGGGGGTGCATCGAGGGTTTAAGGGAATTAACTCTTGCAAGGGTTTTGAAAAGACCAAATCAAGGTCTTCTGCGCCCCTATTTTCTTAAATGTTTGCCTATTTTCAGTGAAATCTGGCATGTGTGGATGGTGCATGCCCGGCAGATTGCCAAGGACTGCACAGCAGCCTTTAAAGAAGACTTTAAATCCACTTTTATGCCGTTTTTTGCACTGTTTTTTATTCGATATATTAAGGCGCCATTTTGGAGCGATTTTGAAGCTCTCTGATTGGCTGATGGGCCCGAGTTTGAATTCTAAGGTCTTCTCTGATTGGCTGTTGGTATCCATTGTTGGTATCCAATCTGATTTCCTTAAAGCTTCTCTGATTGGATAATTTCAGAGAGGGAAGAGATTTGATTGGCTGATGGGAAAGGGGGGGAAATATCTGTTTATCTTTATTAACCTTTTACCACACAATGACGCGGCCTTTTAACACCCCAAAGGCTTATGAAAATAATCTGAGGAAAGGAGAAAATACAGGTTACCAGCATTTTCTCCTTTTCCCACAATGTTTTCTACCCTATCAAAGAAAAAATTTGATTTTGAGTTATTCTTACATCTTATTTTATCTTTTTGGCCTACTTGTAAATTTCTTCAAACAAGAACAAGATTTCTTTTATCGGAAAAAGTTTCCGCAACAGCAACCAGTTGCTTCTGAATTTTATATTTTCGCACAGCGGTTAAACATAAAATTGACTTTTGACTCGCGCGGTCATCCAAATTGGTTCAATGTTTTCATGACCCTGGTAAGAAAACAGGGAAAATTTTTGTTTACCTTTCTTTGATTTGAACAACAGGTATCAGTTGCCTCCCAAAGTGTGGAAGTTGATTTTACGATTTTATGCGCAGCACGTAACAGTCACGTATGGGTGAGATGGTCATCGTAACCAAATCAATGGCCCTAGTGAGAGAAAATGAAAAAGAAAAATCCCTATAATTGACTTAAGCAATAGTTGTCGTCTGCTATAAAATATTCCGTAAGTCGATTTTTCATGTTTTTGCGGATACGTAAGTGGCACCTGCGAGACAGTAGACAACCTAAATGGGTTTGTTGTCACGGTATAAAAAGATTGGAGAAAAAAAATTATTAAAAATTAAGTTCCCTCTATTTGACCTTCTAAGCAACAGGTGTCGTCTGCTATAAAATGCTCCACAAGTCGATTTTTCGCGTTTTTGCGATTACGTAACCTGCACCTATGAGACGGTAGTCAACGTAAATGGATTTGTCGTCACGGTATAAAGAGACTGGAGAAAAAATATACATTAAAAATTTAGTTCCTTTCGTTTGATTTATGCAATAATAAGCAGTTTCTACTGAAAGAGCCTTCAGTCTTTTTTTAGCCACTTGTTGCATTATTTTTTTTTTTTTTTTTCGCATGAGCGGAACTGGCACATATGAGACGGTAGTCAACGTAACTGGGTTTCTTGTTGCGGTTTGAAGAGATTAGAAAAATTACACTTCAGTTGCCTTTGTTTGATATATGAGTTTTCAGTCTTTTTTTAGCCACTTGTCACATTAATTTCAGGGTTTGTTTTTTACACTGTACATTGATCACTTTGGCTCATTGAAAGTTTCAATGTGCAGCATTTATTGTGGGCTGAGAGTTGGAAAAGCAAATCCAGTGAAGGGCTGGGGAGTGGGGGGTGCATCGAGGGTTTAAGGGAATTAACTCTTGCAAGGGTTTTGAAAAGACCAAATCAAGGTCTTCTGCGCCCCTATTTTCTTAAATGTTTGCCTATTTTCAGTGAAATCTGGCATGTGTGGATGGTGCATGCCCGGCAGATTGCCAAGGACTGCACAGCAGCCTTTAAAGAAGACTTTAAATCCACTTTTATGCCGTTTTTTGCACTGTTTTTTATTCGATATATTAAGGCGCCATTTTGGAGCGATTTTGAAGCTCTCTGATTGGCTGATGGGCCCGAGTTTGAATTCTAAGGTCTTCTCTGATTGGCTGTTGGTATCCATTGTTGGTATCCAATCTGATTTCCTTAAAGCTTCTCTGATTGGATAATTTCAGAGAGGGAAGAGATTTGATTGGCTGATGGGAAAGGGGGGGAAATATCTGTTTATCTTTATTAACCTTTTACCACACAATGACGCGGCCTTTTAACACCCCAAAGGCTTATGAAAATAATCTGAGGAAAGGAGAAAATACAGGTTACCAGCATTTTCTCCTTTTCCCACAATGTTTTCCACCCTATCAAAGAAAAAATTTGATTTTGAGTTATTCTTCTTACATCTTATTTTATCTTTTTGGCCTACTTGTAAATTTCTTCAAACAAGAACAAGTTTTCTTTTATCGGAAAAAGTTTCCGCAACAGCAACTAGTTGCTTCTGAATTTTATATTTTCGCACAGCGGTTAAACATAAAATTGACTTTTGACTCGCGCGGTCATCCAAATTGGTTCAATGTTTTCATGACCCTGGTAAGAAAACAGGGAAAATTTTTGTTTACCTTTCTTTGATTTGAACAACAGGTATCAGTTGCCTCCGAAAGTGTGGAAGTTGATTTTACGATTTTATGCGCAGCACGTAACAGTCACGTATGGGTGAGATGGTCATCGTAACCAAATCAATGGCCCTAGTGAGAGAAAATGAAAAAGAAAAATCCCTATAATTGACTTAAGCAATAGTTGTCGTCTGCTATAAAATATTCCGTAAGTTGATTTTTCATGTTTTTGCGGATACGTAAGTGGCACCTGTGAGACAGTAGACAACCTAAATGGGTTTGTTGTCACGGTATAAAAAGATTGGAGAAAAAAAATTATTAAAAATTAAGTTCCCTCTATTTGACCTTCTAAGCAACAGGTGTCGTCTGCTATAAAATGCTCCACAAGTCGATTTTTCGCATTTTTGCGATTACGTAACCTGCACCTATGAGACGGTAGTCAACGTAAATGGATTTGTCGTCACGGTATAAAGAGACTGGAGAAAAAATATACATTAAAAATTTAGTTCCTTTTGTTTGATTTATGCAATAATAAGCAGTTGCTACTGAAAGAGCCTTCAGTCTTTTTTTAGCCACTTGTCGCATTATTTTTTTTTTTTTTTTTCGCATGAGCGGAACTGGCACATATGAGACGGTAGTCAACGTAACTGGGTTTCTTGTTGCGGTTTGAAGAGATTAGAAAAATTACACTTCAGTTGCCTTTGTTTGATATATGAGTTTTCAGTCTTTTTTTAGCCACTTGTCACATTAATTTCAGGGTTTGTTTTTTACACTGTACATTGATCACTTTGGCTCATTGAAAGTTTCAATGTGCAGCATTTATTGTGGGCTGAGAGTTGGAAAAGCAAATCCAGTGAAGGGCTGGGGAGTGGGGGGTGCATCGAGGGTTTAAGGGAATTAACTTTTGCAAGGGTTTTGAAAAGACCAAATCAAGGTCTTCTGCGCCCCTATTTTCTTAAATGTTTGCCTATTTTCAGTGAAATCTGGCATGTGTGGATGGTGCATGCCCGGCAGATTGCCAAGGACTGCACAGCAGCCTTTAAAGAAGACTTTAAATCCACTTTTATGCCGTTTTTTGCACTGTTTTTTATTCGATATATTAAGGCGCCATTTTGGAGCGATTTTGAAGCTCTCTGATTGGCTGATGGGCCCGAGTTTGAATTCTAAGGTCTTCTCTGATTGGCTGTTGGTATCCATTGTTGGTATCCAATCTGATTTCCTTAAAGCTTCTCTGATTGGATAATTTCAGAGAGGGAAGAGATTTGATTGGCTGATGGGAAAGGGGGGAAATATCTGTTTATCTTTATTAACCTTTTACCACACAATGACGCGGCCTTTTAACACCCCAAAGGCTTATGAAAATAATCTGAGGAAAGGAGAAAATACAGGTTACCAGCATTTTCTCCTTTTCCCACAATGTTTTCCACCCTATAAAAGAAAAAATTTGATTTTGAGTTATTCTTACATCTTATTTTATCTTTTTGGCCTACTTGTAAATTTCTTCAAACAAGAACAAGATTTCTTTTATCGGAAAAAGTTTCCGCAACAGCAACCAGTTGCTTCTGAATTTTATATTTTCGCACAGCGGTTAAACATAAAATTAACTTTTGACTCGCGTGGTCATCCAAATTGGTTCAATGTTTTCATGACCCTGGTAAGAAAACAGGGAAAATTTTTGTTTACCTTTCTTTGATTTGAACAACAGGTATCAGTTGCCTCCGAAAGTGTGGAAGTTGATTTTACGATTTTATGCGCAGCACGTAACAGTCACGTATGGGTGAGATGGTCATCGTAACCAAATCAATGGCCCTAGTGAGAGAAAATGAAAAAGAAAAATCCCTATAATTGACTTAAGCAATAGTTGTCGTCTGCTATAAAATATTCCGTAAGTCGATTTTTCATGTTTTTGCGGATACGTAAGTGGCACCTGCGAGACAGTAGACAACCTAAATGGGTTTGTTGTCACGGTATAAAAAGATTGGAGAAAAAAAATTATTAAAAATTAAGTTCCCTCTATTTGACCTTCTAAGCAACAGGTGTCGTCTGCTATAAAATGCTCCACAAGTCGATTTTTCGCGTTTTTGCGATTACGTAACCTGCACCTATGAGACGGTAGTCAACGTAAATGGATTTGTCGTCACGGTATAAAGAGACTGGAGAAAAAATATACATTAAAAATTTAGTTCCTTTTGTTTGATTTATGCAATAATAAGCAGTTGCTACTGAAAGAGCCTTCAGTCATTTTTTAGCCACTTGTCGCATTATTATTTTTTTTTTTTTCGCATGAGCGGAACTGGCACATATGAGACGGTAGTCAACGTAACTGGGTTTCTTGTTGCGGTTTGAAGAGATTAGAAAAATTACACTTCAGTTGCCTTTGTTTGATATATGAGTTTTCAGTCTTTTTTTAGCCACTTGTCACATTAATTTCAGGGTTTGTTTTTTACACTGTACATTGATCACTTTGGCTCATTGAAAGTTTCAATGTGCAGCATTTATTGTGGGCTGAGAGTTGGAAAAGCAAATCCAGTGAAGGGCTGGGGAGTGGGGGGTGCATCGAGGGTTTAAGGGAATTAACTCTTGCAAGGGTTTTGAAAAGACCAAATCAAGGTCTTCTGCGCCCCTATTTTCTTAAATGTTTGCCTATTTTCAGTGAAATCTGGCATGTGTGGATGGTGCATGCCCGGCAGATTGCCAAGGACTGCACAGCAGCCTTTAAAGAAGACTTTAAATCCACTTTTATGCCGTTTTTTGCACTGTTTTTTATTCGATATATTAAGGCGCCATTTTGGAGCGATTTTGAAGCTCTCTGATTGGCTGATGGGCCCGAGTTTGAATTCTAAGGTCTTCTCTGATTGGCTGTTGGTATCCATTGTTGGTATCCAATCTGATTTCCTTAAAGCTTCTCTGATTGGATAATTTCAGAGAGGGAAGAGATTTGATTGGCTGATGGGAAAGGGGGGGAAATATCTGTTTATCTTTATTAACCTTTTACCACACAATGACGCGGCCTTTTAACACCCCAAATGCTTATGAAAATAATCTGAGGAAAGGAGAAAATACAGGTTACCAGCATTTTCTCCTTTTCCCACAATGTTTTCCACCCTATCAAAGAAAAAATTTGATTTTGAGTTATTCTTACATCTTATTTTATCTTTTTGGCCTACTTGTAAATTTCTTCAAACAAGAACAAGATTTCTTTTATCGGAAAAAGTTTCCGCAACAGCAACCAGTTGCTTCTGAATTTTATATTTTCGCACAGCGGTTAAACATAAAATTGACTTTTGACTCGCGCGGTCATCCAAATTGGTTCAATGTTTTCATGACCCTGGTAAGAAAACAGGGAAAATTTTTGTTTACCTTTCTTTGATTTGAACAACAGGTATCAGTTGCCTCCGAAAGTGTGGAAGTTGATTTTACGATTTTATGCGCAGCACGTAACAGTCACGTATGGGTGAGATGGTCATCGTAACCAAATCAATGGCCCTAGTGAGAGAAAATGAAAAAGAAAAATCCCTATAATTGACTTAAGCAATAGTTGTCGTCTGCTATAAAATATTCCGTAAGTCGATTTTTCATGTTTTTGCGGATACGTAAGTGGCACCTGCGAGACAGTAGACAACCTAAATGGGTTTGTTGTCACGGTATAAAAAGATTGGAGAAAAAAAATTATTAAAAATTAAGTTCCCTCTATTTGACCTTCTAAGCAACAGGTGTCGTCTGCTATAAAATGCTCCACAAGTCGATTTTTCGCGTTTTTGCGATTACGTAACCTGCACCTATGAGACGGTAGTCAACGTAAATGGATTTGTCGTCACGGTATAAAGAGACTGGAGAAAAAATATACATTAAAAATTTAGTTCCTTTTGTTTGATTTATGCAATAATAAGCAGTTGCTACTGAAAGAGCCTTCAGTCTTTTTTTAGCCATTTGTCGCATTATTTTTTTTTTTTTTTTTCGCATGAGCGGAACTGGCACATATGAGATGGTAGTCAACGTAACTGGGTTTCTTGTTGCGGTTTGAAGAGATTAGAAAAATTACACTTCAGTTGCCTTTGTTTGATATATGAGTTTTCAGTCTTTTTTTAGCCACTTGTCACATTAATTTCAGGGTTTGTTTTTTACATTGTACATTGATCACTTTGGCTCATTGAAAGTTTCAATGTGCAGCATTTATTGTGGGCTGAGAGTTGGAAAAGCAAATCCAGTGAAGGGCTGGGGAGTGGGGGGTGTATCGAGGGTTTAAGGGAATTAACTCTTGCAAGGGTTTTGAAAAGACCAAATCAAGGTCTTCTGCGCCCCTATTTTCTTAAATGTTTGCCTATTTTCAGTGAAATCTGGCATGTGTGGATGGTGCATGCCCGGCAGATTGCCAAGGACTGCACAGCAGCCTTTAAAGAAGACTTTAAATCCACTTTTATGCCGTTTTTTGCACTGTTTTTTATTCGATATATTAAGGCGCCATTTTGGAGCGATTTTGAAGCTCTCTGATTGGCTGATGGGCCCGAGTTTGAATTCTAAGGTCTTCTCTGATTGGCTGTTGGTATCCATTGTTGGTATCCAATCTGATTTCCTTAAAGCTTCTCTGATTGGATAATTTCAGAGAGGGAAGAGATTTGATTGGCTGATGGGAAAGGGGGGGAAATATCTGTTTATCTTTATTAACCTTTTACCACACAATGACGCGGCCTTTTAACACCCCAAAGGCTTATGAAAATAATCTGAGGAAAGGAGAAAATACAGGTTACCAGCATTTTCTCCTTTTCCCACAATGTTTTCCACCCTATCAAAGAAAAAATTTGATTTTGAGTTATTCTTACATCTTATTTTATCTTTTTGGCCTACTTGTAAATTTCTTCAAACAAGAACAAGATTTCTTTTATCGGAAAAAGTTTCCGCAACAGCAACCAGTTGCTTCTGAATTTTATATTTTCGCACAGCGGTTAAACATAAAATTGACTTTTGACTCGCGCGGTCATCCAAATTGGTTCAATGTTTTCATGACCCTGGTAAGAAAACAGGGAAAATTTTTGTTTACCTTTCTTTGATTTGAACAACAGGTATCAGTTGCCTCCCAAAGTGTGGAAGTTGATTTTACGATTTTATGCGCAGCACGTAACAGTCACGTATGGGTGAGATGGTCATCGTAACCAAATCAATGGCCCTAGTGAGAGAAAATGAAAAAGAAAAATCCCTATAATTGACTTAAGCAATAGTTGTCGTCTGCTATAAAATATTCCGTAAGTCGATTTTTCATGTTTTTGCGGATACGTAAGTGGCACCTGCGAGACAGTAGACAACCTAAATGGGTTTGTTGTCACGGTATAAAAAGATTGGAGAAAAAAAATTATTAAAAATTAAGTTCCCTCTATTTGACCTTCTAAGCAACAGGTGTCGTCTGCTATAAAATGCTCCACAAGTCGATTTTTCGCGTTTTTGCGATTACGTAACCTGCACCTATGAGACGGTAGTCAACGTAAATGGATTTGTCGTCACGGTATAAAGAGACTGGAGAAAAAATATACATTAAAAATTTAGTTCCTTTTGTTTGATTTATGCAATAATAAGCAGTTGCTACTGAAAGAGCCTTCAGTCATTTTTTAGCCACTTGTCGCATTATTATTATTTTTTTTTTCGCATGAGCGGAACTGGCACATATGAGACGGTAGTCAACGTAACTGGGTTTCTTGTTGCGGTTTGAAGAGATTAGAAAAATTACACTTCAGTTGCCTTTGTTTGATATATGAGTTTTCAGTCTTTTTTTAGCCACTTGTCACATTAATTTCAGGGTTTGTTTTTTACACTGTACATTGATCACTTTGGCTCATTGAAAGTTTCAATGTGCAGCATTTATTGTGGGCTGAGAGTTGGAAAAGCAAATCCAGTGAAGGGCTGGGGAGTGGGGGGTGCATCGAGGGTTTAAGGGAATTAACTCTTGCAAGGGTTTTGAAAAGACCAAATCAAGGTCTTCTGCGCCTCTATTTTCTTAAATGTTTGCCTATTTTCAGTGAAATCTGGCATGTGTGGATGGTGCATGCCCGGCAGATTGCCAAGGACTGCACAGCAGCCTTTAAAGAAGACTATAACTCCACTTTTATGCCGTTTTTTGCACTGTTTTTATTCGATATATTAAGGCGCCATTTTGGAGCGATTTTGAAGCTCTCTGATTGGCTGATGGGCCCGAGTTTGAATTCTAAGGTCTTCTCTGATTGGCTGTTGGTATCCATTGTTGGTATCCAATCTGATTTCCTTAAAGCTTCTCTGATTGGATAATTTCAGAGAGGGAAGAGATTTGATTGGCTGATGGGAAAGGGGGGGAAATATCTGTTTATCTTTATTAACCTTTTACCACACAATGACGCGGCCTTTTAACACCCCAAAGGCTTATGAAAATAATCTGAGGAAAGGAGAAAATACAGGTTACCAGCATTTTCTCCTTTTCCCACAATGTTTTCCACCCTATCAAAGAAAAAATTTGATTTTGAGTTATTCTTACATCTTATTTTATCTTTTTGGCCTACTTGTAAATTTCTTCAAACAAGAACAAGATTTCTTTTATCGGAAAAAGTTTCCGCAACAGCAACCAGTTGCTTCTGAATTTTATATTTTCGCACAGCGGTTAAACATAAAATTGACTTTTGACTCGCGCGGTCATCCAAATTGGTTCAATGTTTTCATGACCCTGGTAAGAAAACAGGGAAAATTTTTGTTTACCTTTCTTTGATTTGAACAACAGGTATCAGTTGCCTCCGAAAGTGTGGAAGTTGATTTTACGATTTTATGCGCAGCACGTAACAGTCACGTATGGGTGAGATGGTCATCGTAACCAAATCAATGGCCCTAGTGAGAGAAAATGAAAAAGAAAAATCCCTATAATTGACTTAAGCAATAGTTGTCGTCTGCTATAAAATATTCCGTAAGTCGATTTTTCATGTTTTTGCGGATACGTAAGTGGCACCTGCGAGACAGTAGACAACCTAAATGGGTTTGTTGTCACGGTATAAAAAGATTGGAGAAAAAAAATTATTAAAAATTAAGTTCCCTCTATTTGACCTTCTAAGCAACAGGTGTCGTCTGCTATAAAATGCTCCACAAGTCGATTTTTCGCGTTTTTGCGATTACGTAACCTGCACCTATGAGACGGTAGTCAACGTAAATGGATTTGTCGTCACGGTATAAAGAGACTGGAGAAAAAATATACATTAAAAATTTAGTTCCTTTTGTTTGATTTATGCAATAATAAGCAGTTGCTACTGAAAGAGCCTTCAGTCTTTTTTTAGCGACTTGTCGCATTATTTTTTTTTTTTTTTTTCGCATGAGCGGAACTGGCACATATGAGACGGTAGTCAAATAACTGGGTTTCTTGTTGCGGTTTGAAGAGATTAGAAAAATTACACTTCAGTTGCCTTTGTTTGATATATGAGTTTTCAGTCTTTTTTTAGCCACTTGTCACATTAATTTCAGGGTTTGTTTTTTACACTGTACATTGATCACTTTGGCTCATTGAAAGTTTCAATGTGCAGCATTTATTGTGGGCTGAGAGTTGGAAAAGCAAATCCAGTGAAGGGCTGGGGAGTGGGGGGTGCATCGAGGGTTTAAGGGAATTAACTCTTGCAAGGGTTTTGAAAAGACCAAATCAAGGTCTTCTGCGCCCCTATTTTCTTAAATGTTTGCCTATTTTCAGTGAAATCTGGCATGTGTGGATGGTGCATGCCCGGCAGATTGCCAAGGACTGCACAGCAGCCTTTAAAGAAGACTTTAAATCCACTTTTATGCCGTTTTTTGCACTGTTTTTTATTCGATATATTAAGGCGCCATTTTGGAGCGATTTTGAAGCTCTCTGATTGGCTGATGGGCCCGAGTTTGAATTCTAAGGTCTTCTCTGATTGGCTGTTGGTATCCATTGTTGGTATCCAATCTGATTTCCTTAAAGCTTCTCTGATTGGATAATTTCAGAGAGGGAAGAGATTTGATTGGCTGATGGGAAAGGGGGGGGGAAATATCTGTTTATCTTTATTAACCTTTTACCACACAATGACGCGGCCTTTTAACACCCCAAAGGCTTATGAAAATAATCTGAGGAAAGGAGAAAATACAGGTTACCAGCATTTTCTCCTTTTCCCACAATGTTTTCCACCCTATCAAAGAAAAAATTTGATTTTGAGTTATTCTTACATCTTATTTTATCTTTTTGGCCTACTTGTAAATTTCTTCAAACAAGAACAAGATTTCTTTTATCGGAAAAAGTTTCCGCAACAGCAACCAGTTGCTTCTGAATTTTATATTTTCGCACAGCGGTTAAACATAAAATTAACTTTTGACTCGCGTGGTCATCCAAATTGGTTCAATGTTTTCATGACCCTGGTAAGAAAACAGGGAAAATTTTTGTTTACCTTTCTTTGATTTGAACAACAGGTATCAGTTGCCTCCGAAAGTGTGGAAGTTGATTTTACGATTTTATGCGCAGCACGTAACAGTCACGTATGGGTGAGATGGTCATCGTAACCAAATCAATGGCCCTAGTGAGAGAAAATGAAAAAGAAAAATCCCTATAATTGACTTAAGCAATAGTTGTCGTCTGCTATAAAATATTCCGTAAGTCGATTTTTCATGTTTTTGCAGATACGTAAGTGGCACCTGCGAGACAGTAGACAACCTAAATGGGTTTGTTGTCACGGTATAAAAAGATTGGAGAAAAAAAATTATTAAAAATTAAGTTCCCTCTATTTGACCTTCTAAGCAACAGGTGTCGTCTGCTATAAAATGCTCCACAAGTCGATTTTTCGCGTTTTTGCGATTACGTAACCTGCACCTATGAGACGGTAGTCAACGTAAATGGATTTGTCGTCACGGTATAAAGAGACTGGAGAAAAAATATACATTAAAAATTTAGTTCCTTTTGTTTGATTTATGCAATAATAAGCAGTTGCTACTGAAAGAGCCTTCAGTCATTTTTTAGCCACTTGTCGCATTATTATTTTTTTTTTTTTCGCATGAGCGGAACTGGCACATATGAGACGGTAGTCAACGTAACTGGGTTTCTTGTTGCGGTTTGAAGAGATTAGAAAAATTACACTTCAGTTGCCTTTGTTTGATATATGAGTTTTCAGTCTTTTTTTAGCCACTTGTCACATTAATTTCAGGGTTTGTTTTTTACACTGTACATTGATCACTTTGGCTCATTGAAAGTTTCAATGTGCAGCATTTATTGTGGGCTGAGAGTTGGAAAAGCAAATCCAGTGAAGGGCTGGGGAGTGGGGGGTGCATCGAGGGTTTAAGGGAATTAACTCTTGCAAGGGTTTTGAAAAGACCAAATCAAGGTCTTCTGCGCCTCTATTTTCTTAAATGTTTGCCTATTTTCAGTGAAATCTGGCATGTGTGGATGGTGCATGCCCGGCAGATTGCCAAGGACTGCACAGCAGCCTTTAAAGAAGACTTTAACTCCACTTTTATGCCGTTTTTTGCACTGTTTTTATTCGATATATTAAGGCGCCATTTTGGAGCGATTTTGAAGCTCTCTGATTGGCTGATGGGCCCGAGTTTGAATTCTAAGGTCTTCTCTGATTGGCTGTTGGTATCCATTGTTGGTATCCAATCTGATTTCCTTAAAGCTTCTCTGATTGGATAATTTCAGAGAGGGAAGAGATTTGATTGGCTGATGGGAAAGGGGGGGAAATATCTGTTTATCTTTATTAACCTTTTACCACACAATGACGCGGCCTTTTAACACCCCAAAGGCTTATGAAAATAATCTGAGGAAAGGAGAAAATACAGGTTACCAGCATTTTCTCCTTTTCCCACAATGTTTTCCACCCTATCAAAGAAAAAATTTGATTTTGAGTTATTCTTACATCTTATTTTATCTTTTTGGCCTACTTGTAAATTTCTTCAAACAAGAACAAGATTTCTTTTATCGGAAAAAGTTTCCGCAACAGCAACCAGTTGCTTCTGAAGTTTATATTTTCGCACAGCGGTTAAACATAAAATTGACTTTTGACTCGCGCGGTCATCCAAATTGGTTCAATGTTTTCATGACCCTGGTAAGAAAACAGGGAAAATTTTTGTTTACCTTTCTTTGATTTGAACAACAGGTATCAGTTGCCTCCGAAAGTGTGGAAGTTGATTTTACGATTTTATGCGCAGCACGTAACAGTCACGTATGGGTGAGATGGTCATCGTAACCAAATCAATGGCCCTAGTGAGAGAAAATGAAAAAGAAAAATCCCTATAATTGACTTAAGCAATAGTTGTCGTCTGCTATAAAATATTCCGTAAGTCGATTTTTCATGTTTTTGCGGATACGTAAGTGGCACCTGCGAGACAGTAGACAACCTAAATGGGTTTGTTGTCACGGTATAAAAAGATTGGAGAAAAAAAATTATTAAAAATTAAGTTCCCTCTATTTGACCTTCTAAGCAACAGGTGTCGTCTGCTATAAAATGCTCCACAAGTCGATTTTTCGCGTTTTTGCGATTACGTAACCTGCACCTATGAGACGGTAGTCAACGTAAATGGATTTGTCGTCACGGTATAAAGAGACTGGAGAAAAAATATACATTAAAAATTTAGTTCCTTTTGTTTGATTTATGCAATAATAAGCAGTTGCTACTGAAAGAGCCTTCAGTCTTTTTTTAGCCACTTGTCGCATTATTTTTTTTTTTTTTTTCGCATGAGCGGAACTGGCACATATGAGACGGTAGTCAACGTAACTGGGTTTCTTGTTGCGGTTTGAAGAGATTAGAAAAATTACACTTCAGTTGCCTTTGTTTGATATATGAGTTTTCAGTCTTTTTTTAGCCACTTGTCACATTAATTTCAGGGTTTGTTTTTTACACTGTACATTGATCACTTTGGCTCATTGAAAGTTTCAATGTGCCGCATTTATTGTGGGCTGAGAGTTGGAAAAGCAAATCCAGTGAAGGGCTGGGGAGTGGGGGGTGCATCGAGGGTTTAAGGGAAGTAACTCTTGCAAGGGTTTTGAAAAGACCAAATCAAGGTCTTCTGCGCCCCTATTTTCTTAAATGTTTGCCTATTTTCAGTGAAATCTGGCATGTGTGGATGGTGCATGCCCGGCAGATTGCCAAGGACTGCACAGCAGCCTTTAAAGAAGACTTTAACTCCACTTTTATGCCGTTTTTTGCACTGTTTTTTATTCGATATATTAAGGCGCTATTTTGGAGCGATTTTGAAGCTCTCTGATTGGCTGATGGGCCCGAGTTTGAATTCTAAGGTCTTCTCTGATTGGCTGTTGGTATCCATTGTTGGTATCCAATCTGATTTCCTTAAAGCTTCTCTGATTGGATAATTTCAGAGAGGGAAGAGATTTGATTGGCTGATGGGAAAGGGGGGGAAATATCTGTTTATCTTTATTAACCTTTTACCACACAATGACGCGGCCTTTTAACACCCCAAAGGCTTATGAAAATAATCTGAGGAAAGGAGAAAATACAGGTTACCAGCATTTTCTCCTTTTCCCACAATGTTTTCCACCCTATCAAAGAAAAAATTTGATTTTGAGTTATTCTTACATCTTATTTTATCTTTTTGGCCTACTTGTAAATTTCTTCAAACAAGAACAAGATTTCTTTTATCGGAAAAAGTTTCCGCAACAGCAACCAGTTGCTTCTGAATTTTATATTTTCGCACAGCGGTTAAACATAAAATTGACTTTTGACTCGCGCGGTCATCCAAATTGGTTCAATGTTTTCATGACCCTGGTAAGAAAACAGGGAAAATTTTTGTTTACCTTTCTTTGATTTGAACAACAGGTATCAGTTGCCTCCGAAAGTGTGGAAGTTGATTTTACGATTTTATGCGCAGCACGTAACAGTCACGTATGGGTGAGATGGTCATCGTAACCAAATCAATGGCCCTAGTGAGAGAAAATGAAAAAGAAAAATCCCTATAATTGACTTAAGCAATAGTTGTCGTCTGCTATAAAATATTCCGTAAGTCGATTTTTCATGTTTTTGCGGATACGTAAGTGGCACCTGCGAGACAGTAGACAACCTAAATGGGTTTGTTGTCACGGTATAAAAAGATTGGAGAAAAAAAATTATTAAAAATTAAGTTCCCTCTATTTGACCTTCTAAGCAACAGGTGTCGTCTGCTATAAAATGCTCCACAAGTCGATTTTTCGCGTTTTTGCGATTACGTAACCTGCACCTATGAGACGGTAGTCAACGTAAATGGATTTGTCGTCACGGTATAAAGAGACTGGAGAAAAAATATACATTAAAAATTTAGTTCCTTTTGTTTGATTTATGCAATAATAAGCAGTTGCTACTGAAAGAGCCTTCAGTCTTTTTTTAGCCACTTGTCGCATTATTTTTTTTTTTTTTTTTCGCATGAGCGGAACTGGCACATATGAGACGGTAGTCAACGTAACTGGGTTTCTTGTTGCGGTTTGAAGAGATTAGAAAAATTACACTTCAGTTGCCTTTGTTTGATATATGAGTTTTCAGTCTTTTTTTAGCCACTTGTCACATTAATTTCAGGGTTTGTTTTTTACACTGTACATTGATCACTTTGGCTCATTGAAAGTTTCAATGTGCAGCATTTATTGTGGGCTGAGAGTTGGAAAAGCAAATCCAGTGAAGGGCTGGGGAGTGGGGGGTGCATCGAGGGTTTAAGGGAATTAACTCTTGCAAGGGTTTTGAAAAGACCAAATCAAGGTCTTCTGCGCCCCTATTTTCTTAAATGTTTGCCTATTTTCAGTGAAATCTGGCATGTGTGGATGGTGCATGCCCGGCAGATTGCCAAGGACTGCACAGCAGCCTTTAAAGAAGACTTTAAATCCACTTTTATTCCGTTTTTTGCACTGTTTTTTATTCGATATATTAAGGCGCCATTTTGGAGCGATTTTGAAGCTCTCTGATTGGCTGATGGGCCCGAGTTTGAATTCTAAGGTCTTCTCTGATTGGCTGTTGGTATCCATTGTTGGTATCCAATCTGATTTCCTTAAAGCTTCTCTGATTGGATAATTTCAGAGAGGGAAGAGATTTGATTGGCTGATGGGAAAGGGGGGGAAATATCTGTTTATCTTTATTAACCTTTTACCACACAATGACGCGGCCTTTTAACACCCCAAAGGCTTATGAAAATAATCTGAGGAAAGGAGAAAATACAGGTTACCAGCATTTTCTCCTTTTCCCACAATGTTTTCCACCCTATCAAAGAAAAAATTTGATTTTGAGTTATTCTTACATCTTATTTTATCTTTTTGGCCTACTTGTAAATTTCTACAAACAAGAACAATATTTCTTTTATCGGAAAAAGTTTCCGCAACAGCAACCAGTTGCTTCTGAATTTTATATTTTCGCACAGCGGTTAAACATAAAATTGACTTTTGACTCGCGCGGTCATCCAAATTGGTTCAATGTTTTCATGACCCTGGTAAGAAAACAGGGAAAATTTTTGTTTACCTTTCTTTGATTTGAACAACAGGTATCAGTTGCCTCCGAAAGTGTGGAAGTTGATTTTATGATTTTATGCGCAGCACGTAACAGTCACGTATGGGTGAGATGGTCATCGTAACCAAATCAATGGCCCTAGTGAGAGAAAATGAAAAAGAAAAATCCCTATAATTGACTTAAGCAATAGTTGTCGTCTGCTATAAAATATTCCGTAAGTCGATTTTTCATGTTTTTGCGGATACGTAAGTGGCACCTGCGAGACAGTAGACAACCTAAATGGGTTTGTTGTCACGGTATAAAAAGATTGGAGAAAAAAAATTATTAAAAATTAAGTTCCCTCTATTTGACCTTCTAAGCAACAGGTGTCGTCTGCTATAAAATGCTCCACAAGTCGATTTTTCGCGTTTTTGCGATTACGTAACCTGCACCTATGAGACGGTAGTCAACGTAAATGGATTTGTCGTCACGGTATAAAGAGACTGGAGAAAAAATATACATTAAAAATTTAGTTCCTTTTGTTTGATTTATGCAATAATAAGCAGTTGCTACTGAAAGAGCCTTCAGTCTTTTTTTAGTGACTTGTCGCATTATTTTATTTTTTTTTTTTCGCATGAGCGGAACTGGCACATATGAGACGGTAGTCAAATAACTGGGTTTCTTGTTGCGGTTTGAAGAGATTAGAAAAATTACACTTCAGTTGCCTTTGTTTGATATATGAGTTTTCAGTCTTTTTTTAGCCACTTGTCACATTAATTTCAGGGTTTGTTTTTTACACTGTACATTGATCACTTTGGCTCATTGAAAGTTTCAATGTGCAGCATTTATTGTGGGCTGAGAGTTGGAAAAGCAAATCCAGTGAAGGGCTGGGGAGTGGGGGGTGCATCGAGGGTTTAAGGGAATTAACTCTTGCAAGGGTTTTGAAAAGACCAAATCAAGGTCTTCTGCGCCCCTATTTTCTTAAATGTTTGCCTATTTTCAGTGAAATCTGGCATGTGTGGATGGTGCATGCCCGGCAGATTGCCAAGGACTGCACAGCAGCCTTTAAAGAAGACTTTAAATCCACTTTTATGCCGTTTTTTGCACTGTTTTTTATTCGATATATTAAGGCGCCATTTTGGAGCGATTTTGAAGCTCTCTGATTGGCTGATGGGCCCGAGTTTGAATTCTAAGGTCTTCTCTGATTGGCTGTTGGTATCCATTGTTGGTATCCAATCTGATTTCCTTAAAGCTTCTCTGATTGGATAATTTCAGAGAGGGAAGAGATTTGATTGGCTGATGGGAAAGGGGGGGAAATATCTGTTTATCTTTATTAACCTTTTACCACACAATGACGCGGCCTTTTAACACCCCAAAGGCTTATGAAAATAATCTGAGGAAAGGAGAAAATACAGGTTACCAGCATTTTCTCCTTTTCCCACAATGTTTTCCACCCTATCAAAGAAAAAATTTGATTTTTAGTTATTCTTACATCTTATTTTATCTTTTTGGCCTACTTGTAAATTTCTTCAAACAAGAACAAGATTTCTTTTATCGGAAAAAGTTTCCGCAACAGCAACCAGTTGCTTCTGAATTTTATATTTTCGCACAGCGGTTAAACATAAAATTGACTTTTGACTCGCGCGGTCATCCAAATTGGTTCAATGTTTTCATGACCCTGGTAAGAAAACAGGGAAAATTTTTGTTTACCTTTCTTTGATTTGAACAACAGGTATCAGTTGCCTCCGAAAGTGTGGAAGTTGATTTTACGATTTTATGCGCAGCACGTAACAGTCACGTATGGGTGAGATGGTCATCGTAACCAAATCAATGGCCCTAGTGAGAGAAAATGAAAAAGAAAAATCCCTATAATTGACTTAAGCAATAGTTGTCGTCTGCTATAAAATATTCCGTAAGTCGATTTTTCATGTTTTTGCGGATACGTAAGTGGCACCTGCGAGACAGTAGACAACCTAAATGGGTTTGTTGTCACGGTATAAAAAGATTGGAGAAAAAAAATTATTAAAAATTAAGTTCCCTCTATTTGACCTTCTAAGCAACAGGTGTCGTCTGCTATAAAATGCTCCACAAGTCGATTTTTCGCGTTTTTGCGATTACGTAACCTGCACCTATGAGACGGTAGTCAACGTAAATGGATTTGTCGTCACGGTATAAAGAGACTGGAGAAAAAATATACATTAAAAATTTAGTTCCTTTTGTTTGATTTATGCAATAATAAGCAGTTGCTACTGAAAGAGCCTTCAGTCTTTTTTTAGCCACTTGTCGCATTATTTTTTATTTTTTTTTTCGCATGAGCGGAACTGGCACATATGAGACGGTAGTCAACGTAACTGGGTTTCTTGTTGCGGTTTGAAGAGATTAGAAAAATTACACTTCAGTTGCCTTTGTTTGATATATGAGTTTTCAGTCTTTTTTTAGCCACTTGTCACATTAATTTCAGGGTTTGTTTTTTACACTGTACATTGATCACTTTGGCTCATTGAAAGTTTCAATGTGCAGCATTTATTGTGGGCTGAGAGTTGGAAAAGCAAATCCAGTGAAGGGCTGGGGAGTGGGGGGTGCATCGAGGGTTTAAGGGAATTAACTCTTGCAAGGGTTTTGAAAAGACCAAATCAAGGTCTTCTGCGCCCCTATTTTCTTAAATGTTTGCCTATTTTCAGTGAAATCTGGCATGTGTGGATGGTGCATGCCCGGCAGATTGCCAAGGACTGCACAGCAGCCTTTAAAGAAGACTTTAAATCCACTTTTATGCCGTTTTTTGCACTGTTTTTTATTCGATATATTAAGGCGCCATTTTGGAGCGATTTTGAAGCTCTCTGATTGGCTGATTGGCCCGAGTTTGAATTCTAAGGTCTTCTCTGATTGGCTGTTGGTATCCATTGTTGGTATCCAATCTGATTTCTTTAGAGCTTCTCTGATTGGATAATTTCAGAGAGGGAAGAGATTTGATTGGCTGATGGGAAAGGGGGGGAAATATCTGTTTATCTTTATTAACCTTTTACCACACAATGACGCGGCCTTTTAACACCCCAAAGGCTTATGAAAATAATCTGAGGAAAGGAGAAAATACAGGTTACCAGCATTTTCTCCTTTTCCCACAATGTTTTCCACCCTATCAAAGAAAAAATTTGATTTTGAGTTATTCTTACATCTTATTTTATCTTTTTGGCCTACTTGTAAATTTCTTCAAACAAGAACAAGATTTCTTTTATCGGAAAAAGTTTCCGCAACAGCAACCAGTTGCTTCTGAATTTTATATTTTCGCACAGCGGTTAAACATAAAATTGACTTTTGACTCGCGCGGTCATCCAAATTGGTTCAATGTTTTCATGACCCTGGTAAGAAAACAGGGAAAATTTTTGTTTACCTTTCTTTGATTTGAACAACAGGTATCAGTTGCCTCCGAAAGTGTGGAAGTTGATTTTACGATTTTATGCGCAGCACGTAACAGTCACGTATGGGTGAGATGGTCATCGTAACCAAATCAATGGCCCTAGTGAGAGAAAATGAAAAAGAAAAATCCCTATAATTGACTTAAGCAATAGTTGTCGTCTGCTATAAAATATTCCGTAAGTCGATTTTTCATGTTTTTGCGGATACGTAAGTGTCACCTGCGAGACAGTAGACAACCTAAATGGGTTTGTTGTCACGGTATAAAAAGATTGGAGAAAAAAAATTATTAAAAATTAAGTTCCCTCTATTTGACCTTCTAAGCAACAGGTGTCGTCTGCTATAAAATGCTCCACAAGTCGATTTTTCGCGTTTTTGCGATTACGTAACCTGCACCTATGAGACGGTAGTCAACGTAAATGGATTTGTCGTCACGGTATAAAGAGACTGGAGAAAAAATATACATTAGAAATTAAGTTCCTTTTCTTTGATTAATGCAATAATAAGCAGTTGCTACTGAAAGAGCCTTCAGTCTTTTTTTAGCCACTTGTCGCATTATTTTATTTTTTTTTTTTCGCATGAGTGGAACTGGCACATATGAGACGGTAGTCAACGTAACTGGGTTTCTTGTTGCGGTTTGAAGAGATTAGAAAAATTACACTTCAGTTGCCTTTGTTTGATATATGAGTTTTCAGTCTTTTTTTAGCCACTTGTCACATTAATTTCAGGGTTTGTTTTTTACACTGTACATTGATCACTTTGGCTCATTGAAAGTTTCAATGTGCAGCATTTATTGTGGGCTGAGAGTTGGAAAAGCAAATCCAGTGAAGGGCTGGGGAGTGGGGGGTGCATCGAGGGTTTAAGGGAATTAACTCTTGCAAGGGTTTTGAAAAGACCAAATCAAGGTCTTCTGCGCCCCTATTTTCTTAAATGTTTGCCTATTTTCAGTGAAATCTGGCATGTGTGGATGGTGCATGCCCGGCAGATTGCCAAGGACTGCACAGCAGCCTTTAAAGAAGACTTTAAATCCACTTTTATGCCGTTTTTTGCACTGTTTTTTATTCGATATATTAAGGCGCCATTTTGGAGCGATTTTGAAGCTCTCTGATTGGCTGATGGGCCCGAGTTTGAATTCTAAGGTCTTCTCTGATTGACTGTTGGTATCCATTGTTGGTATCCAATCTGATTTCCTTAAAGCTTCTCTGATTGGATAATTTCAGAGAGGGAAGAGATTTGATTGGCTGATGGGAAAGGGGGGGAAATATCTGTTTATCTTTATTAACCTTTTACCACACAATGACGCGGCCTTTTAACACCCCAAAGGCTTATGAAAATAATCTGAGGAAAGGAGAAAATACAGGTTACCAGCATTTTCTCCTTTTCCCACAATGTTTTCCACCCTATCAAAGAAAAAATTTGATTTTGAGTTATTCTTACATCTTATTTTATCTTTTTGGCCTACTTGTAAATTTCTTCAAACAAGAACAAGATTTCTTTTATCGGAAAAAGTTTCCGCAACAGCAACCAGTTGCTTCTGAATTTTATATTTTCGCACAGCGGTTAAACATAAAATTGACTTTTGACTCGCGCGGTCATCCAAATTGGTTCAATGTTTTCATGACCCTGGTAAGAAAACAGGGAAAATTTTTGTTTACCTTTCTTTGATTTGAACAACAGGTATCAGTTGCCTCCGAAAGTGTGGAAGTTGATTTTACGATTTTATGCGCAGCACGTAACAGTCACGTATGGGTGACATGGTCATCGTAACCAAATCAATGGCCCTAGTGAGAGAAAATGAAAAAGAAAAATCCCTATAATTGACTTAAGCAATAGTTGTCGTCTGCTATAAAATATTCCGTAAGTCGATTTTTCATGTTTTTGCGGATACGTAAGTGGCACCTGCGAGACAGTAGACAACCTAAATGGGTTTGTTGTCACGGTATAAAAAGATTGGAGAAAAAAAATTATTAAAAATTAAGTTCCCTCTATTTGACCTTCTAAGCAACAGGTGTCGTCTGCTATAAAATGCTCCACAAGTCGATTTTTTGCGTTTTTGCGATTACGTAACCTGCACCTATGAGACGGTAGTCAACGTAAATGGATTTGTCGTCACGGTATAAAGAGACTGGAGAAAAAATATACATTAAAAATTTAGTTCCTTTTGTTTGATTTATGCAATAATAAGCAGTTGCTACTGAAAGAGCCTTCAGTCTTTTTTTAGCCACTTGTCGCATTATTTTTTTTTTTTTTTTTCGCATGAGCGGAACTGGCACATATGAGACGGTAGTCAACGTAACTGGGTTTCTTGTTGCGGTTTGAAGAGATTAGAAAAATTACACTTCAGTTGCCTTTGTTTGATATATGAGTTTTCAGTCTTTTTTTAGCCACTTGTCACATTAATTTCAGGGTTTGTTTTTCACACTGTACATTGATCACTTTGGCTCATTGAAAGTTTCAATGTGCAGCATTTATTGTGGGCTGAGAGTTGGAAAAGCAAATCCAGTGAAGGGCTGGGGAGTGGGGGGTGCATCGAGGGTTTAAGGGAATTAACTCTTGCAAGGGTTTTGAAAAGACCAAATCAAGGTCTTCTGCGCCCCTATTTTCTTAAATGTTTGCCTATTTTCAGTGAAATCTGGCATGTGTGGATGGTGCATGCCCGGCAGATTGCCAAGGACTGCACAGCAGCCTTTAAAGAAGACTTTAAATCCACTTTTATGCCGTTTTTTGCACTGTTTTTTATTCGATATATTAAGGCGCCATTTTGGAGCGATTTTGAAGCTCTCTGATTGGCTGATGGGCCCGAGTTTGAATTCTAAGGTCTTCTCTGATTGGCTGTTGGTATCCATTGTTGGTATCCAATCTGATTTCCTTAAAGCTTCTCTGATTGGATAATTTCAGAGAGGGAAGAGATTTGATTGGCTGATGGGAAAGGGGGGGGAAATATCTGTTTATCTTTATTAACCTTTTACCACACAATGACGCGGCCTTTTAACACCCCAAAGGCTTATGAAAATAATCTGAGGAAAGGAGAAAATACAGGTTACCAGCATTTTCTCCTTTTCCCACAATGTTTTCCACCCTATCAAAGAAAAAATTTGATTTTGAGTTATTCTTACATCTTATTTTATCTTTTTGGCCTACTTGTAAATTTCTTCAAACAAGAACAAGATTTCTTTTATCGGAAAAAGTTTCCGCAACAGCAACCAGTTGCTTCTGAATTTTATATTTTCGCACAGCGGTTAAACATAAAATTGACTTTTGACTCGCGCGGTCATCCAAATTGGTTCAATGTTTTCATGACCCTGGTAAGAAAACAGGGAAAGTTTTTGTTTACCTTTCTTTGATTTGAACAACAGGTATCAGTTGCCTCCGAAAGTGTGGAAGTTGATTTTACGATTTTATGCGCAGCACGTAACAGTCACGTATGGGTGAGATGGTCATCGTAACCAAATCAATGGCCCTAGTGAGAGAAAATGAAAAAGAAAAATCCCTATAATTGACTTAAGCAATAGTTGTCATCTGCTATAAAATATTCCGTAAGTCGATTTTTCATGTTTTTGCGGATACGTAAGTGGCACCTGCGAGACAGTAGACAACCTAAATGGGTTTGTTGTCACGGTATAAAAAGATTGGAGAAAAAAAATTATTAAAAATTAAGTTCCCTCTATTTGACCTTCTAAGCAACAGGTGTCGTCTGCTATAAAATGCTCCACAAGTCGATTTTTCACGTTTTTGCGATTACGTAACCTGCACCTATGAGACGGTAGTCAACGTAAATGGATTTGTCGTCACGGTATAAAGAGACTGGAGAAAAAATATACATTAAAAATTTAGTTCCTTTTGTTTGATTTATGCAATAATAAGCAGTTGCTACTGAAAGAGCCTTCAGTCTTTTTTTAGCCACTTGTCGCATTATTTATTTTTTTTTTTTTCGCATGAGCGGAACTGGCACATATGAGACGGTAGTCAACGTAACTGGGTTTCTTGTTGCGGTTTGAAGAGATTAGAAAAATTACACTTCAGTTGCCTTTGTTTGATATATGAGTTTTCAGTCTTTTTTTAGCCACTTGTCACATTAATTTCAGGGTTTGTTTTTTACACTGTACATTGATCACTTTGGCTCATTGAAAGTTTCAATGTGCAGCATTTATTGTGGGCTGAGAGTTGGAAAAGCAAATCCAGTGAAGGGCTGGGGAGTGGGGGGTGCATCGAGGGTTTAAGGGAATTAACTCTTGCAAGGGTTTTGAAAAGACCAAATCAAGGTCTTCTGCGCCCCTATTTTCTTAAATGTTTGCCTATTTTCAGTGAAATCTGGCATGTGTGGATGGTGCATGCCCGGCAGATTGCCAAGGACTGCACAGCAGCCTTTAAAGAAGACTTTAAATCCACTTTTATGCCGTTTTTTGCACTGTTTTTTATTCGATATATTAAGGCGCCATTTTGGAGCGATTTTGAAGCTCTCTGATTGGCTGATGGGCCCGAGTTTGAATTCTAAGGTCTTCTCTGATTGGCTGTTGGTATCCATTGTTGGTATCCAATCTGATTTCCTTAAAGCTTCTCTGATTGGATAATTTCAGAGAGGGAAGAGATTTGATTGGCTGATGGGAAAGGGGGGGAAATATCTGTTTATCTTTATTAACCTTTTACCACACAATGACGCGGCCTTTTAACACCCCAAAGGCTTATGAAAATAATCTGAGGAAAGGAGAAAATACAGGTTACCAGCATTTTCTCCTTTTCCCACAATGTTTTCCACCCTATCAAAGAAAAAATTTGATTTTGAGTTATTCTTACATCTTATTTTATCTTTTTGGCCTACTTGTAAATTTCTTCAAACAAGAACAAGATTTCTTTTATCGGAAAAAGTTTCCGCAACAGCAACCAGTTGCTTCTGAATTTTATATTTTCGCACAGCGGTTAAACATAAAATTGACTTTTGACTCGCGTGGTCATCCAAATTGGTTCAATGTTTTCATGACCCTGGTAAGAAAACAGGGAAAATTTTTGTTTACCTTTCTTTGATTTGAACAACAAGTATCAGTTGCCTCCGAAAGTGTGGAAGTTGATTTTACGATTTTATGCGCAGCACGTAACAGTCACGTATGGGTGAGATGGTCATCGTAACCAAATCAATGGCCCTAGTGAGAGAAAATGAAAAAGAAAAATCCCTATAATTGACTTAAGCAATAGTTGTCGTCTGCTATAAAATATTCCGTAAGTCGATTTTTCATGTTTTTGCGGATACGTAAGTGGCACCTGCGAGACAGTAGACAACCTAAATGGGTTTGTTGTCACGGTATAAAAAGATTGGAGAAAAAAAATTATTAAAAATTAAGTTCCCTCTATTTGACCTTCTAAGCAACAGGTGTCGTCTGCTATAAAATGCTCCACAAGTCGATTTTTTGTGTTTTTGCGATTACGTAACCTGCACCTATGAGACGGTAGTCAACGTAAATGGATTTGTCGTCACGGTATAAAGAGACTGGAGAAAAAATATACATTAAAAATTTAGTTCCTTTTGTTTGATTTATGCAATAATAAGCAGTTGCTACTGAAAGAGCCTTCAGTCTTTTTTTAGCCACTTGTCGCATTATTTTTTTTTTTTTTTTTCGCATGAGCGGAACTGGCACATATGAGACGGTAGTCAACGTGACTGGGTTTCTTGTTGCGGTTTGAAGAGATTAGAAAAATTACACTTCAGTTGCCTTTGTTTGATATATGAGTTTTCAGTCTTTTTTTAGCCACTTGTCACATTAATTTCAGGGTTTGTTTTTTACACTGTACATTGATCACTTTGGCTCATTGAAAGTTTCAATGTGCAGCATTTATTGTGGGCTGAGAGTTGGAAAAGCAAATCCAGTGAAGGGCTGGGGAGTGGGGGGTGCATCGAGGGTTTAAGGGAATTAACTCTTGCAAGGGTTTTGAAAAGACCAAATCAAGGTCTTCTGCGCCCCTATTTTCTTAAATGTTTGCCTATTTTCAGTGAAATCTGGCATGTGTGGATGGTGCATGCCCGGCAGATTGCCAAGGACTGCACAGCAGCCTTTAAAGAAGACTTTAAATCCACTTTTATGCCGTTTTTTGCACTGTTTTTTATTCGATATATTAAGGCGCCATTTTGGAGCGATTTTGAAGCTCTCTGATTGGCTGATGGGCCCGAGTTTGAATTCTAAGGTCTTCTCTGATTGGCTGTTGATATCCATTGTTGGTATCCAATCTGATTTCCTTAAAGCTTCTCTGATTGGATAATTTCAGAGAGGGAAGAGATTTGATTGGCTGATGGGAAAGGGGGGGAAATATCTGTTTATCTTTATTAACCTTTTACCACACAATGACGCGGCCTTTTAACACCCCAAAGGCTTATGAAAATAATCTGAGGAAAGGAGAAAATACAGGTTACCAGCATTTTCTCCTTTTCCCACAATGTTTTCCACCCTATCAAAGAAAAAATTTGATTTTGAGTTATTCTTACATCTTATTTTATCTTTTTGGCCTACTTGTAAATTTCTTCAAACAAGAACAAGATTTCTTTTATCGGAAAAAGTTTCCGCAACAGCAACCAGTTGCTTCTGAATTTTATATTTTCGTACAGCGGTTAAACATAAAATTGACTTTTGACTCGCGCGGTCATCCAAATTGGTTCAATGTTTTCATGACCCTGGTAAGAAAACAGGGAAAATTTTTGTTTACCTTTCTTTGATTTGAACAACAGGTATCAGTTGCCTCCGAAAGTGTGGAAGTTGATTTTACGATTTTATGCGCAGCACGTAACAGTCACGTATGGGTGAGATGGTCATCGTAACCAAATCAATGGCCCTAGTGAGAGAAAATGAAAAAGAAAAATCCCTATAATTGACTTAAGCAATAGTTGTCGTCTGCTATAAAATATTCCGTAAGTCGATTTTTCATGTTTTTGCGGATACGTAAGTGGCACCTGCGAGACAGTAGACAACCTAAATGGGTTTGTTGTCACGGTATAAAAAGATTGGAGAAAAAAAATTATTAAAAATTAAGTTCCCTCTATTTGACCTTCTAAGCAACAGGTGTCGTCTGCTATAAAATGCTCCACAAGTCGATTTTTCGCGTTTTTGCGATTACGTAACCTGCACCTATGAGACGGTAGTCAACGTAAATGGATTTGTCGTCACGGTATAAAGAGACTGGAGAAAAAATATACATTAAAAATTTAGTTCCTTTTGTTTGATTTATGCAATAATAAGCAGTTGCTACTGAAGGAGCCTTCAGTCTTTTTTTAGCCACTTGTCGCATTATTTTTTTTTTTTTTTTTCGCATGAGCGGAACTGGCACATATGAGACGGTAGTCAACGTAACTGGGTTTCTTGTTGCGGTTTGAAGAGATTAGAAAAATTACACTTCAGTTGCCTTTGTTTGATATATGAGTTTTCAGTCTTTTTTTAGCCACTTGTCACATTAATTTCAGGGTTTGTTTTTTACACTGTACATTGATCACTTTGGCTCATTGAAAGTTTCAATGTGCAGCATTTATTGTGGGCTGAGAGTTGGAAAAGCAAATCCAGTGAAGGGCTGGGGAGTGGGGGGTGCATCGAGGGTTTAAGGGAATTAACTCTTGCAAGGGTTTTGAAAAGACCAAATCAAGGTCTTCTGCGCCCCTATTTTCTTAAATGTTTGCCTATTTTCAGTGAAATCTGGCATGTGTGGATGGTGCATGCCCGGCAGATTGCCAAGGACTGCACAGCAGCCTTTAAAGAAGACTTTAAATCCACTTTTATGCCGTTTTTTGCACTGTTTTTTATTCGATATATTAAGGCGCCATTTTGGAGCGATTTTGAAGCTCTCTGATTGGCTGATGGGCCCGAGTTTGAATTCTAAGGTCTTCTCTGATTGGCTGTTGGTATCCATTGTTGGTATCCAATCTGATTTCCTTAAAGCTTCTCTGATTGGATAATTTCAGAGAGGGAAGAGATTTGATTGGCTGATGGGAAAGGGGGGGGAAATATCTGTTTATCTTTATTAACCTTTTACCACACAATGACGCGGCCTTTTAACACCCCAAAGGCTTATGAAAATAATCTGAGGAAAGGAGAAAATACAGGTTACCAGCATTTTCTCCTTTTCCCACAATGTTTTCCACCCTATCAAAGAAAAAATTTGATTTTGAGTTATTCTTACATCTTATTTTATCTTTTTGGCCTACTTGTAAATTTCTTCAAACAAGAACAAGATTTCTTTTATCGGAAAAAGTTTCCGCAACAGCAACCAGTTGCTTCTGAATTTTATATTTTCGCACAGCGGTTAAACATAAAATTGACTTTTGACTCGCGCGGTCATCCAAATTGGTTCAATGTTTTCATGACCCTGGTAAGAAAACAGGGAAAATTTTTGTTTACCTTTCTTTGATTTGAACAACAGGTATCAGTTGCCTCCGAAAGTGTGGAAGTTGATTTTACGATTTTATGCGCAGCACGTAACAGTCACGTATGGGTGAGATGGTCATCGTAACCAAATCAATGGCCCTAGTGAGAGAAAATGAAAAAGAAAAATCCCTATAATTGACTTAAGCAATAGTTGTCGTCTGCTATAAAATATTCCGTAAGTCGATTTTTCATGTTTTTGCGGATACGTAAGTGGCACCTGCGAGACAGTAGACAACCTAAATGGGTTTGTTGTCACGGTATAAAAAGATTGGAGAAAAAAAATTATTAAAAATTAAGTTCCCTCTATTTGACCTTCTAAGCAACAGGTGTCGTCTGCTATAAAATGCTCCACAAGTCGATTTTTCGCGTTTTTGCGATTACGTAACCTGCACCTATGAGACGGTAGTCAACGTAAATGGATTTGTCGTCACGGTATAAAGAGACTGGAGAAAAAATATACATTAAAAATTTAGTTCCTTTTGTTTGATTTATGCAATAATAAGCAGTTGCTACTGAAAGAGCCTTCAGTCTTTTTTTAGCCACTTGTCGCATTATTATTTTTTTTTTTTCGCATGAGCGGAACTGGCACATATGAGACGGTAGTCAACGTAACTGGGTTTCTTGTTGCGGTTTGAAGAGATTAGAAAAATTACACTTCAGTTGCCTTTGTTTGATATATGAGTTTTCAGTCTTTTTTTAGCCACTTGTCACATTAATTTCAGGGTTTGTTTTTTACACTGTACATTGATCACTTTGGCTCATTGAAAGTTTCAATGTGCAGCATTTATTGTGGGCTGAGAGTTGGAAAAGCAAATCCAGTGAAGGGCTGGGGAGTGGGGGGTGCATCGAGGGTTTAAGGGAATTAACTCTTGCAAGGGTTTTGAAAAGACCAAATCAAGGTCTTCTGCGCCCCTATTTTCTTAAATGTTTGCCTATTTTCAGTGAAATCTGGCATGTGTGGATGGTGCATGCCCGGCAGATTGCCAAGGACTGCACAGCTGCCTTTAAAGAAGACTTTAAATCCACTTTTATGCCGTTTTTTGCACTGTTTTTTATTCGATATATTAAGGCGCCATTTTGGAGCGATTTTGAAGCTCTCTGATTGGCTGATGGGCACGAGTTTGAATTCTAAGGTCTTCTCTGATTGGCTGTTGGTATCCATTGTTGGTATCCAATCTGATTTCCTTAAAGCTTCTCTGATTGGATAATTTCAGAGAGGGAAGAGATTTGATTGGCTGATGGGAAAGGGGGGGAAATATCTGTTTATCTTTATTAACCTTTTACCACACAATGACGCGGCCTTTTAACACCCCAAAGGCTTATGAAAATAATCTGAGGAAAGGAGAAAATACAGGTTACCAGCATTTTCTCCTTTTCCCACAATGTTTTCCACCCTATCAAAGAAAAAATTTGATTTTGAGTTATTCTTACATCTTATTTTATCTTTTTGGCCTACTTGTAAATTTCTTCAAACAAGAACAAGATTTCTTTTATCGGAAAAAGTTTCTGCAACAGCAACCAGTTGCTTCTGAATTTTATATTTTCGCACAGCGGTTAAACATAAAATTGACTTTTGACTCGCGCGGTCATCCAAATTGGTTCAATGTTTTCATGACCCTGGTAAGAAAACAGGGAAAATTTTTGTTTACTTTTCTTTGATTTGAACAACAGGTATCAGTTGCCTCCGAAAGTGTGGAAGTTGATTTTACAATTTTATGCGCAGCACGTAACAGTCACGTATGGGTGAGATGGTCATCGTAACCAAATCAATGGCCCTAGTGAGAGAAAATGAAAAAGAAAAATCCCTATAATTGACTTAAGCAATAGTTGTCGTCTGCTATAAAATATTCCGTAAGTCGATTTTTCATGTTTTTGCGGATACGTAAGTGGCACCTGCGAGACAGTAGACAACCTAAATGGGTTTGTTGTCACGGTATAAAAAGATTGGAGAAAAAAAATTATTAAAAATTAAGTTCCCTCTATTTGACCTTCTAAGCAACAGGTGTCGTCTGCTATAAATAGCTCCACAAGTCGATTTTTCGCATTTTTGCGATTACGTAACCTGCACCTATGAGACGGTAGTCAACGTAAATGGATTTGTCGTCACCGTATAAAGAGACTGGAGAAAAAATATACATTAAAAATTTAGTTCCTTTTGTTTGATTTATGCAATAATAAGCAGTTGCTACTGAAAGAGCCTTCAGTCTTTTTTTAGCCACTTGTCGCATTATTTTTTTTTTTTTTTTTCGCATGAGCGGAACTGGCACATATGAGACGGTAGTCAACGTAACTGGGTTTCTTGTTGCGGTTTGAAGAGATTAGAAAAATTACACTTCAGTTGCCTTTGTTTGATATATGAGTTTTCAGTCTTTTTTTAGCCACTTGTCACATTAATTTCAGGGTTTGTTTTTTACACTGTACATTGATCACTTTGGCTCATTGAAAGTTTCAATGTGCAGCATTTATTGTGGGCTGAGAGTTGGAAAAGCAAATCCAGTGAAGGGCTGGGGAGTGGGGGGTGCATCGAGGGTTTAAGGGAATTAACTCTTGCAAGGGTTTAGAAAAGACCAAATCAAGGTCTTCTGCGCCCCTATTTTCTTAAATGTTTGCCTATTTTCAGTGAAATCTGGCATGTGTGGATGGTGCATGCCCGGCAGATTGCCAAGGACTGCACAGCAGCCTTTAAAGAAGACTTTAAATCCACTTTTATGCCGTTTTTTGCATTGTTTTTTATTCGATATATTAAGGCGCCATTTTGGAGCGATTTTGAAGCTCTCTGATTGGCTGATGGGCCCGAGTTTGAATTCTAAGGTCTTCTCTGATTGGCTGTTGGTATCCATTGTTGGTATCCAATCTGATTTCCTTAAAGCTTCTCTGATTGGATAATTTCAGAGAGGGAAGAGATTTGATTGGCTGATGGGAAAGGGGGGGGAAATATCTGTTTATCTTTATTAACCTTTTACCACACAATGACGCGGCCTTTTAACACCCCAAAGGCTTATGAAAATAATCTGAGGAAAGGAGAAAATACAGGTTACCAGCATTTTCTCCTTTTCCCACAATGTTTTCCACCCTATCAAAGAAAAAATTTGATTTTGAGTTATTCTTACATCTTATTTTATCTTTTTGGCCTACTTGTAAATTTCTTCAAACAAGAACAAGATTTCTTTTATCGGAAAAAGTTTCCGCAACAGCAACCAGTTGCTTCTGAATTTTATATTTTCGCACAGCGGTTAAACATAAAATTGACTTTTGACTCGCGTGGTCATCCAAATTGGTTCAATGTTTTCATGACCCTGGTAAGAAAACAGGGAAAATTTTTGTTTACCTTTCTTTGATTTGAACAACAGGTATCAGTTGCCTCCGAAAGTGTGGAAGTTGATTTTACGATTTTATGCGCAGCACGTAACAGTCACGTATGGGTGAGATGGTCATCGTAACCAAATCAATGGCCCTAGTGAGAGAAAATGAAAAAGAAAAATCCCTATAATTGACTTAAGCAATAGTTGTCGTCTGCTATAAAATATTCCGTAAGTCGATTTTTCATGTTTTTGCGGATACGTAAGTGGCACCTGCGAGACAGTAGACAACCTAAATGGGTTTGTTGTCACGGTATAAAAAGATTGGAGAAAAAAAATTATTAAAAATTAAGTTCCCTCTATTTGACCTTCTAAGCAACAGGTGTCGTCTGCTATAAAATGCTCCACAAGTCGATTTTTCGCGTTTTTGCGATTACGTAACCTGCACCTATGAGACGGTAGTCAACGTAAATGGATTTGTCGTCACGGTATAAAGAGACTGGAGAAAAAATATACATTAAAAATTTAGTTCCTTTTGTTTGATTTATGCAATAATAAGCAGTTGCTACTGAAAGAGCCTTCAGTCTTTTTTTAGCCATTTGTCGCATTATTTTTTTTTTTTTTTTTCGCATGAGCGGAACTGGCACATATGAGACGGTAGTCAACGTAACTGGGTTTCTTGTTGCGGTTTGAAGAGATTAGAAAAATTACACTTCAGTTGCCTTTGTTTGATATATGAGTTTTCAGTCTTTTTTTAGCCACTTGTCACATTAATTTCAGGGTTTGTTTTTTACACTGTACATTGATCACTTTGGCTCATTGAAAGTTTCAATGTGCAGCATTTATTGTGGGCTGAGAGTTGGAAAAGCAAATCCAGTGAAGGGCTGGGGAGTGGGGGGTGCATCGAGGGTTTAAGGGAATTAACTCTTGCAAGGGTTTTGAAAAGACCAAATCAAGGTCTTCTGCGCCCCTATTTTCTTAAATGTTTGCCTATTTTCAGTGAAATCTGGCATGTGTGGATGGTGCATGCCCGGCAGATTGCCAAGGACTGCACAGCAGCCTTTAAAGAAGACTTTAAATCCACTTTTATGCCGTTTTTTGCACTGTTTTTTATTCGATATATTAAGGCGCCATTTTGGAGCGATTTTGAAGCTCTCTGATTGGCTGATGGGCCCGAGTTTGAATTCTAAGGTCTTCTCTGATTGGCTGTTGGTATCCATTGTTGGTATCCAATCTGATTTCCTTAAAGCTTCTCTGATTGGATAATTTCAGAGAGGGAAGAGATTTGATTGGCTGATGGGAAAGGGGGGGAAATATCTGTTTATCTTTATTAACCTTTTACCACACAATGACGCGGCCTTTTAACACCCCAAAGGCTTATGAAAATAATCTGAGGAAAGGAGAAAATACAGGTTACCAGCATTTTCTCCTTTTCCCACAATGTTTTCCACCCTATCAAAGAAAAAATTTGATTTTGAGTTATTCTTACATCTTATTTTATCTTTTTGGCCTACTTGTAAATTTCTTCAAACAAGAACAAGATTTCTTTTATCAGAAAAAATTTCCGCAACAGCAACCAGTTGCTTCTGAATTTTATATTTTCGCACAGCGGTTAAACATAAAATTGACTTTTGACTCGCGCGGTCATCCAAACTGGTTCAATGTTTTCATGACCCTGGTAAGAAAACAGGGAAAATTTTTGTTTACCTTTCTTTGATTTGAACAACAGGTATCAGTTGCCTCCGAAAGTGTGGAAGTTGATTTTATGACTTTATGCGCAGCACGTAACAGTCACGTATGGGTGAGATTGTCATCGTAACCAAATCAATGGCCCTAGTGAGAGAAAATGAAAAAGAAAAATCCCTATAATTGACTTAAGCAATAGTTGTCGTCTGCTATAAAATATTCCGTAAGTCGATTTTGCATGTTTTTGCGGATACGTAAGTGGCACCTGCAAGACAGTAGACAACCTAAATGGGTTTGTTGTCACTGTATAAAAAGATTGGAGAAAAAAAATTATTAAAAATTAAGTTCCCTCTATTTGACCTTCTAAGCAACAGGTGTCGTCTGCTATAAAATGCTCCACAAGTCGATTTTTCGCGTTTTTGCGATTACGTAACCTGCACCTATGAGACGGTAGTCAACGTAAATGGATTTGTCGTCACGGTATAAAGAGACTGGAGAAAAAATATACATTAAAAATTTAGTTCCTTTTGTTTGATTTATGCAATAATAAGCAGTTGCTACTGAAAGAGCCTTCAGTCTTTCTTTAGCCACTTCTCGCATTATTTTCTTTTTTTTTTTTCGCATGAGCGGAACTGGCACATATGAGACGGTAGTCAACGTAACTGGGTTTCTTGTTGCGGTTTGAAGAGATTAGAAAAATTACACTTCAGTTGCCTTTGTTTGATATATGAGTTTTCAGTCTTTTTTTAGCCACTTGTCACATTAATTTCAGGGTTTGTTTTTTACACTGTACATTGATCACTTTGGCTCATTGAAAGTTTCAATGTGCAGCATTTATTGTGGGCTGAGAGTTGGAAAAGCAAATCCAGTGAAGGGCTGGGGAGTGGAGGGTGCATCGAGGGTTTAAGGGAATTAACTCTTGCAAGGGTTTTGAAAAGACCAAATCAAGGTCTTCTGCGCCCCTATTTTCTTAAATGTTTGCCTATTTTCAGTGAAATCTGGCATGTGTGGATGGTGCATGCCCGGCAGATTGCCAAGGACTGCACAGCAGCCTTTAAAGAAGACTTTAAATCCACTTTTATGCCGTTTTTTGCACTGTTTTTTATTCGATATATTAAGGCGCCATTTTGGAGCGATTTTGAAGCTCTCTGATTGGCTGATGGGCCCGAGTTTGAATTCTAAGGTCTTCTCTGATTGGCTGTTGGTATCCATTGTTGGTATCCAATCTGATTTCCTTAAAGCTTCTCTGATTGGATAATTTCAGAGAGGGAAGAGATTTGATTGGCTGATGGGAAAGGGGGGGAAATATCTGTTTATCTTTATTAACCTTTTACCACACAATGACGCGGCCTTTTAACACCCCAAAGGCTTATGAAAATAATCTGAGGAAAGGAGAAAATACAGGTTACCAGCATTTTCTCCTTTTCCCACAATGTTTTCCACCCTATCAAAGAAAAAATTTGATATTGAGTTATTCTTACATCTTATTTTATCTTTTTGGCCTACTTGTAAATTTCTTCAAACAAGAACAAGATTTCTTTTATCGGAAAAAGTTTCCGCAACAGCAACCAGTTGCTTCTGAATTTTATATTTTCGCACAGCGGTTAAACATAAAATTGACTTTTGACTCGCGCGGTCATCCAAATTGGTTCAATGTTTTCATGACCCTGGTAAGAAAACAGGGAAAATTTTTGTTTACCTTTCTTTGATTTGAACAACAGGTATCAGTTGCCTCCGAAAGTGTGGAAGTTGATTTTACGATTTTATGCGCAGCACGTAACAGTCACGTATGGGTGAGATGGTCATCGTAACCAAATCAATGGCCCTAGTGAGAGAAAATGAAAAAGAAAAATCCCTATAATTGACTTAAGCAATAGTTGTTGTCTGCTATAAAATATTCCGTAAGTCGATTTTTCATGTTTTTGCGGATACGTAAGTGGCACCTGCGAGACAGTAGACAACCTAAATGGGTTTGTTGTCACTGTATAAAAAGATTGGAGAAAAAAAATTATTAAAAATTAAGTTCCCTCTATTTGACCTTCTAAGCAACAGTGTCGTCTGCTATAAAATGCTCCACAAGTCGATTTTTCGCGTTTTTGCGATTACGTAACCTGCACCTATGAGACGGTAGTCAACGTAAATGGATTTGTCGTCACGGTATAAAGAGACTGGAGAAAAAATATACATTAAAAATTAGTTCCTTTTGTTTGATTTATGCAATAATAAGCAGTTGCTACTGAAAGAGCCTTCAGTCTTTTTTTAGCCACTTGTCGCATTATTATTATTTTTTTTTTTCGCATGAGCGGAACTGGCACATATGAGACGGTAGTCAACGTAACTGGGTTTCTTGCTGCGGTTTGAAGAGATTAGAAAAATTACACTTCAGTTGCCTTTGTTTGATATATGAGTTTTCAGTCTTTTTTTAGCCACTTGTCACATTAATTTCAGGGTTTGTTTTTTACACTGTACATTGATCACTTTGGCTCATTGAAAGTTTCAATGTGCAGCATTTATTGTGGGCTGAGAGTTGGAAAAGCAAATCCAGTGAAGGGCTGGGGAGTGGGGGGTGCATCGAGGGTTTAAGGGAATTAACTCTTGCAAGGGTTTTGAAAAGACCAAATCAAGGTCTTCTGCGCCCCTATTTTCTTAAATGTTTGCCTATTTTCAGTGAAATCTGGCATGTGTGGATGGTGCATGCCCGGCAGATTGCCAAGGACTGCACAGCAGCCTTTAAAGAAGACTTTAAATCCACTTTTATGCCGTTTTTTGCACTGTTTTTTATTCGATATATTAAGGCGCCATTTTGGAGCGATTTTGAAGCTCTCTGATTGGCTGATGGGCCCGAGTTTGAATTCTAAGGTCTTCTCTGATTGGCTGTTGGTATCCATTGTTGGTATCCAATCTGATTTCCTTAAAGCTTCTCTGATTGGATAATTTCAGAGAGGGAAGAGATTTGATTGGCTAATGGGAAAGGGGGGGAAATATCTGTTTATCTTTATTAACCTTTTACCACACAATGACGCGGCCTTTTAACACCCCAAAGGCTTATGAAAATAATCTGAGGAAAGGAGAAAATACAGGTTACCAGCATTTTCTCCTTTTCCCACAATGTTTTCCACCCTATCAAAGAAAAAATTTGATATTGAGTTATTCTTACATCTTATTTTATCTTTTTGGCCTACTTGTAAATTTCTTCAAACAAGAACAAGATTTCTTTTATCGGAAAAAGTTTCCGCAACAGCAACCAGTTGCTTCTGAATTTTATATTTTCGCACAGCGGTTAAACATAAAATTGACTTTTGACTCGCGCGGTCATCCAAATTGGTTCAATGTTTTCATGACCCTGGTAAGAAAACAGGGAAAATTTTTGTTTACCTTTCTTTGATTTGAACAACAGGTATCAGTTGCCTCCGAAAGTGTGGAAGTTGATTTTACGATTTTATGCGCAGCACGTAACAGTCACGTATGGGTGAGATGGTCATCGTAACCAAATCAATGGCCCTAGTGAGAGAAAATGAAAAAGAAAAATCCCTATAATTGACTTAAGCAATAGTTGTTGTCTGCTATAAAATATTCCGTAAGTCGATTTTTCATGTTTTTGCGGATACGTAAGTGGCACCTGCGAGACAGTAGACAACCTAAATGGATTTGTTGTCACTGTATAAAAAGATTGGAGAAAAAAAATTATTAAAAATTAAGTTCCCTCTATTTGACCTTCTAAGCAACAGTGTCGTCTGCTATAAAATGCTCCACAAGTCGATTTTTCGCGTTTTTGCGATTACGTAACCTGCACCTATGAGACGGTAGTCAACGTAAATGGATTTGTCGTCACGGTATAAAGAGACTGGAGAAAAAATATACATTAAAAATTTATTTCCTTTTGTTTGATTTATGTGATAATAAGCAGTTGCTACTGAAAGAGCCTTCAGTCTTTTTTTAGCCACTTGTCGCATTATTTTTTTTTTTTTTTTCGCATGAGCGGAACTGGCACATATGAGACGGTAGTCAACGTAACTGGGTTTCTTGTTGCGGTTTGAAGAGATTAGAAAAATTACACTTCAGTTGCCTTTGTTTGATATATGAGTTTTCAGTCTTTTTTTAGCCACTTGTCACATTAATTTCAGGGTTTGTTTTTTACACTGTACATTGATCACTTTGGCTCATTGAAAGTTTCAATGTGCAGCATTTATTGTGGGCTGAGAGTTGGAAAAGCAAATCCAGTGAAGGGCTGGGGAGTGGGGGGTGCATCGAGGGTTTAAGGGAATTAACTCTTGCAAGGGTTTTGAAAAGACCAAATCAAGGTCTTCTGCGCCCCTATTTTCTTAAATGTTTGCCTATTTTCAGTGAAATCTGGCATGTGTGGATGGTGCATGCCCGGCAGATTGCCAAGGACTGCACAGCTGCCTTTAAAGAAGACTTTAAATCCACTTTTATGCCGTTTTTTGCACTGTTTTTTATTCGATATATTAAGGCGCCATTTTGGAGCGATTTTGAAGCTCTCTGATTGGCTGATGGGCACGAGTTTGAATTCTAAGGTCTTCTCTGATTGGCTGTTGGTATCCATTGTTGGTATCCAATCTGATTTCCTTAAAGCTTCTCTGATTGGATAATTTCAGAGAGGGAAGAGATTTGATTGGCTGATGGGAAAGGGGGGGAAATATCTGTTTATCTTTATTAACCTTTTACCACACAATGACGCGGCCTTTTAACACCCCAAAGGCTTATGAAAATAATCTGAGGAAAGGAGAAAATACAGGTTACCAGCATTTTCTCCTTTTCCCACAATGTTTTCCACCCTATCAAAGAAAAAATTTGATTTTGAGTTATTCTTACATCTTATTTTATCTTTTTGGCCTACTTGTAAATTTCTTCAAACAAGAACAAGATTTCTTTTATCGGAAAAAGTTTCCGCAACAGCAACCAGTTGCTTCTGAATTTTATATTTTCACACAGCGGTTAAACATAAAATTGACTTTTGACTCGCGCGGTCATCCAAACTGGTTCAATGTTTTCATGACCCTGGTAAGAAAACAGGGAAAATTTTTGTTTACCTTTCTTTGATTTGAACAACAGGTATCAGTTGCCTCCGAAAGTGTGGAAGTTGATTTTACGATTTTATGCGCAGCACGTAACAGTCACGTATGGGTGAGATGGTCATCGTAACCAAATCAATGGCCCTAGTGAGAGAAAATGAAAAAGAAAAATCCCTATAATTGACTTAAGCAATAGTTGTCGTCTGCTATAAAATATTCCGTAAGTCGATTTTTCATGTTTTTGCGGATACGTAAGTGGCACCTGCGAGACAGTAGACAACCTAAATGGGTTTGTTGTCACTGTATAAAAAGATTGGAGAAAAAAAAATTATTAAAAATTAAGTTCCCTCTATTTGACCTTCTAAGCAACAGGTGTCGTCTGCTATAAAATGCTCCACAAGTCGATTTTTCGCGTTTTTGCGATTACGTAACCTGCACCTATGAGACGGTAGTCAACGTAAATGGATTTGTCGTCACGGTATAAAGAGACTGGAGAAAAAATATACATTAAAAATTTAGTTCCTTTTGTTTGATTTATGCAATAATAAGCAGTTGCTACTGAAAGAGCCTTCAGTCTTTCTTTAGCCACTTGTCGCATTATTATTATTTTTTTTTTTCGCATGAGCGGAACTGGCACATATGAGACGGTAGTCAACGTAACTGGGTTTCTTGTTGCGGTTTGAAGAGATTAGAAAAATTACACTTCAGTTGCCTTTGTTTGATATATGAGTTTTCAGTCTTTTTTTAGCCACTTGTCACATTAATTTCAGGGTTTGTTTTTTACACTGTACATTGATCACTTTGGCTCATTGAAAGTTTCAATGTGCAGCATTTATTGTGGGCTGAGAGTTGGAAAAGCAAATCCAGTGAAGGGCTGGGGAGTGGGGGGTGCATCGAGGGTTTAAGGGAATTAACTCTTGCAAGGGTTTTGAAAAGACCAAATCAAGGTCTTCTGCGCCCCTATTTTCTTAAATGTTTGCCTATTTTCAGTGAAATCTGGCATGTGTGGATGGTGCATGCCCGGCAGATTGCCAAGGACTGCACAGCAGCCTTTAAAGAAGACTTTAAATCCACTTTTATGCCGTTTTTTGCACTGTTTTTTATTCGATATATTAAGGCGCCATTTTGGAGCGATTTTGAAGCTCTCTGATTGGCTGATGGGCCCGAGTTTGAATTCTAAGGTCTTCTCTGATTGGCTGTTGGTATCCATTGTTGGTATCCAATCTGATTTCCTTAAAGCTTCTCTGATTGGATAATTTCAGAGAGGGAAGAGATTTGATTGGCTGATGGGAAAGGGGGGGAAATATCTGTTTATCTTTATTAACCTTTTACCACACAATGACGCGGCCTTTTAACACCCCAAAGGCTTATGAAAATAATCTGAGGAAAGGAGAAAATACAGGTTACCAGCATTTTCTCCTTTTCCCACAATGTTTTCCACCCTATCAAAGAAAAAATTTGATATTGAGTTATTCTTACATCTTATTTTATCTTTTTGACCTACTTGTAAATTTCTTCAAACAAGAACAAGATTTCTTTTATCGGAAAAAGTTTCCGCAACAGCAACCAGTTGCTTCTGAATTTTATATTTTCGCACAGCGGTTAAACATAAAATTGACTTTTGACTCGCGCGGTCATCCAAATTGGTTCAATGTTTTCATGACCCTGGTAAGAAAACAGGGAAAATTTTTGTTTACCTTTCTTTGATTTGAACAACAGGTATCAGTTGCCTCCGAAAGTGTGGAAGTTGATTTTACGATTTTATGCGCAGCACGTAACAGTCACGTATGGGTGAGATGGTCATCGTAACCAAATCAATGGCCCTAGTGAGAGAAAATGAAAAAGAAAAATCCCTATAATTGACTTAAGCAATAGTTGTTGTCTGCTATAAAATATTCCGTAAGTCGATTTTTCATGTTTTTGCGGATACGTAAGTGGCACCTGCGAGACAGTAGACAACCTAAATGGGTTTGTTGTCACTGTATAAAAAGATTGGAGAAAAAAAAATATTAAAAATTAAGTTCCCTCTATTTGACCTTCTAAGCAACAGGTGTCGTCTGCTATAAAATGCTCCACAAGTCGATTTTTCGCGTTTTTGCGATTACGTAACCTGCACCTATGAGACGGTAGTCAACGTAAATGGATTTGTCGTCACGGTATAAAGAGACTGGAGAAAAAATATACATTAAAAATTTAGTTCCTTTTGTTTAATTTATGCAATAATAAGCAGTTGCTACTGAAAGAGCCTTCAGTCTTTTTTTAGCCACTTGTCGCATTATTTTTTTTTTTTTTTTTCGCATGAGCGGAACTGGCACATATGAGACGGTAGTCAACGTAACTGGGTTTCTTGTTGCGGTTTGAAGAGATTAGAAAAATTACACTTCAGTTGCCTTTGTTTGATATATGAGTTTTCAGTCTTTTTTTAGTCACTTGTCACATTAATTTCAGGGTTTGTTTTTTACACTGTACATTGATCACTTTGGCTCATTGAAAGTTTCAATGTGCAGCATTTATTGTGGGCTGAGAGTTGGAAAAGCAAATCCAGTGAAGGGCTGGGGAGTGGGGGGTGCATCGAGGGTTTAAGGGAATTAACTCTTGCAAGGGTTTTGAAAAGACCAAATCAAGGTCTTCTGCGCCCCTATTTTCTTAAATGTTTGCCTATTTTCAGTGAAATCTGGCATGTGTGGATGGTGCATGCCCGGCAGATTGCCAAGGACTGCACAGCAGCCTTTAAAGAAGACTTTAAATCCACTTTTATGCCGTTTTTTGCACTGTTTTTTATTCGATATATTAAGGCGCCATTTTGGAGCGATTTTGAAGCTCTCTGATTGGCTGATGGGCCCGAGTTTGAATTCTAAGGTCTTCTCTGATTGGCTGTTGGTATCCATTGTTGGTATCCAATCTGATTTCCTTAAAGCTTCTCTGATTGGATAATTTCAGAGAGGGAAGAGATTTGATTGGCTGATGGGAAAGGGGGGGAAATATCTGTTTATCTTTATTAACCTTTTACCACACAATGACGCGGCCTTTTAACACCCCAAAGGCTTATGAAAATAATCTGAGGAAAGGAGAAAATACAGGTTACCAGCATTTTCTCCATTTCCCACAATGTTTTCCACCCTATCAAAGAAAAAATTTGATTTTGAGTTATTCTTACATCTTATTTTATCTTTTTGGCCTACTTGTAAATTTCTTCAAACAAGAACAAGATTTCTTTTATCGGAAAAAGTTTCCGCAACAGCAACCAGTTGCTTCTGAATTTTATATTTTCGCACAGCGGTTAAACATAAAATTGACTTTTGACTCGCGCGGTCATCCAAATTGGTTCAATGTTTTCATGACCCTGGTAAGAAAACAGGGAAAATTTTTGTTTACCTTTCTTTGATTTGAACAACAGGTATCAGTTGCCTCCGAAAGTGTGGAAGTTGATTTTACGATTTTATGCGCAGCACGTAACAGTCACGTATGGGTGAGATGGTCATCGTAACCAAATCAATGGCCCTAGTGAGAGAAAATGAAAAAGAAAAATCCCTATAATTGACTTAAGCAATAGTTGTCGTCTGCTATAAAATATTCCGTAAGTCGATTTTTCATGTTTTTGCGGATACGTAAGTGGCACCTGCGAGACAGTAGACAACCTAAATGGGTTTGTTGTCACGGTATAAAAAGATTGGAGAAAAAAAATTATTAAAAATTAAGTTCCCTCTATTTGACCTTCTAAGCAACAGGTGTCGTCTGCTATAAAATGCTCCACAAGTCGATTTTTCGCGTTTTTGCGATTACGTAACCTGCACCTATGAGACGGTAGTCAACGTAAATGGATTTGTCGTCACGGTATAAAGAGACTGGAGAAAAAATATACATTAAAAATTTAGTTCCTTTTGTTTGATTTATGCAATAATAAGCAGTTGCTACTGAAAGAGCCTTCAGTCTTTCTTTAGCCACTTGTCGCATTATTATTTTTTTTTTTTTTCGCATGAGCGGAACTGGCACATATGAGACGGTAGTCAACGTAACTGGGTTTCTTGTTGCGGTTTGAAGAGATTAGAAAAATTACACTTCAGTTGCCTTTGTTTGATATATGAGTTTTCAGTCTTTTTTTAGCCACTTGTCACATTAATTTCAGGGTTTGTTTTTTACACTGTACATTGATCACTTTGGCTCATTGAAAGTTTCAATGTGCAGCATTTATTGTGGGCTGAGAGTTGGAAAAGCAAATCCAGTGAAGGGCTGGGGAGTGGGGGGTGCATCGAGGGTTTAAGGGAATTAACTCTTGCAAGGGTTTTGAAAAGACCAAATCAAGGTCTTCTGCGCCCCTATTTTCTTAAATGTTTGCCTATTTTCAGTGAAATCTGGCATGTGTGGATGGTGCATGCCCGGCAGATTGCCAAGGACTGCACAGCAGCCTTTAAAGAAGACTTTAAATCCACTTTTATGCCGTTTTTTGCACTGTTTTTTATTCGATATATTAAGGCGCCATTTTGGAGCGATTTTGAAGCTCTCTGATTGGCTGATGGGCCCGAGTTTGAATTCTAAGGTCTTCTCTGATTGGCTGTTGGTATCCATTGTTGGTATCCAATCTGATTTCCTTAAAGCTTCTCTGATTGGATAATTTCAGAGAGGGAAGAGATTTGATTGGCTGATGGGAAAGGGGGGGGAAATATCTGTTTATCTTTATTAACCTTTTACCACACAATGACGCGGCCTTTTAACACCCCAAAGGCTTATGAAAATAATCTGAGGAAAGGAGAAAATACAGGTTACCAGCATTTTCTCCTTTTCCCACAATGTTTTCCACCCTATCAAAGAAAAAATTTGATATTGAGTTATTCTTACATCTTATTTTATCTTTTTGACCTACTTGTAAATTTCTTCAAACAAGAACAAGATTTCTTTTATCGGAAAAAGTTTCCGCAACAGCAACCAGTTGCTTCTGAATTTTATATTTTCGCACAGCGGTTAAACATAAAATTGACTTTTGACTCGCGCGGTCATCCAAATTGGTTCAATGTTTTCATGACCCTGGTAAGAAAACAGGGAAAATTTTTGTTTACCTTTCTTTGATTTGAACAACAGGTATCAGTTGCCTCCGAAAGTGTGGAAGTTGATTTTACGATTTTATGCGCAGCACGTAACAGTCACGTATGGGTGAGATGGTCATCGTAACCAAATCAATGGCCCTAGTGAGAGAAAATAAAAAAAGAAAAATCCCTATAATTGACTTAAGCAATAGTTGTTGTCTGCTATAAAATATTCCGTAAGTCGATTTTTCATGTTTTTGCAGATACGTAAGTGGCACCTGCGAGACAGTAGACAACCTAAATGGGTTTGTTGTCACTGTATAAAAAGATTGGAGAAAAAAAATTATTAAAAATTAAGTTCCCTCTATTTGACCTTCTAAGCAACAGGTGTCGTCTGCTATAAAATGCTCCACAAGTCGATTTTTCGCGTTTTTGCGATTACGTAACCTGCACCTATGAGACGGTAGTCAATGTAAATGGATTTGTCGTCACGGTATAAAGAGACTGGAGAAAAAATATACATTAAAAATTTAGTTCCTTTTGTTTGATTTATGCAATAATAAGCAGTTGCTACTGAAAGAGCCTTCAGTCTTTTTTTAGCCACTTGTCGCATTATTTTTTTTTTTTTTTTTCGCATGAGCGGAACTGGCACATATGAGACGGTAGTCAACGTAACTGGGTTTCTTGTTGCGGTTTGAAGAGATTAGAAAAATTACACTTCAGTTGCCTTTGTTTGATATATGAGTTTTCAGTCTTTTTTTAGCCACTTGTCACATTAATTTCAGGGTTTGTTTTTTACACTGTACATTGATCACTTTGGCTCATTGAAGGTTTCAATGTGCAGCATTTATTGTGGGCTGAGAGTTGGAAAAGCAAATCCAGTGAAGGGCTGGGGAGTGGGGGGTGCATCGAGGGTTTAAGGGAATTAACTCTTGCAAGGGTTTTGAAAAGACCAAATCAAGGTCTTCTGCGCCCCTATTTTCTTAAATGTTTGCCTATTTTCAGTGAAATCTGGCATGTGTGGATGGTGCATGCCCGGCAGATTGCCAAGGACTGCACAGCAGCCTTTAAAGAAGACTTTAAATCCACTTTTATGCCGTTTTTTGCACTGTTTTTTATTCGATATATTAAGGCGCCATTTTGGAGCGATTTTGAAGCTCTCTGATTGGCTGATGGGCCCGAGTTTGAATTCTAAGGTCTTCTCTGATTGGCTGTTGGTATCCATTGTTGGTATCCAATCTGATTTCCTTAAAGCTTCTCTGATTGGATAATTTCAGAGAGGGAAGAGATTTGATTGGCTGATGGGAAAGGGGGGAAATATCTGTTTATCTTTATTAACCTTTTACCACACAATGACGCGGCCTTTTAACACCCCAAAGGCTTATGAAAATAATCTGAGGAAAGGAGAAAATACAGGTTACCAGCATTTTCTCCTTTTCCCACAATGTTTTCCACCCTATCAAAGAAAAAATTTGATTTTGAGTTATTCTTACATCTTATTTTATCTTTTTGGCCTACTTGTAAATTTCTTCAAACAAGAACAAGATTTCTTTTATCGGAAAAAGTTTCCGCAACAGCAACCAGTTGCTTCTGAATTTTATATTTTCGCACAGCGGTTAAACATAAAATTGACTTTTGACTCGCGCGGTCATCCAAATTGGTTCAATGTTTTCATGACCCTGGTAAGAAAACAGGGAAAATTTTTGTTTACCTTTCTTTGATTTGAACAACAGGTATCAGTTGCCTCCGAAAGTGTGGAAGTTGATTTTACGATTTTATGCGCAGCACGTAACAGTCACGTATGGGTGAGATGGTCATCGTAACCAAATCAATGGCCCTAGTGAGAGAAAATGAAAAAGAAAAATCCCTATAATTGACTTAAGCAATAGTTGTCGTCTGCTATAAAATATTCCGTAAGTCGATTTTTCATGTTTTTGCGGATACGTAAGTGGCACCTGCGAGACAGTAGACAACCTAAATGGGTTTGTTGTCACGGTATAAAAAGATTGGAGAAAAAAAATTATTAAAAATTAAGTTCCCTCTATTTGACCTTCTAAGCAACAGGTGTCGTCTGCTATAAAATGCTCCACAAGTCGATTTTTCGCGTTTTTGCGATTACGTTACCTGCACCTATGAGACGGTAGTCAACGTAAATGGATTTGTCGTCACGGTATAAAGAGACTGGAGAAAAAATATACATTAAAAATTTAGTTCCTTTTGTTTGATTTATGCAATAATAAGCAGTTGCTACTGAAAGAGCCTTCAGTCTTTCTTTAGCCACTTGTCGCATTATTATTTTTTTTTTTTTCGCATGAGCGGAACTGGCACATATGAGACGGTAGTCAACGTAACTGGGTTTCTTGTTGCGGTTTGAAGAGATTAGAAAAATTACACTTCAGTTGCCTTTGTTTGATATATGAGTTTTCAGTCTTTTTTTAGCCACTTGTCACATTAATTTCAGGGTTTGTTTTTTACACTGTACATTGATCACTTTGGCTCATTGAAAGTTTCAATGTGCAGCATTTATTGTGGGCTGAGAGTTGGAAAAGCAAATCCAGTGAAGGGCTGGGGAGTGGGGGGTGCATCGAGGGTTTAAGGGAATTAACTCTTGCAAGGGTTTTGAAAAGACCAAATCAAGGTCTTCTGCGCCCCTATTTTCTTAAATGTTTGCCTATTTTCAGTGAAATCTGGCATGTGTGGATGGTGCATGCCCGGCAGATTGCCAAGGACTGCACAGCAGCCTTTAAAGAAGACTTTAAATCCACTTTTATGCCGTTTTTTGCACTGTTTTTTATTCGATATATTAAGGCGCCATTTTGGAGCGATTTTGAAGCTCTCTGATTGGCTGATGGGCCCGAGTTTGAATTCTAAGGTCTTCTCTGATTGGCTGTTGGTATCCATTGTTGGTATCCAATCTGATTTCCTTAAAGCTTCTCTGATTGGATAATTTCAGAGAGGGAAGAGATTTGATTGGCTGATGGGAAAGGGGGGGAAATATCTGTTTATCTTTATTAACCTTTTACCACACAATGACGCGGCCTTTTAACACCCCAAAGGCTTATGAAAATAATCTGAGGAAAGGAGAAAATACAGGTTACCAGCATTTTCTCCTTTTCCCACAATGTTTTCCACCCTATCAAAGAAAAAATTTGATATTGAGTAATTCTTACATCTTATTTTATCTTTTTGGCCTACTTGTAAATTTCTTCAAACAAGAACAAGATTTCTTTTATCGGAAAAAGTTTCCGCAACAGCAACCAGTTGCTTCTGAATTTTATATTTTCGCACAGCGGTTAAACATAAAATTGACTTTTGACTCGCGCGGTCATCCAAATTGGTTCAATGTTTTCATGACCCTGGTAAGAAAACAGGGAAAATTTTTGTTTACCTTTCTTTGATTTGAACAACAGGTATCAGTTGCCTCCGAAAGTGTGGAAGTTGATTTTACGATTTTATGCGCAGCACGTAACAGTCACGTATGGGTGAGATGGTCATCGTAACCAAATCAATGGCCCTAGTGAGAGAAAATGAAAAAGAAAAATCCCTATAATTGACTTAAGCAATAGTTGTTGTCTGCTATAAAATATTCCGTAAGTCGATTTTTCATGTTTTTGCGGATACGTAAGTGGCACCTGCGAGACAGTAGACAACCTAAATGGGTTTGTTGTCACTGTATAAAAAGATTGGAGAAAAAAAATTATTAAAAATTAAGTTCCCTCTATTTGACCTTCTAAGCAACAGGTGTCGTCTGCTATAAAATGCTCCACAAGTCGATTTTTCGCGTTTTTGCGATTACGTAACCTGCACCTATGAGACGGTAGTCAACGTAAATGGATTTGTCGTCACGGTATAAAGAGACTGGAGAAAAAATATACATTAAAAATTTAGTTCCTTTTGTTTGATTTATGCAATAATAAGCAGTTGCTACTGAAAGAGCCTTCAGTCTTTTTTTAGCCACTTGTCGCATTATTTTTTTTTTTTTTTCGCATGAGCGGAACTGGCACATATGAGACGGTAGTCAACGTAACTGGGTTTCTTGTTGCGGTTTGAAGAGATTAGAAAAATTACACTTCAGTTGCCTTTGTTTGATATATGAGTTTTCAGTCTTTTTTTAGCCACTTGTCACATTAATTTCAGGGTTTGTTTTTTACACTGTACATTGATCACTTTGGCTCATTGAAAGTTTCAATGTGCAGCATTTATTGTGGGCTGAGAGTTGGAAAAGCAAATCCAGTGAAGGGCTGGGGAGTGGGGGGTTCATCGAGGGTTTAAGGGAATTAACTCTTGCAAGGGTTTTGAAAAGACCAAATCAAGGTCTTCTGCGCCCCTATTTTCTTAAATGTTTGCCTATTTTCAGTGAAATCTGGCATGTGTGGATGGTGCATGCCCGGCAGATTGCCAAGGACTGCACAGCAGCCTTTAAAGAAGACTTTAAATCCACTTTTATGCCGTTTTTTGCACTGTTTTTTATTCGATATATTAAGGCGCCATTTTGGAGCGATTTTGAAGCTCTCTGATTGGCTGATGGGCCCGAGTTTGAATTCTAAGGTCTTCTCTGATTGGCTGTTGGTATCCATTGTTGGTATCCAATCTGATTTCCTTAAAGCTTCTCTGATTGGATAATTTCAGAGAGGGAAGAGATTTGATTGGCTGATGGGAAAGGGGGGGAAATATCTGTTTATCTTTATTAACCTTTTACCACACAATGACGCGGCCTTTTAACACCCCAAAGGCTTATGAAAATAATCTGAGGAAAGGAGAAAATACAGGTTACCAGCATTTTCTCCTTTTCCCACAATGTTTTCCACCCTATCAAAGAAAAAATTTGATTTTGAGTTATTCTTACATCTTATTTTATCTTTTTGGCCTACTTGTAAATTTCTTCAAACAAGAACAAGATTTCTTTTATCGGAAAAAGTTTCCGCAACAGCAACCAGTTGCTTCTGAATTTTATATTTTCGCACAGCGGTTAAACATAAAATTGACTTTTGACTCGCGCGGTCATCCAAATTGGTTCAATGTTTTCATGACCCTGGTAAGAAAACAGGGAAAATTTTTGTTTACCTTTCTTTGATTTGAACAACAGGTATCAGTTGCCTCCGAAAGTGTGGAAGTTGATTTTACGATTTTATGCGCAGCACGTAACAGTCACGTATGGGTGAGATGGTCATCGTAACCAAATCAATGGCCCTAGTGAGAGAAAATGAAAAAGAAAAATCCCTATAATTCACTTAAGCAATAGTTGTTGTCTGCTATAAAATATTCCGTAAGTCGATTTTTCATGTTTTTGCGGATACGTAAGTGGCACCTGCGAGACAGTAGACAACCTAAATGGGTTTGTTGTCACGGTATAAAAAGATTGGAGAAAAAAAATTATTAAAAATTAAGTTCCCTCTATTTGACCTTCTAAGCAACAGGTGTCGTCTGCTATAAAATGCTCCACAAGTCGATTTTTCGCGTTTTTGCGATTACGTAACCTGCACCTATGAGACGGTAGTCAACGTAAATGGATTTGTCGTCACGGTATAAAGAGACTGGAGAAAAAATATACATTAAAAATTTAGTTCCTTTTGTTTGATTTATGCAATAATAAGCAGTTGCTACTGAAAGAGCCTTCAGTCTTTTTTTAGCCACTTGTCGCATTTTTTTTTTTTTTTTTTTTCGCATGAGCGGAACTGGCACATATGAGACGGTAGTCAACGTAACTGGGTTTCTTGTTGCGGTTTGAAGAGATTAGAAAAATTACACTTCAGTTGCCTTTGTTTGATATATGAGTTTTCAGTCTTTTTTTAGCCACTTGTCACATTAATTTCAGGGTTTGTTTTTTACACTGTACATTGATCACTTTGGCTCATTGAAAGTTTCAATGTGCAGCATTTATTGTGGGCTGAGAGTTGGAAAAGCAAATCCAGTGAAGGGCTGGGGAGTGGGGGGTTCATCGAGGGTTTAAGGGAATTAACTCTTGCAAGGGTTTTGAAAAGACCAAATCAAGGTCTTCTGCGCCCCTATTTTCTTAAATGTTTGCCTATTTTCAGTGAAATCTGGCATGTGTGGATGGTGCATGCCCGGCAGATTGCCAAGGACTGCACAGCAGCCTTTAAAGAAGACTTTAAATCCACTTTTATGCCGTTTTTTGCACTGTTTTTTATTCGATATATTAAGGCGCCATTTTGGAGCGATTTTGAAGCTCTCTGATTGGCTGATGGGCCCGAGTTTGAATTCTAAGGTCTTCTCTGATTGGCTGTTGGTATCCATTGTTGGTATCCAATCTGATTTCCTTAAAGCTTCTCTGATTGGATAATTTCAGAGAGGGAAGAGATTTGATTGGCTGATGGGAAAGGGGGGGAAATATCTGTTTATCTTTATTAACCTTTTACCACACAATGACGCGGCCTTTTAACACCCCAAAGGCTTATGAAAATAATCTGAGGAAAGGAGAAAATACAGGTTACCAGCATTTTCTCCTTTTCCCACAATGTTTTCCACCCTATCAAAGAAAAAATTTGATTTTGAGTTATTCTTACATCTTATTTTATCTTTTTGGCCTACTTGTAAATTTCTTCAAACAAGAACAAGATTTCTTTTATCGGAAAAAGTTTCCGCAACAGCAACCAGTTGCTTCTGAATTTTATATTTTCGCACAGCGGTTAAACATAAAATTGACTTTTGACTCGCGCGGTCATCCAAATTGGTTCAATGTTTTCATGACCCTGGTAAGAAAACAGGGAAAATTTTTGTTTACCTTTCTTTGATTTGAACAACAGGTATCAGTTGCCTCCGAAAGTGTGGAAGTTGATTTTACGATTTTATGCGCAGCACGTAACAGTCACGTATGGGTGAGATGGTCATCGTAACCAAATCAATGGCCCTAGTGAGAGAAAATGAAAAAGAAAAATCCCTATAATTCACTTAAGCAATAGTTGTTGTCTGCTATAAAATATTCCGTAAGTCGATTTTTCATGTTTTTGCGGATACGTAAGTGGCACCTGCGAGACAGTAGACAACCTAAATGGGTTTGTTGTCACGGTATAAAAAGATTGGAGAAAAAAAATTATTAAAAATTAAGTTCCCTCTATTTGACCTTCTAAGCAACAGGTGTCGTCTGCTATAAAATGCTCCACAAGTCGATTTTTCGCGTTTTTGCGATTACGTAACCTGCACCTATGAGACGGTAGTCAACGTAAATGGATTTGTCGTCACGGTATAAAGAGACTGGAGAAAAAATATACATTAAAAATTTAGTTCCTTTTGTTTGATTTATGCAATAATAAGCAGTTGCTACTGAAAGAGCCTTCAGTCTTTTTTTAGCCACTTGTCGCATTTTTTTTTTTTTTTTTTTTCGCATGAGCGGAACTGGCACATATGAGACGGTAGTCAACGTAACTGGGTTTCTTGTTGCGGTTTGAAGAGATTAGAAAAATTACACTTCAGTTGCCTTTGTTTGATATATGAGTTTTCAGTCTTTTTTTAGCCACTTGTCACATTAATTTCAGGGTTTGTTTTTTACACTGTACATTGATCACTTTGGCTCATTGAAAGTTTCAATGTGCAGCATTTATTGTGGGCTGAGAGTTGGAAAAGCAAATCCAGTGAAGGGCTGGGGAGTGGGGGGTTCATCGAGGGTTTAAGGGAATTAACTCTTGCAAGGGTTTTGAAAAGACCAAATCAAGGTCTTCTGCGCCCCTATTTTCTTAAATGTTTGCCTATTTTCAGTGAAATCTGGCATGTGTGGATGGTGCATGCCCGGCAGATTGCCAAGGACTGCACAGCAGCCTTTAAAGAAGACTTTAAATCCACTTTTATGCCGTTTTTTGCACTGTTTTTTATTCGATATATTAAGGCGCCATTTTGGAGCGATTTTGAAGCTCTCTGATTGGCTGATGGGCCCGAGTTTGAATTCTAAGGTCTTCTCTGATTGGCTGTTGGTATCCATTGTTGGTATCCAATCTGATTTCCTTAAAGCTTCTCTGATTGGATAATTTCAGAGAGGGAAGAGATTTGATTGGCTGATGGGAAAGGGGGGGAAATATCTGTTTATCTTTATTAACCTTTTACCACACAATGACGCGGCCTTTTAACACCCCAAAGGCTTATGAAAATAATCTGAGGAAAGGAGAAAATACAGGTTACCAGCATTTTCTCCTTTTCCCACAATGTTTTCCACCCTATCAAAGAAAAAATTTGATTTTGAGTTATTCTTACATCTTATTTTATCTTTTTGGCCTACTTGTAAATTTCTTCAAACAAGAACAAGATTTCTTTTATCGGAAAAAGTTTCCGCAACAGCAACCAGTTGCTTCTGAATTTTATATTTTCGCACAGCGGTTAAACATAAAATTGACTTTTGACTCGCGCGGTCATCCAAATTGGTTCAATGTTTTCATGACCCTGGTAAGAAAACAGGGAAAATTTTTGTTTACCTTTCTTTGATTTGAACAACAGGTATCAGTTGCCTCCGAAAGTGTGGAAGTTGATTTTACGATTTTATGCGCAGCACGTAACAGTCACGTATGGGTGAGATGGTCATCGTAACCAAATCAATGGCCCTAGTGAGAGAAAATGAAAAAGAAAAATCCCTATAATTGACTTAAGCAATAGTTGTCGTCTGCTATAAAATATTCCGTAAGTCGATTTTTCATGTTTTTGCGGATACGTAAGTGGCACCTGCGAGACAGTAGACAACCTAAATGGGTTTGTTGTAACGGTATAAAAAGATTGGAGAAAAAAAATTATTAAAAATTAAGTTCCCTCTATTTGACCTTCTAAGCAACAGGTGTCGTCTGCTATAAAATGCTCCACAAGTCGATTTTTCGCGTTTTTGCGATTACGTAACCTGCACCTATGAGACGGTAGTCAACGTAAATGGATTTGTCGTCACGGTATAAAGAGACTGGAGAAAAAATATACATTAAAAATTTAGTTCCTTTTGTTTGATTTATGCAATAATAAGCAGTTGCTACTGAAAGAGCCTTCAGTCTTTTTTTAGCCACTTGTCGCATTATTTTTTTTTTTTTTTTTTTTGCATGAGCGGAACTGGCACATATGAGATGGTAGTCAACGTAACTGGGTTTCTTGTTGCGGTTTGAAGAGATTAGAAAAATTACACTTCAGTTGCCTTTGTTTGATATATGAGTTTTCAGTCTTTTTTTAGCCACTTGTCACATTAATTTCAGGGTTTGTTTTTTACACTGTACATTGATCACTTTGGCTCATTGAAAGTTTCAATGTGCAGCATTTATTGTGGGCTGAGAGTTGGAAAAGCAAATCCAGTGAAGGGCTGGGGAGTGGGGGGTGCATCGAGGGTTTAAGGGAATTAACTCTTGCAAGGGTTTTGAAAAGACCAAATCAAGGTCTTCTGCGCCCCTATTTTCTTAAATGTTTGCCTATTTTCAGTGAAATCTGGCATGTGTGGATGGTGCATGCCCGGCAGATTGCCAAGGACTGCACAGCAGCCTTTAAAGAAGACTTTAAATCCACTTTTATGCCGTTTTTTGCACTGTTTTTTATTCGATATATTAAGGCGCCATTTTGGAGCGATTTTGAAGCTCTCTGATTGGCTGATGGGCCCGAGTTTGAATTCTAAGGTCTTCTCTGATTGGCTGTTGGTATCCATTGTTGGTATCCAATCTGATTTCCTTAAAGCTTCTCTGATTGGATAATTTCAGAGAGGGAAGAGATTTGATTGGCTGATGGGAAAGGGGGGAAATATCTGTTTATCTTTATTAACCTTTTACCACACAATGACGCGGCCTTTTAACACCCCAAAGGCTTATGAAAATAATCTGAGGAAAGGAGAAAATACAGGTTACCAGCATTTTCTCCTTTTCCCACAATGTTTTCCACCCTATCAAAGAAAAAATTTGATTTTGAGTTATTCTTACATCTTATTTTATCTTTTTGGCCTACTTGTAAATTTCTTCAAACAAGAACAAGATTTCTTTTATCGGAAAAAGTTTCCGCAACAGCAACCAGTTGCTTCTGAATTTTATATTTTCGCACAGCGGTTAAACATAAAATTGACTTTTGACTCGCGCGGTCATCCAAATTGGTTCAATGTTTTCATGACCCTGGTAAGAAAACAGGGAAAATTTTTGTTTACCTTTCTTTGATTTGAACAACAGGTATCAGTTGCCTCCGAAAGTGTGGAAGTTGATTTTACGATTTTATGCGCAGCACGTAACAGTCACGTATGGGTGAGATGGTCATCGTAACCAAATCAATGGCCCTAGTGAGAGAAAATGAAAAAGAAAAATCCCTATAATTGACTTAAGCAATAGTTGTCGTCTGCTATAAAATATTCCGTAAGTCGATTTTTCATGTTTTTGCGGATACGTAAGTGGCACCTGCGAGACAGTAGACAACCTAAATGGGTTTGTTGTCACTGTATAAAAAGATTGGAGAAAAAAAATTATTAAAAATTAAGTTCCCTCTATTTGACCTTCTAAGCAACAGGTGTCGTCTGCTATAAAATGCTCCACAAGTCGACTTTTCGCGTTTTTGCGATCACGTAACCTGCACCTATGAGACGGTAGTCAACGTAAATGGATTTGTCGTCACGGTATAAAGAGACTGGAGAAAAAATATACATTAAAAATTTAGTTCCTTTTGTTTGATTTATGCAATAATAAGCAGTTGCTACTGAAAGAGCCTTCAGTCTTTTTTTAGCCACTTGTCGCATTATTTTTTTTTTTTTTTTTTCGCATGAGCGGAACTGGCACATATGAGACGGTAGTCAACGTAACTGGGTTTCTTGTTGCGGTTTGAAGAGATTAGAAAAATTACACTTCAGTTGCCTTTGTTTGATATATGAGTTTTCAGTCTTTTTTTAGCCACTTGTCACATTAATTTCAGGGTTTGTTTTTTACACTGTACATTGATCACTTTGGCTCATTGAAAGTTTCAATGTGCAGCATTTATTGTGGGCTGAGAGTTGGAAAAGCAAATCCAGTGAAGGGCTGGGGAGTGGGGGGTGCATCGAGGGTTTAAGGGAATTAACTCTTGCAAGGGTTTTGAAAAGACCAAATCAAGGTCTTCTGCGCCCCTATTTTCTTAAATGTTTGCCTATTTTCAGTGAAATCTGGCATGTGTGGATGGTGCATGCCCGGCAGATTGCCAAGGACTGCACAGCAGCCTTTAAAGAAGACTTTAAATCCACTTTTATGCCGTTTTTTGCACTGTTTTTTATTCGATATATTAAGGCGCCATTTTGGAGCGATTTTGAAGCTCTCTGATTGGCTGATGGGCCCGAGTTTGAATTCTAAGGTCTTCTCTGATTGGCTGTTGGTATCCATTGTTGGTATCCAATCTGATTTCCTTAAAGCTTCTCTGATTGGATAATTTCAGAGAGGGAAGAGATTTGATTGGCTGATGGGAAAGGGGGGGAAATATCTGTTTATCTTTATTAACCTTTTACCACACAATGACGCGGCCTTTTAACACCCCAAAGGCTTATGAAAATAATCTGAGGAAAGGAGAAAATACAGGTTACCAGCATTTTCTCCTTTTCCCACAATGTTTTCCACCCTATCAAAGAAAAAATTTGATTTTGAGTTATTCTTACATCTTATTTTATCTTTTTGGCCTACTTGTAAATTTCTTCAAACAAGAACAAGATTTCTTTTATCGGAAAAAGTTTCCGCAACAGCAACCAGTTGCTTCTGAATTTTATATTTTCGCACAGCGGTTAAACATAAAATTGACTTTTGACTCGCGCGGTCATCCAAATTGGTTCAATGTTTTCATGACCCTGGTAAGAAAACAGGGAAAATTTTTGTTTACCTTTCTTTGATTTGAACAACAGGTATCAGTTGCCTCCGAAAGTGTGGAAGTTGATTTTACGATTTTATGCGCAGCACGTAACAGTCACGTATGGGTGAGATGGTCATCGTAACCAAATCAATGGCCCTAGTGAGAGAAAATGAAAAAGAAAAATCCCTATAATTGACTTAAGCAATAGTTGTCGTCTGCTATAAAATATTCCGTAAGTCGATTTTTCATGTTTTGCGGATACGTAAGTGGCACCTGCGAGACAGTAGACAACCTAAATGGGTTTGTTGTCACGGTATAAAAAGATTGGAGAAAAAAAATTATTAAAAATTAAGTTCCCTCTATTTGACCTTCTAAGCAACAGGTGTCGTCTGCTATAAAATGCTCCACAAGTCGATTTTTCGCGTTTTTGCGATTACGTAACCTGCACCTATGAGACGGTAGTCAACGTAAATGGATTTGTCGTCACGGTATAAAGAGACTGGAGAAAAAATATACATTAAAAATTTAGTTCCTTTTGTTTGATTTATGCAATAATAAGCAGTTGCTACTGAAAGAGCCTTCAGTCTTTTTTTAGCCACTTGTCGCATTATTTTTTTTTTTTTTTTTTCGCATGAGCGGAACTGGCACATATGAGACGGTAGTCAACGTAACTGGGTTTCTTGTTGCGGTTTGAAGAGATTAGAAAAATTACACTTCAGTTGCCTTTGTTTGATATATGAGTTTTCAGTCTTTTTTTAGCCACTTGTCACATTAATTTCAGGGTTTGTTTTTTACACTGTACATTGATCACTTTGGCTCATTGAAAGTTTCAATGTGCAGCATTTATTGTGGGCTGAGAGTTGGAAAAGCAAATCCAGTGAAGGGCTGGGGAGTGGGGGGTGCATCGAGGGTTTAAGGGAATTAACTCTTGCAAGGGTTTTGAAAAGACCAAATCAAGGTCTTCTGCGCCCCTATTTTCTTAAATGTTTGCCTATTTTCAGTGAAATCTGGCATGTGTGGATGGTGCATGCCCGGCAGATTGCCAAGGACTGCACAGCAGCCTTTAAAGAAGACTTTAAATCCACTTTTATGCCGTTTTTTGCACTGTTTTTTATTCGATATATTAAGGCGCCATTTTGGAGCGATTTTGAAGCTCTCTGATTGGCTGATGGGCCCGAGTTTGAATTCTAAGGTCTTCTCTGATTGGCTGTTGGTATCCATTGTTGGTATCCAATCTGATTTCCTTAAAGCTTCTCTGATTGGATAATTTCAGAGAGGGAAGAGATTTGATTGGCTGATGGGAAAGGGGGGGAAATATCTGTTTATCTTTATTAACCTTTTACCACACAATGACGCGGCCTTTTAACACCCCAAAGGCTTATGAAAATAATCTGAGGAAAGGAGAAAATACAGGTTACCAGCATGTTCTCCTTTTCCCACAATGTTTTCCACCCTATCAAAGAAAAAATTTGATTTTGAGTTATTCTTACATCTTATTTTATCTTTTTGGCCTACTTGTAAATTTCTTCAAACAAGAACAAGATTTCTTTTATCGGAAAAAGTTTCCACAACAGCAACCAGTTGCTTCTGAATTTTATATTTTCGCACAGCGGTTAAACATAAAATTGACTTTTGACTCGCGCAGTCATCCAAATTGGTTCAATGTTTTCATGACCCTGGTAAGAAAACAGGGAAAATTTTTGTTTACCTTTCTTTGATTTGAACAACAGGTATCAGTTGCCTCCGAAAGTGTGGAAGTTGATTTTACGATTTTATGCGCAGCACGTAACAGTCACGTATGGGTGAGATGGTCATCGTAACCAAATCAATGGCCCTAGTGAGAGAAAATGAAAAAGAAAAATCCCTATAATTGACTTAAGCAATAGTTGTCGTCTGCTATAAAATATTCCGTAAGTCGATTTTTCATGTTTTTGCGGATACGTAAGTGGCACCTGCGAGACAGTAGACAACCTAAATGGGTTTGTTTTCACGGTATAAAAAGATTGGAGAAAAAAAATTATTAAAAATTAAGTTCCCTCTATTTGACCTTCTAAGCAACAGGTGTCGTCTGCTATAAAATGCTCCACAAGTCGATTTTTCGCGTTTTTGCGATTACGTAACCTGCACCTATGAGACGGTAGTCAACGTAAATGGATTTGTCGTCACGGTATAAAGAGACTGGAGAAAAAATATACATTAAAAATTTAGTTCCTTTTGTTTGATTTATGCAATAATAAGCAGTTGCTACTGAAAGAGCCTTCAGTCTTTTTTTAGCCACTTGTCGCATTATTTTTTTTTTTTTTTTTTTCGCATGAGCGGAACTGGCACATATGAGACGGTAGACAACGTAACTGGGTTTCTTGTTGCGGTTTGAAGAGATTAGAAAAATTACACTTCAGTTGCCTTTGTTTGATATATGAGTTTTCAGTCTTTTTTTAGCCACTTGTCACATTAATTTCAGGGTTTGTTTTTTACACTGTACATTGATCACTTTGGCTCATTGAAAGTTTCAATGTGCAGCATTTATTGTGGGCTGAGAGTTGGAAAAGCAAATCCAGTGAAGGGCTGGGGAGTGGGGGGTGCATCGAGGGTTTAAGGGAATTAACTCTTGCAAGGGTTTTGAAAAGACCAAATCAAGGTCTTCTGCGCCCCTATTTTCTTAAATGTTTGCCTATTTTCAGTGAAATCTGGCATGTGTGGATGGTGCATGCCCGGCAGATTGCCAAGGACTGCACAGCAGCCTTTAAAGAAGAATTTAAATCCACTTTTATGCCGTTTTTTGCACTGTTTTTTATTCGATATATTAAGGCGCCATTTTGGAGCGATTTTGAAGCTCTCTGATTGGCTGATGGGCCCGAGTTTGAATTCTAAGGTCTTCTCTGATTGGCTGTTGGTATCCATTGTTGGTATCCAATCTGATTTCCTTAAAACTTCTCTGATTGGATAATTTCAGAGAGGGAAGAGATTTGATTGGCTGATGGGAAAGGGGGGAAATATCTGTTTATCTTTATTAACCTTTTACCACACAATGACGCGGCCTTTTAACACCCCAAAGGCTTATGAAAATAATCTGAGGAAAGGAGAAAATACAGGTTACCAGCATTTTCTCCTTTTCCCACAATGTTTTCCACCCTATCAAAGAAAAAATTTGATTTTGAGTTATTCTTACATCTTATTTTATCTTTTTGGCCTACTTGTAAATTTCTTCAAACAAGAACAAGATTTCTTTTATCGGAAAAAGTTTCCGCAACAGCAACCAGTTGCTTCTGAATTTTATATTTTCGCACAGCGGTTAAACATAAAATTGACTTTTGACTCGCGCGGTCATCCAAATTGGTTCAATGTTTTCATGACCCTGGTAAGAAAACAGGGAAAATTTTTGTTTACCTTTCTTTGATTTGAACAACAGGTATCAGTTGCCTCCAAAAGTGTGGAAGTTGATTTTACGATTTTATGCGCAGCACGTAACAGTCACGTATGGGTGAGATGGTCATCGTAACCAAATCAATGGCCCTAGTGAGAGAAAATGAAAAAGAAAAATCCCTATAATTGACTTAAGCAATAGTTGTCGTCTGCTATAAAATATTCCGTAAGTCGATTTTTCATGTTTTTGCGGATACGTAAGTGGCACCTGCGAGACAGTAGACAACCTAAATGGGTTTGTTGTCACAGTATAAAAAGATTGGAGAAAAAAAATTATAAAAAATTAAGTTCCCTCTATTTGACCTTCTAAGCAACAGGTGTCGTCTGCTATAAAATGCTCCACAAGTCGACTTTTCGCGTTTTTGCGATCACGTAACCTGCACCTATGAGACGGTAGTCAACGTAAATGGATTTGTCGTCACGGTATAAAGAGACTGGAGAAAAAATATACATTAAAAATTTAGTTCCTTTTGTTTGATTTATGCAATAATAAGCAGTTGCTACTGAAAGAGCCTTCAGTCTTTTTTTAGCCTCTTGTCGCATTATTTTTTTTTTTTTTTTTTCGCATGAGCGGAACTGGCACATATGAGACGGTAGTCAACGTAACTGGGTTTCTTGTTGCGGTTTGAAGAGATTAGAAAAATTACACTTCAGTTGCCTTTGTTTGATATATGAGTTTTCAGTCTTTTTTTAGCCACTTGTCACATTAATTTCAGGGTTTGTTTTTTACACTGTACATTGATCACTTTGGCTCATTGAAAGTTTCAATGTGCAGCATTTATTGTGGGCTGAGAGTTGGAAAAGCAAATCCAGTGAAGGGCTGGGGAGTGGGGGGTGCATCGAGGGTTTAAGGGAATTAACTCTTGCAAGGGTTTTGAAAAGACCAAATCAAGGTCTTCTGCGCCCCTATTTTCTTAAATGTTTGCCTATTTTCAGTGAAATCTGGCATGTGTGGATGGTGCATGCCCGGCAGATTGCCAAGGACTGCACAGCAGCCTTTAAAGAAGACTTTAAATCCACTTTTATGCCGTTTTTTGCACTGTTTTTTATTCGATATATTAAGGCGCCATTTTGGAGCGATTTTGAAGCTCTCTGATTGGCTGATGGGCCCGAGTTTGAATTCTTAGGTCTTCTCTGATTGGCTGTTGGTATCCATTGTTGGTATCCAATCTGATTTCCTTAAAGCTTCTCTGATTGGATAATTTCAGAGAGGGAAGAGATTTGATTGGCTGATGGGAAAGGGGGGGAAATATCTGTTTATCTTTATTAACCTTTTACCACACAATGACGCGGCCTTTTAACACCCCAAAGGCTTATGAAAATAATCTGAGGAAAGGAGAAAATACAGGTTACCAGCATTTTCTCCTTTTCCCACAATGTTTTCCACCCTATCAAAGAAAAAATTTGATTTTGAGTTATTCTTACATCTTATTTTATCTTTTTGGCCTACTTGTAAATTTCTTCAAACAAGAACAAGATTTCTTTTATCGGAAAAAGTTTCCGCAACAGCAACCAGTTGCTTCTGAATTTTATATTTTCGCACAGCGGTTAAACATAAAATTGACTTTTGACTCGCGCGGTCATCCAAATTGGTTCAATGTTTTCATGACCCTGGTAAGAAAACAGGGAAAATTTTTGTTTACCTTTCTTTGATTTGAACAACAGGTATCAGTTGCCTCCGAAAGTGTGGAAGTTGATTTTACGATTTTATGCGCAGCACGTAACAGTCACGTATGGGTGAGATGGTCATCGTAACCAAATCAATGGCCCTAGTGAGAGAAAATGAAAAAGAAAAATCCCTATAATTGACTTAAGCAATAGTTGTCGTCTGCTATAAAATATTCCGTAAGTCGATTTTTCATGTTTTTGCGGATACGTAAGTGGCACCTGCGAGACAGTAGACAACCTAAATGGGTTTGTTGTCACGGTATAAAAAGATTGGAGAAAAAAAATTATTAAAAATTAAGTTCCCTCTATTTGACCTTCTAAGCAACAGGTGTCGTCTGCTATAAAATGCTCCACAAGTCGATTTTTCGCGTTTTTGCAATTACGTAACCTGCACCTATGAGACGGTAGTCAACGTAAATGGATTTGTCGTCACGGTATAAAGAGACTGGAGAAAAAATATACATTAAAAATTTAGTTCCTTTTGTTTGATTTATGCAATAATAAGCAGTTGCTACTGAAAGAGCCTTCAGTCTTTTTTTAGCCACTTGTCGCATTATTTTTTTTTTTTTTTTTCGCATGAGTGGAACTGGCACATATGAGACGGTAGTCAACGTAACTGGGTTTCTTGTTGCGGTTTGAAGAGATTAGAAAAATTACACTTCAGTTGCCTTTGTTTGATATATGAGTTTTCAGTCTTTTTTTAGCCACTTGTCACATTAATTTCAGGGTTTGTTTTTTACACTGTACATTGATCACTTTGGCTCATTGAAAGTTTCAATGTGCAGCATTTATTGTGGGCTGAGAGTTGGAAAAGCAAATCCAGTGAAGGGCTGGGGAGTGGGGGGTGCATCGAGGGTTTAAGGGAATTAACTCTTGCAAGGGTTTTGAAAAGACCAAATCAAGGTCTTCTGCGCCCCTATTTTCTTAAATGTTTGCCTATTTTCAGTGAAATCTGGCATGTGTGGATGGTGCATGCCCGGCAGATTGCCAAGGACTGCACAGCAGCCTTTAAAGAAGACTTTAAATCCACTTTTATGCCGTTTTTTGCACTGTTTTTTATTCGATATATTAAGGCGCCATTTTGGAGCGATTTTGAAGCTCTCTGATTGGCTGATGGGCCCGAGTTTGAATTCTAAGGTCTTCTCTGATTGGCTGTTGGTATCCATTGTTGGTATCCAATCTGATTTCCTTAAAGCTTCTCTGATTGGATAATTTCAGAGAGGGAAGAGATTTGATTGGCTGATGGGAAAGGGGGGGAAATATCTGTTTATCTTTATTAACCTTTTACCACACAATGACGCGGCCTTTTAACACCCCAAAGGCTTATGAAAATAATCTGAGGAAAGGAGAAAATACAGGTTACCAGCATTTTCTCCTTTTCCCACAATGTTTTCCACCCTATCAAAGAAAAAATTTGATTTTGAGTTATTCTTACATCTTATTTTATCTTTTTGGCCTACTTGTAAATTTCTTCAAACAAGAACAAGATTTCTTTTATCGGAAAAAGTTTCCGCAACAGCAACCAGTTGCTTCTGAATTTTATATTTTCGCACAGCGGTTAAACATAAAATTGACTTTTGACTCGCGCGGTCATCCAAATTGGTTCAATGTTTTCATGACCCTGGTAAGAAAACAGGGAAAATTTTTGTTTACCTTTCTTTGATTTGAACAACAGGTATCAGTTGCCTCCGAAAGTGTGGAAGTTGATTTTACGATTTTATGCGCAGCACGTAACAGTCACGTATGGGTGAGATGGTCATCGTAACCAAATCAATGGCCCTAGTGAGAGAAAATGAAAAAGAAAAATCCCTATAATTGACTTAAGCAATAGTTGTCGTCTGCTATAAAATATTCCGTAAGTCGATTTTTCATGTTTTTGCGGATACGTAAGTGGCACCTGCGAGACAGTAGACAACCTAAATGGGTTTGTTGTCACGGTATAAAAAGATTGGAGAAAAAAAATTATAAAAAATTAAGTTCCCTCTATTTGACCTTCTAAGCAACAGGTGTCGTCTGCTATAAAATGCTCCACAAGTCGACTTTTCGCGTTTTTGCGATCACGTAACCTGCACCTATGAGACGGTAGTCAACGTAAATGGATTTGTCGTCACGGTATAAAGAGACTGGAGAAAAAATATACATTAAAAATTTAGTTCCTTTTGTTTGATTTATGCAATAATAAGCAGTTGCTACTGAAAGAGCCTTCAGTCTTTTTTTAGCCTCTTGTCGCATTATTTTTTTTTTTTTTTTTTCGCATGAGCGGAACTGGCACATATGAGACGGTAGTCAACGTAACTGGGTTTCTTGTTGCGGTTTGAAGAGATTAGAAAAATTACACTTCAGTTGCCTTTGTTTGATATATGAGTTTTCAGTCTTTTTTTAGCCACTTGTCACATTAATTTCAGGGTTTGTTTTTTACACTGTACATTGATCACTTTGGCTCATTGAAAGTTTCAATGTGCAGCATTTATTGTGGGCTGAGAGTTGGAAAAGCAAATCCAGTGAAGGGCTGGGGAGTGGGGGGTGCATCGAGGGTTTAAGGGAATTAACTCTTGCAAGGGTTTTGAAAAGACCAAATCAAGGTCTTCTGCGCCCCTATTTTCTTAAATGTTTGCCTATTTTCAGTGAAATCTGGCATGTGTGGATGGTGCATGCCCGGCAGATTGCCAAGGACTGCACAGCAGCCTTTAAAGAAGACTTTAAATCCACTTTTATGCCGTTTTTTGCACTGTTTTTTATTCGATATATTAAGGCGCCATTTTGGAGCGATTTTGAAGCTCTCTGATTGGCTGATGGGCCCGAGTTTGAATTCTAAGGTCTTCTCTGATTGGCTGTTGGTATCCATTGTTGGTATCCAATCTGATTTCCTTAAAGCTTCTCTGATTGGATAATTTCAGAGAGGGAAGAGATTTGATTGGCTGATGGGAAAGGGGGGGAAATATCTGTTTATCTTTATTAACCTTTTACCACACAATGACGCGGCCTTTTAACACCCCAAAGGCTTATGAAAATAATCTGAGGAAAGGAGAAAATATAGGTTACCAGCATGTTCTCCTTTTCCCACAATGTTTTCCACCCCATCAAAGAAAAAATTTGATTTTGAGTTATTCTTACATCTTATTTTATCTTTTTGGCCTACTTGTAAATTTCTTCAAACAAGAACAAGATTTCTTTTATCGGAAAAAGTTTCCGCAACAGCAACCAGTTGCTTCTGAATTTTATATTTTCGCACAGCGGTTAAACATAAAATTGACTTTTGACTCGCGCGGTCATCCAAATTGGTTCAATGTTTTCATGACCCTGGTAAGAAAACAGGGAAAATTTTTGTTTACCTTTCTTTGATTTGAACAACAGGTATCAGTTGCCTCCGAAAGTGTGGAAGTTGATTTTACGATTTTATGCGCAGCACGTAACAGTCACGTATGGGTGAGATGGTCATCGTAACCAAATCAATGGCCCTAGTGAGAGAAAATGAAAAAGAAAAATCCCTATAATTGACTTAAGCAATAGTTGTCGTCTGCTATAAAATATTCCGTAAGTCGATTTTTCATGTTTTTGCGGATACGTAAGTGGCACCTGCGAGACAGTAGACAACCTAAATGGGTTTGTTGTCACGGTATAAAAAGATTGGAGAAAAAAAATTATTAAAAATTAAGTTCCCTCTATTTGACCTTCTAAGCAACAGGTGTCGTCTGCTATAAAATGCTCCACAAGTCGATTTTTCGCGTTTTTGCGATTACGTAACCTGCACCTATGAGACGGTAGTCAACGTAAATGGATTTGTCGTCACGGTATAAAGAGACTGGAGAAAAAATATACATTAAAAATTTAGTTCCTTTTGTTTGATTTATGCAATAATAAGCAGTTGCTACTGAAAGAGCCTTCAGTCTTTTTTTAGCCACTTGTCGCATTATTTTTTTTTTTTTTTTTTCGCATGAGCGGAACTGGCACATATGAGACGGTAGTCAACGTAACTGGGTTTCTTGTTGCGGTTTGAAGAGATTAGAAAAATTACACTTCAGTTGCCTTTGTTTGATATATGAGTTTTCAGTCTTTTTTTAGCCACTTGTCACATTAATTTCAGGGTTTGTTTTTTACACTGTACATTGATCACTTTGGCTCATTGAAAGTTTCAATGTGCAGCATTTATTGTGGGCTGAGAGTTGGAAAAGCAAATCCAGTGAAGGGCTGGGGAGTGGGGGGTGCATCGAGGGTTTAAGGGAATTAACTCTTGCAAGGGTTTTGAAAAGACCAAATCAAGGTCTTCTGCGCCCCTATTTTCTTAAATGTTTGCCTATTTTCAGTGAAATCTGGCATGTGTGGATGGTGCATGCCCGGCAGATTGCCAAGGACTGCACAGCAGCCTTTAAAGAAGACTTTAAATCCACTTTTATGCCGTTTTTTGCACTGTTTTTTATTCGATATATTAAGGCGCCATTTTGGAGCGATTTTGAAGCTCTCTGATTGGCTGATGGGCCCGAGTTTGAATTCTAAGGTCTTCTCTGATTGGCTGTTGGTATCCATTGTTGGTATCCAATCTGATTTCCTTAAAGCTTCTCTGATTGGATAATTTCAGAGAGGGAAGAGATTTGATTGGCTGATGGGAAAGGGGGGGAAATATCTGTTTATCTTTATTAACCTTTTACCACACAATGACGCGGCCTTTTAACACCCCAAAGGCTTATGAAAATAATCTGAGGAAAGGAGAAAATACAGGTTACCAGCATTTTCTCCTTTTCCCACAATGTTTTCCACCCTATCAAAGAAAAAATTTGATTTTGAGTTATTCTTACATCTTATTTTATCTTTTTGGCCTACTTGTAAATTTCTTCAAACAAGAACAAGATTTCTTTTATCGGAAAAAGTTTCCGCAACAGCAACCAGTTGCTTCTGAATTTTATATTTTCGCACAGCGGTTAAACATAAAATTGACTTTTGACTCGCGCGGTCATCCAAATTGGTTCAATGTTTTCATGACCCTGGTAAGAAAACAGGGAAAATTTTTGTTTACCTTTCTTTGATTTGAACAACAGGTATCAGTTGCCTCCGAAAGTGTGGAAGTTGATTTTACGATTTTATGCGCAGCACGTAACAGTCACGTATGGGTGAGATGGTCATCGTAACCAAATCAATGGCCTTAGTGAGAGAAAATGAAAAAGAAAAATCCCTATAATTGACTTAAGCAATAGTTGTCGTCTGCTATAAAATATTCCGTAAGTCGATTTTTCATGTTTTTGCGGATACGTAAGTGGCACCTGCGAGACAGTAGACAACCTAAATGGGTTTGTTGTCACAGTATAAAAAGATTGGAGAAAAAAAATTATAAAAAATTAAGTTCCCTCTATTTGACCTTCTAAGCAACAGGTGTCGTCTGCTATAAAATGCTCCACAAGTCGACTTTTCGCGTTTTTGCGATCACGTAACCTGCACCTATGAGACGGTAGTCAACGTAAATGGATTTGTCGTCACGGTATAAAGAGACTGGAGAAAAAATATACATTAAAAATTTAGTTCCTTTTGTTTGATTTATGCAATAATAAGCAGTTGCTACTGAAAGAGCCTTCAGTCTTTTTTTAGCCACTTGTCGCATTATTTTTTTTTTTTTTTTTTCGCATGAGCGGAACTGGCACATATGAGACGGTAGTCAACGTAACTGGGTTTCTTGTTGCGGTTTGAAGAGATTAGAAAAATTACACTTCAGTTGCCTTTGTTTGATATATGAGTTTTCAGTCTTTTTTTAGCCACTTGTCACATTAATTTCAGGGTTTGTTTTTTACACTGTACATTGATCACTTTGGCTCATTGAAAGTTTCAATGTGCAGCATTTATTGTGGGCTGAGAGTTGGAAAAGCAAATCCAGTGAAGGGCTGGGGAGTGGGGGGTGCATCGAGGGTTTAAGGGAATTAACTCTTGCAAGGGTTTTGAAAAGACCAAATCAAGGTCTTCTGCGCCCCTATTTTCTTAAATGTTTGCCTATTTTCAGTGAAATCTGGCATGTGTGGATGGTGCATGCCCGGCAGATTGCCAAGGACTGCACAGCAGCCTTTAAAGAAGACTTTAAATCCACTTTTATGCCGTTTTTTGCACTGTTTTTTATTCGATATATTAAGGCGCCATTTTGGAGCGATTTTGAAGCTCTCTGATTGGCTGATGGGCCCGAGTTTGAATTCTTAGGTCTTCTCTGATTGGCTGTTGGTATCCATTGTTGGTATCCAATCTGATTTCCTTAAAGCTTCTCTGATTGGATAATTTCAGAGAGGGAAGAGATTTGATTGGCTGATGGGAAAGGGGGGGAAATATCTGTTTATCTTTATTAACCTTTTACCACACAATGACGCGGCCTTTTAACACCCCAAAGGCTTATGAAAATAATCTGAGGAAAGGAGAAAATACAGGTTACCAGCATTTTCTCCTTTTCCCACAATGTTTTCCACCCTATCAAAGAAAAAATTTGATTTTGAGTTATTCTTACATCTTATTTTATCTTTTTGGCCTACTTGTAAATTTCTTCAAACAAGAACAAGATTTCTTTTATCGGAAAAAGTTTCCGCAACAGCAACCAGTTGCTTCTGAATTTTATATTTTCGCACAGCGGTTAAACATAAAATTGACTTTTGACTCGCGCGGTCATCCAAATTGGTTCAATGTTTTCATGACCCTGGTAAGAAAACAGGGAAAATTTTTGTTTACCTTTCTTTGATTTGAACAACAGGTATCAGTTGCCTCCGAAAGTGTGGAAGTTGATTTTACGATTTTATGCGCAGCACGTAACAGTCACGTATGGGTGAGATGGTCATCGTAACCAAATCAATGGCCCTAGTGAGAGAAAATGAAAAAGAAAAATCCCTATAATTGACTTAAGCAATAGTTGTCGTCTGCTATAAAATATTCCGTAAGTCGATTTTTCATGTTTTTGCGGATACGTAAGTGGCACCTGCGAGACAGTAGACAACCTAAATGGGTTTGTTGTCACGGTATAAAAAGATTGGAGAAAAAAAATTATTAAAAATTAAGTTCCCTCTATTTGACCTTCTAAGCAACAGGTGTCGTCTGCTATAAAATGCTCCACAAGTCGATTTTTCGCGTTTTTGCAATTACGTAACCTGCACCTATGAGACGGTAGTCAACGTAAATGGATTTGTCGTCACGGTATAAAGAGACTGGAGAAAAAATATACATTAAAAATTTAGTTCCTTTTGTTTGATTTATGCAATAATAAGCAGTTGCTACTGAAAGAGCCTTCAGTCTTTTTTTAGCCACTTGTCGCATTATTTTTTTTTTTTTTTTTCGCATGAGCGGAACTGGCACATATGAGACGGTAGTCAACGTAACTGGGTTTCTTGTTGCGGTTTGAAGAGATTAGAAAAATTACACTTCAGTTGCCTTTGTTTGATATATGAGTTTTCAGTCTTTTTTTAGCCACTTGTCACATTAATTTCAGGGTTTGTTTTTTACACTGTACATTGATCACTTTGGCTCATTGAAAGTTTCAATGTGCAGCATTTATTGTGGGCTGAGAGTTGGAAAAGCAAATCCAGTGAAGGGCTGGGGAGTGGGGGGTGCATCGAGGGTTTAAGGGAATTAACTCTTGCAAGGGTTTTGAAAAGACCAAATCAAGGTCTTCTGCGCCCCTATTTTCTTAAATGTTTGCCTATTTTCAGTGAAATCTGGCATGTGTGGATGGTGCATGCCCGGCAGATTGCCAAGGACTGCACAGCAGCCTTTAAAGAAGACTTTAAATCCACTTTTATGCCGTTTTTTGCACTGTTTTTTATTCGATATATTAAGGCGCCATTTTGGAGCGATTTTGAAGCTCTCTGATTGGCTGATGGGCCCGAGTTTGAATTCTAAGGTCTTCTCTGATTGGCTGTTGGTATCCATTGTTGGTATCCAATCTGATTTCCTTAAAGCTTCTCTGATTGGATAATTTCAGAGAGGGAAGAGATTTGATTGGCTGATGGGAAAGGGGGGGGAAATATCTGTTTATCTTTATTAACCTTTTACCACACAATGACGCGGCCTTTTAACACCCCAAAGGCTTATGAAAATAATCTGAGGAAAGGAGAAAATACAGGTTACCAGCATTTTCTCCTTTTCCCACAATGTTTTCCACCCTATCAAAGAAAAAATTTGATTTTGAGTTATTCTTACATCTTATTTTATCTTTTTGGCCTACTTGTAAATTTCTTCAAACAAGAACAAGATTTCTTTTATCGGAAAAAGTTTCCGCAACAGCAACCAGTTGCTTCTGAATTTTATATTTTCGCACAGCGGTTAAACATAAAATTGACTTTTGACTCGCGCGGTCATCCAAATTGGTTCAATGTTTTCATGACCCTGGTAAGAAAACAGGGAAAATTTTTGTTTACCTTTCTTTGATTTGAACAACAGGTATCAGTTGCCTCCGAAAGTGTGGAAGTTGATTTTACGATTTTATGCGCAGCACGTAACAGTCACGTATGGGTGAGATGGTCATCGTAACCAAATCAATGGCCCTAGTGAGAGAAAATGAAAAAGAAAAATCCCTATAATTGACTTAAGCAATAGTTGTCGTCTGCTATAAAATATTCCGTAAGTCGATTTTTCATGTTTTTGCGGATACGTAAGTGGCACCTGCGAGACAGTAGACAACCTAAATGGGTTTGTTGTCACGGTATAAAAAGATTGGAGAAAAAAAATTATAAAAAATTAAGTTCCCTCTATTTGACCTTCTAAGCAACAGGTGTCGTCTGCTATAAAATGCTCCACAACTCGACTTTTCGCGTTTTTGCGATCACGTAACCTGCACCTATGAGACGGTAGTCAACGTAAATGGATTTGTCGTCACGGTATAAAGAGACTGGAGAAAAAATATACATTAAAAATTTAGTTCCTTTTGTTTGATTTATGCAATAATAAGCAGTTGCTACTGAAAGAGCCTTCAGTCTTTTTTTAGCCTCTTGTCGCATTATTTTTTTTTTTTTTTTTTCGCATGAGCGGAACTGGCACATATGAGACGGTAGTCAACGTAACTGGGTTTCTTGTTGCGGTTTGAAGAGATTAGAAAAATTACACTTCAGTTGCCTTTGTTTGATATATGAGTTTTCAGTCTTTTTTTAGCCACTTGTCACATTAATTTCAGGGTTTGTTTTTTACACTGTACATTGATCACTTTGGCTCATTGAAAGTTTCAATGTGCAGCATTTATTGTGGGCTGAGAGTTGGAAAAGCAAATCCAGTGAAGGGCTGGGGAGTGGGGGGTGCATCGAGGGTTTAAGGGAATTAACTCTTGCAAGGGTTTTGAAAAGACCAAATCAAGGTCTTCTGCGCCCCTATTTTCTTAAATGTTTGCCTATTTTCAGTGAAATCTGGCATGTGTGGATGGTGCATGCCCGGCAGATTGCCAAGGACTGCACAGCAGCCTTTAAAGAAGACTTTAAATCCACTTTTATGCCGTTTTTTGCACTGTTTTTTATTCGATATATTAAGGCGCCATTTTGGAGCGATTTTGAAGCTCTCTGATTGGCTGATGGGCCCGAGTTTGAATTCTAAGGTCTTCTCTGATTGGCTGTTGGTATCCATTGTTGGTATCCAATCTGATTTCCTTAAAGCTTCTCTGATTGGATAATTTCAGAGAGGGAAGAGATTTGATTGGCTGATGGGAAAGGGGGGGAAATATCTGTTTATCTTTATTAACCTTTTACCACACAATGACGCGGCCTTTTAACACCCCAAAGGCTTATGAAAATAATCTGAGGAAAGGAGAAAATATAGGTTACCAGCATGTTCTCCTTTTCCCACAATGTTGTCCACCCCATCAAAGAAAAAATTTGATTTTGAGTTATTCTTACATCTTATTTTATCTTTTTGGCCTACTTGTAAATTTCTTCAAACAAGAACAAGATTTCTTTTATCGGAAAAAGTTTCCGCAACAGCAACCAGTTGCTTCTGAATTTTATATTTTCGCACAGCGGTTAAACATAAAATTGACTTTTGACTCGCGCGGTCATCCAAATTGGTTCAATGTTTTCATGACCCTGGTAAGAAAACAGGGAAAATTTTTGTTTACCTTTCTTTGATTTGAACAACAGGTATCAGTTGCCTCCGAAAGTGTGGAAGTTGATTTTACGATTTTATGCGCAGCACGTAACAGTCACGTATGGGTGAGATGGTCATCGTAACCAAATCAATGGCCCTAGTGAGAGAAAATGAAAAAGAAAAATCCCTATAATTGACTTAAGCAATAGTTGTCGTCTGCTATAAAATATTCCGTAAGTCGATTTTTCATGTTTTTGCGGATACGTAAGTGGCACCTGCGAGACAGTAGACAACCTAAATGGGTTTGTTGTCACGGTATAAAAAGATTGGAGAAAAAAAATTATTAAAAATTAAGTTCCCTCTATTTGACCTTCTAAGCAACAGGTGTCGTCTGCTATAAAATGCTCCACAAGTCGATTTTTCGCGTTTTTGCGATTACGTAACCTGCACCTATGAGACGGTAGTCAACGTAAATGGATTTGTCGTCACGGTATAAAGAGACTGGAGAAAAAATATACATTAAAAATTTAGTTCCTTTTGTTTGATTTATGCAATAATAAGCAGTTGCTACTGAAAGAGCCTTCAGTCTTTTTTTAGCCACTTGTCGCATTATTTATTTTTTTTTTTTTTCGCATGAGCGGAACTGGCACATATGAGACGGTAGTCAACGTAACTGGGTTTCTTGTTGCGGTTTGAAGAGATTAGAAAAATTACACTTCAGTTGCCTTTGTTTGATATATGAGTTTTCAGTCTTTTTTTAGCCACTTGTCACATTAATTTCAGGGTTTGTTTTTTACACTGTACATTGATCACTTTGGCTCATTGAAAGTTTCAATGTGCAGCATTTATTGTGGGCTGAGAGTTGGAAAAGCAAATCCAGTGAAGGGCTGGGGAGTGGGGGGTGCATCGAGGGTTTAAGGGAATTAACTCTTGCAAGGGTTTTGAAAAGACCAAATCAAGGTCTTCTGCGCCCCTATTTTCTTAAATGTTTGCCTATTTTCAGTGAAATCTGGCATGTGTGGATGGTGCATGCCCGGCAGATTGCCAAGGACTGCACAGCAGCCTTTAAAGAAGACTTTAAATCCACTTTTATGCCGTTTTTTGCACTGTTTTTTATTCGATATATTAAGGCGCCATTTTGGAGCGATTTTGAAGCTCTCTGATTGGCTGATGGGCCCGAGTTTGAATTCTAAGGTCTTCTCTGATTGGCTGTTGGTATCCATTGTTGGTATCCAATCTGATTTCCTTAAAGCTTCTCTGATTGGATAATTTCAGAGAGGGAAGAGATTTGATTGGCTGATGGGAAAGGGGGGGGAAATATCTGTTTATCTTTATTAACCTTTTACCACACAATGACGCGGCCTTTTAACACCCCAAAGGCTTATGAAAATAATCTGAGGAAAGGAGAAAATACAGGTTACCAGCATTTTCTCCTTTTCCCACAATGTTTTCCACCCTATCAAAGAAAAAATTTGATTTTGAGTTATTCTTACATCTTATTTTATCTTTTTGGCCTACTTGTAAATTTCTTCAAACAAGAACAAGATTTCTTTTATCGGAAAAAGTTTCCGCAACAGCAACCAGTTGCTTCTGAATTTTATATTTTCGCACAGCGGTTAAACATAAAATTGACTTTTGACTCGCGCGGTCATCCAAATTGGTTCAATGTTTTCATGACCCTGGTAAGAAAACAGGGAAAATTTTTGTTTACCTTTCTTTGATTTGAACAACAGGTATCAGTTGCCTCCGAAAGTGTGGAAGTTGATTTTACGATTTTATGCGCAGCACGTAACAGTCACGTATGGGTGAGATGGTCATCATAACCAAATCAATGGCCCTAGTGAGAGAAAATGAAAAAGAAAAATCCCTATAATTGACTTAAGCAATAGTTGTCGTCTGCTATAAAATATTCCGTAAGTCGATTTTTCATGTTTTTGCGGATACGTAAGTGGCACCTGCGAGACAGTAGACAACCTAAATGGGTTTGTTGTCACGGTATAAAAAGATTGGAGAAAAAAAATTATTAAAAATTAAGTTCCCTCTATTTGACCTTCTAAGCAACAGGTGTCGTCTGCTATAAAATGCTCCACAAGTCGATTTTTCGCGTTTTTGCGATTACGTAACCTGCACCTATGAGACGGTAGTCAACGTAAATGGATTTGTCGTCACGGTATAAAGAGACTGGAGAAAAAATATACATTAAAAATTTAGTTCCTTTTGTTTGATTTATGCAATAATAAGCAGTTGCTACTGAAAGAGCCTTCAGTCTTTTTTTAGCCACTTGTCGCATTATTTTTTTTTTTTTTTTTTCGCATGAGCGGAACTGGCACATATGAGACGGTAGTCAACGTAACTGGGTTTCTTGTTGCGGTTTGAAGAGATTAGAAAAATTACACTTCAGTTGCCTTTGTTTGATATATGAGTTTTCAGTCTTTTTTTAGCCACTTGTCACATTAATTTCAGGGTTTGTTTTTTACACTGTACATTGATCACTTTGGCTCATTGAAAGTTTCAATGTGCAGCATTTATTGTGGGCTGAGAGTTGGAAAAGCAAATCCAGTGAAGGGCTGGGGAGTGGGGGGTGCATCGAGGGTTTAAGGGAATTAACTCTTGCAAGGGTTTTGAAAAGACCAAATCAAGGTCTTCTGCGCCCCTATTTTCTTAAATGTTTGCCTATTTTCAGTGAAATCTGGCATGTGTGGATGGTGCATGCCCGGCAGATTGCCAAGGACTGCACAGCAGCCTTTAAAGAAGACTTTAAATCCACTTTTATGCCGTTTTTTGCACTGTTTTTTATTCGATATATTAAGGCGCCATTTTGGAGCGATTTTGAAGCTCTCTGATTGGCTGATGGGCCCGAGTTTGAATTCTAAGGTCTTCTCTGATTGGCTGTTGGTATCCATTGTTGGTATCCAATCTGATTTCCTTAAAGCTTCTCTGATTGGATAATTTCAGAGAGGGAAGAGATTTGATTGGCTGATGGGAAAGGGGGGGAAATATCTGTTTATCTTTATTAACCTTTTACCACACAATGACGCGGCCTTTTAACACCCCAAAGGCTTATGAAAATAATCTGAGGAAAGGAGAAAATACAGGTTACCAGCATTTTCTCCTTTTCCCACAATGTTTTCCACCCTATCAAAGAAAAAATTTGATTTTGAGTTATTCTTACATCTTATTTTATCTTTTTGGCCTACTTGTAAATTTCTTCAAACAAGAACAAGATTTCTTTTATCGGAAAAAGTTTACGCAACAGCAACCAGTTGCTTCTGAATTTTATATTTTCGCACAGCGGTTAAACATAAAATTGACTTTTGACTCGCGCGGTCATCCAAATTGGTTCAATGTTTTCATGACCCTGGTAAGAAAACAGGGAAAATTTTTGTTTACCTTTCTTTGATTTGAACAACAGGTATCAGTTGCCTCCGAAAGTGTGGAAGTTGATTTTACGATTTTATGCGCAGCACGTAACAGTCACGTATGGGTGAGATGGTCATCGTAACCAAATCAATGGCCCTAGTGAGAGAAAATGAAAAAGAAAAATCCCTATAATTGACTTAAGCAATAGTTGTCGTCTGCTATAAAATATTCCGTAAGTCGATTTTTCATGTTTTTGCGGATACGTAAGTGGCACCTGCGAGACAGTAGACAACCTAAATGGGTTTGTTGTCACGGTATAAAAAGATTGGAGAAAAAAAATTATTAAAAATTAAGTTCCCTCTATTTGACCTTCTAAGCAACAGGTGTCGTCTGCTATAAAATGCTCCACAAGTCGATTTTTCGCGTTTTTGCGATTACGTAACCTGCACCTATGAGACGGTAGTCAACGTAAATGGATTTGTCGTCACGGTATAAAGAGACTGGAGAAAAAATATACATTAAAAATTTAGTTCCTTTTGTTTGATTTATGCAATAATAAGCAGTTGCTACTGAAAGAGCCTTCAGTCTTTTTTTAGCCACTTGTCGCATTATTTTTTTTTTTTTTTTTTCGCATGAGCGGAACTGGCACATATGAGACGGTAGTCAACGTAACTGGGTTTCTTGTTGCGGTTTGAAGAGATTAGAAAAATTACACTTCAGTTGCCTTTGTTTGATATATGAGTTTTCAGTCTTTTTTTAGCCACTTGTCACATTAATTTCAGGGTTTGTTTTTTACACTGTACATTGATCACTTTGGCTCATTGAAAGTTTCAATGTGCAGCATTTATTGTGGGCTGAGAGTTGGAAAAGCAAATCCAGTGAAGGGCTGGGGAGTGGGGGGTGCATCGAGGGTTTAAGGGAATTAACTCTTGCAAGGGTTTTGAAAAGACCAAATCAAGGTCTTCTGCGCCCCTATTTTCTTAAATGTTTGCCTATTTTCAGTGAAATCTGGCATGTGTGGATGGTGCATGCCCGGCAGATTGCCAAGGACTGCACAGCAGCCTTTAAAGAAGACTTTAAATCCACTTTTATGCCGTTTTTTGCACTGTTTTTTATTCGATATATTAAGGCGCCATTTTGGAGCGATTTTGAAGCTCTCTGATTGGCTGATGGGCCCGAGTTTGAATTCTAAGGTCTTCTCTGATTGGCTGTTGGTATCCATTGTTGGTATCCAATCTGATTTCCTTAAAGCTTCTCTGATTGGATAATTTCAGAGAGGGAAGAGATTTGATTGGCTGATGGGAAAGGGGGGGAAATATCTGTTTATCTTTATTAACCTTTTACCACACAATGACGCGGCCTTTTAACACCCCAAAGGCTTATGAAAATAATCTGAGGAAAGGAGAAAATACAGGTTACCAGCATTTTCTCCTTTTCCCACAATGTTTTCCACCCTATCAAAGAAAAAATTTGATTTTGAGTTATTCTTACATCTTATTTTATCTTTTTGGCCTACTTGTAAATTTCTTCAAACAAGAACAAGATTTCTTTTATCGGAAAAAGTTTCCGCAACAGCAACCAGTTGCTTCTGAATTTTATATTTTCGCACAGCGGTTAAACATAAAATTGACTTTTGACTCGCGCGGTCATCCAAATTGGTTCAATGTTTTCATGACCCTGGTAAGAAAACAGGGAAAATTTTTGTTTACCTTTCTTTGATTTGAACAACAGGTATCAGTTGCCTCCGAAAGTGTGGAAGTTGATTTTACGATTTTATGCGCAGCACGTAACAGTCACGTATGGGTGAGATGGTCATCGTAACCAAATCAATGGCCCTAGTGAGAGAAAATGAAAAAGAAAAATCCCTATAATTGACTTAAGCAATAGTTGTCGTCTGCTATAAAATATTCCGTAAGTCGATTTTTCATGTTTTTGCGGATACGTAAGTGGCACCTGCGAGACAGTAGACAACCTAAATGGGTTTGTTGTCACGGTATAAAAAGATTGGAGAAAAAAAATTATTAAAAATTAAGTTCCCTCTATTTGACCTTCTAAGCAACAGGTGTCGTCTGCTATAAAATGCTCCACAAGTCGATTTTTCGCGTTTTTGCGATTACGTAACCTGCACCTATGAGACGGTAGTCAACGTAAATGGATTTGTCGTCACGGTATAAAGAGACTGGAGAAAAAATATACATTAAAAATTTAGTTCCTTTTGTTTGATTTATGCAATAATAAGCAGTTGCTACTGAAAGAGCCTTCAGTCTTTTTTTAGCCACTTGTCGCATTATTTTTTTTTTTTTTTTTCGCATGAGCGGAACTGGCACATATGAGACGGTAGTCAACGTAACTGGGTTTCTTGTTGCGGTTTGAAGAGATTAGAAAAATTACACTTCAGTTGCCTTTGTTTGATATATGAGTTTTCAGTCTTTTTTTAGCCACTTGTCACATTAATTTCAGGGTTTGTTTTTTACACTGTACATTGATCACTTTGGCTCATTGAAAGTTTCAATGTGCAGCATTTATTGTGGGCTGAGAGTTGGAAAAGCAAATCCAGTGAAGGGCTGGGGAGTGGGGGGTGCATCGAGGGTTTAAGGGAATTAACTCTTGCAAGGGTTTTGAAAAGACCAAATCAAGGTCTTCTGCGCCCCTATTTTCTTAAATGTTTGCCTATTTTCAGTGAAATCTGGCATGTGTGGATGGTGCATGCCCGGCAGATTGCCAAGGACTGCACAGCAGCCTTTAAAGAAGACTTTAAATCCACTTTTATGCCGTTTTTTGCACTGTTTTTTATTCGATATATTAAGGCGCCATTTTGGAGCGATTTTGAAGCTCTCTGATTGGCTGATGGGCCCGAGTTTGAATTCTAAGGTCTTCTCTGATTGGCTGTTGGTATCCATTGTTGGTATCCAATCTGATTTCCTTAAAGCTTCTCTGATTGGATAATTTCAGAGAGGGAAGAGATTTGATTGGCTGATGGGAAAGGGGGGGAAATATCTGTTTATCTTTATTAACCTTTTACCACACAATGACGCGGCCTTTTAACACCCCAAAGGCTTATGAAAATAATCTGAGGAAAGGAGAAAATACAGGTTACCAGCATTTTCTCCTTTTCCCACAATGTTTTCCACCCTATCAAAGAAAAAATTTGATTTTGAGTTATTCTTACATCTTATTTTATCTTTTTGGCCTACTTGTAAATTTCTTCAAACAAGAACAAGATTTCTTTTATCGGAAAAAGTTTCCGCAACAGCAACCAGTTGCTTCTGAATTTTATATTTTCGCACAGCGGTTAAACATAAAATTGACTTTTGACTCGCGCGGTCATCCAAATTGGTTCAATGTTTTCATGACCCTGGTAAGAAAACAGGGAAAATTTTTGTTTACCTTTCTTTGATTTGAACAACAGGTATCAGTTGCCTCCGAAAGTGTGGAAGTTGATTTTACGATTTTATGCGCAGCACGTAACAGTCACGTATGGGTGAGATGGTCATCGTAACCAAATCAATGGCCCTAGTGAGAGAAAATGAAAAAGAAAAATCCCTATAATTGACTTAAGCAATAGTTGTCGTCTGCTATAAAATATTCCGTAAGTCGATTTTTCATGTTTTTGCAGATACGTAAGTGGCACCTGCGAGACAGTAGACAACCTAAATGGGTTTGTTGTCACGGTATAAAAAGATTGGAGAAAAAAAATTATTAAAAATTAAGTTCCCTCTATTTGACCTTCTAAGCAACAGGTGTCGTCTGCTATAAAATGCTCCACAAGTCGATTTTTCGCGTTTTTGCGATTACGTAACCTGCACCTATGAGACGGTAGTCAATGTAAATGGATTTGTCGTCACGGTATAAAGAGACTGGAGAAAAAATATACATTAAAAATTTAGTTCCTTTTGTTTGATTTATGCAATAATAAGCAGTTGCTACTGAAAGAGCCTTCAGTCTTTTTTTAGCCACTTGTCGCATTATTTTCTTTTTTTTTTTTTCGCATGAGCGGAACTGGCACATATGAGACGGTAGTCAACGTAACTGGGTTTCTTGTTGCGGTTTGAAGAGATTAGAAAAATTACACTTCAGTTGCCTTTGTTTGATATATGAGTTTTCAGTCTTTTTTTAGCCACTTGTCACATTAATTTCAGGGTTTGTTTTTTACACTGTACATTGATCACTTTGGCTCATTGAAAGTTTCAATGTGCAGCATTTATTGTGGGCTGAGAGTTGGAAAAGCAAATCCAGTGAAGGGCTGGGGAGTGGGGGGTGCATCGAGGGTTTAAGGGAATTAACTCTTGCAAGGGTTTTGAAAAGACCAAATCAAGGTCTTCTGCGCCCCTATTTTCTTAAATGTTTGCCTATTTTCAGTGAAATCTGGCATGTGTGGATGGTGCATGCCCGGCAGATTGCCAAGGACTGCACAGCAGCCTTTAAAGAAGACTTTAAATCCACTTTTATGCCGTTTTTTGCACTGTTTTTTATTCGATATATTAAGGCGCCATTTTGGAGCGATTTTGAAGCTCTCTGATTGGCTGATGGGCCCGAGTTTGAATTCTAAGGTCTTCTCTGATTGGCTGTTGGTATCCATTGTTGGTATCCAATCTGATTTCCTTAAAGCTTCTCTGATTGGATAATTTCAGAGAGGGAAGAGATTTGATTGGCTGATGGGAAAGGGGGGGGAAATATCTGTTTATCTTTATTAACCTTTTACCACACAATGACGCGGCCTTTTAACACCCCAAAGGCTTATGAAAATAATCTGAGGAAAGGAGAAAATACAGGTTACCAGCATTTTCTCCTTTTCCCACAATGTTTTCCACCCTATCAAAGATAAAATTTGATTTTGAGTTATTCTTACATCTTATTTTATCTTTTTGGCCTACTTGTAAATTTCTTCAAACAAGAACAAGATTTCTTTTATCGGAAAAAGTTTACGCAACAGCAACCAGTTGCTTCTGAATTTTATATTTTCGCACAGCGGTTAAACATAAAATTGACTTTTGACTCGCGCGGTCATCCAAATTGGTTCAATGTTTTCATGACCCTGGTAAGAAAACAGGGAAAATTTTTGTTTACCTTTCTTTGATTTGAACAACAGGTATCAGTTGCCTCCGAAAGTGTGGAAGTTGATTTTACGATTTTATGCGCAGCACGTAACAGTCACGTATGGGTGAGATGGTCATCGTAACCAAATCAATGGCCCTAGTGAGAGAAAATGAAAAAGAAAAATCCCTATAATTGACTTAAGCAATAGTTGTCGTCTGCTATAAAATATTCCGTAAGTCGATTTTTCATGTTTTTGCGGATACGTAAGTGGCACCTGCGAGACAGTAGACAACCTAAATGGGTTTGTTGTCACGGTATAAAAAGATTGGAGAAAAAAAAAAATTAAAAATTAAGTTCCCTCTATTTGACCTTCTAAGCAACAGGTGTCGTCTGCTATAAAATGCTCCACAAGTCGATTTTTCGCGTTTTTGCGATTACGTAACCTGCACCTATGAGACGGTAGTCAACGTAAATGGATTTGTCGTCACGGTATAAAGAGACTGGAGAAAAAATATACATTAAAAATTTAGTTCCTTTTGTTTGATTTATGCAATAATAAGCAGTTGCTACTGAAAGAGCCTTCAGTCTTTTTTTAGCCACTTGTCGCATTATTTTTTTTTTTTTTTTTTTCGCATGAGCGGAACTGGCACATATGAGACAGTAGTCAACGTAACTGGGTTTCTTGTTGCGGTTTGAAGAGATTAGAAAAATTACACTTCAGTTGCCTTTGTTTGATATATGAGTTTTCAGTCTTTTTTTAGCCACTTGTCACATTAATTTCAGGGTTTGTTTTTTACACTGTACATTGATCACTTTGGCTCATTGAAAGTTTCAATGTGCAGCATTTATTGTGGGCTGAGAGTTGGAAAAGCAAATCCAGTGAAGGGCTGGGGAGTGGGGGGTGCATCGAGGGTTTAAGGGAATTAACTCTTGCAAGGGTTTTGAAAAGACCAAATCAAGGTCTTCTGCGCCCCTATTTTCTTAAATGTTTGCCTATTTTCAGTGAAATCTGGCATGTGTGGATGGTGCATGCCCGGCAGATTGCCAAGGACTGCACAGCAGCCTTTAAAGAAGACTTTAAATCCACTTTTATGCCGTTTTTTGCACTGTTTTTTATTCGATATATTAAGGCGCCATTTTGGAGCGATTTTGAAGCTCTCTGATTGGCTGATGGGCCCGAGTTTGAATTCTAAGGTCTTCTCTGATTGGCTGTTGGTATCCATTGTTGGTATCCAATCTGATTTCCTTAAAGCTTCTCTGATTGGATAATTTCAGAGAGGGAAGAGATTTGATTGGCTGATGGGAAAGGGGGGGAAATATCTGTTTATCTTTATTAACCTTTTACCACACAATGACGCGGCCTTTTAACACCCCAAAGGCTTATGAAAATAATCTGAGGAAAGGAGAAAATACAGGTTACCAGCATTTTCTCCTTTTCCCACAATGTTTTCCACCCTATCAAAGAAAAAATTTGATTTTGAGTTATTCTTACATCTTATTTTATCTTTTTGGCCTACTTGTAAATTTCTTCAAACAAGAACAAGATTTCTTTTATCGGAAAAAGTTTCCGCAACAGCAACCAGTTGCTTCTGAATTTTATATTTTCGCACAGCGGTTAAACATAAAATTGACTTTTGACTCGCGCGGTCATCCAAATTGGTTCAATGTTTTCATGACCCTGGTAAGAAAACAGGGAAAATTTTTGTTTACCTTTCTTTGATTTGAACAACAGGTATCAGTTGCCTCCGAAAGTGTGGAAGTTGATTTTACGATTTTATGCGCAGCACGTAACAGTCACGTATGGGTGAGATGGTCATCGTAACCAAATCAATGGCCCTAGTGAGAGAAAATGAAAAAGAAAAATCCCTATAATTGACTTAAGCAATAGTTGTCGTCTGCTATAAAATATTCCGTAAGTCGATTTTTCATGTTTTTGCGGATACGTAAGTGGCACCTGCGAGACAGTAGACAACCTAAATGGGTTTGTTGTCACGGTATAAAAAGATTGGAGAAAAAAAATTATTAAAAATTAAGTTCCCTCTATTTGACCTTCTAAGCAACAGGTGTCGTCTGCTATAAAATGCTCCACAAGTCGATTTTTCGCGTTTTTGCGATTACGTAACCTGCACCTATGAGACGGTAGTCAACGTAAATGGATTTGTCGTCACGGTATAAAGAGACTGGAGAAAAAATATACATTAAAAATTTAGTTCCTTTTGTTTGATTTATGCAATAATAAGCAGTTGCTACTGAAAGAGCCTTCAGTCTTTTTTTAGCCACTTGTCGCATTATTTTTTTTTTTTTTTTTTTCGCATGAGCGGAACTGGCACATATGAGACGGTAGACAACGTAACTGGGTTTCTTGTTGCGGTTTGAAGAGATTAGAAAAATTACACTTCAGTTGCCTTTGTTTGATATATGAGTTTTCAGTCTTTTTTTAGCCACTTGTCACATTAATTTCAGGGTTTGTTTTTTACACTGTACATTGATCACTTTGGCTCATTGAAAGTTTCAATGTGCAGCATTTATTGTGGGCTGAGAGTTGGAAAAGCAAATCCAGTGAAGGGCTGGGGAGTGGGGTGTGCATCGAGGGTTTAAGGGAATTAACTCTTGCAAGGGTTTTGAAAAGACCAAATCAAGGTCTTCTGCGCCCCTATTTTCTTAAATGTTTGCCTATTTTCAGTGAAATCTGGCATGTGTGGATGGTGCATGCCCGGCAGATTGCCAAGGACTGCACAGCAGCCTTTAAAGAAGACTTTAAATCCACTTTTATGCCGTTTTTTGCACTGTTTTTTATTCGATATATTAAGGCGCCATTTTGGAGCGATTTTGAAGCTCTCTGATTGGCTGATGGGCCCGAGTTTGAATTCTAAGGTCTTCTCTGATTGGCTGTTGGTATCCATTGTTGGTATCCAATCTGATTTCCTTAAAGCTTCTCTGATTGGATAATTTCAGAGAGGGAAGAGATTTGATTGGCTGATGGGAAAGGGGGGGAAATATCTGTTTATCTTTATTAACCTTTTACCACACAATGACGCGGCCTTTTAACACCCCAAAGGCTTATGAAAATAATCTGAGGAAAGGAGAAAATACAGGTTACCAGCATTTTCTCCTTTTCCCACAATGTTTTCCACCCTATCAAAGAAAAAATTTGATTTTGAGTTATTCTTACATCTTATTTTATCTTTTTGGCCTACTTGTAAATTTCTTCAAACAAGAACAAGATTTCTTTTATCGGAAAAAGTTTACGCAACAGCAACCAGTTGCTTCTGAATTTTATATTTTCGCACAGCGGTTAAACATAAAATTGACTTTTGACTCGCGCGGTCATCCAAATTGGTTCAATGTTTTCATGACCCTGGTAAGAAAACAGGGAAAATTTTTGTTTACCTTTCTTTGATTTGAACAACAGGTATCAGTTGCCTCCGAAAGTGTGGAAGTTGATTTTACGATTTTATGCGCAGCACGTAACAGTCACGTATGGGTGAGATGGTCATCGTAACCAAATCAATGGCCCTAGTGAGAGAAAATGAAAAAGAAAAATCCCTATAATTGACTTAAGCAATAGTTGTCGTCTGCTATAAAATATTCCGTAAGTCGATTTTTCATGTTTTTGCGGATACGTAAGTGGCACCTGCGAGACAGTAGACAACCTAAATGGGTTTGTTGTCACGGTATAAAAAGATTGGAGAAAAAAAATTATTAAAAATTAAGTTCCCTCTATTTGACCTTCTAAGCAACAGGTGTCGTCTGCTATAAAATGCTCCACAAGTCGATTTTTCGCGTTTTTGCGATTACGTAACCTGCACCTATGAGACGGTAGTCAACGTAAATGGATTTGTCGTCACGGTATAAAGAGACTGGAGAAAAAATATACATTAAAAATTTAGTTCCTTTTGTTTGATTTATGCAATAATAAGCAGTTGCTACTGAAAGAGCCTTCAGTCTTTTTTTAGCCAATTGTCGCATTATTTTTTTTTTTTTTTTTTTCGCATGAGCGGAACTGGCACATATGAGACGGTAGTCAACGTAACTGGGTTTCTTGTTGCGGTTTGAAGAGATTAGAAAAATTACACTTCAGTTGCCTTTGTTTGATATATGAGTTTTCAGTCTTTTTTTAGCCACTTGTCACATTAATTTCAGGGTTTGTTTTTTACACTGTACATTGATCACTTTGGCTCATTGAAAGTTTCAATGTGCAGCATTTATTGTGGGCTGAGAGTTGGAAAAGCAAAGCCAGTGAAGGGCTGGGGAGTGGGGGGTGCATCGAGGGTTTAAGGGAATTAACTCTTGCAAGGGTTTTGAAAAGACCAAATCAAGGTCTTCTGCGCCCCTATTTTCTTAAATGTTTGCCTATTTTCAGTGAAATCTGGCATGTGTGGATGGTGCATGCCCGGCAGATTGCCAAGGACTGCACAGCAGCCTTTAAAGAAGACTTTAAATCCACTTTTATGCCGTTTTTTGCACTGTTTTTTATTCGATATATTAAGGCGCCATTTTGGAGCGATTTTGAAGCTCTCTGATTGGCTGATGGGCCCGAGTTTGAATTCTAAGGTCTTCTCTGATTGGCTGTTGGTATCCATTGTTGGTATCCAATCTGATTTCCTTAAAGCTTCTCTGATTGGATAATTTCAGAGAGGGAAGAGATTTGATTGGCTGATGGGAAAGGGGGGGAAATATCTGTTTATCTTTATTAACCTTTTACCACACAATGACGCGGCCTTTTAACACCCCAAAGGCTTATGAAAATAATCTGAGGAAAGGAGAAAATACAGGTTACCAGCATTTTCTCCTTTTCCCACAATGTTTTCCACCCTATCAAAGAAAAAATTTGATTTTGAGTTATTCTTACATCTTATTTTATCTTTTTGGCCTACTTGTAAATTTCTTCAAACAAGAACAAGATTTCTTTTATCGGAAAAAGTTTCCGCAACAGCAACCAGTTGCTTCTGAATTTTATATTTTCGCACAGCGGTTAAACATAAAATTGACTTTTGACTCGCGCGGCCATCCAAATTGGTTCAATGTTTTCATGACCCTGGTAAGAAAACAGGGAAAATTTTTGTTTACCTTTCTTTGATTTGAACAACAGGTATCAGTTGCCTCCGAAAGTGTGGAAGTTGATTTTACGATTTTATGCGCAGCACGTAACAGTCACGTATGGGTGAGATGGTCATCGTAACCAAATCAATGGCCCTAGTGAGAGAAAATGAAAAAGAAAAATCCCTATAATTGACTTAAGCAATAGTTGTCGTCTGCTATAAAATATTCCGTAAGTCGATTTTTCATGTTTTTGCGGATACGTAAGTGGCACCTGCGAGACAGTAGACAACCTAAATGGGTTTGTTGTCACGGTATAAAAAGATTGGAGAAAAAAAATTATTAAAAATTAAGTTCCCTCTATTTGACCTTCTAAGCAACAGGTGTCGTCTGCTATAAAATGCTCCACAAGTCGATTTTTCGCGTTTTTGCGATTACGTAACCTGCACCTATGAGACGGTAGTCAACGTAAATGGATTTGTCGTCACGGTATAAAGAGACTGGAGAAAAAATATACATTAAAAATTTAGTTCCTTTTGTTTGATTTATGCAATAATAAGCAGTTGCTACTGAAAGAGCCTTCAGTCTTTTTTTAGCCACTTGTCGCATTATTTTTTTTTTTTTTTTTTTTCGCATGAGCGGAACTGGCACATATGAGACGGTAGTCAACGTAACTGGGTTTCTTGTTGCGGTTTGAAGAGATTAGAAAAATTACACTTCAGTTGCCTTTGTTTGATATATGAGTTTTCAGTCTTTTTTTAGCCACTTGTCACATTAATTTCAGGGTTTGTTTTTTACACTGTACATTGATCACTTTGGCTCATTGAAAGTTTCAATGTGCAGCATTTATTATGGGCTGAGAGTTGGAAAAGCAAATCCAGTGAAGGGCTGGGGAGTGGGGGGTGCATCGAGGGTTTAAGGGAATTAACTCTTGCAAGGGTTTTGAAAAGACCAAATCAAGGTCTTCTGCGCCCCTATTTTCTTAAATGTTTGCCTATTTTCAGTGAAATCTGGCATGTGTGGATGGTGCATGCCCGGCAGATTGCCAAGGACTGCACAGCAGCCTTTAAAGAAGACTTTAAATCCACTTTTATGCCGTTTTTTGCACTGTTTTTTTTCGATATATTAAGGCGCCATTTTGGAGCGATTTTGAAGCTCTCTGATTGGCTGATGGGCCCGAGTTTGAATTCTAAGGTCTTCTCTGATTGGCTGTTGGTATCCATTGTTGGTATCCAATCTGATTTCCTTAAAGCTTCTCTGATTGGATAATTTCAGAGAGGGAAGAGATTTGATTGGCTGATGGGAAAGGGGGGGAAATATCTGTTTATCTTTATTAACCTTTTACCACACAATGACGCGGCCTTTTAACACCCCAAAGGCTTATGAAAATAATCTGAGGAAAGGAGAAAATACAGGTTACCAGCATTTTCTCCTTTTCCCACAATGTTTTCCACCCTATCAAAGAAAAAATTTGATTTTGAGTTATTCTTACATCTTATTTTATCTTTTTGGCCTACTTGTAAATTTCTTCAAACAAGAACAAGATTTCTTTTATCGGAAAAAGTTTCCGCAACAGCAACCAGTTGCTTCTGAATTTTATATTTTCGCACAGCGGTTAAACATAAAATTGACTTTTGACTCGCGCGGTCATCCAAATTGGTTCAATGTTTTCATGACCCTGGTAAGAAAACAGGGAAAATTTTTGTTTACCTTTCTTTGATTTGAACAACAGGTATCAGTTGCCTCCGAAAGTGTGGAAGTTGATTTTACGATTTTATGCGCAGCACGTAACAGTCACGTATGGGTGAGATGGTCATCGTAACCAAATCAATGGCCCTAGTGAGAGAAAATGAAAAAGAAAAATCCCTATAATTGACTTAAGCAATAGTTGTCGTCTGCTATAAAATATTCCGTAAGTCGATTTTTCATGTTTTTGCGGATACGTAAGTGGCACCTGCGAGACAGTAGACAACCTAAATGGGTTTGTTGTCACGGTATAAAAAGATTGGAGAAAAAAAATTATTAAAAATTAAGTTCCCTCTATTTGACCTTCTAAGCAACAGGTGTCGTCTGCTATAAAATGCTCCACAAGTCGATTTTTCGCGTTTTTGCGATTACGTAACCTGCACCTATGAGACGGTAGTCAACGTAAATGGATTTGTCGTCACGGTATAAAGAGACTGGAGAAAAAATATACATTAAAAATTTAGTTCCTTTTGTTTGATTTATGCAATAATAAGCAGTTGCTACTGAAAGAGCCTTCAGTCTTTTTTTAGCCACTTGTCGCATTATTTTTTTTTTTTTTTTTTTCGCATGAGCGGAACTGGCACATATGAGACGGTAGTCAACGTAACTGGGTTTCTTGTTGCGGTTTGAAGAGATTAGAAAAATTACACTTCAGTTGCCTTTGTTTGATATATGAGTTTTCAGTCTTTTTTTAGCCACTTGTCACATTAATTTCAGGGTTTGTTTTTTACACTGTACATTGATCACTTTGGCTCATTGAAAGTTTCAATGTGCAGCATTTATTGTGGGCTGAGAGTTGGAAAAGCAAATCCAGTGAAGGGCTGGGGAGTGGGGGGTGCATCGAGGGTTTAAGGGAATTAACTCTTGCAAGGGTTTTGAAAAGACCAAATCAAGGTCTTCTGCGCCCCTATTTTCTTAAATGTTTGCCTATTTTCAGTGAAATCTGGCATGTGTGGATGGTGCATGCCCGGCAGATTGCCAAGGACTGCACAGCAGCCTTTAAAGAAGACTTTAAATCCACTTTTATGCCGTTTTTTGCACTGTTTTTTATTCGATATATTAAGGCGCCATTTTGGAGCGATTTTGAAGCTCTCTGATTGGCTGATGGGCCCGAGTTTGAATTCTAAGGTCTTCTCTGATTGGCTGTTGGTATCCATTGTTGGTATCCAATCTGATTTCCTTAAAGCTTCTCTGATTGGATAATTTCAGAGAGGGAAGAGATTTGATTGGCTGATGGGAAAGGGGGGGAAATATCTGTTTATCTTTATTAACCTTTTACCACACAATGACGCGGCCTTTTAACACCCCAAAGGCTTATGAAAATAATCTGAGGAAAGGAGAAAATACAGGTTACCAGCATTTTCTCCTTTTCCCACAATGTTTTCCACCCTATCAAAGAAAAAATTTGATTTTGAGTTATTCTTACATCTTATTTTATCTTTTTGGCCTACTTGTAAATTTCTTCAAACAAGAACAAGATTTCTTTTATCGGAAAAAGTTTCCGCAACAGCAACCAGTTGCTTCTGAATTTTATATTTTCGCACAGCGGTTAAACATAAAATTGACTTTTGACTCGCGCGGTCATCCAAATTGGTTCAATGTTTTCATGACCCTGGTAAGAAAACAGGGAAAATTTTTGTTTACCTTTCTTTGATTTGAACAACAGGTATCAGTTGCCTCCGAAAGTGTGGAAGTTGATTTTACGATTTTATGCGCAGCACGTAACAGTCACGTATGGGTGAGATGGTCATCGTAACCAAATCAATGGCCCTAGTGAGAGAAAATGAAAAAGAAAAATCCCTATAATTGACTTAAGCAATAGTTGTCGTCTGCTATAAAATATTCCGTAAGTCGATTTTTCATGTTTTTGCGGATACGTAAGTGGCACCTGCGAGACAGTAGACAACCTAAATGGGTTTGTTGTCACGGTATAAAAAGATTGGAGAAAAAAAATTATTAAAAATTAAGTTCCCTCTATTTGACCTTCTAAGCAACAGGTGTCGTCTGCTATAAAATGCTCCACAAGTCGATTTTTCGCGTTTTTGCGATTACGTAACCTGCACCTATGAGACGGTAGTCAACGTAAATGGATTTGTCGTCACGGTATAAAGAGACTGGAGAAAAAAATATACATTAAAAATTTAGTTCCTTTTGTTTGATTTATGCAATAATAAGCAGTTGCTACTGAAAGAGCCTTCAGTCTTTTTTTAGCCACTTGTCGCATTATTTTTTTTTTTTTTTTTTTCGCATGAGCGGAACTGGCACATATGAGACGGTAGTCAACGTAACTGGGTTTCTTGTTGCGGTTTGAAGAGATTAGAAAAATTACACTTCAGTTGCCTTTGTTTGATATATGAGTTTTCAGTCTTTTTTTAGCCACTTGTCACATTAATTTCAGGGTTTGTTTTTTACACTGTACATTGATCACTTTGGCTCATTGAAAGTTTCAATGTGCAGCATTTATTGTGGGCTGAGAGTTGGAAAAGCAAATCCAGTGAAGGGCTGGGGAGTGGGGGGTGCATCGAGGGTTTAAGGGAATTAACTCTTGCAAGGGTTTTGAAAAGACCAAATCAAGGTCTTCTGCGCCCCTATTTTCTTAAATGTTTGCCTATTTTCAGTGAAATCTGGCATGTGTGGATGGTGCATGCCCGGCAGATTGCCAAGGACTGCACAGCAGCCTTTAAAGAAGACTTTAAATCCACTTTTATGCCGTTTTTTGCACTGTTTTTTATTCGATATATTAAGGCGCCATTTTGGAGCGATTTTGAAGCTCTCTGATTGGCTGATGGGCCCGAGTTTGAATTCTAAGGTCTTCTCTGATTGGCTGTTGGTATCCATTGTTGGTATCCAATCTGATTTCCTTAAAGCTTCTCTGATTGGATAATTTCAGAGAGGGAAGAGATTTGATTGGCTGATGGGAAAGGGGGGGAAATATCTGTTTATCTTTATTAACCTTTTACCACACAATGACGCGGCCTTTTAACACCCCAAAGGCTTATGAAAATAATCTGAGGAAAGGAGAAAATACAGGTTACCAGCATTTTCTCCTTTTCCCACAATGTTTTCCACCCTATCAAAGAAAAAATTTGATTTTGAGTTATTCTTACATCTTATTTTATCTTTTTGGCCTACTTGTAAATTTCTTCAAACAAGAACAAGATTTCTTTTATCGGAAAAAGTTTCCGCAACAGCAACCAGTTGCTTCTGAATTTTATATTTTCGCACAGCGGTTAAACATAAAATTGACTTTTGACTCGCGCGGTCATCCAAATTGGTTCAATGTTTTCATGACCCTGGTAAGAAAACAGGGAAAATTTTTGTTTACCTTTCTTTGATTTGAACAACAGGTATCAGTTGCCTCCGAAAGTGTGGAAGTTGATTTTACGATTTTATGCGCAGCACGTAACAGTCACGTATGGGTGAGATGGTCATCGTAACCAAATCAATGGCCCTAGTGAGAGAAAATGAAAAAGAAAAATCCCTATAATTGACTTAAGCAATAGTTGTCGTCTGCTATAAAATATTCCGTAAGTCGATTTTTCATGTTTTTGCGGATACGTAAGTGGCACCTGCGAGACAGTAGACAACCTAAATGGGTTTGTTGTCACGGTATAAAAAGATTGGAGAAAAAAAATTATTAAAAATTAAGTTCCCTCTATTTGACCTTCTAAGCAACAGGTGTCGTCTGCTATAAAATGCTCCACAAGTCGATTTTTCGCGTTTTTGCGATTACGTAACCTGCACCTATGAGACGGTAGTCAACGTAAATGGATTTGTCGTCACGGTATAAAGAGACTGGAGAAAAAAATATACATTAAAAATTTAGTTCCTTTTGTTTGATTTATGCAATAATAAGCAGTTGCTACTGAAAGAGCCTTCAGTCTTTTTTTAGCCACTTGTCGCATTATTTTTTTTTTTTTTTTTTTCGCATGAGCGGAACTGGCACATATGAGACGGTAGTCAACGTAACTGGGTTTCTTGTTGCGGTTTGAAGAGATTAGAAAAATTACACTTCAGTTGCCTTTGTTTGATATATGAGTTTTCAGTCTTTTTTTAGCCACTTGTCACATTAATTTCAGGGTTTGTTTTTTACACTGTACATTGATCACTTTGGCTCATTGAAAGTTTCAATGTGCAGCATTTATTGTGGGCTGAGAGTTGGAAAAGCAAATCCAGTGAAGGGCTGGGGAGTGGGGGGTGCATCGAGGGTTTAAGGGAATTAACTCTTGCAAGGGTTTTGAAAAGACCAAATCAAGGTCTTCTGCGCCCCTATTTTCTTAAATGTTTGCCTATTTTCAGTGAAATCTGGCATGTGTGGATGGTGCATGCCCGGCAGATTGCCAAGGACTGCACAGCAGCCTTTAAAGAAGACTTTAAATCCACTTTTATGCCGTTTTTTGCACTGTTTTTTATTCGATATATTAAGGCGCCATTTTGGAGCGATTTTGAAGCTCTCTGATTGGCTGATGGGCCCGAGTTTGAATTCTAAGGTCTTCTCTGATTGGCTGTTGGTATCCATTGTTGGTATCCAATCTGATTTCCTTAAAGCTTCTCTGATTGGATAATTTCAGAGAGGGAAGAGATTTGATTGGCTGATGGGAAAGGGGGGGAAATATCTGTTTATCTTTATTAACCTTTTACCACACAATGACGCGGCCTTTTAACACCCCAAAGGCTTATGAAAATAATCTGAGGAAAGGAGAAAATACAGGTTACCAGCATTTTCTCCTTTTCCCACAATGTTTTCCACCCTATCAAAGAAAAAATTTGATTTTGAGTTATTCTTACATCTTATTTTATCTTTTTGGCCTACTTGTAAATTTCTTCAAACAAGAACAAGATTTCTTTTATCGGAAAAAGTTTCCGCAACAGCAACCAGTTGCTTCTGAATTTTATATTTTCGCACAGCGGTTAAACATAAAATTGACTTTTGACTCGCGCGGTCATCCAAATTGGTTCAATGTTTTCATGACCCTGGTAAGAAAACAGGGAAAATTTTTGTTTACCTTTCTTTGATTTGAACAACAGGTATCAGTTGCCTCCGAAAGTGTGGAAGTTGATTTTACGATTTTATGCGCAGCACGTAACAGTCACGTATGGGTGAGATGGTCATCGTAACCAAATCAATGGCCCTAGTGAGAGAAAATGAAAAAGAAAAATCCCTATAATTGACTTAAGCAATAGTTGTCGTCTGCTATAAAATATTCCGTAAGTCGATTTTTCATGTTTTTGCGGATACGTAAGTGGCACCTGCGAGACAGTAGACAACCTAAATGGGTTTGTTGTCACGGTATAAAAAGATTGGAGAAAAAAAATTATTAAAAATTAAGTTCCCTCTATTTGACCTTCTAAGCAACAGGTGTCGTCTGCTATAAAATGCTCCACAAGTCGATTTTTCGCGTTTTTGCGATTACGTAACCTGCACCTATGAGACGGTAGTCAACGTAAATGGATTTGTCGTCACGGTATAAAGAGACTGGAGAAAAAAATATACATTAAAAATTTAGTTCCTTTTGTTTGATTTATGCAATAATAAGCAGTTGCTACTGAAAGAGCCTTCAGTCTTTTTTTAGCCACTTGTCGCATTATTTTTTTTTTTTTTTTTTTCGCATGAGCGGAACTGGCACATATGAGACGGTAGTCAACGTAACTGGGTTTCTTGTTGCGGTTTGAAGAGATTAGAAAAATTACACTTCAGTTGCCTTTGTTTGATATATGAGTTTTCAGTCTTTTTTTAGCCACTTGTCACATTAATTTCAGGGTTTGTTTTTTACACTGTACATTGATCACTTTGGCTCATTGAAAGTTTCAATGTGCAGCATTTATTGTGGGCTGAGAGTTGGAAAAGCAAATCCAGTGAAGGGCTGGGGAGTGGGGGGTGCATCGAGGGTTTAAGGGAATTAACTCTTGCAAGGGTTTTGAAAAGACCAAATCAAGGTCTTCTGCGCCCCTATTTTCTTAAATGTTTGCCTATTTTCAGTGAAATCTGGCATGTGTGGATGGTGCATGCCCGGCAGATTGCCAAGGACTGCACAGCAGCCTTTAAAGAAGACTTTAAATCCACTTTTATGCCGTTTTTTGCACTGTTTTTTATTCGATATATTAAGGCGCCATTTTGGAGCGATTTTGAAGCTCTCTGATTGGCTGATGGGCCCGAGTTTGAATTCTAAGGTCTTCTCTGATTGGCTGTTGGTATCCATTGTTGGTATCCAATCTGATTTCCTTAAAGCTTCTCTGATTGGATAATTTCAGAGAGGGAAGAGATTTGATTGGCTGATGGGAAAGGGGGGGAAATATCTGTTTATCTTTATTAACCTTTTACCACACAATGACGCGGCCTTTTAACACCCCAAAGGCTTATGAAAATAATCTGAGGAAAGGAGAAAATACAGGTTACCAGCATTTTCTCCTTTTCCCACAATGTTTTCCACCCTATCAAAGAAAAAATTTGATTTTGAGTTATTCTTACATCTTATTTTATCTTTTTGGCCTACTTGTAAATTTCTTCAAACAAGAACAAGATTTCTTTTATCGGAAAAAGTTTCCGCAACAGCAACCAGTTGCTTCTGAATTTTATATTTTCGCACAGCGGTTAAACATAAAATTGACTTTTGACTCGCGCGGTCATCCAAATTGGTTCAATGTTTTCATGACCCTGGTAAGAAAACAGGGAAAATTTTTGTTTACCTTTCTTTGATTTGAACAACAGGTATCAGTTGCCTCCGAAAGTGTGGAAGTTGATTTTACGATTTTATGCGCAGCACGTAACAGTCACGTATGGGTGAGATGGTCATCGTAACCAAATCAATGGCCCTAGTGAGAGAAAATGAAAAAGAAAAATCCCTATAATTGACTTAAGCAATAGTTGTCGTCTGCTATAAAATATTCCGTAAGTCGATTTTTCATGTTTTTGCGGATACGTAAGTGGCACCTGCGAGACAGTAGACAACCTAAATGGGTTTGTTGTCACGGTATAAAAAGATTGGAGAAAAAAAATTATTAAAAATTAAGTTCCCTCTATTTGACCTTCTAAGCAACAGGTGTCGTCTGCTATAAAATGCTCCACAAGTCGATTTTTCGCGTTTTTGCGATTACGTAACCTGCACCTATGAGACGGTAGTCAACGTAAATGGATTTGTCGTCACGGTATAAAGAGACTGGAGAAAAAAATATACATTAAAAATTTAGTTCCTTTTGTTTGATTTATGCAATAATAAGCAGTTGCTACTGAAAGAGCCTTCAGTCTTTTTTTAGCCACTTGTCGCATTATTTTTTTTTTTTTTTTTTTCGCATGAGCGGAACTGGCACATATGAGACGGTAGTCAACGTAACTGGGTTTCTTGTTGCGGTTTGAAGAGATTAGAAAAATTACACTTCAGTTGCCTTTGTTTGATATATGAGTTTTCAGTCTTTTTTTAGCCACTTGTCACATTAATTTCAGGGTTTGTTTTTTACACTGTACATTGATCACTTTGGCTCATTGAAAGTTTCAATGTGCAGCATTTATTGTGGGCTGAGAGTTGGAAAAGCAAATCCAGTGAAGGGCTGGGGAGTGGGGGGTGCATCGAGGGTTTAAGGGAATTAACTCTTGCAAGGGTTTTGAAAAGACCAAATCAAGGTCTTCTGCGCCCCTATTTTCTTAAATGTTTGCCTATTTTCAGTGAAATCTGGCATGTGTGGATGGTGCATGCCCGGCAGATTGCCAAGGACTGCACAGCAGCCTTTAAAGAAGACTTTAAATCCACTTTTATGCCGTTTTTTGCACTGTTTTTTATTCGATATATTAAGGCGCCATTTTGGAGCGATTTTGAAGCTCTCTGATTGGCTGATGGGCCCGAGTTTGAATTCTAAGGTCTTCTCTGATTGGCTGTTGGTATCCATTGTTGGTATCCAATCTGATTTCCTTAAAGCTTCTCTGATTGGATAATTTCAGAGAGGGAAGAGATTTGATTGGCTGATGGGAAAGGGGGGGAAATATCTGTTTATCTTTATTAACCTTTTACCACACAATGACGCGGCCTTTTAACACCCCAAAGGCTTATGAAAATAATCTGAGGAAAGGAGAAAATACAGGTTACCAGCATTTTCTCCTTTTCCCACAATGTTTTCCACCCTATCAAAGAAAAAATTTGATTTTGAGTTATTCTTACATCTTATTTTATCTTTTTGGCCTACTTGTAAATTTCTTCAAACAAGAACAAGATTTCTTTTATCGGAAAAAGTTTCCGCAACAGCAATCAGTTGCTTCTGAATTTTATATTTTCGCACAGCGGTTAAACATAAAATTGACTTTTGACTCGCGCGGTCATCCAAATTGGTTCAATGTTTTCATGACCCTGGTAAGAAAACAGGGAAAATTTTTGTTTACCTTTCTTTGATTTGAACAACAGGTATCAGTTGCCTCCGAAAGTGTGGAAGTTGATTTTACGATTTTATGCGCAGCACGTAACAGTCACGTATGGGTGAGATGGTCATCGTAACCAAATCAATGGCCCTAGTGAGAGAAAATGAAAAAGAAAAATCCCTATAATTGACTTAAGCAATAGTTGTCGTCTGCTATAAAATATTCCGTAAGTCGATTTTTCATGTTTTTGCGGATACGTAAGTGGCACCTGCGAGACAGTAGACAACCTAAATGGGTTTGTTGTCACGGTATAAAAAGATTGGAGAAAAAAAATTATTAAAAATTAAGTTCCCTCTATTTGACCTTCTAAGCAACAGGTGTCGTCTGCTATAAAATGCTCCACAAGTCGATTTTTCGCGTTTTTGCGATTACGTAACCTGCACCTATGAGACGGTAGTCAACGTAAATGGATTTGTCGTCACGGTATAAAGAGACTGGAGAAAAAATATACATTAAAAATTTAGTTCCTTTTGTTTGATTTATGCAATAATAAGCAGTTGCTACTGAAAGAGCCTTCAGTCTTTTTTTAGCCACTTGTCGCATTATTTTTTTTTTTTTTTTTTTCGCATGAGCGGAACTGGCACATATGAGACGGTAGTCAACGTAACTGGGTTTCTTGTTGCGGTTTGAAGAGATTAGAAAAATTACACTTCAGTTGCCTTTGTTTGATATATGAGTTTTCAGTCTTTTTTTAGCCACTTGTCACATTAATTTCAGGGTTTGTTTTTTACACTGTACATTGATCACTTTGGCTCATTGAAAGTTTCAATGTGCAGCATTTATTGTGGGCTGAGAGTTGGAAAAGCAAATCCAGTGAAGGGCTGGGGAGTGGGGGGTGCATCGAGGGTTTAAGGGAATTAACTCTTGCAAGGGTTTTGAAAAGACCAAATCAAGGTCTTCTGCGCCCCTATTTTCTTAAATGTTTGCCTATTTTCAGTGAAATCTGGCATGTGTGGATGGTGCATGCCCGGCAGATTGCCAAGGACTGCACAGCAGCCTTTAAAGAAGACTTTTATGCCGTTTTTTGCACTGTTTTTTATTCGATATATTAAGGCGCCATTTTGGAGCGATTTTGAAGCTCTCTGATTGGCTGATGGGCCCGAGTTTGAATTCTAAGGTCTTCTCTGATTGGCTGTTGGTATCCATTGTTGGTATCCAATCTGATTTCCTTAAAGCTTCTCTGATTGGATAATTTCAGAGAGGGAAGAGATTTGATTGGCTGATGGGAAAGGGGGGGAAATATCTGTTTATCTTTATTAACCTTTTACCACACAATGACGCGGCCTTTTAACACCCCAAAGGCTTATGAAAATAATCTGAGGAAAGGAGAAAATACAGGTTACCAGCATTTTCTCCTTTTCCCACAATGTTTTCCACCCTATCAAAGAAAAAATTTGATTTTGAGTTATTCTTACATCTTATTTTATCTTTTTGGCCTACTTGTAAATTTCTTCAAACAAGAACAAGATTTCTTTTATCGGAAAAAGTTTCCGCAACAGCAACCAGTTGCTTCTGAATTTTATATTTTCGCACAGCGGTTAAACATAAAATTGACTTTTGACTCGCGCGGTCATCCAAATTGGTTCAATGTTTTCATGACCCTGGTAAGAAAACAGGGAAAGTTTTTGTTTACCTTTCTTTGATTTGAACAACAGGTATCAGTTGCCTCCGAAAGTGTGGAAGTTGATTTTACGATTTTATGCGCAGCACGTAACAGTCACGTATGGGTGAGATGGTCATCGTAACCAAATCAATGGCCCTAGTGAGAGAAAATGAAAAAGAAAAATCCCTATAATTGACTTAAGCAATAGTTGTCGTCTGCTATAAAATATTCCGTAAGTCGATTTTTCATGTTTTTGCGGATACGTAAGTGGCACCTGCGAGACAGTAGACAACCTAAATGGGTTTGTTGTCACGGTATAAAAAGATTGGAGAAAAAAAATTATTAAAAATTAAGTTCCCTCTATTTGACCTTCTAAGCAACAGGTGTCGTCTGCTATAAAATGCTCCACAAGTCGATTTTTCGCGTTTTTGCGATTACGTAACCTGCACCTATGAGACGGTAGTCAACGTAAATGGATTTGTCGTCACGGTATAAAGAGACTGGAGAAAAAATATACATTAAAAATTTAGTTCCTTTTGTTTGATTTATGCAATAATAAGCAGTTGCTACTGAAAGAGCCTTCAGTCTTTTTTTAGCCACTTGTCGCATTATTTTGTTTTTTTTTTTTTTCGCATGAGCGGAACTGGCACATATGAGATGGTAGTCAACGTAACTGGGTTTCTTGTTGCGGTTTGAAGAGATTAGAAAAATTACACTTCAGTTGCCTTTGTTTGATATATGAGTTTTCAGTCTTTTTTTAGCCACTTGTCACATTAATTTCAGGGTTTGTTTTTTACACTGTACATTGATCACTTTGGCTCATTGAAAGTTTCAATGTGCAGCATTTATTGTGGGCTGAGAGTTGGAAAAGCAAATCCAGTGAAGGGCTGGGGAGTGGGGGGTGCATCGAGGGTTTAAGGGAATTAACTCTTGCAAGGGTTTTGAAAAGACCAAATCAAGGTCTTCTGCGCCCCTATTTTCTTAAATGTTTGCCTATTTTCAGTGAAATCTGGCATGTGTGGATGGTGCATGCCCGGCAGATTGCCAAGGACTGCACAGCAGCCTTTAAAGAAGACTTTAAATCCACTTTTATGCCGTTTTTTGCACTGTTTTTTATTCGATATATTAAGGCGCCATTTTGGAGCGATTTTGAAGCTCTCTGATTGGCTGATGGGCCCGAGTTTGAATTCTAAGGTCTTCTCTGATTGGCTGTTGGTATCCATTGTTGGTATCCAATCTGATTTCCTTAAAGCTTCTCTGATTGGATAATTTCAGAGAGGGAAGAGATTTGATTGGCTGATGGGAAAGGGGGGGAAATATCTGTTTATCTTTATTAACCTTTTACCACACAATGACGCGGCCTTTTAACACCCCAAAGGCTTATGAAAATAATCTGAGGAAAGGAGAAAATACAGGTTACCAGCATTTTCTCCTTTTCCCACAATGTTTTCCACCCTATCAAAGAAAAAATTTGATTTTGAGTTATTCTTACATCTTATTTTATCTTTTTGGCCTACTTGTAAATTTCTTCAAACAAGAACAAGATTTCTTTTATCGGAAAAAGTTTCTGCAACAGCAACCAGTTGCTTCTGAATTTTATATTTTCGCACAGCGGTTAAACATAAAATTGACTTTTGACTCGCGCGGTCATCCAAATTGGTTCAATGTTTTCATGACCCTGGTAAGAAAACAGGGAAAATTTTTGTTTACTTTTCTTTGATTTGAACAACAGGTATCAGTTGCCTCCGAAAGTGTGGAAGTTGATTTTACGATTTTATGCGCAGCACGTAACAGTCACGTATGGGTGAGATGGTCATCGTAACCAAATCAATGGCCCTAGTGAGAGAAAATGAAAAAGAAAAATCCCTATAATTGACTTAAGCAATAGTTGTCGTCTGCTATAAAATATTCCGTAAGTCGATTTTTCATGTTTTTGCGGATACGTAAGTGGCACCTGCGAGACAGTAGACAACCTAAATGGGTTTGTTGTCACGGTATAAAAAGATTGGAGAAAAAAAATTATTAAAAATTAAGTTCCCTCTATTTGACCTTCTAAGCAACAGGTGTCGTCTGCTATAAAATGCTCCACAAGTCGATTTTTCGCGTTTTTGCGATTACGTAACCTGCACCTATGAGACGGTAGTCAACGTAAATGGATTTGTCGTCACGGTATAAAGAGACTGGAGAAAAAATATACATTAAAAATTTAGTTCCTTTTGTTTGATTTATGCAATAATAAGCAGTTGCTACTGAAAGAGCCTTCAGTCTTTTTTTAGCCACTTGTCGCATTATTTTTTTTTTTTTTTTTTTTCGCATGAGCGGAACTGGCACATATGAGACGGTAGTCAACGTAACTGGGTTTCTTGTTGCGGTTTGAAGAGATTAGAAAAATTACACTTCAGTTGCCTTTGTTTGATATATGAGTTTTCAGTCTTTTTTTAGCCACTTGTCACATTAATTTCAGGGTTTGTTTTTTACACTGTACATTGATCACTTTGGCTCATTGAAAGTTTCAATGTGCAGCATTTATTGTGGGCTGAGAGTTGGAAAAGCAAATCCAGTGAAGGGCTGGGGAGTGGGGGGTGCATCGAGGGTTTAAGGGAATTAACTCTTGCAAGGGTTTTGAAAAGACCAAATCAAGGTCTTCTGCGCCCCTATTTTCTTAAATGTTTGCCTATTTTCAGTGAAATCTGGCATGTGTGGATGGTGCATGCCCGGCAGATTGCCAAGGACTGCACAGCAGCCTTTAAAGAAGACTTTAAATCCACTTTTATGCCGTTTTTTGCACTGTTTTTTATTCGATATATTAAGGCGCCATTTTGGAGCGATTTTGAAGCTCTCTGATTGGCTGATGGGCCCGAGTTTGAATTCTAAGGTCTTCTCTGATTGGCTGTTGGTATCCATTGTTGGTATCCAATCTGATTTCCTTAAAGCTTCTCTGATTGGATAATTTCAGAGAGGGAAGAGATTTGATTGGCTGATGGGAAAGGGGGGGAAATATCTGTTTATCTTTATTAACCTTTTACCACACAATGACGCGGCCTTTTAACACCCCAAAGGCTTATGAAAATAATCTGAGGAAAGGAGAAAATACAGGTTACCAGCATTTTCTCCTTTTCCCACAATGTTTTCCACCCTATCAAAGAAAAAATTTGATTTTGAGTTATTCTTACATCTTATTTTATCTTTTTGGCCTACTTGTAAATTTCTTCAAACAAGAACAAGATTTCTTTTATCGGAAAAAGTTTCCGCAACAGCAACCAGTTGCTTCTGAATTTTATATTTTCGCACAGCGGTTAAACATAAAATTGACTTTTGACTCGCGCGGTCATCCAAATTGGTTCAATGTTTTCATGACCCTGGTAAGAAAACAGGGAAAATTTTTGTTTACCTTTCTTTGATTTGAACAACAGGTATCAGTTGCCTCCGAAAGTGTGGAAGTTGATTTTACGATTTTATGCGCAGCACGTAACAGTCACGTATGGGTGAGATGGTCATCGTAACCAAATCAATGGCCCTAGTGAGAGAAAATGAAAAAGAAAAATCCCTATAATTGACTTAAGCAATAGTTGTCGTCTGCTATAAAATATTCCGTAAGTCGATTTTTCATGTTTTTGCGGATACGTAAGTGGCACCTGCGAGACAGTAGACAACCTAAATGGGTTTGTTGTCACGGTATAAAAAGATTGGAGAAAAAAAATTATTAAAAATTAAGTTCCCTCTATTTGACCTTCTAAGCAACAGGTGTCGTCTGCTATAAAATGCTCCACAAGTCGATTTTTCGCGTTTTTGCGATTACGTAACCTGCACCTATGAGACGGTAGTCAACGTAAATGGATTTGTCGTCACGGTATAAAGAGACTGGAGAAAAAATATACATTAAAAATTTAGTTCCTTTTGTTTGATTTATGCAATAATAAGCAGTTGCTACTGAAAGAGCCTTCAGTCTTTTTTTAGCCACTTGTCGCATTATTATTTTTTTTTTTTTTCGCATGAGCGGAACTGGCACATATGAGACGGTAGTCAACGTAACTGGGTTTCTTGTTGCGGTTTGAAGAGATTAGAAAAATTACACTTCAGTTGCCTTTGTTTGATATATGAGTTTTCAGTCTTTTTTTAGCCACTTGTCACATTAATTTCAGGGTTTGTTTTTTACACTGTACATTGATCACTTTGGCTCATTGAAAGTTTCAATGTGCAGCATTTATTGTGGGCTGAGAGTTGGAAAAGCAAATCCAGTGAAGGGCTGGGGAGTGGGGGGTGCATCGAGGGTTTAAGGGAATTAACTCTTGCAAGGGTTTTGAAAAGACCAAATCAAGGTCTTCTGCGCCCCTATTTTCTTAAATGTTTGCCTATTTTCAGTGAAATCTGGCATGTGTGGATGGTGCATGCCCGGCAGATTGCCAAGGACTGCACAGCAGCCTTTAAAGAAGACTTTAAATCCACTTTTATGCCGTTTTTTGCACTGTTTTTTATTCGATATATTAAGGCGCCATTTTGGAGCGATTTTGAAGCTCTCTGATTGGCTGATGGGCCCGAGTTTGAATTCTAAGGTCTTCTCTGATTGGCTGTTGGTATCCATTGTTGGTATCCAATCTGATTTCCTTAAAGCTTCTCTGATTGGATAATTTCAGAGAGGGAAGAGATTTGATTGGCTGATGGGAAAGGGGGGGAAATATCTGTTTATCTTTATTAACCTTTTACCACACAATGACGCGGCCTTTTAACACCCCAAAGGCTTATGAAAATAATCTGAGGAAAGGAGAAAATACAGGTTACCAGCATTTTCTCCTTTTCCCACAATGTTTTCCACCCTATCAAAGATAAAATTTGATTTTGAGTTATTCTTACATCTTATTTTATCTTTTTGGCCTACTTGTAAATTTCTTCAAACAAGAACAAGATTTCTTTTATCGGAAAAAGTTTCCGCAACAGCAACCAGTTGCTTCTGAATTTTATATTTTCGTACAGCGGTTAAACATAAAATTGACTTTTGACTCGCGCGGTCATCCAAATTGGTTCAATGTTTCCATGACCCTGGTAAGAAAACAGGGAAAATTTTTGTTTACCTTTCTTTGATTTGAACAACAGGTATCAGTTGCCTCCGAAAGTGTGGAAGTTGATTTTACGATTTTATGCGCAGCACGTAACAGTCACGTATGGGTGAGATGGTCATCGTAACCAAATCAATGGCCCTAGTGAGAGAAAATGAAAAAGAAAAATCCCTATAATTGACTTAAGCAATAGTTGTCGTCTGCTATAAAATATTCCGTAAGTCGATTTTTCATGTTTTTGCGGATACGTAAGTGGCACCTGCGAGACAGTAGACAACCTAAATGGGTTTGTTGTCACGGTATAAAAAGATTGGAGAAAAAAAATTATTAAAAATTAAGTTCCCTCTATTTGACCTTCTAAGCAACAGGTGTCGTCTGCTATAAAATGCTCCACAAGTCGATTTTTCGCGTTTTTGCGATTACGTAACCTGCACCTATGAGACGGTAGTCAACGTAAATGGATTTGTCGTCACGGTATAAAGAGACTGGAGAAAAAATATACATTAAAAATTTAGTTCCTTTTGTTTGATTTATGCAATAATAAGCAGTTGCTACTGAAAGAGCCTTCAGTCTTTTTTTAGCCACTTGTCGCATTATTATTATTTTTTTTTTTTCGCATGAGCGGAACTGGCACATATGAGACGGTAGTCAACGTAACTGGGTTTCTTGTTGCGGTTTGAAGAGATTAGAAAAATTACACTTCAGTTGCCTTTGTTTGATATATGAGTTTTCAGTCTTTTTTTAGCCACTTGTCACATTAATTTCAGGGTTTGTTTTTTACACTGTACATTGATCACTTTGGCTCATTGAAAGTTTCAATGTGCAGCATTTATTGTGGGCTGAGAGTTGGAAAAGCAAATCCAGTGAAGGGCTGGGGAGTGGGGGGTGCATCGAGGGTTTAAGGGAATTAACTCTTGCAAGGGTTTTGAAAAGACCAAATCAAGGTCTTCTGCGCCCCTATTTTCTTAAATGTTTGCCTATTTTCAGTGAAATCTGGCATGTGTGGATGGTGCATGCCCGGCAGATTGCCAAGGACTGCACAGCAGCCTTTAAAGAAGACTTTAAATCCACTTTTATGCCGTTTTTTGCACTGTTTTTTATTCGATATATTAAGGCGCCATTTTGGAGCGATTTTGAAGCTCTCTGATTGGCTGATGGGCCCGAGTTTGAATTCTAAGGTCTTCTCTGATTGGCTGTTGGTATCCATTGTTGGTATCCAATCTGATTTCCTTAAAGCTTCTCTGATTGGATAATTTCAGAGAGGGAAGAGATTTGATTGGCTGATGGGAAAGGGGGGGGGAAATATCTGTTTATCTTTATTAACCTTTTACCACACAATGACGCGGCCTTTTAACACCCCAAAGGCTTATGAAAATAATCTGAGGAAAGGAGAAAATACAGGTTACCAGCATTTTCTCCTTTTCCCACAATGTTTTCCACCCTATCAAAGATAAAATTTGATTTTGAGTTATTCTTACATCTTATTTTATCTTTTTGGCCTACTTGTAAATTTCTTCAAACAAGAACAAGATTTCTTTTATCGGAAAAAGTTTACGCAACAGCAACCAGTTGCTTCTGAATTTTATATTTTCGTACAGCGGTTAAACATAAAATTGACTTTTGACTCGCGCGGTCATCCAAATTGGTTCAATGTTTTCATGACCCTGGTAAGAAAACAGGGAAAATTTTTGTTTACCTTTCTTTGATTTGAACAACAGGTATCAGTTGCCTCCGAAAGTGTGGAAGTTGATTTTACGATTTTATGCGCAGCACGTAACAGTCACGTATGGGTGAGATGGTCATCGTAACCAAATCAATGGCCCTAGTGAGAGAAAATGAAAAAGAAAAATCCCTATAATTGAATTAAGCAATAGTTGTCGTCTGCTATAAAATATTCCGTAAGTCGATTTTTCATGTTTTTGCGGATACGTAAGTGGCACCTGCGAGACAGTAGACAACCTAAATGGGTTTGTTGTCACGGTATAAAAAGATTGGAGAAAAAAAAAAATTAAAAATTAAGTTCCCTCTATTTGACCTTCTAAGCAACAGGTGTCGTCTGCTATAAAATGCTCCACAAGTCGATTTTTCGCGTTTTTGCGATTACGTAACCTGCACCTATGAGACGGTAGTCAACGTAAATGGATTTGTCGTCACGGTATAAAGAGACTGGAGAAAAAATATACATTAAAAATTTAGTTCCTTTTGTTTGATTTATGCAATAATAAGCAGTTGCTACTGAAAGAGCCTTCAGTCTTTTTTTAGCCACTTGTCGCATTTTTTTTTTTTCGCATGAGCGGAACTGGCACATATGAGACGGTAGTCAACGTAACTGGGTTTCTTGTTGCGGTTTGAAGAGATTAGAAAAATTACACTTCAGTTGCCTTTGTTTGATATATGAGTTTTCAGTCTTTTTTTAGCCACTTGTCACATTAATTTCAGGGTTTGTTTTTTACACTGTACATTGATCACTTTGGCTCATTGAAAGTTTCAATGTGCAGCATTTATTGTGGGCTGAGAGTTGGAAAAGCAAAGCCAGTGAAGGGCTGGGGAGTGGGGGGTGCATCGAGGGTTTAAGGGAATTAACTCTTGCAAGGGTTTTGAAAAGACCAAATCAAGGTCTTCTGCGCCCCTATTTTCTTAAATGTTTGCCTATTTTCAGTGAAATCTGGCATGTGTGGATGGTGCATGCCCGGCAGATTGCCAAGGACTGCACAGCAGCCTTTAAAGAAGACTTTAAATCCACTTTTATGCCGTTTTTTGCACTGTTTTTTATTCGATATATTAAGGCGCCATTTTGGAGCGATTTTGAAGCTCTCTGATTGGCTGATGGGCCCGAGTTTGAATTCTAAGGTCTTCTCTGATTGGCTGTTGGTATCCATTGTTGGTATCCAATCTGATTTCCTTAAAGCTTCTCTGATTGGATAATTTCAGAGAGGGAAGAGATTTGATTGGCTGATGGGAAAGGGGGGGAAATATCTGTTTATCTTTATTAACCTTTTACCACACAATGACGCGGCCTTTTAACACCCCAAAGGCTTATGAAAATAATCTGAGGAAAGGAGAAAATACAGGTTACCAGCATTTTCTCCTTTTCCCACAATGTTTTCCACCCTATCAAAGAAAAAATTTGATTTTGAGTTATTCTTACATCTTATTTTATCTTTTTGGCCTACTTGTAAATTTCTTCAAACAAGAACAAGATTTCTTTTATCGGAAAAAGTTTCTGCAACAGCAACCAGTTGCTTCTGAATTTTATATTTTCGCACAGCGGTTAAACATAAAATTGACTTTTGACTCGCGCGGTCATCCAAATTGGTTCAATGTTTTCATGACCCTGGTAAGAAAACAGGGAAAATTTTTGTTTACTTTTCTTTGATTTGAACAACAGGTATCAGTTGCCTCCGAAAGTGTTGAAGTTGATTTTACGATTTTATGCGCAGCACGTAACAGTCACGTATGGGTGAGATGGTCATCGTAACCAAATCAATGGCCCTAGTGAGAGAAAATGAAAAAGAAAAATCCCTATAATTGACTTAAGCAATAGTTGTCGTCTGCTATAAAATATTCCGTAAGTCGATTTTTCATGTTTTTGCGGATACGTAAGTGGCACCTGCGAGACAGTAGACAACCTAAATGGGTTTGTTGTCACGGTATAAAAAGATTGGAGAAAAAAAATTATTAAAAATTAAGTTCCCTCTATTTGACCTTCTAAGCAACAGGTGTCGTCTGCTATAAAATGCTCCACAAGTCGATTTTTCGCGTTTTTGCGATTACGTAACCTGCACCTATGAGACGGTAGTCAACGTAAATGGATTTGTCGTCACGGTATAAAGAGACTGGAGAAAAAATATACATTAAAAATTTAGTTCCTTTTGTTTGATTTATGCAATAATAAGCAGTTGCTACTGAAAGAGCCTTCAGTCTTTTTTTAGCCACTTGTCGCATTATTTTTTTTTTTTTTTTTTTCGCATGAGCGGAACTGGCACATATGAGACGGTAGTCAACGTAACTGGGTTTCTTGTTGCGGTTTGAAGAGATTAGAAAAATTACACTTCAGTTGCCTTTGTTTGATATATGAGTTTTCAGTCTTTTTTTAGCCACTTGTCACATTAATTTCAGGGTTTGTTTTTTACACTGTACATTGATCACTTTGGCTCATTGAAAGTTTCAATGTGCAGCATTTATTGTGGGCTGAGAGTTGGAAAAGCAAATCCAGTGAAGGGCTGGGGAGTGGGGGGTGCATCGAGGGTTTAAGGGAATTAACTCTTGCAAGGGTTTTGAAAAGACCAAATCAAGGTCTTCTGCGCCCCTATTTTCTTAAATGTTTGCCTATTTTCAGTGAAATCTGGCATGTGTGGATGGTGCATGCCCGGCAGATTGCCAAGGACTGCACAGCAGCCTTTAAAGAAGACTTTAAATCCACTTTTATGCCGTTTTTTGCACTGTTTTTTATTCGATATATTAAGGCGCCATTTTGGAGCGATTTTGAAGCTCTCTGATTGGCTGATGGGCCCGAGTTTGAATTCTAAGGTCTTCTCTGATTGGCTGTTGGTATCCATTGTTGGTATCCAATCTGATTTCCTTAAAGCTTCTCTGATTGGATAATTTCAGAGAGGGAAGAGATTTGATTGGCTGATGGGAAAGGGGGGGAAATATCTGTTTATCTTTATTAACCTTTTACCACACAATGACGCGGCCTTTTAACACCCCAAAGGCTTATGAAAATAATCTGAGGAAAGGAGAAAATACAGGTTACCAGCATTTTCTCCTTTTCCCACAATGTTTTCCACCCTATCAAAGAAAAAATTTGATTTTGAGTTATTCTTACATCTTATTTTATCTTTTTGGCCTACTTGTAAATTTCTTCAAACAAGAACAAGATTTCTTTTATCGGAAAAAGTTTCCGCAACAGCAACCAGTTGCTTCTGAATTTTATATTTTCGCACAGCGGTTAAACATAAAATTGACTTTTGACTCGCGCGGTCATCCAAATTGGTTCAATGTTTTCATGACCCTGGTAAGAAAACAGGGAAAATTTTTGTTTACCTTTCTTTGATTTGAACAACAGGTATCAGTTGCCTCCGAAAGTGTGGAAGTTGATTTTACGATTTTATGCGCAGCACGTAACAGTCACGTATGGGTGAGATGGTCATCGTAACCAAATCAATGGCCCTAGTGAGAGAAAATGAAAAAAGAAAAATCTCTATAATTGACTTAAGCAATAGTTGTCGTCTGCTATAAAATATTCCGTAAGTCGATTTTTCATGTTTTTGCGGATACGTAAGTGGCACCTGCGAGACAGTAGACAACCTAAATGGGTTTGTTGTCACGGTATAAAAAGATTGGAGAAAAAAAATTATTAAAAATTAAGTTCCCTCTATTTGACCTTCTAAGCAACAGGTGTCGTCTGCTATAAAATGCTCCACAAGTCGATTTTTCGCGTTTTTGCGATTACGTAACCTGCACCTATGAGACGGTAGTCAACGTAAATGGATTTGTCGTCACGGTATAAAGAGACTGGAGAAAAAATATACATTAAAAATTTAGTTCCTTTTGTTTGATTTATGCAATAATAAGCAGTTGCTACTGAAAGAGCCTTCAGTCTTTTTTTAGCCACTTGTCGCATTATTTTTTTTTTTTTTTTTTCGCATGAGCGGAACTGGCACATATGAGACGGTAATCAACGTAACTGGGTTTCTTGTTGCGGTTTGAAGAGATTAGAAAAATTACACTTCAGTTGCCTTTGTTTGATATATGAGTTTTCAGTCTTTTTTTAGCCACTTGTCACATTAATTTCAGGGTTTGTTTTTTACACTGTACATTGATCACTTTGGCTCATTGAAAGTTTCAATGTGCAGCATTTATTGTGGGCTGAGAGTTGGAAAAGCAAATCCAGTGAAGGGCTGGGGAGTGGGGGGTGCATCGAGGGTTTAAGGGAATTAACTCTTGCAAGGGTTTTGAAAAGACCAAATCAAGGTCTTCTGCGCCCCTATTTTCTTAAATGTTTGCCTATTTTCAGTGAAATCTGGCATGTGTGGATGGTGCATGCCCGGCAGATTGCCAAGGACTGCACAGCAGCCTTTAAAGAAGACTTTAAATCCACTTTTATGCCGTTTTTTGCACTGTTTTTTATTCGATATATTAAGGCGCCATTTTGGAGCGATTTTGAAGCTCTCTGATTGGCTGATGGGCCCGAGTTTGAATTCTAAGGTCTTCTCTGATTGGCTGTTGGTATCCATTGTTGGTATCCAATCTGATTTCCTTAAAGCTTCTCTGATTGGATAATTTCAGAGAGGGAAGAGATTTGATTGGCTGATGGGAAAGGGGGGGAAATATCTGTTTATCTTTATTAACCTTTTACCACACAATGACGCGGCCTTTTAACACCCCAAAGGCTTATGAAAATAATCTGAGGAAAGGAGAAAATACAGGTTACCAGCATTTTCTCCTTTTCCCACAATGTTTTCCACCCTATCAAAGAAAAAATTTGATTTTGAGTTATTCTTACATCTTATTTTATCTTTTTGGCCTACTTGTAAATTTCTTCAAACAAGAACAAGATTTCTTTTATCGGAAAAAGTTTCCGCAACAGCAACCAGTTGCTTCTGAATTTTATATTTTCGCACAGCGGTTAAACATAAAATTGACTTTTGACTCGCGCGGTCATCCAAATTGGTTCAATGTTTTCATGACCCTGGTAAGAAAACAGGGAAAATTTTTGTTTACCTTTCTTTGATTTGAACAACAGGTATCAGTTGCCTCCGAAAGTGTGAAAGTTGATTTTACGATTTTATGCGCAGCACGTAACAGTCACGTATGGGTGAGATGGTCATCGTAACCAAATCAATGGCCCTAGTGAGAGAAAATGAAAAAGAAAAATCCCTATAATTGACTTAAGCAATAGTTGTCGTCTGCTATAAAATATTCCGTAAGTCGATTTTTCATGTTTTTGCGGATACGTAAGTGGCACCTGCGAGACAGTAGACAACCTAAATGGGTTTGTTGTCACGGTATAAAAAGATTGGAGAAAAAAAATTATTAAAAATTAAGTTCCCTCTATTTGACCTTCTAAGCAACAGGTGTCGTCTGCTATAAAATGCTCCACAAGTCGATTTTTCGCGTTTTTGCGATTACGTAACCTGCACCTATGAGACGGTAGTCAACGTAAATGGATTTGTCGTCACGGTATAAAGAGACTGGAGAAAAAATATACATTAAAAATTTAGTTCCTTTTGTTTGATTTATGCAATAAAAAGCAGTTGCTACTGAAAGAGCCTTCAGTCTTTTTTTAGCCACTTGTCGCATTATTTTTTTTTTTTTTTTTTTCGCATGAGCGGAACTGGCACATATGAGACGGTAGTCAACGTAACTGGGTTTCTTGTTGCGGTTTGAAGAGATTAGAAAAATTACACTTCAGTTGCCTTTGTTTGATATATGAGTTTTCAGTCTTTTTTTAGCCACTTGTCACATTAATTTCAGGGTTTGTTTTTTACACTGTACATTGATCACTTTGGCTCATTGAAAGTTTCAATGTGCAGCATTTATTGTGGGCTGAGAGTTGGAAAAGCAAATCCAGTGAAGGGCTGGGGAGTGGGGGGTGCATCGAGGGTTTAAGGGAATTAACTCTTGCAAGGGTTTTGAAAAGACCAAATCAAGGTCTTCTGCGCCCCTATTTTCTTAAATGTTTGCCTATTTTCAGTGAAATCTGGCATGTGTGGATGGTGCATGCCCGGCAGATTGCCAAGGACTGCACAGCAGCCTTTAAAGAAGACTTTAAATCCACTTTTATGCCGTTTTTTGCACTGTTTTTTATTCGATATATTAAGGCGCCATTTTGGAGCGATTTTGAAGCTCTCTGATTGGCTGATGGGCCCGAGTTTGAATTCTAAGGTCTTCTCTGATTGGCTGTTGGTATCCATTGTTGGTATCCAATCTGATTTCCTTAAAGCTTCTCTGATTGGATAATTTCAGAGAGGGAAGAGATTTGATTGGCTGATGGGAAAGGGGGGGAAATATCTGTTTATCTTTATTAACCTTTTACCACACAATGACGCGGCCTTTTAACACCCCAAAGGCTTATGAAAATAATCTGAGGAAAGGAGAAAATACAGGTTACCAGCATTTTCTCCTTTTCCCACAATGTTTTCCACCCTATCAAAGAAAAAATTTGATTTTGAGTTATTCTTACATCTTATTTTATCTTTTTGGCCTACTTGTAAATTTCTTCAAACAAGAACAAGATTTCTTTTATCGGAAAAAGTTTCTGCAACAGCAACCAGTTGCTTCTGAATTTTATATTTTCGCACAGCGGTTAAACATAAAATTGACTTTTGACTCGCGCGGTCATCCAAATTGGTTCAATGTTTTCATGACCCTGGTAAGAAAACAGGGAAAATTTTTGTTTACTTTTCTTTGATTTGAACAACAGGTATCAGTTGCCTCCGAAAGTGTTGAAGTTGATTTTACGATTTTATGCGCAGCACGTAACAGTCACGTATGGGTGAGATGGTCATCGTAACCAAATCAATGGCCCTAGTGAGAGAAAATGAAAAAGAAAAATCCCTATAATTGACTTAAGCAATAGTTGTCGTCTGCTATAAAATATTCCGTAAGTCGATTTTTCATGTTTTTGCGGATACGTAAGTGGCACCTGCGAGACAGTAGACAACCTAAATGGGTTTGTTGTCACGGTATAAAAAGATTGGAGAAAAAAAATTATTAAAAATTAAGTTCCCTCTATTTGACCTTCTAAGCAACAGGTGTCGTCTGCTATAAAATGCTCCACAAGTCGATTTTTCGCGTTTTTGCGATTACGTAACCTGCACCTATGAGACGGTAGTCAACGTAAATGGATTTGTCGTCACGGTATAAAGAGACTGGAGAAAAAATATACATTAAAAATTTAGTTCCTTTTGTTTGATTTATGCAATAATAAGCAGTTGCTACTGAAAGAGCCTTCAGTCTTTTTTTAGCCACTTGTCGCATTATTTTTTTTTTTTTTTTTTTTCGCATGAGCGGAACTGGCACATATGAGACGGTAGTCAACGTAACTGGGTTTCTTGTTGCGGTTTGAAGAGATTAGAAAAATTACACTTCAGTTGCCTTTGTTTGATATATGAGTTTTCAGTCTTTTTTTAGCCACTTGTCACATTAATTTCAGGGTTTGTTTTTTACACTGTACATTGATCACTTTGGCTCATTGAAAGTTTCAATGTGCAGCATTTATTGTGGGCTGAGAGTTGGAAAAGCAAATCCAGTGAAGGGCTGGGGAGTGGGGGGTGCATCGAGGGTTTAAGGGAATTAACTCTTGCAAGGGTTTTGAAAAGACCAAATCAAGGTCTTCTGCGCCCCTATTTTCTTAAATGTTTGCCTATTTTCAGTGAAATCTGGCATGTGTGGATGGTGCATGCCCGGCAGATTGCCAAGGACTGCACAGCAGCCTTTAAAGAAGACTTTAAATCCACTTTTATGCCGTTTTTTGCACTGTTTTTTATTCGATATATTAAGGCGCCATTTTGGAGCGATTTTGAAGCTCTCTGATTGGCTGATGGGCCCGAGTTTGAATTCTAAGGTCTTCTCTGATTGGCTGTTGGTATCCATTGTTGGTATCCAATCTGATTTCCTTAAAGCTTCTCTGATTGGATAATTTCAGAGAGGGAAGAGATTTGATTGGCTGATGGGAAAGGGGGGGAAATATCTGTTTATCTTTATTAACCTTTTACCACACAATGACGCGGCCTTTTAACACCCCAAAGGCTTATGAAAATAATCTGAGGAAAGGAGAAAATACAGGTTACCAGCATTTTCTCCTTTTCCCACAATGTTTTCCACCCTATCAAAGAAAAAATTTGATTTTGAGTTATTCTTACATCTTATTTTATCTTTTTGGCCTACTTGTAAATTTCTTCAAACAAGAACAAGATTTCTTTTATCGGAAAAAGTTTCTGCAACAGCAACCAGTTGCTTCTGAATTTTATATTTTCGCACAGCGGTTAAACATAAAATTGACTTTTGACTCGCGCGGTCATCCAAATTGGTTCAATGTTTTCATGACCCTGGTAAGAAAACAGGGAAAATTTTTGTTTACTTTTCTTTGATTTGAACAACAGGTATCAGTTGCCTCCGAAAGTGTTGAAGTTGATTTTACGATTTTATGCGCAGCACGTAACAGTCACGTATGGGTGAGATGGTCATCGTAACCAAATCAATGGCCCTAGTGAGAGAAAATGAAAAAGAAAAATCCCTATAATTGACTTAAGCAATAGTTGTCGTCTGCTATAAAATATTCCGTAAGTCGATTTTTCATGTTTTTGCGGATACGTAAGTGGCACCTGCGAGACAGTAGACAACCTAAATGGGTTTGTTGTCACGGTATAAAAAGATTGGAGAAAAAAAATTATTAAAAATTAAGTTCCCTCTATTTGACCTTCTAAGCAACAGGTGTCGTCTGCTATAAAATGCTCCACAAGTCGATTTTTCGCGTTTTTGCGATTACGTAACCTGCACCTATGAGACGGTAGTCAACGTAAATGGATTTGTCGTCACGGTATAAAGAGACTGGAGAAAAAATATACATTAAAAATTTAGTTCCTTTTGTTTGATTTATGCAATAATAAGCAGTTGCTACTGAAAGAGCCTTCAGTCTTTTTTTAGCCACTTGTCGCATTATTTTTTTTTTTTTTTTTTTTCGCATGAGCGGAACTGGCACATATGAGACGGTAGTCAACGTAACTGGGTTTCTTGTTGCGGTTTGAAGAGATTAGAAAAATTACACTTCAGTTGCCTTTGTTTGATATATGAGTTTTCAGTCTTTTTTTAGCCACTTGTCACATTAATTTCAGGGTTTGTTTTTTACACTGTACATTGATCACTTTGGCTCATTGAAAGTTTCAATGTGCAGCATTTATTGTGGGCTGAGAGTTGGAAAAGCAAATCCAGTGAAGGGCTGGGGAGTGGGGGGTGCATCGAGGGTTTAAGGGTTTTGAAAAGACCAAATCAAGGTCTTCTGCGCCCCTATTTTCTTAAATGTTTGCCTATTTTCAGTGAAATCTGGCATGTGTGGATAGTGCATGCCCGGCAGATTGCCAAGGACTGCACAGCAGCCTTTAAAGAAGACTTTAAATCCACTTTTATGCCGTTTTTTGCACTGTTTTTTATTCGATATATTAAGGCGCCATTTTGGAGCGATTTTGAAGCTCTCTGATTGGCTGATGGGCCCGAGTTTGAATTCTAAGGTCTTCTCTGATTGGCTGTTGGTATCCATTGTTGGTATCCAATCTGATTTCCTTAAAGCTTCTCTGATTGGATAATTTCAGAGAGGGAAGAGATTTGATTGGCTGATGGGAAAGGGGGGGAAATATCTGTTTATCTTTATTAACCTTTTACCACACAATGACGCGGCCTTTTAACACCCCAAAGGCTTATGAAAATAATCTGAGGCAAGGAGAAAATACAGGTTACCAGCATTTTCTCCTTTTCCCACAATGTTTTCCACCCTATCAAAGAAAAAATTTGATTTTGAGTTATTCTTACATCTTATTTTATCTTTTTGGCCTACTTGTAAATTTCTTCAAACAAGAACAAGATTTCTTTTATCGGAAAAAGTTTCCGCAACAGCAACCAGTTGCTTCTGAATTTTATATTTTCGCACAGCGGTTAAACATAAAATTGACTTTTGACTCGCGCGGTCATCCAAATTGGTTCAATGTTTTCATGACCCTGGTAAGAAAACAGGGAAAGTTTTTGTTTACCTTTCTTCGATTTGAACAACAGGTATCAGTTGCCTCCGAAAGTGTGGAAGTTGATTTTACGATTTTATGCGCAGCACGTAACAGTCACGTATGGGTGAGATGGTCATCGTAACCAAATCAATGGCCCTAGTGAGAGAAAATGAAAAAGAAAAATCCCTATAATTGACTTAAGCAATAGTTGTCGTCTGCTATAAAATATTCCGTAAGTCGATTTTTCATGTTTTTGCGGATACGTAAGTGGCACCTGCGAGACAGTAGACAACCTAAATGGGTTTGTTGTCACGGTATAAAAAGATTGGAGAAAAAAAATTATTAAAAATTAAGTTCCCTCTATTTGACCTTCTAAGCAACAGGTGTCGTCTGCTATAAAATGCTCCACAAGTCGATTTTTCGCGTTTTTGCGATTACGTAACCTGCACCTATGAGACGGTAGTCAACGTAAATGGATTTGTCGTCACGGTATAAAGAGACTGGAGAAAAAATATACATTAAAAATTTAGTTCCTTTTGTTTGATTTATGCAATAATAAGCAGTTGCTACTGAAAGAGCCTTCAGTCTTTTTTTAGCCACTTGTCGCATTATTTTTTTTTTTTTTTTTTTCGCATGAGCGGAACTGGCACATATGAGACGGTAGTCAACGTAACTGGGTTTCTTGTTGCGGTTTGAAGAGATTAGAAAAATTACACTTCAGTTGCCTTTGTTTGATATATGAGTTTTCAGTCTTTTTTTAGCCACTTGTCACATTAATTTCAGGGTTTGTTTTTTACACTGTACATTGATCACTTTGGCTCATTGAAAGTTTCAATGTGCAGCATTTATTGTGGGCTGAGAGTTGGAAAAGCAAATCCAGTGAAGGGCTGGGGAGTGGGGGGTGCATCGAGGGTTTAAGGGAATTAACTCTTGCAAGGGTTTTGAAAAGACCAAATCAAGGTCTTCTGCGCCCCTATTTTCTTAAATGTTTGCCTATTTTCAGTGAAATCTGGCATGTGTGGATGGTGCATGCCCGGCAGATTGCCAAGGACTGCACAGCAGCCTTTAAAGAAGACTTTAAATCCACTTTTATGCCGTTTTTTGCACTGTTTTTTATTCGATATATTAAGGCGCCATTTTGGAGCGATTTTGAAGCTCTCTGATTGGCTGATGGGCCCGAGTTTGAATTCTAAGGTCTTCTCTGATTGGCTGTTGGTATCCATTGTTGGTATCCAATCTGATTTCCTTAAAGCTTCTCTGATTGGATAATTTCAGAGAGGGAAGAGATTTGATTGGCTGATGGGAAAGGGGGGGAAATATCTGTTTATCTTTATTAACCTTTTACCACACAATGACGCGGCCTTTTAACACCCCAAAGGCTTATGAAAATAATCTGAGGAAAGGAGAAAATACAGGTTACCAGCATTTTCTCCTTTTCCCACAATGTTTTCCACCCTATCAAAGAAAAAATTTGATTTTGAGTTATTCTTACATCTTATTTTATCTTTTTGGCCTACTTGTAAATTTCTTCAAACAAGAACAAGATTTCTTTTATCGGAAAAAGTTTCTGCAACAGCAACCAGTTGCTTCTGAATTTTATATTTTCGCACAGCGGTTAAACATAAAATTGACTTTTGACTCGCGCGGTCATCCAAATTGGTTCAATGTTTTCATGACCCTGGTAAGAAAACAGGGAAAATTTTTGTTTACTTTTCTTTGATTTGAACAACAGGTATCAGTTGCCTCCGAAAGTGTGGAAGTTGATTTTACGATTTTATGCGCAGCACGTAACAGTCACGTATGGGTGAGATGGTCATCGTAACCAAATCAATGGCCCTAGTGAGAGAAAATGAAAAAGAAAAATCCCTATAATTGACTTAAGCAATAGTTGTCGTCTGCTATAAAATATTCCGTAAGTCGATTTTTCATGTTTTTGCGGATACGTAAGTGGCACCTGCGAGACAGTAGACAACCTAAATGGGTTTGTTGTCACGGTATAAAAAGATTGGAGAAAAAAAATTATTAAAAATTAAGTTCCCTCTATTTGACCTTCTAAGCAACAGGTGTCGTCTGCTATAAAATGCTCCACAAGTCGATTTTTCGCGTTTTTGCGATTACGTAACCTGCACCTATGAGACGGTAGTCAACGTAAATGGATTTGTCGTCACGGTATAAAGAGACTGGAGAAAAAATATACATTAAAAATTTAGTTCCTTTTGTTTGATTTATGCAATAATAAGCAGTTGCTACTGAAAGAGCCTTCAGTCTTTTTTTAGCCACTTGTCGCATTATTTTTTTTTTTTTTTTTTTCGCATGAGCGGAACTGGCACATATGAGACGGTAGTCAACGTAACTGGGTTTCTTGTTGCGGTTTGAAGAGATTAGAAAAATTACACTTCAGTTGCCTTTGTTTGATATATGAGTTTTCAGTCTTTTTTTAGCCACTTGTCACATTAATTTCAGGGTTTGTTTTTTACACTGTACATTGATCACTTTGGCTCATTGAAAGTTTCAATGTGCAGCATTTATTGTGGGCTGAGAGTTGGAAAAGCAAATCCAGTGAAGGGCTGGGGAGTGGGGGGTGCATCGAGGGTTTAAGGGAATTAACTCTTGCAAGGGTTTTGAAAAGACCAAATCAAGGTCTTCTGCGCCCCTATTTTCTTAAATGTTTGCCTATTTTCAGTGAAATCTGGCATGTGTGGATGGTGCATGCCCGGCAGATTGCCAAGGACTGCACAGCAGCCTTTAAAGAAGACTTTAAATCCACTTTTATGCCGTTTTTTGCACTGTTTTTTATTCGATATATTAAGGCGCCATTTTGGAGCGATTTTGAAGCTCTCTGATTGGCTGATGGGCCCGAGTTTGAATTCTAAGGTCTTCTCTGATTGGCTGTTGGTATCCATTGTTGGTATCCAATCTGATTTCCTTAAAGCTTCTCTGATTGGATAATTTCAGAGAGGGAAGAGATTTGATTGGCTGATGGGAAAGGGGGGGAAATATCTGTTTATCTTTATTAACCTTTTACCACACAATGACGCGGCCTTTTAACACCCCAAAGGCTTATGAAAATAATCTGAGGAAAGGAGAAAATACAGGTTACCAGCATTTTCTCCTTTTCCCACAATGTTTTCCACCCTATCAAAGAAAAAATTTGATTTTGAGTTATTCTTACATCTTATTTTATCTTTTTGGCCTACTTGTAAATTTCTTCAAACAAGAACAAGATTTCTTTTATCGGAAAAAGTTTCTGCAACAGCAACCAGTTGCTTCTGAATTTTATATTTTCGCACAGCGGTTAAACATAAAATTGACTTTTGACTCGCGCGGTCATCCAAATTGGTTCAATGTTTTCATGACCCTGGTAAGAAAACAGGGAAAATTTTTGTTTACTTTTCTTTGATTTGAACAACAGGTATCAGTTGCCTCCGAAAGTGTGGAAGTTGATTTTACGATTTTATGCGCAGCACGTAACAGTCACGTATGGGTGAGATGGTCATCGTAACCAAATCAATGGCCCTAGTGAGAGAAAATGAAAAAGAAAAATCCCTATAATTGACTTAAGCAATAGTTGTCGTCTGCTATAAAATATTCCGTAAGTCGATTTTTCATGTTTTTGCGGATACGTAAGTGGCACCTGCGAGACAGTAGACAACCTAAATGGGTTTGTTGTCACGGTATAAAAAGATTGGAGAAAAAAAATTATTAAAAATTAAGTTCCCTCTATTTGACCTTCTAAGCAACAGGTGTCGTCTGCTATAAAATGCTCCACAAGTCGATTTTTCGCGTTTTTGCGATTACGTAACCTGCACCTATGAGACGGTAGTCAACGTAAATGGATTTGTCGTCACGGTATAAAGAGACTGGAGAAAAAATATACATTAAAAATTTAGTTCCTTTTGTTTGATTTATGCAATAATAAGCAGTTGCTACTGAAAGAGCCTTCAGTCTTTTTTTAGCCACTTGTCGCATTATTTTTTTTTTTTTTTTTTTCGCATGAGCGGAACTGGCACATATGAGACGGTAGTCAACGTAACTGGGTTTCTTGTTGCGGTTTGAAGAGATTAGAAAAATTACACTTCAGTTGCCTTTGTTTGATATATGAGTTTTCAGTCTTTTTTTAGCCACTTGTCACATTAATTTCAGGGTTTGTTTTTTACACTGTACATTGATCACTTTGGCTCATTGAAAGTTTCAATGTGCAGCATTTATTGTGGGCTGAGAGTTGGAAAAGCAAATCCAGTGAAGGGCTGGGGAGTGGGGGGTGCATCGAGGGTTTAAGGGAATTAACTCTTGCAAGGGTTTTGAAAAGACCAAATCAAGGTCTTCTGCGCCCCTATTTTCTTAAATGTTTGCCTATTTTCAGTGAAATCTGGCATGTGTGGATGGTGCATGCCCGGCAGATTGCCAAGGACTGCACAGCAGCCTTTAAAGAAGACTTTAAATCCACTTTTATGCCGTTTTTTGCACTGTTTTTTATTCGATATATTAAGGCGCCATTTTGGAGCGATTTTGAAGCTCTCTGATTGGCTGATGGGCCCGAGTTTGAATTCTAAGGTCTTCTCTGATTGGCTGTTGGTATCCATTGTTGGTATCCAATCTGATTTCCTTAAAGCTTCTCTGATTGGATAATTTCAGAGAGGGAAGAGATTTGATTGGCTGATGGGAAAGGGGGGGAAATATCTGTTTATCTTTATTAACCTTTTACCACACAATGACGCGGCCTTTTAACACCCCAAAGGCTTATGAAAATAATCTGAGGAAAGGAGAAAATACAGGTTACCAGCATTTTCTCCTTTTCCCACAATGTTTTCCACCCTATCAAAGATAAAATTTGATTTTGAGTTATTCTTACATCTTATTTTATCTTTTTGGCCTACTTGTAAATTTCTTCAAACAAGAACAAGATTTCTTTTATCGGAAAAAGTTTCCGCAACAGCAACCAGTTGCTTCTGAATTTTATATTTTCGTACAGCGGTTAAACATAAAATTGACTTTTGACTCGCGCGGTCATCCAAATTGGTTCAATGTTTCCATGACCCTGGTAAGAAAACAGGGAAAATTTTTGTTTACCTTTCTTTGATTTGAACAACAGGTATCAGTTGCCTCCGAAAGTGTGGAAGTTGATTTTACGATTTTATGCGCAGCACGTAACAGTCACGTATGGGTGAGATGGTCATCGTAACCAAATCAATGGCCCTAGTGAGAGAAAATGAAAAAGAAAAATCCCTATAATTGACTTAAGCAATAGTTGTCGTCTGCTATAAAATATTCCGTAAGTCGATTTTTCATGTTTTTGCGGATACGTAAGTGGCACCTGCGAGACAGTAGACAACCTAAATGGGTTTGTTGTCACGGTATAAAAAGATTGGAGAAAAAAAATTATTAAAAATTAAGTTCCCTCTATTTGACCTTCTAAGCAACAGGTGTCGTCTGCTATAAAATGCTCCACAAGTCGATTTTTCGCGTTTTTGCGATTACGTAACCTGCACCTATGAGACGGTAGTCAACGTAAATGGATTTGTCGTCACGGTATAAAGAGACTGGAGAAAAAATATACATTAAAAATTTAGTTCCTTTTGTTTGATTTATGCAATAATAAGCAGTTGCTACTGAAAGAGCCTTCAGTCTTTTTTTAGCCACTTGTCGCATTATTATTATTTTTTTTTTTTTCGCATGAGCGGAACTGGCACATATGAGACGGTAGTCAACGTAACTGGGTTTCTTGTTGCGGTTTGAAGAGATTAGAAAAATTACACTTCAGTTGCCTTTGTTTGATATATGAGTTTTCAGTCTTTTTTTAGCCACTTGTCACATTAATTTCAGGGTTTGTTTTTTACACTGTACATTGATCACTTTGGCTCATTGAAAGTTTCAATGTGCAGCATTTATTGTGGGCTGAGAGTTGGAAAAGCAAATCCAGTGAAGGGCTGGGGAGTGGGGGGTGCATCGAGGGTTTAAGGGAATTAACTCTTGCAAGGGTTTTGAAAAGACCAAATCAAGGTCTTCTGCGCCCCTATTTTCTTAAATGTTTGCCTATTTTCAGTGAAATCTGGCATGTGTGGATGGTGCATGCCCGGCAGATTGCCAAGGACTGCACAGCAGCCTTTAAAGAAGACTTTAAATCCACTTTTATGCCGTTTTTTGCACTGTTTTTTATTCGATATATTAAGGCGCCATTTTGGAGCGATTTTGAAGCTCTCTGATTGGCTGATGGGCCCGAGTTTGAATTCTAAGGTCTTCTCTGATTGGCTGTTGGTATCCATTGTTGGTATCCAATCTGATTTCCTTAAAGCTTCTCTGATTGGATAATTTCAGAGAGGGAAGAGATTTGATTGGCTGATGGGAAAGGGGGGGAAATATCTGTTTATCTTTATTAACCTTTTACCACACAATGACGCGGCCTTTTAACACCCCAAAGGCTTATGAAAATAATCTGAGGAAAGGAGAAAATACAGGTTACCAGCATTTTCTCCTTTTCCCACAATGTTTTCCACCCTATCAAAGATAAAATTTGATTTTGAGTTATTCTTACATCTTATTTTATCTTTTTGGCCTACTTGTAAATTTCTTCAAACAAGAACAAGATTTCTTTTATCGGAAAAAGTTTCCGCAACAGCAACCAGTTGCTTCTGAATTTTATATTTTCGTACAGCGGTTAAACATAAAATTGACTTTTGACTCGCGCGGTCATCCAAATTGGTTCAATGTTTCCATGACCCTGGTAAGAAAACAGGGAAAATTTTTGTTTACCTTTCTTTGATTTGAACAACAGGTATCAGTTGCCTCCGAAAGTGTGGAAGTTGATTTTACGATTTTATGCGCAGCACGTAACAGTCACGTATGGGTGAGATGGTCATCGTAACCAAATCAATGGCCCTAGTGAGAGAAAATGAAAAAGAAAAATCCCTATAATTGACTTAAGCAATAGTTGTCGTCTGCTATAAAATATTCCGTAAGTCGATTTTTCATGTTTTTGCGGATACGTAAGTGGCACCTGCGAGACAGTAGACAACCTAAATGGGTTTGTTGTCACGGTATAAAAAGATTGGAGAAAAAAAATTATTAAAAATTAAGTTCCCTCTATTTGACCTTCTAAGCAACAGGTGTCGTCTGCTATAAAATGCTCCACAAGTCGATTTTTCGCGTTTTTGCGATTACGTAACCTGCACCTATGAGACGGTAGTCAACGTAAATGGATTTGTCGTCACGGTATAAAGAGACTGGAGAAAAAATATACATTAAAAATTTAGTTCCTTTTGTTTGATTTATGCAATAATAAGCAGTTGCTACTGAAAGAGCCTTCAGTCTTTTTTTAGCCACTTGTCGCATTATTTTTGTTTTTTTTTTTCGCATGAGCGGAACTGGCACATATGAGACGGTAGTCAACGTAACTGGGTTTCTTGTTGCGGTTTGAAGAGATTAGAAAAATTACACTTCAGTTGCCTTTGTTTGATATATGAGTTTTCAGTCTTTTTTTAGCCACTTGTCACATTAATTTCAGGGTTTGTTTTTTACACTGTACATTGATCACTTTGGCTCATTGAAAGTTTCAATGTGCAGCATTTATTGTGGGCTGAGAGTTGGAAAAGCAAATCCAGTGAAGGGCTGGGGAGTGGGGGGTGCATCGAGGGTTTAAGGGAATTAACTCTTGCAAGGGTTTTGAAAAGACCAAATCAAGGTCTTCTGCGCCCCTATTTTCTTAAATGTTTGCCTATTTTCAGTGAAATCTGGCATGTGTGGATGGTGCATGCCCGGCAGATTGCCAAGGACTGCACAGCAGCCTTTAAAGAAGACTTTAAATCCACTTTTATGCCGTTTTTTGCACTGTTTTTTTTCGATATATTAAGGCGCCATTTTGGAGCGATTTTGAAGCTCTCTGATTGGCTGATGGGCCCGAGTTTGAATTCTAAGGTCTTCTCTGATTGGCTGTTGGTATCCATTGTTGGTATCCAATCTGATTTCCTTAAAGCTTCTCTGATTGGATAATTTCAGAGAGGGAAGAGATTTGATTGGCTGATGGGAAAGGGGGGGAAATATCTGTTTATCTTTATTAACCTTTTACCACACAATGACGCGGCCTTTTAACACCCCAAAGGCTTATGAAAATAATCTGAGGAAAGGAGAAAATACAGGTTACCAGCATTTTCTCCTTTTCCCACAATGTTTTCCACCCTATCAAAGAAAAAATTTGATTTTGAGTTATTCTTACATCTTATTTTATCTTTTTGGCCTACTTGTAAATTTCTTCAAACAAGAACAAGATTTCTTTTATGGGAAAAAGTTTCTGCAACAGCAACCAGTTGCTTCTGAATTTTATATTTTCGCACAGCGGTTAAACATAAAATTGACTTTTGACTCGCGCGGTCATCCAAATTGGTTCAATGTTTCCATGACCCTGGTAAGAAAACAGGGAAAATTTTTGTTTACCTTTCTTTGATTTGAACAACAGGTATCAGTTGCCTCCGAAAGTGTGGAAGTTGATTTTACGATTTTATGCGCAGCACGTAACAGTCACGTATGGGTGAGATGGTCATCGTAACCAAATCAATGGCCCTAGTGAGAGAAAATGAAAAAGAAAAATCCCTATAATTGACTTAAGCAATAGTTGTCGTCTGCTATAAAATATTCCGTAAGTCGATTTTTCATGTTTTTGCGGATACGTAAGTGGCACCTGCGAGACAGTAGACAACCTAAATGGGTTTGTTGTCACGGTATAAAAAGATTGGAGAAAAAAAATTATTAAAAATTAAGTTCCCTCTATTTGACCTTCTAAACAACAGGTGTCGTCTGCTATAAAATGCTCCACAAGTCGATTTTTCGCGTTTTTGCGATTACGTAACCTGCACCTATGAGACGGTAGTCAACGTAAATGGATTTGTCGTCACGGTATAAAGAGACTGGAGAAAAAATATACATTAAAAATTTAGTTCCTTTTGTTTGATTTATGCAATAATAAGCAGTTGCTACTGAAAGAGCCTTCAGTCTTTTTTTAGCCACTTGTCGCATTACTTTTTTTTTTTTTTTTTTTTCGCATGAGCGGAACTGGCACATATGAGACGGTAGTCAACGTAACTGGGTTTCTTGTTGCGGTTTGAAGAGATTAGAAAAATTACACTTCAGTTGCCTTTGTTTGATATATGAGTTTTCAGTCTTTTTTTAGCCACTTGTCACATTAATTTCAGGGTTTGTTTTTTACACTGTACATTGATCACTTTGGCTCATTGAAAGTTTCAATGTGCAGCATTTATTGTGGGCTGAGAGTTGGAAAAGCAAATCCAGTGAAGGGCTGGGGAGTGGGGGGTGCATCGAGGGTTTAAGGGAATTAACTCTTGCAAGGGTTTTGAAAAGACCAAATCAAGGTCTTCTGCGCCCCTATTTTCTTAAATGTTTGCCTATTTTCAGTGAAATCTGGCATGTGTGGATGGTGCATGCCCGGCAGATTGCCAAGGACTGCACAGCAGCCTTTAAAGAAGACTTTAAATCCACTTTTATGCCGTTTTTTGCACTGTTTTTTATTCGATATATTAAGGCGCCATTTTGGAGCGATTTTGAAGCTCTCTGATTGGCTGATGGGCCCGAGTTTGAATTCTAAGGTCTTCTCTGATTGGCTGTTGGTATCCATTGTTGGTATCCAATCTGATTTCCTTAAAGCTTCTCTGATTGGATAATTTCAGAGAGGGAAGAGATTTGATTGGCTGATGGGAAAGGGGGGGAAATATCTGTTTATCTTTATTAACCTTTTACCACACAATGACGCGGCCTTTTAACACCCCAAAGGCTTATGAAAATAATCTGAGGAAAGGAGAAAATACAGGTTACCAGCATTTTCTCCTTTTCCCACAATGTTTTCCACCCTATCAAAGAAAAAATTTGATTTTGAGTTATTCTTACATCTTATTTTATCTTTTTGGCCTACTTGTAAATTTCTTCAAACAAGAACAAGATTTCTTTTATCGGAAAAAGTTTCTGCAACAGCAACCAGTTGCTTCTGAATTTTATATTTTCGCACAGCGGTTAAACATAAAATTGACTTTTGACTCGCGCGGTCATCCAAATTGGTTCAATGTTTTCATGACCCTGGTAAGAAAACAGGGAAAATTTTTGTTTACCTTTCTTTGATTTGAACAACAGGTATCAGTTGCCTCCGAAAGTGTGGAAGTTGATTTTACGATTTTATGCGCAGCACGTAACAGTCACATATGGGTGAGATGGTCATCGTAACCAAATCAATGGCCCTAGTGAGAGAAAATGAAAAAGAAAAATCCCTATAATTGACTTAAGCAATAGTTGTCGTCTGCTATAAAATATTCCGTAAGTCGATTTTTCATGTTTTTGCGGATACGTAAGTGGCACCTGCGAGACAGTAGACAACCTAAATGGGTTTGTTGTCACGGTATAAAAAGATTGGAGAAAAAAAATTATTAAAAATTAAGTTCCCTCTATTTGACCTTCTAAGCAACAGGTGTCGTCTGCTATAAAATGCTCCACAAGTCGATTTTTCGCGTTTTTGCGATTACGTAACCTGCACCTATGAGACGGTAGTCAACGTAAATGGATTTGTCGTCACGGTATAAAGAGACTGGAGAAAAAATATACATTAAAAATTTAGTTCCTTTTGTTTGATTTATGCAATAATAAGCAGTTGCTACTGAAAGAGCCTTCAGTCTTTTTTTAGCCACTTGTCGCATTATTTTTTTTTTTTTTTTTTCGCATGAGCGGAACTGGCACATATGAGACGGTAGTCAACGTAACTGGGTTTCTTGTTGCGGTTTGAAGAGATTAGAAAAATTACACTTCAGTTGCCTTTGTTTGATATATGAGTTTTCAGTCTTTTTTTAGCCACTTGTCACATTAATTTCAGGGTTTGTTTTTTACACTGTACATTGATCACTTTGGCTCATTGAAAGTTTCAATGTGCAGCATTTATTGTGGGCTGAGAGTTGGAAAAGCAAATCCAGTGAAGGGCTGGGGAGTGGGGGGTGCATCGAGGGTTTAAGGGAATTAACTCTTGCAAGGGTTTTGAAAAGACCAAATCAAGGTCTTCTGCGCCCCTATTTTCTTAAATGTTTGCCTATTTTCAGTGAAATCTGGCATGTGTGGATGGTGCATGCCCGGCAGATTGCCAAGGACTGCACAGCAGCCTTTAAAGAAGACTTTAAATCCACTTTTATGCCGTTTTTTGCACTGTTTTTTATTCGATATATTAAGGCGCCATTTTGGAGCGATTTTGAAGCTCTCTGATTGGCTGATGGGCCCGAGTTTGAATTCTAAAGTCTTCTCTGATTGGCTGTTGGTATCCATTGTTGGTATCCAATCTGATTTCCTTAAAGCTTCTCTGATTGGATAATTTCAGAGAGGGAAGAGATTTGATTGGCTGATGGGAAAGGGGGGGAAATATCTGTTTATCTTTATTAAACTTTTACCAGACAATGACGCGGCCTTTTAACACCCCAAAGGCTTATGAAAATAATCTGAGGAAAGGAGAAAATACAGGTTACCAGCATTTTCTCCTTTTCCCACAATGTTTTCCACCCTATCAAAGAAAAAATTTGATTTTGAGTTATTCTTACATCTTATTTTATCTTTTTGGCCTACTTGTAAATTTCTTCAAACAAGAACAAGATTTCTTTTATCGGAAAAAGTTTCCGCAACAGCAACCAGTTGCTTCTGAATTTTATATTTTCGCACAGCGGTTAAACATAAAATTGACTTTTGACTCGCGCGGTCATCCAAATTGGTTCAATGTTTTCATGACCCTGGTAAGAAAACAGGGAAAATTTTTGTTTACCTTTCTTTGATTTGAACAACAGGTATCAGTTGCCTCCGAAAGTGTGGAAGTTGATTTTACGATTTTATGCGCAGCACGTAACAGTCACGTATGGGTGAGATGGTCATCGTAACCAAATCAATGGCCCTAGTGAGAGAAAATGAAAAAGAAAAATCTCTATAATTGACTTAAGCAATAGTTGTCGTCTGCTATAAAATATTCCGTAAGTCGATTTTTCATGTTTTTGCGGATACGTAAGTGGCACCTGCGAGACAGTAGACAACCTAAATGGGTTTGTTGTCACGGTATAAAAAGATTGGAGAAAAAAAATTATTAAAAATTAAGTTCCCTCTATTTGACCTTCTAAGCAACAGGTGTCGTCTGCTATAAAATGCTCCACAAGTCGATTTTTCGCGTTTTTGCGATTACGTAACCTGCACCTATGAGACGGTAGTCAACGTAAATGGATTTGTCGTCACGGTATAAAGAGACTGGAGAAAAAATATACATTAAAAATTTAGTTCCTTTTGTTTGATTTATGCAATAATAAGCAGTTGCTACTGAAAGAGCCTTCAGTCTTTTTTTAGCCACTTGTCGCATTATTTTTTTTTTTTTTTTTTCGCATGAGCGGAACTGGCACATATGAGACGGTAATCAACGTAACTGGGTTTCTTGTTGCGGTTTGAAGAGATTAGAAAAATTACACTTCAGTTGCCTTTGTTTGATATATGAGTTTTCAGTCTTTTTTTAGCCACTTGTCACATTAATTTCAGGGTTTGTTTTTTACACTGTACATTGATCACTTTGGCTCATTGAAAGTTTCAATGTGCAGCATTTATTGTGGGCTGAGAGTTGGAAAAGCAAATCCAGTGAAGGGCTGGGGAGTGGGGGGTGCATCGAGGGTTTAAGGGAATTAACTCTTGCAAGGGTTTTGAAAAGACCAAATCAAGGTCTTCTGCGCCCCTATTTTCTTAAATGTTTGCCTATTTTCAGTGAAATCTGGCATGTGTGGATGGTGCATGCCCGGCAGATTGCCAAGGACTGCACAGCAGCCTTTAAAGAAGACTTTAAATCCACTTTTATGCCGTTTTTTGCACTGTTTTTTATTCGATATATTAAGGCGCCATTTTGGAGCGATTTTGAAGCTCTCTGATTGGCTGATGGGCCCGAGTTTGAATTCTAAGGTCTTCTCTGATTGGCTGTTGGTATCCATTGTTGGTATCCAATCTGATTTCCTTAAAGCTTCTCTGATTGGATAATTTCAGAGAGGGAAGAGATTTGATTGGCTGATGGGAAAGGGGGGGAAATATCTGTTTATCTTTATTAACCTTTTACCACACAATGACGCGGCCTTTTAACACCCCAAAGGCTTATGAAAATAATCTGAGGAAAGGAGAAAATACAGGTTACCAGCATTTTCTCCTTTTCCCACAATGTTTTCCACCCTATCAAAGAAAAAATTTGATTTTGAGTTATTCTTACATCTTATTTTATCTTTTTGGCCTACTTGTAAATTTCTTCAAACAAGAACAAGATTTCTTTTATCGGAAAAAGTTTCCGCAACAGCAACCAGTTGCTTCTGAATTTTATATTTTCGCACAGCGGTTAAACATAAAATTGACTTTTGACTCGCGCGGTCATCCAAATTGGTTCAATGTTTTCATGACCCTGGTAAGAAAACAGGGAAAATTTTTGTTTACCTTTCTTTGATTTGAACAACAGGTATCAGTTGCCTCCGAAAGTGTGGAAGTTGATTTTACGATTTTATGCGCAGCACGTAACAGTCACGTATGGGTGAGATGGTCATCGTAACCAAATCAATGGCCCTAGTGAGAGAAAATGAAAAAGAAAAATCCCTATAATTGACTTAAGCAATAGTTGTCGTCTGCTATAAAATATTCCGTAAGTCGATTTTTCATGTTTTTGCGGATACGTAAGTGGCACCTGCGAGACAGTAGACAACCTAAATGGGTTTGTTGTCACGGTATAAAAAGATTGGAGAAAAAAAATTATTAAAAATTAAGTTCCCTCTATTTGACCTTCTAAGCAACAGGTGTCGTCTGCTATAAAATGCTCCACAAGTCGATTTTTCGCGTTTTTGCGATTACGTAACCTGCACCTATGAGACGGTAGTCAACGTAAATGGATTTGTCGTCACGGTATAAAGAGACTGGAAAAAAAATATACATTAAAAATTTAGTTCCTTTTGTTTGATTTATGCAATAATAAGCAGTTGCTACTGAAAGAGCCTTCAGTCTTTTTTTAGCCACTTGTTGCATTTTTTTTTTTTTTTTTTTTTTCGCATGAGCGGAACTGGCACATATGAGACGGTAGTCAACGTAACTGGGTTTCTTGTTGCGGTTTGAAGAGATTAGAAAAATTACACTTCAGTTGCCTTTGTTTGATATATGAGTTTTCAGTCTTTTTTTAGCCACTTGTCACATTAATTTCAGGGTTTGTTTTTTACACTGTACATTGATCACTTTGGCTCATTGAAAGTTTCAATGTGCAGCATTTATTGTGGGCTGAGAGTTGGAAAAGCAAATCCAGTGAAGGGCTGGGGAGTGGGGGGTGCATCGAGGGTTTAAGGGAATTAACTCTTGCAAGGGTTTTGAAAAGACCAAATCAAGGTCTTCTGCGCCCCTATTTTCTTAAATGTTTGCCTATTTTCAGTGAAATCTGGCATGTGTGGATGGTGCATGCCCGGCAGATTGCCAAGGACTGCACAGCAGCCTTTAAAGAAGACTTTAAATCCACTTTTATGCCGTTTTTTGCACTGTTTTTTATTCGATATATTAAGGCGCCATTTTGGAGCGATTTTGAAGCTCTCTGATTGGCTGATGGGCCCGAGTTTGAATTCTAAGGTCTTCTCTGATTGGCTGTTGGTATCCATTGTTGGTATCCAATCTGATTTCCTTAAAGCTTCTCTGATTGGATAATTTCAGAGAGGGAAGAGATTTGATTGGCTGATGGGAAAGGGGGGGAAATATCTGTTTATCTTTATTAACCTTTTACCACACAATGACGCGGCCTTTTAACACCCCAAAGGCTTATGAAAATAATCTGAGGAAAGGAGAAAATACAGGTTACCAGCATTTTCTCCTTTTCCCACAATGTTTTCCACCCTATCAAAGAAAAAAATTTGATTTTGAGTTATTCTTACATCTTATTTTATCTTTTTGGCCTACTTGTAAATTTCTTCAAACAAGAACAAGATTTCTTTTATCGGAAAAAGTTTCCGCAACAGCAACCAGTTGCTTCTGAATTTTATATTTTCGCACAGCGGTTAAACATAAAATTGACTTTTGACTCGCGCGGTCATCCAAATTGGTTCAATGTTTTCATGACCCTGGTAAGAAAACAGGGAAAATTTTTGTTTACCTTTCTTTGATTTGAACAACAGGTATCAGTTGCCTCCGAAAGTGTGGAAGTTGATTTTACGATTTTATGCGCAGCACGTAACAGTCACGTATGGGTGAGATGGTCATCGTAACCAAATCAATGGCCCTAGTGAGAGAAAATGAAAAAGAAAAATCCCTATAATTGACTTAAGCAATAGTTGTCGTCTGCTATAAAATATTCCGTAAGTCGATTTTTCATGTTTTTGCGGATACGTAAGTGGCACCTGCGAGACAGTAGACAACCTAAATGGGTTTGTTGTCACGGTATAAAAAGATTGGAGAAAAAAAATTATTAAAAATTAAGTTCCCTCTATTTGACCTTCTAAGCAACAGGTGTCGTCTGCTATAAAATGCTCCACAAGTCGATTTTTCGCGTTTTTGCGATTACGTAACCTGCACCTATGAGACGGTAGTCAACGTAAATGGATTTGTCGTCACGGTATAAAGAGACTGGAGAAAAAATATACATTAAAAATTTAGTTCCTTTTGTTTGATTTATGCAATAATAAGCAGTTGCTACTGAAAGAGCCTTCAGTCTTTTTTTAGCCACTTGTCGCATTATTTTATTTTTTTTTTTTTTCGCATGAGCGGAACTGGCACATATGAGACGGTAATCAACGTAACTGGGTTTCTTGTTGCGGTTTGAAGAGATTAGAAAAATTACACTTCAGTTGCCTTTGTTTGATATATGAGTTTTCAGTCTTTTTTTAGCCACTTGTCACATTAATTTCAGGGTTTGTTTTTTACACTGTACATTGATCACTTTGGCTCATTGAAAGTTTCAATGTGCAGCATTTATTGTGGGCTGAGAGTTGGAAAAGCAAATCCAGTGAAGGGCTGGGGAGTGGGGGGTGCATCGAGGGTTTAAGGGAATTAACTCTTGCAAGGGTTTTGAAAAGACCAAATCAAGGTCTTCTGCGCCCCTATTTTCTTAAATGTTTGCCTATTTTCAGTGAAATCTGGCATGTGTGGATGGTGCATGCCCGGCAGATTGCCAAGGACTGCACAGCAGCCTTTAAAGAAGACTTTAAATCCACTTTTATGCCGTTTTTTGCACTGTTTTTTATTCGATATATTAAGGCGCCATTTTGGAGCGATTTTGAAGCTCTCTGATTGGCTGATGGGCCCGAGTTTGAATTCTAAGGTCTTCTCTGATTGGCTGTTGGTATCCATTGTTGGTATCCAATCTGATTTCCTTAAAGCTTCTCTGATTGGATAATTTCAGAGAGGGAAGAGATTTGATTGGCTGATGGGAAAGGGGGGGAAATATCTGTTTATCTTTATTAACCTTTTACCACACAATGACGCGGCCTTTTAACACCCCAAAGGCTTATGAAAATAATCTGAGGAAAGGAGAAAATACAGGTTACCAGCATTTTCTCCTTTTCCCACAATGTTTTCCACCCTATCAAAGAAAAAATTTGATTTTGAGTTATTCTTACATCTTATTTTATCTTTTTGGCCTACTTGAAAATTTCTTCAAACAAGAACAAGATTTCTTTTATCGGAAAAAGTTTCCGCAACAGCAACCAGTTGCTTCTGAATTTTATATTTTCGCACAGCGGTTAAACATAAAATTGACTTTTGACTTGCGCGGTCATCCAAATTGGTTCAATGTTTTCATGACCCTGGTAAGAAAACAGGGAAAATTTTTGTTTACCTTTCTTTGATTTGAACAACAGGTATCAGTTGCCTCCGAAAGTGTGGAAGTTGATTTTACGATTTTATGCGCAGCACGTAACAGTCACGTATGGGTGAGATGGTCATCGTAACCAAATCAATGGCCCTAGTGAGAGAAAATGAAAAAGAAAAATCCCTATAATTGACTTAAGCAATAGTTGTCGTCTGCTATAAAATATTCCGTAAGTCGATTTTTCATGTTTTTGCGGATACGTAAGTGGCACCTGCGAGACAGTAGACAACCTAAATGGGTTTGTTGTCACGGTATAAAACGATTGGAGAAAAAAAATTATTAAAAATTAAGTTCCCTCTATTTGACCTTCTAAGCAACAGGTGTCGTCTGCTATAAAATGCTCCACAAGTCAATTTTTCGCGTTTTTGCGATTACGTAACCTGCACCTATGAGACGGTAGTCAACGTAAATGGATTTGTCGTCACGGTATAAAGAGACTGGAGAAAAAATATACATTAAAAATTTAGTTCCTTTTGTTTGATTTATGCAATAATAAGCAGTTGCTACTGAAAGAGCCTTCAGTCTTTTTTTAGCCACTTGTTGCATTTTTTTTTTTTTTTTTTTTTTCGCATGAGCGGAACTGGCACATATGAGACGGTAGTCAACGTAACTGGGTTTCTTGTTGCGGTTTGAAGAGATTAGAAAAATTACACTTCAGTTGCCTTTGTTTGATATATGAGTTTTCAGTCTTTTTTTAGCCACTTGTCACATTAATTTCAGGGTTTGTTTTTTACACTGTACATTGATCACTTTGGCTCATTGAAAGTTTCAATGTGCAGCATTTATTGTGGGCTGAGAGTTGGAAAAGCAAAGCCAGTGAAGGGCTGGGGAGTGGGGGGTGCATCGAGGGTTTAAGGGAATTAACTCTTGCAAGGGTTTTGAAAAGACCAAATCAAGGTCTTCTGCGCCCCTATTTTCTTAAATGTTTGCCTATTTTCAGTGAAATCTGGCATGTGTGGATGGTGCATGCCCGGCAGATTGCCAAGGACTGCACAGCAGCCTTTAAAGAAGACTTTAAATCCACTTTTATGCCGTTTTTTGCACTGTTTTTTATTCGATATATTAAGGCGCCATTTTGGAGCGATTTTGAAGCTCTCTGATTGGCTGATGGGCCCGAGTTTGAATTCTAAGGTCTTCTCTGATTGGCTGTTGGTATCCATTGTTGGTATCCAATCTGATTTCCTTAAAGCTTCTCTGATTGGATAATTTCAGAGAGGGAAGAGATTTGATTGGCTGATGGGAAAGGGGGGGAAATATCTGTTTATCTTTATTAACCTTTTACCACACAATGACGCGGCCTTTTAACACCCCAAAGGCTTATGAAAATAATCTGAGGAAAGGAGAAAATACAGGTTACCAGCATTTTCTCCTTTTCCCACAATGTTTTCCACCCTATCAAAGAAAAAATTTGATTTTGAGTTATTCTTACATCTTATTTTATCTTTTTGGCCTACTTGTAAATTTCTTCAAACAAGAACAAGATTTCTTTTATCGGAAAAAGTTTCTGCAACAGCAACCAGTTGCTTCTGAATTTTATATTTTCGCACAGCGGTTAAACATAAAATTGACTTTTGACTCGCGCGGTCATCCAAATTGGTTCAATGTTTTCATGACCCTGGTAAGAAAACAGGGAAAATTTTTGTTTACCTTTCTTTGATTTGAACAACAGGTATCAGTTGCCTCCGAAAGTGTGGAAGTTGATTTTACGATTTTATGCGCAGCACGTAACAGTCACGTATGGGTGAGATGGTCATCGTAACCAAATCAATGGCCCTAGTGAGAGAAAATGAAAAAGAAAAATCCCTATAATTGACTTAAGCAATAGTTGTCGTCTGCTATAAAATATTCCGTAAGTCGATTTTTCATGTTTTTGCGGATACGTAAGTGGCACCTGCGAGACAGTAGACAACCTAAATGGGTTTGTTGTCACAGTATAAAAAGATTGGAGAAAAAAAATTATTAAAAATTAAGTTCCCTCTATTTGACCTTCTAAGCAACAGGTGTCGTCTGCTATAAAATGCTCCACAAGTCGATTTTTCGCGTTTTTGCGATTACGTAACCTGCACCTATGAGACGGTAGTCAACGTAAATGGATTTGTCGTCACAGTATAAAGAGACTGGAGAAAAAATATACATTAAAAATTTAGTTCCTTTTGTTTGATTTATGCAATAATAAGCAGTTGCTACTGAAAGAGCCTTCAGTCTTTTTTTAGCCACATGTCGCATTATTTTTTTTTTTTTTTTTTCGCATGAGCGGAACTGGCACATATGAGACGGTAGTCAACGTAACTGGGTTTCTTGTTGCGGTTTGAAGAGATTAGAAAAATTACACTTCAGTTGCCTTTGTTTGATATATGAGTTTTCAGTCTTTTTTTAGGCACTTGTCACATTAATTTCAGGGTTTGTTTTTTACACTGTACATTGATCACTTTGGCTCATTGAAAGTTTCAATGTGCAGCATTTATTGTGGGCTGAGAGTTGGAAAAGCAAAGCCAGTGAAGGGCTGGGGAGTGGGGGGTGCATCGAGGGTTTAAGGGAATTAACTCTTGCAAGGGTTTTGAAAAGACCAAATCAAGGTCTTCTGCGCCCCTATTTTCTTAAATGTTTGCCTATTTTCAGTGAAATCTGGCATGTGTGGATGGTGCATGCCCGGCAGATTGCCAAGGACTGCACAGCAGCCTTTAAAGAAGACTTTAAATCCACTTTTATGCCGTTTTTTGCACTGTTTTTTATTCGATATATTAAGGCGCCATTTTGGAGCGATTTTGAAGCTCTCTGATTGGCTGATGGGCCCGTTTTTGAATTCTAAGGTCTTCTCTGATTGGCTGTTGGTATCCATTGTTGGTATCCAATCTGATTTCCTTAAAGCTTCTCTGATTGGATAATTTCAGAGAGGGAAGAGATTTGATTGGCTGATGGGAAAGGGGGGGAAATATCTGTTTATCTTTATTAACCTTTTACCACACAATGACGCGGCCTTTTAACACCCCAAAGGCTTATGAAAATAATCTGAGGAAAGGAGAAAATACAGGTTACCAGCATTTTCTCCTTTTCCCACAATGTTTTCCACCCTATCAAAGAAAAAATTTGATTTTGAGTTATTCTTACATCTTATTTTATCTTTTTGGCCTACTTGTAAATTTCTTCAAACAAGAACAAGATTTCTTTTATCGGAAAAAGTTTCCGCAACAGCAACCAGTTGCTTCTGAATTTTATATTTTCGCACAGCGGTTAAACATAAAATTGACTTTTGACTCGCGCGGTCATCCAAATTGGTTCAATGTTTTCATGACCCTGGTAAGAAAACAGGGAAAATTTTTGTTTACCTTTCTTTGATTTGAACAACAGGTATCAGTTGCCTCCGAAAGTGTGGAAGTTGATTTTACGATTTTATGCGCAGCACGTAACAGTCACGTATGGGTGAGATGGTCATCGTAACCAAATCAATGGCCCTAGTGAGAGAAAATGAAAAAGAAAAATCCCTATAATTGACTTAAGCAATAGTTGTCGTCTGCTATAAAATATTCCGTAAGTCGATTTTTCATGTTTTTGCGGATACGTAAGTGGCACCTGCGAGACAGTAGACAACCTAAATGGGTTTGTTGTCACGGTATAAAAAGATTGGAGAAAAAAAATTATTAAAAATTAAGTTCCCTCTATTTGACCTTCTAAGCAACAGGTGTCGTCTGCTATAAAATGCTCCACAAGTCGATTTTTCGCGTTTTTGCGATTACGTAACCTGCACCTATGAGACAGTAGTCAACGTAAATGGATTTGTCGTCACGGTATAAAGAGACTGGAGAAAAAATATACATTAAAAATTTAGTTCCTTTTGTTTGATTTATGCAATAATAAGCAGTTGCTACTGAAAGAGCCTTCAGTCTTTTTTTAGCCACTTGTCGCATTTTTTTTTTTTTCGCATGAGCGGAACTGGCACATATGAGACGGTAGTCAACGTAACTGGGTTTCTTGTTGCGGTTTGAAGAGATTAGAAAAATTACACTTCAGTTGCCTTTGTTTGATATATGAGTTTTCAGTCTTTTTTTAGCCACTTGTCACATTAATTTCAGGGTTTGTTTTTTACACTGTACATTGATCACTTTGGCTCATTGAAAGTTTCAATGTGCAGCATTTATTGTGGGCTGAGAGTTGGAAAAGCAAATCCAGTGAAGGGCTGGGGAGTGGGGGGTGCATCGAGGGTTTAAGGGAATTAACTCTTGCAAGGGTTTTGAAAAGACCAAATCAAGGTCTTCTGCGCCCCTATTTTCTTAAATGTTTGCCTATTTTCAGTGAAATCTGGCATGTGTGGATGGTGCATGCCCGGCAGATTGCCAAGGACTGCACAGCAGCCTTTAAAGAAGACTTTAAATCCACTTTTATGCCGTTTTTTGCACTGTTTTTTATTCGATATATTAAGGCGCCATTTTGGAGCGATTTTGAAGCTCTCTGATTGGCTGATGGGCCCGAGTTTGAATTCTAAGGTCTTCTCTGATTGGCTGTTGGTATCCATTGTTGGTATCCAATCTGATTTCCTTAAAGCTTCTCTGATTGGATAATTTCAGAGAGGGAAGAGATTTGATTGGCTGATGGGAAAGGGGGGGAAATATCTGTTTATCTTTATTAACCTTTTACCACACAATGACGCGGCCTTTTAACACCCCAAAGGCTTATGAAAATAATCTGAGGAAAGGAGAAAATACAGGTTACCAGCATTTTCTCCTTTTCCCACAATGTTTTCCACCCTATCAAAGAAAAAATTTGATTTTGAGTTATTCTTACATCTTATTTTATCTTTTTGGCCTACTTGTAAATTTCTTCAAACAAGAACAAGATTTCTTTTATCGGAAAAAGTTTCCGCAACAGCAACCAGTTGCTTCTGAATTTTATATTTTCGCACAGCGGTTAAACATAAAATTGACTTTTGACTCGCGCGGTCATCCAAATTGGTTCAATGTTTTCATGACCCTGGTAAGAAAACAGGGAAAATTTTTGTTTACCTTTCTTTGATTTGAACAACAGGTATCAGTTGCCTCCGAAAGTGTGGAAGTTGATTTTACGATTTTATGCGCAGCACGTAACAGTCACGTATGGGTGAGATGGTCATCGTAACCAAATCAATGGCCCTAGTGAGAGAAAATGAAAAAGAAAAATCCCTATAATTGACTTAAGCAATAGTTGTCGTCTGCTATAAAATATTCCGTAAGTCGATTTTTCATGTTTTTGCGGATACGTAAGTGGCACCTGCGAGACATTAGACAACCTAAATGGGTTTGTTGTCACGGTATAAAAAGATTGGAGAAAAAAAATTATTAAAAATTAAGTTCCCTCTATTTGACCTTCTAAGCAACAGGTGTCGTCTGCTATAAAATGCTCCACAAGTCGATTTTTCGCGTTTTTGCGATTACGTAACCTGCATCTATGAGACAGTAGTCAACGTAAATGGATTTGTCGTCACGGTATAAAGAGACTGGAGAAAAAATATACATTAAAAATTTAGTTCCTTTTGTTTGATTTATGCAATAATAAGCAGTTGCTACTGAAAGAGCCTTCAGTCTTTTTTTAGCCACTTGTCGCATTATTTTTTTTTTCGCATGAGCGGAACTGGCACATATGAGACGGTAGTCAACGTAACTGGGTTTCTTGTTGCGGTTTGAAGAGATTAGAAAAATTACACTTCAGTTGCCTTTGTTTGATATATGAGTTTTCAGTCTTTTTTTAGCCACTTGTCACGTTAATTTCAGGGTTTGTTTTTTACACTGTACATTGATCACTTTGGCTCATTGAAAGTTTCAATGTGCAGCATTTATTGTGGGCTGAGAGTTGGAAAAGCAAAGCCAGTGAAGGGCTGGGGAGTGGGGGGTGCATCGAGGGTTTAAGGGAATTAACTCTTGCAAGGGTTTTGAAAAGACCAAATCAAGGTCTTCTGCGCCCCTATTTTCTTAAATGTTTGCCTATTTTCAGTGAAATCTGGCATGTGTGGATGGTGCATGCCCGGCAGATTGCCAAGGACTGCACAGCAGCCTTTAAAGAAGACTTTAAATCCACTTTTATGCCGTTTTTTGCACTGTTTTTTATTCGATATATTAAGGCGCCATTTTGGAGCGATTTTGAAGCTCTCTGATTGGCTGATGGGCCCGAGTTTGAATTCTAAGGTCTTCTCTGATTGGCTGTTGGTATCCATTGTTGGTATCCAATCTGATTTCCTTAAAGCTTCTCTGATTGGATAATTTCAGAGAGGGAAGAGATTTGATTGGCTGATGGGAAAGGGGGCGTGCATCGAGGTTTTAAGGGAAGTAACTCTTGCAAGGGTTTTGAAAAGACCAAATCAAGGTCTTCTGCACCCCTATTTTTTTTAATGTTGACAGCAAAACCAATGGCCTCGCTCTGCGATTAAGCAATCACTTCACTCTTTTGCACTCCGGATCATTCACATTCACATGTATGGGAGAGTAACGAACGAGAACTCTGGTCGGAATATTTGCAATCACTGAAGATTCATTAAAGACAGTCGATTTTGCGGTGTGACAGCGGTCCCGTGATAGCTATAGCTATAGCCAAAGCCTTCACCTCGGTTTCGCATTTTGGTTCAAACTTGGGAAGAAGGAACGGTACAAATCACTATCTTGCACAACTTATGTGTGTATTAAGTTCTATTCTTATCAGAATTGCATGAAAAAAATATTTTTTTCTATTACTTATAATTTTGACCCTGGCCAATTCGAAACTATAATGATTTGTTTGCTCCAAGGAACAGAAAGTGAAGACGGATTCACAGTTCTAGTTTGCACGAAAAAGGTTTGTCTGATTTCAGAAATTATAGTTTGAATGGTTGATTGTTTAGAGTTAATCGCCTTTTTAAAAGCTTATGTCATATCATGGCCGTAACTGTAATTATTACAAGATATTATAATTTTTAGGTGAAAATTGAAAATAGGTTTTGAAAATAGGTGATAATTCCTGGCCGAATTCCTGTGTGCATTTCCACCATTTTGTTCCATTGTTTTCATTGAAACCTAGATCTGATAGAAAACCTTCCCCTCGTGGATTATTGATTGTGCCCTTTAATTCACTACTGCCGTATATTGAATGATAAACCATGATACTGATAGAATGATTATTTATTCAACAACAGTGTAAGGCGAATGTGAGACACTTAGACCCCTGACCATTTAGACCCCTTAAAATTTGGGTGACAATTAGACCCCTGAGACATATAGACCCCTATTTTAGTGAGACACTTAGACCCCTATTTTCAAAAGAAAATTTACATATTAATTGACTATGTTTATGGATTGTATTACATGTAAATCTTGTCTTGAAACATAATTTAGTATAATGGTCTAGCTCAGAGATAGATATAAAGGTATAATGTAGTCGGGTACAGGTATTTGGTGATATACTAGTATCGTGCGACTGTATCGACATGTGGTTCGGTAGCTCAGTTGGTTAGAGTGCAGGAACGATTTTCCTGAGGCCCTGGGTTTGAATCCCGGTCGAGCCGCGATATTTTTTCCACCACCTGTTACATTTGGCGCTCAACATTGTTTTAAGTATTTTGATTTTTGAGACCATATACTGATACAGAAATACAGTAGTTGATGACATGATTTTGAATTACCAACAGTTAAAAGGAAAATTTAAACATGCATGTCTATTTTCAGATTCTTTTTTTTTTTTACCATAGTTTATTCTTTTCCATAGTTTGCTAATTGCTTTGTTTGTTTTTTTTCAAAATTCCATGTAATGTTTTGTATTTTTAGTAGAATATGGGAAACAAACTTTTAGCCTCCTAAGTTGAAGTAAATATATGACTTTAGTGCATAGATTAATTACCTTTATAATTTTCTATGAACCCTTAACCACACAGTGTCGACTTTTGATGACCCTGAGAAAGGAGCCTTTTGAAAACCTTGTTGGAAAAGGAGTAAATGTAACCAGCTTTTTCTCCTTTTCCGACAAATGTTTTCTATCCTCTTCGATACAAATTTCAAATTTTCAGTCACTTTTATTTTGACCTCTGCAAATGCTTGCAATTTGGACCAGTCACAAATTTTGTCGTTTGGTATAGAGTTAATGAGTTTTATTAGTAAAGATTGAGGCAGAAAGTGGTCAAGAATGGATATAAACAAAATTTACAATATGCAGTTTCACTGCAAAGGGGAATGAGAAATTTTATAAAGCTTCAGTTAATAACTGACAGACTCTAACTGTTCAACACGACTTGTGACCACCATAAATAAACCAATAAATTCCTCCTTTCCCACTGTATTTCAGTCTTCAAAACACAGAACCAACAAATATAAGTCATACTTCATTTATTGTGCACCAATTATTTTAATTTAACAAAGTCAAAAGTTTTATCGTCTGGATAAGAGTTAAGGGATTGCTAAAAGGGTGTTTCATGATCCAATTAACACCTTTGACTGGGGATAGATAATATGACAATAAATTGATATACAGGGATATCCCTTTTTCATCTTTTGAATTTATGTCCTTGGTATATTTATCCCTCCACGCTTCTTTTTTTCAGTCATCATTAATAAATCCATCAATTTACATTAATCCTTTACAACACCATAAAATTTTGGAATTGTCCAAATCGAAATAATTTGCAGACAAAAAGTTTAATGTGGTTAAAATGATACAATATACCTCTAAAAGGGTTGAAAACATTGTGGAAAAAGGAGACAATGCTGGCTGCAAGCATTTTCTCACGTTTTCAAAAGCACTTTCCCTCAGGATCTTTTGAAGTCGGGATTATGTAATAAAAGGGTATAAGGAGAACTTTTCAGTCATGAAACAAATAGAAAAGATTTTAATATTGTACAACAGTTTTCAAATTTTACATTTTAAGTTGAACAGTACTCTCAAAGTTATAACTTACAACAAGAAAAAGATTAAAGTAAGGTACTAAAATGTGGAAAATATTCCACTCATGTACTGTAAAAATCACAGCCATTCAGTCATGAACTGGTGGAAAAGGTGTGAATTGAACAGAGTAAAAGAAATCACACCTGATAACTTGGCCAAATGAAAAAAATTAACTATGGAAAACCATTCTAAAAATGATAAAACAGTCAAAAAGTATGATACTGATTAACTCTCTACCAAAAGACAACATTGTAGCCCAGTCCAAATTGGAAGCATTTGCAGACGACAACCTAAGTATGGCTCAAGAACTGAAATTTGTCTTGGGTAGAAAACACTGTGGGAAAAGGAGAAAATGCTGGTTACCAGCATTTTCTCCTTTCCTACAATGTTTTCAAAAGGCTTCTGACTCAGGAGTCGTTAAAAGTCGGGATTGTGTGGTAAAGAGTTAACAGGAAAAATTAGATTCATAGATATAAAGAGGGGTCCAAGTGTCTCCAAAAGAAAGGGGTCCAAGTGTCTCAAAGGGGTCTAGATGTCACCCAAATTCTGAAATTTTAAGGGGTCTCAATGGTCAAGTGTCTCTTACCCGTCAAAGACTATAGTATAAAGAATGCTGACTAATAAACATTGGTGGTTGGAAAGAAGATAGGCCTACATATATGTACCTGTACTAGTGTACATATGGCCTGCAATAGATAGGGATGGACTTTCATTCATATGTGTAAAGTGTCGTCACTGAGCAGACTTGCAATCCATGCAGATTGATCCGAGACAAAACTTTATTACTATATTCAATTTTGTGTTACAGCAGATTTGCACAAAACAGATAATTGTGTAAGAGTAGAAAGCGTTGTCTCAGATTAGCCTGCGTGGACTGCACAGGCTAATCAGAGATGACTCTTGACGCAAATGTTCGAATGCTCTTTTTCACATGTTGGAGGCCAAATAAGGTCAAATATGACAGTCAATCATGTCAACCTCTTCAGATGACCAGCTATAATGTTTTTCTGGAATATGATATAAAAAAAAAGTTGGATGTCATTTATAAACATTATGATACTGGTTATATAATAAGCTTCATATACAGGACAGGGGCATGTAGTAGTACCAGTGTTTTAACAATCCAATCAACCACTTCAATGAACCACTTGTGACTAGCATGGACCAGTTATAACAATTGGCCCGGTCAATATTGATATTGACCAACCTTTTGCCAACCTTGCCTATAGATATGAACAGAATTTGTAATAATACTATCACTAAATGATACCTTAGCATTTGGGGTTTACCTGTATTGATGTTCTCCCAAATCCTATAACCAAGGTTGGCCGGTGGAAACCAGGGGTGGTTTTAACCGGTTAAAACCGCCCCGGTCAATACTCCCTGAGTGGTCAATACTGGTCAATAGTGGTCAATTGGATATTTGAAGTGGTCATTTGGAAATTTTAATGGTCAGATGTATTTCAAGAGGACAGTCATGCTATAAGTGCATGATTTTGAAGGTTTTGTTCTTTTTTGGTTCCAAGTTTGGTTAATTCACCAGAATGAAAGAGTTGAGTGGAAAAAATGTTTTGTTCCAGCCAGGGCTACTTATCAGCTGACTTTTGCCAGTTTTCCCCTCTATGAAAGTTCCAAGTAAGGTCTTTAGGTTTCTTTTTTGACACCTTAAGTAACTGCTTGATGATAAGATATTATCTTGATTGCATATAAGTCAGTATTTTACACTATAGGAATAAGGCCTGATGTCAAGTTTAATACCCCAACTAGGGATACATGATTGGTCCCTTTTGTAATTTAAGCCACACCCACTGGGATAGAAAGGAGCAACTTTTACACCTTTTAATGCGTTTTGACAACAATTTAAAAGTGTAGGTAGACACTTAAAAGTGCTTCAGACACAAATGTATCCCTTAGTATTGTTTTGTTTAATCAGTTACACCTTCTTCATGCATACCTCAATATGCCTTGATTAATGACAGGTGTATTTCACATGTTTACCAATGGGTGACACTTTTTTCTGCAATTTTGAATGAAAATTTCAAATTAGCTGCTTTTTGATGCAACCTCTGAACTTTTATGTCTAAAGACTATGTTAAAATAATCTAGTTTTAAAAACCTTAGAACTATAAACAGTTACTTAACCTGTAAGGAATGATGATAGATAAAAGTTCTTGGTTGAAAAGAACTGACCTGCATGTAAGTTCAAAAAGGAAAGTCAATCAAATCAACATCTTTAGTTGACCAGCAATAATGTCTTTTGAATTATGATCAAATAAAAAAGGACCCTATTCATAGAAACTATTATACTCATGAGAACTTGTAATATACCTTCAGTGCAAGATGTAGGGGGAGAGCTTCTAAGACTAGTTTATAAGCAGGACAGGTATGTAAGTCCGTGATTTAGATGACCCAATCAACCACTATTGACCAGTATTGACTGGTTTTAACTCATTACCACACAATCCCTACTTTTGATGACCCTGAGAAAGAAGTCTTTGGAAAACAATTTGGGAAAAGGAAAAAATGCTGGTAACCAGCATTTTTTCCTTTTCCTACAATGTTTTCTATCTTTCACAAAACAAATTTAAAATTTTAAGCCACTTTTATTTTGTCGTCTGCAAATGCTGTTGATAAATCTGGATAAATCTAAAATATTGTCGTTTGGTAATGAGTTACATGTAACTGATTAAAACCGCTGGCCCAGTCAGTACTCATATTGACCGGCTTGTTGCCAACCTTGCCTATAACGAAAGGATTACGTGTAAAGCTATGGTCCTACCTTACATAGCTGTCTGTAGTGGGGAATGACATAATATGGCAGTAGTTAAACATATCAAAAATACATGAAGTTGAACATAGTTCACCATAGTTCAACGTAGTAATATACATGTAGTTTGAAATTACAGTTCAAAAATTTGTTACAGTAAACTACGATGTTGTGACCGTAGTTTGAACTTCGTTGACCATAGTTAACTAATGGACCTTACTTAACCGTAGTGTGTTTAATATGGTCAACTATGGAAATTTCCTAATATGGTCATCTACATAAAATGTAACCGGACTTTGATTCAATTATTTTGAAAAGTAATCCATAAATTACAAATTAAAATAGAAATGTTTAACCTATTACCACACAACCTATACTTTTGAAAACCCTGAGAAAGAGGCCTTTAGAAAACATTGTGGAAAAAGGGGAAAATGCTGGTGACCAGCATTTTCTCCTTTTCCCACAGTCTTTTCTACCCTTCACAAAACAAATTTCAAATTTTGAGTCACTTTTATTTCTAAATATTCATCTCTAAAGGCTTTTTGATTTTGACAAACATAACGTTTTGTTGTTTGGTAATGAGTTAAATTATGATTATAGTTACCGTAATTGCTTTCTATAAAAGTAATGCAAGGTAAGTAGAAAATGCTGGTAACCATTTATAGTGAAATTTCCATTTGAACTCCATGAGATCTATAATACATCTGCATGTAATTTTAGTTTGTTAGATTCCAAATTTTGTTAGTTTGTCAAAGAATTAAAGAACGAAGTTGATCTTTTTATTTGATAAAATGCAAAAAATACTGCTGTGATGAATGTACCCCTGATTATATATCTAAATTACCATTCAATCTTTTCTATACAATCCTGACTTTTAACAACCCTGAAACACACAGTTCATGAAAACACTGTGGGGAAAAAGAGAAAATATTGGCTTTTTCCAGAATGTTTTCTACCCTTTAACCCATTACCACACAATCCCTACTTTTGACGCCCCTGAGAAAGAAGCCTTAAGAAAACATTGTGGGAAAAGGAGAAAATGCTGGTAACCAGCATTTTCTCCTTTTCCCACAATGTTTTCTACCCTTCACAAAACAAATTTCAATTTTTCAGTCGCATTTATTTTGTCGTCTGCAAATGCTTTCAATTTGGGCCAGTCTAAAATTTTCTCGTGTGGTAAAGAGTTAACAGACAAGTTCCAGCACTTTGGACAGTTTTGGTACAGGGTTTCAAGGGTTTATTATTCATGAATGGTCTGGCAACACCATTTTAGGGGATGACCAAGGGTAAATTTTATATTCCAAGGTAGAAATAAAAATCTGTCTTTTGCAAAGGGTTAACTCGATCTATGTTGCATTATTTGCTACGTGTAATTGAAAAGTAATTTAATATTGTTAATTATATACCTTTATATTCTTTCAATAATTAATTTCTTTTAAGGTAATTCATTTTACATCAATTAGTAATTACTTAAAAATAACAGAAAGGCTATAATTTATTACAATTAATTCAGTTACAATTGTAATTTGACTAAGGTCTGGATGTGACAGTGGTTAAAAGTACAATGACTGCAGCCTACCAGTGCTGACCATCACAACCACAACGTTTTACTGTAGCTTTATGCAGTTGACCTTAATTTACCGTAGTTGTGAGTATTTAGGACATAGTTTAGCGTAGTTAATCGTAGACCGACGTAGTAATACCCTAGTGTACCTTAGTTTAAACATATTTTATTGTATATATAAACATACAAATGGATTGGGACGAAAGCTGATAAGAGCTTATAAAGTCCCTTTCCAAAGCAACAACATCCACATGACAGAAATAAAGAAAATGAGAGAAAAAAAAAACATATACATACAAAAATTGGTGAGCAAGCTGGAGAAAGAGAGACAAAAAGAGAGAGAAAGAGAGAGAGAGAGAGAGAGGTAGAGGTAGAGGTGGACCTTTTTGAAAATCATTCGTTAAAACGCTTACTTTCCCTTATATACGTCTGAACTTTCAAAAAGATTTCTTCATTTTCCTGAAAAGTAAGAAAATCATTTCCAAAGAGGAGTGTTTGAAGGTCTATAGTAATTTCATAATACGATATGGAGCGAATAAACTTATTTCTTATAGTTTCATAAAGTGGACATTCAAAGAAATAGTGTGCATTTGTCTCTATAGCACCACATACACAGTTAGGAGAGTCAACTACATTTCTTAAGTACAGATGGTGCTTTAGGGAACTGCAATTATTTCGTAACCTAGTATGCAAAATTTGAAGGCGTCTTTGTCCTATAAAAAACAATTTATTTGGATATGGCCTATTAATGTCCAGATACCTTTTGAAACAAGACAAGGAATTCAAATTTCTAATGTCTTGAGGAATTGAGTTCCATTCTTCCACAGCGGATGGAAGAAAGGATTTTTTATAGAGATTTGTTCTAAAAGCAATGGTTCGAATATTATTAGAATTGCGCAAGTTGTAATTGTTAAGGTTGCTATTCAAATCAGGGACAAGATTACTCAGGTAGGAAGGAACAAGGCATTTAGTCATTTTAAAGAACAACACAAGTTTGTGTTTACGCCTGCGGTCGCCAAGTGACTCCCAACCACATTCATTTTTTAGTTCATCCAAGGAACCAGTTTGCTACAACCTGTTACTATTCTGGCAGCTTCATTTTGGATTTTGTCTAGATCTTTTTTCAGGTATTGAGGGATATTGTCCTAAACGACGTCTCCGTATTCTATAATAGGTCTAATGAACGTAAAATATATAACTTGCAGAGATTTCCTATCAAGACATATCTTAAGACGACGCATTATATTTATCCTTTTCCATGCTTTCTCAATAGAATTTTTAATATGAAGATCCCATGATCCGTCGTTTGAGAAGTGAAAACCTAAATGTTTATGTGACTGGACATTTTCAATATTTATATTTGACATACAGAGATCGGGGTGAGAATTTTGAGCATTTTTACGTGTGATGATAAGTGATTCATATTTTGAAGGATTAAATTTAACCAGCCAGGTTTCTGCCCATTTATTATTTTTTTCTATATCTCTCTGAAGAATTCGTCCGGCATCGTTTGGGTTACGGATAATTAATGATAGACTAGTGTCGTCTGCAAATAGGTTGATACCCGATTCAATGTTTTCGACAATATCGTTAATAAATACCAGAAAAAGAAGCGGGCCGAGTATCGATCCTTGTGGGACACCAGCATTTATGTACTGGGCATTAGACTGGCCACCAGGCAGGATAACTTTTTGACGCCTGTTAGAGAGGTAATTAGAAAGCCAATCAAGTAGTTTACCATTTATTCCTGCACGTCTTAGTTTGAATATCAGACCCTTATGCCATACTTTATCGAAAGCCTTACTTATATCAAAAAATATAAATCTAATTTCAAGGCCTTCGTCTAAAGCATTGCATATTTTATTATAAAGGAATGTTACTTGTTTAACTGTAGAGTCGCCAGGCAAAAAACCTGATTGATACGGTGTAAAAAAACTATTTTCATTTAAATAATTAAAAATATGTTTATGAAGTATCCTTTCAAAAACCTTTTCCATGGTATTAAGAAGAGAGATCGGTCTATAGTTGGACGGCAGAGAAGGATCACCATTCTTAAAAACTGGACAGACATTAGACATCTTCCATGAAAGGGGTAGTTTACAAGTCTCCAAGCTGAAGTTAAAGAATTGACATAGTGTACCTTAGCCACGTTGCTTGTAGTTGATTGTAGTTAACCATACTTATTTTTTCCTTTTCCCAGAATGTTTTCTACCCTCCACGAATTAAATTTCAAATTTTCAGTCACTTTTATTTTGTCGTCTGCAATTGCTTTCGATTTGGCGTAGCCTAATTTGTTTTTGTTTGGTAATGAGTTAAACTTTCTATATTGCCAAGTTTGAACCTACTTTGCACCTACTTTGACGTAGTTGACCGTTGTAGCACTATGGCAGACTATGTTTGAAATTAACTACGGACAACTATATGCATGCAGGACTGTAAATGGCTTAAACATAAGGATGAAATACAAAAGCACCAATTTTCCTGAAAGTAGTGCTATCCTCCACAATGTTTTTTTTTTGTTTTAGCACAGTTAGTAAGAAGAAACACTCAGTAATAAATTGGTACCACTCTCCTGACATTTTTTACACACTCTCATTCAAATCACAATGTATTTGCCAGTTTCTTTTACTTCTTGTCACAGGGTTTCTTTTGATTAACTCATTACCAATCAACATTATTTTCGGCTAGTCCAAATCGAAAGCATTTGCAGACGACAAAATAAAAGTGACTGAAAATTTGAAATTTGTTTTGTGAAGGGTAGAAAACATTGTGGGAAAAGGAGAAAATGCTGGTTACCAGCATTTTCTCCTTTTCCCACAATGTTTTCTAAAGGCATCTTTCTTAGGGGCATCAAAAATAGGGATTCTGTGGTAATGGGTTAACTAATTAATACTATATACCGAGCCATAGTACCAAAACACACTTATTACTCAATACAGTATTTATAAATTTCAACAATATGCTTCTGCTACCCATGATTGCACTGCAAGAAAAACAGCACTGCTCCTTCTTCAGCACTGCCCAACTATTAAAAAACAGGACAACTTTTCAACAATCAATGATTTCAAAGTCTACCCTCAAACAGTGTGCTATAAAACTGAAAATCTCTAAGATAACGCTTACCCCAGAACTCTTTCCAGCACTGCCACACACTATTCAGGTATGTCCCTTGCAAAAATACATGTCCAAAGATGCTTGCTGTCCCCTCAGTTTATAGCTAAACATAACTTGCTATCCCATGATTCACAGAATCCATATGCTGATGCAACAAGCACAACCCTCCAAATAGATAACACACACATAGAGGACTCTTCACTCCAATAGAACATGTAAACATTTAAACCTTAAACACACAATCATGACTTTTGAGGATCTTTGGAAATAAGCCTTTTTGAAAACATTGTGGGCAAAGGAGAAAATGCTGGTAACCGGCATTTTTTCCTTTTCCCACAATGTTTTCTACCTTATCACTAAACAATTGCACCGTTTGAGCCACATTGAATTGTCATCTGCAAATGCTTTCGATTTGGATTGAGCTAAAATTTTGTCATCTGGTAAAGGGTTAAACTTTTAAAACTTACGCAATGTACACAGCAACTTGAATCTATCATTCTGCCCTTCACGTAACATTATGCATTATCTTTTACTCTTAAAATACATTAACCCATTTCCAAACAATCTGAGGTTTTCATGACTTTGATGGAGTAGCATTTTGAAAACATTGTGGAAAGGGGAGAAAATGCTGGGTACAACCATTTGCTCCTGTTTTCACAATGTTTTCTACTATTTCAAAGATGGAAATAATCTGTTGAGCTGCATTGGACTTGTTTCACAATAAAAGCAAAATAAACAGGTTATTAAGTTTATGAAGCTCAGAGATTTTAAATTTTAACCCTTTCCAACACAACAAAATTTTAGTTTTTATAAAGCAATTTTATTTTACATTGATTGAGAAACAAGTTCTTACAACTTATACTAATCTTTCTTGATTCTGGTTCCTGAGAACTACACCAGTACTCACACGGAATATGTGGGCCAATGAAAATCCCAAAGTTGACACCTGCTCCCAAATACCGAACTCAAGACCTCTGGCTTATTAGGCCCTTGCTCTACCTCATAGATACCACAACAAAATTTTAGACTCATCCAAACTGAAATCATTTGCAGATTTGCAGATGACAAATTCAATGCAGCTCAACAGATTATTGGGATGGGGAGGTAGGGCTGTTTCCTTCAAGACTACAAAACGTTATGTAGAATTATTTTTAAATATTTCAGGATTTTTATGCTGAGCTACAGATGCAAGAAAAATAGTTAAATCCAAAAGGTAAAATTTCTAAAAATAAACAGACATGTATTTAAGTCCGTGCCAGATGACAAAGTTTTTTAGATTTGTCCTTTGAAAGCAACTATAGATAATACACCGAATACGGCTTCAGTAATGGGATTTGTCATTGAAAGGGAAGAAACTAGAAAGCATTGTAGAAAAAGGAGTAAATGCTGGTCGCCAGCATTTTTTTCCCTTTTTCTTCAGTACTTTCATTTGCCTTCTTTCTCAGGATCATTAAAACACAGGTTGTTTTGGTAAGGGTAAAGCAGCAGTTTTGAAGAGATGGTTTATAACTTGCATGTAAAATAATCAAAGATTTTGTTATTTTCTTTATTATACTATTTATTTTTTCCTTCTTACACACTGTTTTACAGATGATGACAGACTTGGTTTGGTACTGGAATGGAAGAATCCTTTAGAGCCCAGAGCTTATAAAATGCAACACAACCTGTATATATTCAATTGTAAATCTAGATGACTACACACCATCTTGGAGAAGTAAGATCAACCTATAAACTAGTAATACTATAGATCAAGATTAGACCACATGGAACTTGGATCCATAATGTCCTCTATTTCGTGTAAATGAGAGGCATATTCTGGCAAAAGGAGGCAAACTCTTTACTAATCGACAAAATTTTAGGAGGGTCCAAGCTGAGAGCATTTACAGACAACAAAAGAAATGTAACACAAAAATTGAAATTTCTTTCCAACTGGGTAGAAAACATTGTAGAAAAAGGAGAAAATGCTGGTTACCAGCATTTTGTCCTTTTCCCACAAGTGTTTTCAAAAGACTTCTGTCTCAGGGTCGCAAAAACGGGGGATTGTTTTGTAAAGGATCAATGCAAATATCTGTGTTCCATTATACCAAGCGAGTCATCACATAATAAGGGATTGATAAAATTCACTAAGTCTAATGAATGATTGAAAATAGAGGAAAGATTGTCCTTCACAACACAGAAAATTGAATGATAGGGAAAACTTTCAGCCAAGCTCAGTCTTTACTTTTAGCAGATGAATAAAGGCCCCTTTTCACAGGCCATGGGTCTTATTGAAGAAGACATAATTATGTTGTGTGAAGACATAGTGTGTGACTTAAAGTTTATATACACCAACTTGGAGAGGTAGGATCAATTCAAGTTGCTTTTGCACATAGTTTAGGTCAAGATCAGATTGCATAGAACTTGAAGTCTGATATTAAATCTGCGCTGTCCACCATCTTTGTATTTGTATACGAGCCATGATCTGACAAAATGGAGCTTAATGTATCTTGGTGATCCATAGGTCCAAGCAAGCCCGCACATACCCAATTTTTAGCTCACCTGAGCATGAAGTGCTCATGGCGAGCTTTTGTGATCACCCGATGTCCGTCGTCTACAATTTTTTTAAACATCTTCTCCTTCTAAACCACTGGGCCAATGTTGATGAAACTTGGCAGGGATGTTTCTTGGGTGAAGCTCTACCAAAGTTCTTCAAGAGATTGAATTCCACCCATGACTCTGCCATGGCAACCAAAAGGAAAAAATAGCAAAGTCTTTGAAAATCTTCTCTGAAACTAGAAGGTGTAGAGCTTTGATATTTGGTATGTAGCATCTCCTAGTGGACCTCTACCAAGATTGTTCATATGATGCTCCTGGGGTCAAAACTGGCCCCGCCCCGGGGGTCACAAGTTTGAAACATAGGAATAAAGAAGGAAAACTTTAAAAAATCTTCTTCTCTGAAGCTAGAAGCAGGGTTCCCACAACTTTCTGCTTGCAAAATTCCAGACTTTTTCCAGACTTTTTCCAGGATTTTTTTTCAAAATTCAAGGTTTTTTTTGAAATAGAAAAACTGGAAATGCAAAAGCTATTGAACGCTACTTCCTTTCATACAATCCTTGTTTTCATGAAAAATTAAGATTTAAAGAACATTCTAACTGCATGATAGTTATTTCATTTCTTTACTTGGCCAGTTACAAAACTTCAAATGACCGAATATAGATTCAGATCAGCCTATCCATACTGGCAGTTTAATAAGTATCCATGCTGTTCTCTTACAGTTCCGAAGTTCCTACAAGTAATGAAGAATTTGAAGGCAAATAGTGTAGATCCTTTTAAGACTACATAACCAGGCAAATTGGGAATGATAGGACCATGATGGTCCTATATCATTCACCTGAGTACTAAGTAGTAAAGGTCTACAATGAAGATAAATATCAAATATGGAAGTTCAAGGCCAAATAATTCTGACAGGGTATGTAACTGTGCAAAAAGCACTTTCTCCTTTTCCCAAAATGCTTTCACAACCCGTCTTCTTCAGGGTCATTGAAAGTCAGGATTGTATTGTAAGGGACTGAATTGGCTTTAAGAGGCATTTCCTGGTCAAAAGACAGATTAAAAAACATCATTCGCTCATTGTTAAGACACAAATGAGACTTGTCTCAATAACTTTTTATCAAATTTCAAAGGATGTTGACTGAGACAGTAATCAAGCCAAACTGGGAACCCTAGACTAACAGCTCACAACATTACTGACTATTGGAGCTCGATAAGTCCAGTATGTGAAAGGTAACCCCGTTGTCCATGACCTATCTTACAGATGAAAATTGTATCACAAGGCTATCCTAAGGAAGACATGTATGAAGTTTCATAAGTGCCAAGAACTTTAGAAGATAACCGTCAACGCGGATGGATGGGCCAACTGACTGTAATGGGTCCAGAATGAAATTATACATTTAGTCCCCAATTTGGATAACATGTCGTTTCATGAAATAAAATCAAATAACTATTGTCTGTGGCTTAACAAGATGAAGATTAATTACATTTTGTATTGTAATGAAAGAGACATTGGTCCACAGTGAAAATACATGTATACACCAAGCCCCCTTTTTCCATGATGTGACATTTAATGAAAAAAGGTACAATATTGTTATTGGCAGACCATCATAAGGAATACATGTACATAAATTCCATCTTGTTTCAGAGCAGAAGAATTTTAAAATTTTCCTATTTGCTCACATGTTCAAACTTGTGACCACCAGGGCAGGGCCAGTTTGAACCCCAGGGGCATCATATGAACAATCTTGGTAGAGGTCTAATAGCAGATGCTGCATACCAAATATCAAAGCTCTATCCCTTCTTGTATTAATGAAAAAGATTTTTCAAAGTTTTCTTTTATTATTCCCATGTTCAAACTTGTGACCCCTGAGGTGGGGTCAGTTTTGACCCCAGGGGCATTATATGGACAATTTTTGTTAAGTATACTAGGAGATGCTACATACCAATTATCAAAGCTCTATGCTTTCTAGTTTCAGAGAAGATTTTCAAAGATTTTGCTCTTTTTTTTCTTTGGTTGCCATGGCAACCAGAGTTATGGGTGGAATTTAATATCTTGAACAACTTTGGTATAGATTTAAATAAGGAACATCCCTGCCAAGTTTCATCAAGATTGGCCCAGTGGTTTAGGAGGAGAAGGTGTTAAGAAATTGTGGATGATGCACGACAGACATGGGGCGATCACAAAAGCTCACCTTGAGCACTTTGTGCTCAGGTGAGCTAAAAATGTGTTGTTTTTTTCTAACATTGGGAATTATTTTCTTTATGATTTGAGACACTGAATCAAGTCCTTGCATATCATTTACTATCATAATGCACAACAATTTTGCTGTAAGCCTTCAAATAGAGGTTCTTCATGTTCCCTCTTCAGTTATTGAAACTAAAGCCTAATTCAAAAGTACCATGTTTTACTTTCACTTTAATTGTTCAGTTTTCATGACCTGAAATACATGAATAAATAAACCGGTCTTTTCAAAAGGCAATATCCCTGCTTTTAATGTTTTTGAAAATACGAATAATCGTAACTTTCTTAGATTTAATACTTGAAGTGGGGTCTCCCTAAAAAGCGTCTACAAGCGTCTACAAGTGTCTACAAGCGTCTACAAGTGTCTACAGGCGTCTACAAGCCTCTAGAATGTTTTTTTAAACCAAATTTTCATTAAAAGTATAAAAATACATGACTTTTAATCAGTTTCTGTCCACTTCCAAATTATAATTTTACATTTAAATGGGCATTGTTTGTAAGATTATTGGCTGCGTACGTTTTACTATATGAAGCAAAAACTACGAGCGTCTACAAGTGTCTATAACTGTCTACAAGCTTCCACAAGCATCTAGTAGGTTTTTAAACCAAATTCTCATAAAAAGTATAAAAATAAAAAAAAACTTTTATTAAATTCTGTCCACTTCCACTGTATATTTTGACACTTAAATAGTAATAATTCATAACGATATTGGCCGGTGTGCGTACGTTTTACTATGAAGCAAAAACTACGAGCGTCTACCAACGTGCACAACGTCTACAAAGCCTATGGTTTTCTAAGCCAAAGTCTTCCAAAGTACATATAGGCCTACTTCAAGAAATTTGTACACCTGTAGACGCTTGCAGGTATTTGTAGACGCTGGAAGACATTGGTATTTTTGCTTCATTGACAAACGTACGCACACCGGCCAATATTGCGACTATAAATGTTCATTTAAGTGTCGAAATATACGGAGAAGGAGGGCAAAATTTGATTTCGGTCATGCACTTTTGTATTTTTATGTACATTTGGCTTAGAAAACTATAGGCTTTGTAGACGTTGTGCACGTTGGTAGACGCTCGTTGCTTTTGCTTCATAGTAAAACGTACGCACACAGGCCCGTCGGAAGGAAATTTCATTTGGTCCGGCCAGTATGGCGAGCGACGAAGTCGCGAAGCCATGCTAGGGGGGTCCGGGGGCATGCTCCCCCGGAAAAAATTTGAAAATAAGACGCTCTCTGGTGCATTCTGGTGCATTTTTTGAGGTTTATACTACACATTTAAGCCATGCAAGGGGGGGGGGGGGTCCGGGGCGTGACCCCGGAAAATTTTTGAAAAATAAGACGCTCCCTGGTGCATTCTGGCACAATTTTTGAGGTTTATATTACAAATTTAAGCCATGCTAGGGGGGGTCTGGAAAAAATTTGAAAATAAGACGCTTTATGGTGCATTCTGGCGCATTTTTTGAGGTTTATATTGCGCATTTTTTTCTTCGAAAATTGGTCTGGCCATTTTTCATTTTCGGCCGAAAATTTGGTCCGGCCATGGCCGGACCGGCCGGACCGCTTCCGACGGCCTTGGCACACCGGTCAATATCGTTATGAATTATTACTATTTAAGTGTCAAAATATATACAGTGGAAGTGGACAGAATTTAATAATTTTTTTTTTTATTTTTATACTTTTTATGAGAATTTGGTTTAAAAATCTACTAGATGCTTTTGGAAGCTTGTAGACAATTATAGACACTTGTAGACGCTCGTAGTTTTTGCTTCATAGTAAAATGTACGCACAGCGGCCAATAATCTTACGAACAATGCCCATTTAAATGAAAAATTATAATTTGGAAGTGGACAGAAACTGATTAAAGTCATGTATTTTTATACTTTTAATGAATATTTGGTTTAAAAAACATTTTAGAGGCTTGTAGACGCTTGTAGACACTTGTAGACGCTTGTAGACACTTGTAGACGCTTTTTAGGGAGACCGCTTGAAGTGTTTTGATCCATGATTGCAGACAAGCGCTTACTTTCAGTTTCTTCTGACTCGACAACCTCATCCCGACGAGAATCATAACTTGGCTTTATAAAGATAAAGTCTGTTAACCTTTCAGACCCCTATGGATTTAAATTTTCAATAAAATTTACTGCTGTAGCTCATTTTCAGCTCGTCCCCGGGAAAATACAAAGCGCAGCTGCATTGTATTTTAGGATAAGTACCGAGTTCTCCGAAATTAATACACTGGATCCCGGTTTATTTAAATATTACAATAAGTGTTCCGGGACCAGTGAACCTAAAAAAAGACCGTAATGTATTTGGGAAATTCACCCTCTTCGACCAATGACGGTCTAGGATATATATTGCAGAAAATATTGGACCTTTATCCGAAAAATGGAGGACGCAGACCGGAGATTACTATCGTCCTTAATTTTTGTTTCATACCCAAAACGTTTCGTACTTTTCCCGGGTTTTTCCCGATTCTTCATAGATATAACAAAAATCAAGACTTTTTCAAGACCGGGAATGGGTTTTACGAAATTCCCGACTTTTTCCCGTTTTCCCGACTGCGTGGGAACCCTGTAGAAGGTGCAGAGCTTTGATATTTGGTATGTAGCATCTCGTAGTGGACTTCTACCAAGATTGTTCATATGATGCCCCTGGGGTCCAAACTGGCCCCGCCCTTATGGTCACAAGTTTGAACATGGGAACAAAGAAGGAAAACTTTTAAATTCCTCTGCTCTGAAACTAGAAGGTGCAGAGCTTTGATATTTGGTATGTAGCATAGATCTCCTAGTGGACCACTACCAATATTGTTCATGTGATGCCCCTGGGGGTCAAAACTGGCCCCGCACCCGGAGGTCACAAGTTTGAAACATAAGAACAAAGAAGGAAAACTTTAAAAATCTTCTTCTCTGAAACTAATAGGTGCAGAGCTTTGATATTTGGTATGTAGCATCTCCTAGTGGACCTCTACCAAGATAGTTCATATGATGCCCCTGGGGTCCAAACTGGCCCCGCCCTTATGGTCACAAGTTTGAACATGGGAACAAAGAAGGAAAACTTTTAAATTCCTCTGCTCTGAAACTAGAAGGTGCAGAGCTTTGATATTTGGTATATAGCATCTCCTAGTGGACCTCTACCAAGATTGTTCATATGATGCCACTGGGGTCAATACTGGCCCCACTTGGGGGGTCACATGTTTGAAACATAAGAACAAAGTAGGAAAACTTTAAAAATCTTCTTCTCTGAAACTAAAAGATGCAGAGCTTTGATATTTGGTATGTAGCATCTCCTAGTGGACCTCTACCAAGATAGTTTATATGATGCCCCTGGGGTCAAAACTGGCCCCGCCCCGGGGGTCACAAGTTTGAAACATAGGAACAAAGAAGGAAAACTTTGAAATTCATTTTCTCTGAAATTAGAACGTGCAGAGCTTTGATATTTGGTATGTAACATCTCCTAGTGGACCTCTACCAAGATTGTTCATATGATGCCCCTGGGGTCAAAACTAGCCCCGCCCCGTGGGTCACAAAGTTTGAAACATAGGAACAAAGAAGAAACACAGAAGGAAAACTTTAACATTCTTCTTCTCTGAAACTAGAAGGTGCAGAGCTTTGATATTTGGTATGTAACATCTAGTGGACCTCTACCAAGATTGTTCATATGATGCCCCTGGGGTCAAAACTGGCCCCATCCCGTGGGTCACAAAGTTTGAAACATAGGAACAAAGAATGAACAAAGAAGGAAAACTTTAAAATTCTTCTTCTCTGAAACTAGAAGGTGCAGAGCTTTGATATTTGGTTATGTAGCATCTCCTAGTGGACCTCTACCAAGAATGTTCATATGATGCCCCTGGGGTCAAAACTGGCCCCACCCCGGGGATCACAAGTTTAAAACATAGGAACAATGAAGGAAAACTTTGAAATTCTTTTTTTCTGAAAGGATCAAATATGGCACAAAAGGTAGAATTTGTGTTTAAACCTTTTACCAAACAGCAAAATTTTAGACTGGCACAACTTGAAAACACTTGCAGATGACAAAATAATCTCAAGTCAAAAATTAAAATTTGTTTCCAGCAGGTTAGAAAACATGGTGGGAAAAGGAGAAAATGCTGGTTACCAGCATTTTCTCCTTTTCCCACAATGTTTTAAAAAAGCTTCTATCTCAGGGTCGTAAAAAAAGGATTGTTTGGTAAAGGATTAAAAGTTGAAATGTTATGGGAAAAGGATAAAAATGCTGGTTACCAGCATTTTATCCTTTTTCCATCATGTTTTCAGAAGCCGTCTCTGCAGTTTTGTAAAAACCTTTGGGTTGTTTATAATACAGATTTGATAAGCTAGCACAGGAAAGAAAGATATCCTTCTTTATTTCGTAAGTGCTCACCCCCTCCCTCCTTTCACCCATTATGAAGTTAGTCTAGACTCGTCCAAATTTAAGTCTGTCCCAAATGATAAATTTTAGACTCCTCCAAACTCAGAGCATCTGCAGACAACACATTCAGAATTGGTATAAATTAGCTTGAGCTCTATGGTAAGGTAGAAAACATTCTGGGAAAAGGAGAAATTGCTGGTTATTAGCATTTTCTGCTTTTTTCAACAATGTTTTTAAATGGCTTCTATTCCAGGGTTGTGAAAACCAAGAACTGTTTGGTAAAGGGTTAAGCCATTACCACACAATCCCTACTTTTGACACCCTGAGAAAGAAGCCTTTAGAAAACATAGTGGGAAAAGGAGAAAATGCTGGTAACCAGCATTTTCTCCTTTTCCCACAATATTTTCTACTCTTCACAAAACAAATTTAAAATTTTCAGTCACTTTTATTTTGTCGTCTGCAAATGCTTTCAATTTGGACAAGTCTAAAATTTTGTCATTTGGTAATGAGTTAAAGTTAAATAATGGTAAGTGTCTCTAAAAGGATATGAACCCTTTCCCAAATGATAAAATTACAGACTGGTCGAAATTGAAAGCATTTGCAGACGACAAAATTAATCCGACTGAAAGTTTGAAATTTGTTTTGGGAAGGGTAGAAAACATTGTGGGAAAAGGAGAAAATGGTGGTTACAAGCATTTTCTCATTTTCCCAAAAATGTTTTCAAAAGGTTTCTTTCCAAGGGTCGTTAGAAGTCAGGATTGTGTGGTAAAGATTTAACATTGAGGCATAAACAGAAAATGCTGGTTATGAACATTCGCTCATTTTGCCACTATCTTTTTAGAAAGGCTTTCTCCTTATTGGGCCTAAACACTTGTGGTTGTCAGTATTAACCCTCAACCAAACAACAAAATTTTAATATGGGTTAAAATGGCCAAAATTCAAAGCAATTGCAGACGACAAAATAAACCAAACTCAAAAATTGAAATTTGTTTCTAGCAGGGTAGAAAACATTGTGGGCAAAGGAGAAAATGCTGTTCACCAGCATTTTCTCCTTCTCCCACAATGTTTTCAAAAGGCTTCTATCTCAAAAACCCGGGTTTTTGTGGTAAAAGGGATTTAAAAGCTTGTGTAGAATTATGTTATTTCATAAGTAGCAATATCTTTCTAGTCCTTTTAACCTTCAAAGCATCTTGCATGACTATTGCTGCCTTTGCAGCTAGTGTGGATCAAGATCAGACTGCACAAAACATGCTGTCTGATCTTTGACCTACACCCTCTACTTTGCTAGATCTTTCTACACAAAAGCAACAATGAAATTGCATTTATGTTGGGTCTTATTTTTTTATACTGAAACTAGTTTTTTGATTAACCCTTAACCAAAAAAGCCCCGTTTTTTTACTATCCTGGGATAGAAGCCTTTTCATGGGGTCAAATTGAAAAACCGGTAAAGATACGTCTGCGCCTTACCCTAAGGAGTTCAACTATGAAGTTTATCCAATTTGGTCCAGGGGTTGTGGAGAAATGGCTTCGGACGGACGGACAGATAAGCGACGACTACATGCTCGCCCTTCAGGAAGCATAAAAAGACTGAAAACTCTTTCAGTTGCTTCCTATTGCATGTATCAAACAAAGGCAACTGAAGTGTAATTTTTCCGATCTCTTCAAACTGCAACAATAAACCCAGTTATGTTGACTACCATCTCATATGTGCCAGTTACGCTTATGCGAAAACCCCAGAAATTAATGCGACAAGTGGCTAAAAAAAGACTGAAAACTCTTTCAGTTGCTTCCTATTGCATATATCAAACAAAGGCAACTGAAGTGTAATTTTTCTTATCTCTTCAAACTGCAACAAGAAACCCACTTACGTTGACTAATGTCACATATGTGCCAGTTTTCTCCTTTTCCCACAATGTTTTCCAAAGTCTTCTTTCTCAGGGTCGTCAAAAGTAGGGATTGTGTGGTAATGGGTTAGCTCTTTACCAAACGACAACATTTTAAACTGGTCCAAATTGAAAGCATTTGCAGACGACAAAATAAAGGAGACTGAAAAACTGAAATTGTTTTTGGGATGGGTGGACAACATTGTGGGAAAAGGAGAAAATGCTGGTTACCAAAAGGTCAAGACTGAATAATTAAGTTGTATTGTTTTTGACCTTTGAAGGAAAATTGAAATAATCACAAACATACAGTTAAAGATTTATTTACGTCTTGGATTGATAACAATACTGTACAAATGTACTTTGTGTTATTGCACTGAAATAAAGATGCACCATGGTGTGATAGAATATCTTGTAAGTGAGACAATATAGGCCAGTATGGAAATATAACCTGATAACACTAGAGCTGTTACTGAATGGGACTTAACCCATAACCTTTTCCAAATTTTGGACCAGACCAAATTCAAAGCATCTTGCAGATTACAAATTAACAGTTGCTAAAAGGATGATTTTTCTATATGATAGGGTAGAAAACATTGTGGGAAAAGGAGAAAATGCTGGTTACCAGCATTTTCTCCTTTTCCCACAATGTTTTCAAAAGGCTTCTATTCCAGACCTGTAAAAACCAGGGATTGTTTGGGAAAGGGTTAATACCCCCACCAGCACTTTGACAGGAAAAAGTGTTAAGTTCAAGGGGAGATAATCCTTCAACCAGGAAGAGTTAACACTTGAAAATTGCATCATGCAAATTTTCAATACATGATCAGTATATGTGCCAAGTTTCAATACAGTTGAAGGAAAACTGTAGGAGGAGTTCACGACACAAAATTACTAGTATTTTGTACACAGACGGACACAGTGACGGACGGACACATAGGCAGATTCCAGTATACCCCCGAAAACATTTGTTTTGTGGGGGTATAATAGTGAAGGTTTATCCAAATAGCAAGTATGAGCAAATCAGAAGTAGACCCCTTGTCAGGAAAGGTAATTCTAGACCAGTCTTTTACGAAATAAAAAAGTTTTAAACTGGCCAAAATTCAAACAATTGCAGATGACAAAATAAACCAAACTCAAAAGTTGAAATTTGTTTCTAGCAGGGTAAAAAACATTGTGGGAAAAGGAGAAAATGCTGGTTACCAAAGGCTTCTATCTCAGGGCTGTAAAAACCCGGGTTTTTGTGGTAAAAGGGATTTAAAAGCTTGTGTAGAATAAGGAGATAAATTTCTTCATTTCATGAGTAGTAATATCTCTCTAGTCCTTTTAACTCATTACCACACAATCCCTACTTTTGACACCCGAGAAGAAGCCTTTTGAAAACACTGTAGGAAAAGGAGAAAATGCTGGTAACCAGCATTTTCTCCTTTTCCCACAGAGTTTTCTACCCTTCCCAGAACAAATTTCAATCTTTCAGTCACCTTTATTTTGTCGTCTGCAAATGCTTTCAATTTGAACCAGTCTAAAATTTTGTCGTGTGGTAAAGAGTTAACCCTCGGAGCATCTTGCATGACTATAGCTGCCTTCGCAGCTAGTGTGGATCAAGATCAGACTGCACAAAACATGCTGTCTGATCTTTGACCTACACCTTCTGCTTTGCTAGATCTTTCTACACAAAAGCAACGATGAAATTGACTTTATTTTGGGTCTTATTTTTCTAATGAAAATATTTGTTTGATTAACCCTTCACAAAAAAAGTCCCGATTTTTTACTATCCTGGGAAACATTGAAAACATTGTGGGAAAAGGAGAAAATGCTGGTGACCAGTATTTCTCCTTTTCCAATAATGTTTTCTTTCTGGGAACAAATTTAAATTTTTAGAGTTATGTTTAATTTATTGTCAACAACTGCTTTTATTTGGATCAGTCTAAATTATTTTTGTTTGGTAAAGAGTTAATACCGCACTCCAAGATATTTAGACTTGTCAAAATTGACAGCATTTGCAGATGACAAAATAAAAGCAACTCAAAAATTGGATTTATTTGGGAAAAGGTAGGAAACATGGTGGGAAAAGGAGAAAATGCTGGCAACTAGCATTTTCTCCTTTTCACAATTATGTTTTCAAAATGCTTCTTTCAAAAGGTCAATAAAAGTAGACTGTGCAGTAAAGGATTAATTTTGTATCTTTATATAATCAGTATCATAAAAGATAAAAACACATATTATCAGTTCTTTGATTCCAATGCTTTCTCCTTATTCCTCCTAAACTGTATCACATGTATGCAGTATCCACTGGTTGCTATGACGATCACAGGGCCGCCTCCATCATCACCGATAGCCATGTCGTTTATGTGATCAACGGATGTCTTGATAATTTGAGATGGTTTTCCGAGATTCAAACTGTCCCATGAATTGTTGTTCGGTATATGATAGAGAAATACTTTACCTTCAAAAACAAAAAAGACAAGACAAAATTTTAAAATATGCATTTTTTGTATTAGTTGAGATCTATGGCCCCTAACTGGTACTTAAAGACTGAAGCTGTTGAAATTGGCTGTAGAGCATTTAAAAAATGTAGATGTTACACGATATTTATCAATGGTGAGTCTTTCTACGGCCCCTAACTATCATTACAAGACAAGCTGCAGATATTGGATAAATAGCCTCTAAGAAAACGTCGATAGAGTAGGTTTTCCTTCTAATTTAAAAAAAACTGATGGTACCTGGTTCGATCCTTACCACTGGCACTGGAATTTTCATGCAAGCTACCTTCAAAGAGATGCCGCCTTACCCTAGTGCTGATGAAACCCGGACCATGAATAAGAGAGTCATTGGCATGACATGAATGAAAAAATGTTGAGAGCTGAGTAAAATTCCATTCAATCAATCAGTCTTCTTGTAGCCAGTCTCAGAGCAATGGTGCTTACCTTATGCTCCTAGAAAATGTACATATAAAAACTTTGCACTATGGTAATAACCCTGCTACGGTAATAACCTGTACCACACTATGCAGAATTTTAACAAACCCTAGGACAACAGGCTTATAAAGCTCTTATAAACTTGAGACCAGCTTGCTATTCACCTAGCATTTACATCAATGCTCATTGGTGCGTGTTTATGGCAGTTGTTAAAGCAATATTCAATATAGCTAGTGTTTGCATGGGTGGCCGAATTACTGTATGTTACATTTAGAAGTGTAAGTAGCAATATTGAGCACTGCCAGTCCGTATAGTCAATGGCAGGTATTGTTTGTGAAACTCTGTGAAGGAGAAAGAATGTGACTCGCTTTCAGAATTATAAGGATCATGTCAATCTTCGCACACAATGCTTTGATGAAAGCCAGATATATAAGCAATTTCCTCATTAAAGAAAGTTCATTGAAGAAGTTTCACTAAGACTAGATGGGTGTGTGAAACAAAAATGCCCCCTTAAAAGCAAATTTTCAGAAATATGACCTTTACCTTGTGAGATGACCTTGACCTCGACATCAGCAGGTGTGTACCAAGGTGAGATAAAAGCTTACCACTTATAAGTGTTATTTTAAGTACTTACAAAATATACAGAGAATGACTATGGAAAGTGTTCTTGGTAAAATTTTTACCTTTACCTTGGACATGTAACCCACAGAAGATCTGTATCAATGACAGGTACCTACATACCAAACATGTGCATTGTTAGTAAATAAGTGGGGGAAAACTGTTTTTTTTTTCCATGAAATTTTCTGAGTCCAAGGCCTGTAGTTTCGTAAAAAATCAGTAGACTAGAACAAAACTTGAACTTGATCTGTAACTCATGGTGGTTAACTTACACACAGAAAATCAGCTCAATATCTGCCAGCATTAAAAAGAAAAAAGTCAGAAAAACTTATTCTTTTTTGGTGAAAATTTCCAAGTCCAAGGCCCATAATTTTGTTAAAAATCAGTGAACCTGCATGAAACTCAAACTTGATATCTGCCAGCGTTTAGAAAAACAAAAGTCTGGAAATCTGTTTTTTCATTGAAAAATATCCAAGTCCAAGGCCTGTAATTTCGTAAAAAATCAGTGGACTGGAATGAACTCAAATCTGATCTGTAACTCATAGTGTTTGACTTGCACAGCATAAATGAGCTCAATATCTACCAGTGTTTAGGAAAACGTCCGGAAAACTGTTGGGTTTTTTTTTTTTTTGCTTTAAAATTTTCTAAGTTCAAGACCTGTAATTTCATAAAAAATCATTTGATCGTAACTTAACTAAAACTTGATTATGTAACTCACAGTGGTTAACTATCACTACAAAAATCAGCTCAATATCTGCCAATGCTTAGAAAAAACATCCAGAAAACTATTTTTGCAGGCCCATAATTTTGTCAAAAATTAGTAGATGAGAACAAAACTAAAACTTGATCTGTAAACCATGGTTATTGACTTGCACACCAAAACGCAGCTAAATCTCTCCCAGTGTTTAGAAAAAAAATCCAAAAACTGTTTTTTCTGTGAAAATTTCCAACAAATGACTGGATCCTAAGTTAGAATGGCCCTGAAACATGCAGAAAATTTGAGCAATAGCCAAGTGTTGGCCAAGGTCAGCATGAGGGGACTGCACAGGCTGCACAGATGCATTTAGCCCCTTTCTCACAGAGCATAGCTTATTTGCAAAGAATAAGTATATAAGTGTATATATATACCTCCACTACAACCTATAGCCAATATAGAACCTCGCACTGCTATACATTCTGGTGTATTCTTTATTGCATTATAAATATCATGGCTTTTAAACTTGTGGTCTTCTGTGATATTCTTGCCTCCAACATGAAGTTGTTTGTCAGCTGAAATAAAAGCAAATAAATGAATGGAAGTTCTGGCAAGCTTAAAGGCCCAGTAAAGGCCAAAAATATCAAAGCAGGTGTCATAATACATTTTAATTTCAATCATACCATTTGAACTTTAGAAAAATATTGTAGAAGTAACATTCTGTAATCGTATGGTCGATTCATATGTTAGTCACTGGCAGAAAAAAAATAGAATTATAAAATCAGGCAAAAAATAAACAAAGGACACAACTGTGTGGCAGGTTTTAACCTAGTAGTAAGCTACTTGGACCAACCATACAATGAAAAAATTGTCTTCCTAACAATAATTTCCATACTTTAACCCATAATCAAATGACAAAATTTTAGAGTGGTCTAAATTGAAAGCATTTGCAGACAAAAAATTAAACGCAACTCACAAATTGAAATTTGTTTACAGAAGGGCAGAAAACACTGTGGAAAGAGGAGAAAATGCTGGTTACTAGCATTTTCTCCTTTTCCCACAATGTTTTCAAAAGGCTTCTATCTCGGGATTGTAAAAACCAGGGACTGTTTGGTAAAGGGTTAAAACAGTATGGTATAAATTCAAATGCATTTAAACACCTAAATTGTTTATATTTGGCCTTTATTGTTACTTTATCCAGCTACAAAGAAATCTTTTCTTCCCCCAACAGCATCGATTTTCTCTCTACTCTCATACATTTTACAGAGTATCTTCTATAAAATCAAATGCACCAACTTTAATTTCCAAACTTTATGAAAGTGCTGCAAAAAAAGTAAAAAGTTTGAAAAGTTTTTAGAGTATAATTTTTCTTATGAACATGAAGGTTCAAAACTAATGTATAGCTCAAATACAAACTGCACCTCATGGGATTTGAACCTGCGATGAAAAGGTTATTTTTTGAGGTTTATAGAGAATTCTCTTAACCCTTTACTCCATAGATACTAATTTTGACGTATCAACAACAGACAGCTTCTGAAAACATCGTTGGAAAAGGAGAAATTGCTTGTAACGAGCAATTTCTCCTTTTCCCACAATGTTTTCCACTCTATCAGATATTTGTTTCCTCATTTTTCCATATTTTTGACATCATATCTTTATTTGCTGCTGAAATGTAAGAGCCTCAAATTGGCATATCAGGTAGAGAGTTAAGCTCAGTGGTTAAAGTCTTTTATACCTCAATAAACAATGGTCTTTTCCACATGGGTTCAAATCTTGTGGTGGCCAGCACTTTCTCCTTTTCCCATAATGTTTTCTACCCTATCAAAAATGAATCCCATCATATGGAGCATATTGAAAACATTTTGGGAAAAGGAGAAAATGCTGGTAACCAGCATTTTCTCCTTTTCCCACAATGTTTTCTACCCTTCCTTACACAAAACTTCTTTTTTTCAGTCACATTTATTTTTCCGTCTGCAAATGCTTTCAGTTTGGTCCAGTCTATAATTTTGTCGTTGGTAAAGAGTTATTAACTTATTATACATGCCATCTTACTGGCTGTCAAGTTTTCTAGAAATGAAACTGAACTTAAAATATTCAAAGAATTTTCACAATTTTAAATGACCAACCTGTAAATACAACCAGCCTTGATCCCAACAGTAACAAGGTTTTAACACAGCTACCCAGACTTGCTATAAGACTCATGCTTTCCTTGTTAGTCAGTTTCTTACAGTCTGCGCATCCCTTCCAGTAAAACAGATTTCCTGCCTCGTCCCCTGATATAACCTATAACATGAATTTATCCTGCTATGAGAGACTGCCATCTGATATAGCAGGTGTAATGCAGAGAAATGACCCTCCCCTACAAAATGACCAGGGTCATTATTCTACATAGAAAAATGACCCTATAGGGTCATTCCTCTATGTAGAATAATGACCCTTGGGTCATTTCTCTGCATTACACAAGAACAAACTAGAGCTTTCACTGAATGTGACTTAATACCTCTGCTTTGACAGAAAAAAGTGTCAAGTTCAAGGAGAGATAATTCCTCAACCAGGTAGAGTTCTACATGAGCCCAGAAGTCATTCACTACATAGAGAAATGACCTGGGTCATTATTCTACATAGAAAAATGACCCTATAGGGTCATTTCTCTATGTAAAATAATGATCCTTGGGTCATTTCTCTGCATTACACAAGAGCAAACTAGAGCTGTTACTGAATGTGACTTAATACCTCCGCTTTGACAGAAAAAAGTGTCAAGTTCAAGGAGAGTTAATTCCTCAACCAGGTAGTGTTGATGCTTGAAAATTGCATCTTGTAAATCTTCAACATATGATCAATGTATGTGCAAAGTTTCAATAAAATTGAAGGAAAACTGTAGGAGTTTGCACCACAGAATTACTAGTATTTTGTACACAGACGGACACATGGACAGACAGACACATGGACAATCAAGCTGATTCCAGTATACCCCAAAACACATTTGTTTTGCGGGGTATAAATAGTATCAGATTATCAAACAATAACATCTGATGTAGCCTGTATTGTAAAATTATAAGATTATCAAACATTAGCAGCTGATAAATGCTGTATTGTAAAATTATCAGGTTATCAAACTAGCACCTGATAAAGCTGTATTGTAAAATTATCATATTGTCAAAGATTTGCACCTCATATTCCCTGTATCATAAAATTATCATATTATCAAAGATTGCCACCTACATTAATCATGGGTGAGAGAGAAATGAATGTTCTGTTATATATTCAGGAAAGGATGAGCTAAAAATACATACTATTTCCTCCCAGAATGCAACAGCTTTTATATTAGCAATAGAGTCACTGAACAAAGTACAAAAAGTATCAGTTTGTGTATCACAAAAATATGGAGAATTCCACACAGGCTGGCCTTGTATCATACTTTTATCTGCTGCTGCCACAAATCTTGATCCCCAGGATCTGAAATATGTGAAAACAGATTTCAGTAATCAAAATTGAAACAAGAGCTGCGCATAAACGCGGAAAGGGACTTGTCAGTAAAATGGGTTAAAATCTACAGATCCAAATTATAAAGTCACATGCACAAGTACACATCCTAGAGATTCATTGTGGTAAGTTTGAACATATTCCGATGAAAACTGTAGGAGGAGTTGCACACACAAAGAAATTGTTACCAGATAGGTGGACAGATTGATTAACGGCATAACAGGGCATATAACAAATTCCACAGGAAATCAGTTCTTAATTTCAATCTTTCAAAGGCTGTTCAATCCATTCAGCAGTACTTTCTCCTTTTCCTACAATGTTTTAAAAAGTTTTCTCCTTCAGGATCATTTAATCCTTTACCACACAATCTCTTTTAACAACCTAAGAAAGAAAGCTTTTAAAAACATCGTAGGAAAAGTAGAAAATGCTGGTAACCAGCATTTTCTCCTTTTCCCAGAAAGTTTTCTACCCTCCAAAATCAAATTTCAAGTTTTGAGTCGCATTTATTCTGTAGTTTGCAAATGCTTTAAATTTGGGCAAGTCCAAAATTTTGTCAAAAAGATTTAACCCTTTACCCCATAAGGCATTTCTATGGTATCTCTAATTAACCCTAAATAACAGCAACGATGAAGCTGTTTCTTATGTGTATATGACACCTTATGATAGCATAGAAAACATTGTGACAAAAGGTGAAATTGCTCGTCACAAGCAATTTCACCTTTTGCCACAATGTTTTCCAAAGGCTCCAACAAGCAATGCGTAGAAATGATTATCTATGGAGTAAAGGGTTAAACAAAGGACTATCAGTACAGAGTAACAGTTGCGTGTGGTATGCCATGCTTTTATTTGAGTACCTTGAAATACCTTCAAGCCAAGTCAAAAATATTACAAGTCAGGATGAAGGACAAACAGGGTCCATATTCATCAACCATTCATAAAAACATTCTCTGTCTAATTCTCCAAGATTTTCAAAATTTGAAATTAACACAACTTTTGATTGGCTAAACTGATTAAGCCAATCAGAAGTTGTGTTACCTTCAGATTAAAGGAGTTTAAAATAAGACAGAAAACCTTCTTTAGAATGGCTGGTGAATAACGACCCTGATGCACCATGCTCTGTATTTCACAATCATCATCTTTGAGGGGCACACATACTATACTCTAGATAAGAATAGAATTTCTTTTTGGTTTCCAACACCTAGGCTGCAAACCTTAGTTTCGCAAGATGTTTACTAAGTGAAATTTATAAATTTTTTACTTATCCATGAAGATGGTTGGTTGGTTGTGTTGGAGTTTAATGGCACTTTAACAGCTAAGGTCATATCAGGGCGGTCGGTGACGCATATGTGTTTCCTGGCTTTCTCATACCAGTACCAACACAACTTTCCTTCAAAAGCCACCAACTACTTTTCTCACATGCTTTTAGCAGAGGTGAGAGGTGAAAATACGCTGGAAAGAAACTTTGCCTCAACCAGGTATTGAACTCACAACCACCAGGTCATTAGTCCGACACCCTAACCACTGAGCCACCCAGGCGGGCTTATCCATGAAGAAGTGAAGCTAAAAACTTCCAAACTGTAGTAACTCCATGAGCTCAGGTGATTGATTTTGACATCCATACATGACCAAAAACATGACATAAGTTCAAATTTATAGACAGACTTCTACATTATGGAGCTGACAATCTTTTGTAGAGAAATTAAGAGAAAGAGGACTTGCTTAGCAAGGAAGTTGCTAAAGAAACTGTTTGATAGGTATAAGCATTGGGGGGGGGGGGAGCTTGAAAGAGAGCTTGAGAAAAAGAGCTTGAAAGAGAAAGAGCTTGAGAGAGAGAGAGTGACAGAGAGAGAGAGTGACAGAGAGAAAGAGATGGCTGACAACCAGGACAATCTTTGTTGCTTCGAGTATAATGTAAGAGACATTGGACAATATCAATGTTTTGACTGAGGAGTGATTTCCATCATTCTTACCTTACACAATTGACAGTTTTTGAGTAATGTTTGATTGTGTGTGTATTCTCAGGTTCCATACAGTGTACCTTCAGAGTGCTGTCTTTGGATGAGCTTACTATCTTAGAGTTATATTCGCCTTGTAGTATATTATGTACTGTCGACACTGAAAAGAAACCTTAATGTACAAATTTATCCTGCAGGACGCTGTCGACTGTTTACCATTCAGCAAAATTTTAGACTGGCCCATATTGAAGGCATATGCAGACCTCAAATGTTACTCAAGTAAAAGTTTTTGTTTGTGAACGGGATTAACAATATTGTGGAAACAGAAGAAAATGCTGGTTTTCAGCTATTTTTCCGAAATGTTTTAACTCTTTACCAAACAACAAAATTTTAGACTTGTCCAAATTGAAAGCATCTGCAGACGACAAAATCTACAAGACTCAAAAATTGAATTGTGACTTTGGAGGTGTAGAAAACATTGTGGAAAAAGAAGAAAATGCTGGATACCAGTATTTTCTCCTTTTCCTACAACATTTTCAAAGGCTTCTATCTCGGGGTCATAAAAATCAGGGATTATTAATTTTTGGTAGTGGGTTAAGTCTTTCAATCAAGATTGATAAAACTCAGAATTGTGCGGTAAAGTGTTTTAAAAATTCCACCCCTGATACAAATCTGCTGTAGTCAGCTTTGAAAACATTCTTCTTAGATACTTGTAGTCTATATGAAGGATACTTGAAGATATGTTTCCTTGTGAAAATATTGTGGCTGAAGGAACTTTCAAAATTGTGAGCAATTTCTCCTATTGCCACAATGTTTCAAAATCAAATTATCTCTTTTTTAGCCGAGGTGAAATTCAGACTCACAGCCCTTGATTTATAATTACATGTATGTCTTAGATGACGTTTTATCCAAAATGTCTCCTATTATCTTTGGCTGCAGACAAGCACAAGAATTCGCCCATTTGAAAAAAACTCATTTTTTTTCCACAAAAATTTGGAAATAATCCCTACCTTAACTCTTAGAGGCGATTTCCCCTTACCCCACGTGTTCTTTTTCTTATACATGTATATTGCAATTTTTTTTCTGCCAAAACATCATATTTTTTTCCTAGAAGTTGGCCAAATATGTTCATTGCCTGAATGTCCTGTTTAAAACCTCCTACATTTGTTGTAGCTCAGCAGAGCTCCAGATACAAAGGGGTGATGGTGTTCTAAATCCATTCCGGCTCCAGATAGAGGGATTGATTTTGATTTCCAAATTAAAAAAAAATTAATATTCTCCTCCAAACCCTTTATTACGGGTACTCATTAGAATCGTCTCATAGAGACAATTCTAATGAATTACCACAATATAGGGTTTTGGAGAAAAATAATGGATAATAGAATACCATCATTCCCTCTTACCTGGAGCTCTGATCCATTGTTTCTCTTCTAAACCCTTTGTTGTGGGTACTCATTACAATCATCTCAATGAGACGGATCTAAGGAATACACATAACATAGGGTTTTGCGGAGAATAGCTCTAGCTCTGTTCACTACAAACACTTAATCGTGGCCAGTGCTGATGAAACTTTATTTCATTCATCAATGAGTTTAGTGCCAAGATTCTCAATCTCATACATGCTTCTGCAAGTATGAATTCTACTCCAATATATGAGAGAGAAAGAAGTTGAAATTGTTAAAAAGTTTATGTTTGAGGTGTATAAAGTAAATTTTATATACTGTAATTTTAAAATTTTATGCTCAAGCTGAGTCAAGCATAACAAAAGTTTAATTCTAACATGACACATGAATTCGGCTCTAAAAGAACAGTGCAATGAAAACGTGGTAAAAATCTACATTATTCTATATAGAGTGATGTCATTCCATTTAGAGTGACATTATTCTGTATATAGTAATTAAGTAAGTTATTCAATAGAATAAAATCTGCATTCACATTTTTACTGTAAGCATGAACTTGTTTTTCTTTCATCAAGAGTTGGTCATGTTAGAATCAAAATAATCTTCTTTCTATTGCAGTTTATCATTTAATAAACTACATTGTGAGACATGAGGCGCCATGAATGGATCAATTGGGCTATTGCCCTTGTGGATTATTAATTGTGCCTCGTAACTAACAACTGTGTGTAATTGAACAATAAACCAAGATAACAAGAAAATTATTTCTTAATTAGCACCTAGCCTGGGGTGAACAAGTTCTGTATACACTGAAAAAAAAATTATAAATTTGCTTGTTCCATACCATTATTTATCCCAGTTATAGATGTCACCCGCCTTTCATGTCGGTACAAAATCTCCGAGCTTAACTCACTTGCAATATTGGACCAACACATCACAGCTCCACTTTCATGGCCAGAGAAAATATCATTGTCTAAAATAAACATACAATAAACAGACAAAGAGTATATGTTAACTTTGTCAACTATAAGGGCTGCTGAAATGGTTTTGATTAGATTTAGCCAAGTTGATGTCAGGAGAAAAAATTCCTAACCCTTTACCAAACAATACCGAGCTTTAATGATCCTAAAGGAAAAAAAAAAATGAAAACATTCATTGTGGTAACTAGCATTTTTTCCTATGCAAAAAATGTTTTCAACCCTTCTATAAACAACACCAGTATTCACCAACCATTTTTTAGAAAATTCTACATCTTTTTCTCCAAATGATTTAGCCAATCAGAAAAGGTCCAGAGTTTGATACCAGGGAGCCTTGTCAACTTTAGGATTTTTCATTGGTCACACATTCACCCCAAGTTCTGCTGTAGTTTCAAGGAAGTAGAATCAAGAGATATTATTCCTTATCCTGCTGAATAAAACTTGTTTTTCATAAAAGACATGAAACGTTAATGCAGATAGTAAAAATCGAAATATTGCTGTTTGAAAAGTATTTTTGGAGGAAATATATCTCCCTAGCCAAGTGTTGATCAAAGATCAGACTGCATGTTCTGTGCAGTCTGATCTTAGTCAACACTGTCAACAAAAGGTCAGACAGTCACGCTCCGAAGCCTAAGGGTTCATGCATTCAGATTTCTTACCTTGTATATGAAGGCATGTTACTTCACCATACAATGGGAAAAAGTGGAGCTCTACTTTCTTGTATGTACCATTTTGTATATAGCAACATCTGAAAGAACAACAACAAAAAAATCCTTGAGATCCGGGTACCTTTGACTCTTTACCAAATGGCAAAATTTTAGATTGTTCCAAATTGAAAGCATTTGCAGACCACAAAATAAATGTGACTCAGATATTCAAATTTGCTTTGGATAGGGTAGAAATCATGGTGGGAAAAAGGAGAAAATGCTGGTAAACAGCATTTTCTCCTTTCCCCCCCCATAATGTTTTTAACTTTTTACCACACACTTCTGACTTTTAACAACCCTGAAAGAGAAGGCATTTGAAAACATTGCAGAAAAAGGAGGGAATACTGGTAACCAGCATTGTCTCCTTTTCCTACAATGTTTGTCACTCTATAATAGACAAACGTCATTAATTTAGCAACAACAACAATAAACTTTATTTACACTCAGGTACCATGGTACTACATGAGGAAATAAATATGAACATACTGATTTCATATTGATATTTAAGTTCCAGGCAACATTTGTGACCTGCAAATGCTTTCAATTTGGTTCCAGCTATAGTTTAGTCATTTGGTAAAAGGTTAAGGGCTTCATTTTAAGTGTCGTTAAAAGCTGGTATTGTTTGGGAAAGAGTTAACTCAATTCAAATGTACATGTAGCTCAATAGATGGAAATTGTCTATGTTGTTTCAACCCTTTACCACACATTCCCAACTTTTAAGGAAAGAAGCCTTTTGAAAACATTGTGGGAAAAGGAGAAAATGCTGGTATCCAGCATTTCCTCCTTTCCAACAATGTTTTCTACCCTTCCCACAACAAATTTCTATTTTTGAGCCACATTTATTTCGTCATCTGCGAGTGCTTTCAATTTGGACAAGTCTACAATTTTGTTGTTTGATAAAGAGTTAAAGGTGACGGCAGGTATTTATTTCTTTCATCAACGTGCTTTGGCCAGCTGGAGGTGTTTGCACGTCATGATAAAGCTGGGAGTATGTGCAACATACATGGGGGTTCAAATCTGAACATTATTACTCAAAGACAGCCTACTGATAGTTGAAATGTTTTCAAACAATAAACAGATACAAGTTTTCAACGATAAAAAATTTTGAGCTTTTGAAAATCTTGGGGAAAGAGGAAAATATGCTTGGAATGAAAAGTTTGTCCTTTCCTTACAAGGCCTGATCCAACAGAAGCTTTTTGCAAAACCGTAAGACACAAATAACAATTGATCATGCACCATTACTAAAAATATCACTGGCCATCTGCAACATTTTGAATATGATGCAATTTCAAGGGAAATGATACAGAAATGTTCCTGTCAAGCAAACTGGTTCCCATCATAATTATGTCATGCTACCATCAGATTGTTATGTACAATGACGGATAGCATGCATTCCATTTTTGGATTTGGGAAAACTTGTCCAAGAGAAGTAATTGTAAACATTTCGCTGCAAGAAAATTACGAAATTTGACTTTTTAAAATTATCAACCACACTAGTTTTTGTACATTCCAGTGCATATTAGGAGCTGAATGTATGTGATAGTTTTATTTCAACCTTTTACCAAACAATCTCTGCTTTTAACAACCCTGAGCAAAAAGCCTTCGTAAAATATTGTGGGAAAAGAAGAAAATGCTAGAAACCAGCATTTTCTCCGTTTCCCACAATGATTTCTACTCTTGCAAAATCCAGTTCCGATTTTTGAGTCAAGTTTAGTTTTTCGTCTGCAAATGCTTTCAATTTGATGCGTCTAAGATTCTGTTGTTTGGTAAAGAGTTTAATGTGAATCATGCACATTATATGTGCTTGCACTCAAGTCTTGTTACCTATAATATTCTGCATAAACTTCTCTCCAAAACATCCAAGGTACCAAACCATCTAAACTAGATCTCCAGTCAATACGCAGCGCTGCCAGGGTCTTGTCTTTATCACTTGAAAGGTTCATCAACCTTGACAGTTCCACAAGGGCATGAGGTGGAATTTCCTTTAAACATTTCCGTAACCAAAAATGCATACAGCTTTCCATGACTGTAATTAACAAAAGTAAGAAAAGAAACAATCCACAGATATGACTGACAAGAAATCTCTATTCATTTTCAGAAATGAATAAACAACTCTCAGATATTATCAATAACTTTATTGTTCTCAGTCAGCATGCTTTTATAATTTTCTTTTTTGCATGTGTTACAGAAATGATAGGTTAATATAAAGTAATCTGTCTCAAGGAATCACACCTTAACCCTTTACCAAGCATTAAAGTTCAGACCCTTTCAATTAAATACATGTACATGTACATCTGAGGACAACAAAAATTTGGACACTAATGAAATGAGGTTTATGCTGAGAGAGAGAGAGAGAGAGAGAGAGAGAAACAATAAGGGGGACAGGAGAATAGACCAAGTAGGGTGCCATATGCCTTCAGTCTAAAGGATTGCTCTGATGTTACTTTTGTGATTGGATCTCCTCACCCCTTAATTGCAGCTGTTCTTTTAAGGTGGGTATTCAGATTTTTCACATCTCACCAAATTAAAAAATATAACTAAAATTTATATGAAAAAACAAAACAAATCATGATCAATTCAAATAAGAATCATAAAATTACATTTTTGTTTAACAGTGTTCCTTTAAAATGGCTACGTAGCCTGTTTAGGTATTTTGAGATTTCGCGCCAGACATTAAAAAAAAACATTATAGGAATGCCAAGTGACTGGCATGTGGTTAATGATGCTTATATTCCATTACGTAACAAAAATGCAATCACATTTTCCATAATATCTTCTTCGAATGCTATATTTGGAGCTTTGTCTGTGTACTTCTGGTATGTAAATGAGCAAGTTGTACATGTAAAAATAGACAGTGTTTCCAGTCTGTGTCTACCTGGGCTGCAGTAATTTCTCTTGTTGTTGGATGGTTTTTGACTACTGGGGTTTTATGAATAAAAATTAAAAGGCTTTGGGAGTATAAGGATGATTTTTTGTATTTTTGTAAAATGTTCATCCTAAAATTTGAAGGCCTACCTTTAACAGTATCTGGAAGTTTCAAAATCTTACCAGTCATCTTTCGGTCTGCTAAATGTGTCTTTAATCTGCCTCTCAGCTATGAAAGAGGACATATTTTATCATACCTTCAGTCTGAAGGTGTCTGCTCCGATGCTATTTTTGTGACTGGTCTTCGCAGACCCCTTCATATCAGCCATTCATTAGACCCTTCTGGAAAAAATACGATGTTACCCGCATCTTTTCGAACGGCTCAATGCGACAAAATTTCCAATAACAGCTAATAAAATGGGTATGGATCGTTAGATAAATGATTAATCTTTAAGAGCACACAAAATATGCTGCAAAATACCAATTAAATCAATGGGAATTTACCTTTTCCCCAACGTAAATAAATCCAGCATAATTTGTAAACAACTAACACAGCGACTTCCGTTAGTCAGGCATGCGCACTCAACAGAATTTGAAATTTGTACAGTCTGGTTCCCTAACCCTATACAGCCAAGTTCGATCAAGGTGCGTTTGTTTACAGCAAAATTCGCAACTAAACCATCCTGTAGCGTGTCAGAGATACTGCGATTTCTGCCGAGACATGCGCATTGAAAAGATCACCATGTTTTGATTTCTGGTGAAGTAGGTCAACGATTATTTACGTTGAAAAGTACAGATTTGCACAAAGGTAAGAGTTGGATATTAACTAAAATCAGTTTGTTTGTAAAGATTAATCATTTATCTAACAATCCATGCCCATTTTATTAGTTGTAATTTGAAATTCTGTCGCATAGAGCCGTTCGAAAAGATGCGGGTAAAATCGTGTTTTTTCCATACGGGTTCAATGAATGGCTGGCCTGAAGGTGTTAGCGAAGACCAGTCACAAAAATAGCATCGGAGCAGACACCTTCAGACTGAAGGTAATTTTATCATTTATTTTGGTTACAGAATGTCAAGTTCCTGTGATCTGATGATTCCCATTTTATTAGCTGTTGAAAGCTGTTCGAAATGAATGAAGACTAGAAACAAAAATAGCATTGGAGCTGACCTTCAGACTGAGGGTAAGTGGACTCACGACCAGATGCCCTGCTAGCTCAGTTGGTAGAGGTGTGGTACTAGCATTTCAAAGGTCATGAGTTCCAGTCCCAAATCATGCACTCTTCTTCCTTAATTTACCTCAGACCCAATCACATAAAAAAAACAACATTGGAGCAACCCTTCAGACAGAAGATAAGATTAGCCTTAGGAGTCTCATTACCATAAACAATTTTGCGCCATAATTTGCACACTCGTTTGGCGATGATCGCTGTCTTGCCATCAAGCTTACTCAAGATGTATGCCTGCACTTCCTCTGGTAGCCTCCCGATGCTTGCTACATGTTCCTTCTTCCTCGGCATGGTAGGACTATTCACACGAGGGAGTGTCGTGGAAAAACGGTTGTTTTTTTAATCAATCCGTTTGTGTCTGCAACTGAAACACAGAAAATATAAATGATTGCAAGTGTGATTATTAATAACCCTCGAAATTCCTAGTTATGCATTCTTCGATTACCTTATATGAGTGAGCCGCCAATTTGAGGGAGAATTTCGTTTTCTCCTAGCCGGTGTTGACACTAATTTCTCTTTTTGTAGTAAAGTATAGTTGATTTCGAAAGGAAGGTAGCAAAATCTAGTTCTTTACTGTGATCCTCTGGATGTGTTAATCTTTGTAGGAAGTTAAAACAAGAAATATCTTTTGGAGAAAAAGAAAAAAAAAGTAGAGGCGTAGCTAAGAGGCATTGGCATGTCAATATTTCAACTGAATTGTGGTGCAGCATGAAGAAAAATAATGAAAATAAGCCGGTCTCCCTAAAAAAATGTCTACAAGTGTCTGCAAGCGTCTTCAACAAAAATAAGCCGATTTTTGCTCATTATTTTATATGTTCTACAACATTAAGTAATTTCATAATCATTTGATGCAAAAAAGTAGTCCATCTAAAAAGTGAGAATGTCCAAAATTGTAGATTATGTATAGCATGCATTATCGTCTACAGGCGAAGAGGCATTTACTACTTTTACGGCAAAGTGTATTTCCCGGCCCTACCTGTCAAAATGGGTCATAATTCCTGGCCCTTGCGGCCCCCATGCTAAATCTTTTATTTTTTGTTGTTTTATGCTCAGAATAGTATTAAAATGAAGCCTAGATTTCAGACTTTTATATGATGTGAAATACAATATGGTCATTGCAAAACTTTTTGAAATATTGTCAATCAAAAGTGGGTCAGATTTTCGTATTTCCTTTCAGGTATCTGGTGAGTTACACAAATCCGGTCCCATGCTAAATCTTTTATTTTTTGTTGTATTATGCTCTAAAAAGTATTAAATTGAAGCCTAGATTTCAGACTTTCATATGGTATGAAATACACTATGGTCATTGCAAAACTTTCTGAAATATTGTCAATCAAAAGTGGATAAGATTTTCATATTTTCTTCCAGGTATAAGATGAGTAACATGAATCTGACCCCTATGCTAAATCTTTTATTTTTCGTTGTACTGTGTTCAAAATAGTATTAAATTAAAGCCTAGATATCAGGCTTTCATATTCATGAACTTTGAAATTATATCATAATCTTTTATATTGTTTGAAAAGTGTATTTTCTAATAAAGGGACCGGATAGGTTGTTGGATTCACACATAGAAATACAGTGTATTCCCTTCTAAAAAATTATAAAGTTAAAAGTCTAATTACCCAATAAAGCATGCGTCAATTTTTATTTTCTTAATATCATTCAAGAGCTTAAGTTAAGGACTTTATAACAATATAATTTTTCTTAGAATCAAGGGAAAAACAAGATTAAAATATAGGGGCCTGGTTTTTATCTATAAAAAATCACATCACATTTTAGTAATAAAAAAGGACGAATTTCAAACGCTACACATGCATGAAAAGTCAAGTGTCTTTATACCATTAGAAAGGTTATTACCTAAGCTTTAATTTGGTGCCAGTCTTATTAAATTTGGCAAATAAATGAAATATTTAGCAAGTGCGGCCGGATTTTATCACTAACAAATTACGACGCATTTCAGCAAAAAAATTGAAGAATTTCAAACACTTTTATCATAACTACACATGCATGAAAAAGTTTCTATATACCATTAAAAAGGTTATTACCTAAGCTTTAATTTGGTGCTAATGTTATTAAAATGTACAGACAAATAATATATTTAGCAAGAGGGGCTGTTAGGGTTGGGAATTACGGCCTATTTTTGATTGGGGCCGGGGAATACACATACCCACTTTTACTAAATAAAACATTTCTTTTTTTCTTTTTCATTAGAAAGTGGAATGTTTAATACTCCACTTCAGTCAATCACGAAAACGTGCTATGAGGGCCCATTTGTAACTTTCTTTTTTGTTGCAAATGTTTACAATTGAATTGTAGGTTATAAAAATGTGCGTGAAGTCATATGCTGTATGAGAAATGAACCCTCGACTCTTGTTTTATGATCATATAGTTCAAACCCATCCCCGTATTAAAAAAAGTGCATAGCAGTGAACATTTCTGTAACCATTCAAACTCATCCCATTTCTGACGCAATGTTTTTTATTTAAATTCTTTTCTCACACGTTAGTAAATCTTATGTACATCAGCCAATGGTTTGAAGGTGTAAAGAACCAAATAAAATACTCTTAAAATCATCAAAATTTATAGCAGTTGCGATAGAATTCGAATGAAATCAATCTAATCATATTATTTAATGTTTATATTGCTTTTAAAATCTGCTAGACACTTGTAGAGGCTTGTAGACATTTGTAGACGCTTGTAGACACTTGTAGATGCTCTTTAGGGAGACCCAAAATAAGCTGATTTACAATTGCATTAATTTTCTTCAATGCTTTTTATGTTGTTTGACAAAGGAATTCTTAATTAAACATCTATTTTGAAATTAATAGTAATGCCATTGAGAAAAAAATAAATACATAAAAATATGTCTGGTCATATAATTACGGGAATTCCTTTGTTGTCATATATGACGTTGGGTGCACTTACAATCATATGCCCGGCTAGCTCAGTTGGTAGAGCTGCAGTACTAGTCTTCTGGGAATCATGGGTTCAAGTCCCACATTGGGCACACTTTTCTCACCCCCCTTGATAAGTGGTCACACTACTTGGTATTATAAATGTGCAAGCAAATAAGTCAGCAGACACCTGCTGAATAAATATGGGCATAGTTTTGACAAATGGCAAATTACCATTTTTTAAATTCTATTTCTTCAGTATCAAGGAGTAGGTTAAAAGCCTGCACATTTAGATACACTGAAAAAAGATTCAGTGTAGCCTTGGGTAATAAAACACTCTAGTTTGAGTGGTTTCACAAATTTTTTACTCACCTTGTTTGTTAAAAAAAGGTTTACAGTGTCATGTAAATTTGATGTTGAAGTCGAGATTTCAAGCATCTGCCTAGCTACGCCCGTTAAGGTCACAGAGCATAACCTAAACTTATCTACTTAACTCTGTATCAGACAAAAGAATTTTTAGCTCTTCAAAAATGAAAGCATTTCTAGATTATAAAGTGAAAGGATAAGATTTGACTATGCAAGCATTGAGAATATTGTGGAAAAAGACAAAAGTGCTTGTAGGCAGCACTTTGTTTCCTCAGAATGTTTTCAAAAGCTTTTTCTCTCAGTGTTGTTAAAACATATGATTTTGTGATAAAGGGTTGAGTAATTTACTCCCAAATGAGTGAATTATTCTTGCTTTGAAGACTAAAAAACGGAAAAAAATTGACTCGTTCAATATTGAACAGTACTTGCAGATTAAATTAAGAAATGCAATGTTACTCAAATTATTGTATTTGCTTTTAAAAGGGTGATAAATCTATATTCTAGTTTTCCTGCAAATGTTTCCAAAAGCTTTCTTCCTCAGGGTCAATGAAAATGAAGGATCATTTGGTAAATGGTATATATTGTGAGAAGTGGTAATGTGCAAGCCACTACAGCATACATGTATGAGCTTGAGGCTGATTCATCCAATAGTTTTAGCTAGCATGGTATCTAGACAACTCTTTCAAACATGACAAACTTTTAGATTTGTCTATGTTGACAGGATTCACAGAGTCTAAAACCCGGCTTTTGACTGACTACCTGACTGACTACCTGGTATTTTCATTGACAAAGTGGTAAAGGGATTAGAAAATGGTCCCATTCTAACCTGACATTGAGGAGGAGTATACATCTATATGTATGTTCACAAACTGCTGTGATATAGCTCAAATGATGGAGGAAATGGTATAAAACCATGCATACAAAAACATGAAAAAAGAAAAAAACAAGTTCCAACTATATTTTTGACTGCCTCACATGCATATCTAAACAAAAGCAAAAGCAGTGGACTAGCAGAGAAAACAACAAATATGAACCATGCTCAGAGAGGGTCACACACTGTTTTTTCATTTTATTTTTTTTGTAAAGCACAAAATTATATCCGAATTGACAAAAGAACAGTCAAGAACACAACAAATAAAGAATTTCTTTTTTCTTTTTTGGTTAGAAAAATGCTGCATTACAAGCAGTTTAAAGTTTTGTCACATTATTTCTATAGTGGTCTACTGCAAGGCAAAAAAAAGTTGGCCTGCAATGTAAATTGCCAACTTATTACAGGAAGACCAAATCCTAGAAGCAATCTTTTAAACCTTTACTACACAGTCTCGATTTTAAACAAACAACCCTGACAGAGAAGACTTTTAAAAAATTGTGGAAAATACTACTAAACAGCATTTTCTCCTCATCTCATGATGTTGTCTCCCATTTTTAAGCCTCATGTGTCATCTGCAAAATGCTGGCAATTTTGTCCAAAGTTCTGACATTTGGTAAAGAGATGTAAAAGGAACTGTAGAAATCAAATTTAATCCTTTGCCAGAATTTTTCAAAAGCCGTATTTCATATAGCTGTTGAATGTTTGGGTTGTGTAATAGACAGTTAATGTGGCTTATACAATAGGGTTTGCCTTTTGCAGGGTAAATCATAACACGAAAAGGACAAAATACTATGTTAGAAAAGAGGAAAATGCTGAGAAGCAAAATTTTCTTCTTTTTTCCATTAAATGTATGTTTTCAAAATCCCTTTTTCCAAGAGTCAGTAAAATACAGGATTGCCTGTAAATATAGCAGTAAGTTAAAATGAACGCATGGAGAGTATGTCAGTCAATACAGCATAAAAAGTGTTAACAGTAATTCCCTTTACTAAATAATCTTGGGTTTCACGACCCTGAGAGAAATGCTTCTGGAAAACATTGTGGGAAAAGGAAAAAATGCTGGTTACCAGCATTTTCTCCTATTCCCAAAATGTTTACTACATACCTATTCAATCACAAAATTAAGGTTTTGAGTCACATATATTTCTATGTCTACATATGTTTTCGATTTCCACAAATCCTCCATTATGTAGATCGTTTGATAAACAGTCAAGATCATAGTTTAGAAATTGGTGCTGTCTCTTGCTTGTGGAAATTTCATGTCATTTGCCTTCCTAGTGGTAACAATCTTTGCCTCTGGAGTTTCTGCTTGCTTCATTTTTTTTGATCTGCCAGAAATATCAGGTCGCACAGGTACAGTCTTTGTAGGTTTGTCAGATATGGCACTTGACCTGTCTTTGGGTTTGAACTGTCTCTCTGATATCACATCTCCCAGCATTGCCTCTTTTTCACTATCCTTGCTTCCATTTACATTTTCCCCTATGTCGGCTCTTGGCATAGATATAGCTATATTGTCCTTTATATATACATCTTCATCGGATGGATTATCGTCCTCATCACTGGCAGTAGCAACAATTTCCATGCGAGCAATTTCTTTGGGTGGAGGAGGAGTGGGATCCTTCGGAGCAGGGAGGACAGCTGGTCTTGGAAGTTGTTTTTCATACAGTAACCATGGTACTTTTACAAAGCAGTCAGGAGATTTCAATGAATGACCTTGTACTAAAGCTGGCCATTCTACAAGTTTTCCTCTTGGAACTAGCTTCCTGTCCATAAACTGGTCCATGATAAGAGGACACTCCTTCTTTGGATCGGTAATGAGATTTATAGGGGGCATCTCAAAGTGTGCTATCCAAGAAAACTCAATACATTTTATAATGTAGTTATCAAAGGCGGTGACTGCTCTCTCACTCTGTTTTCTGTATCTATTCATCATTGTTGGATCTAGTTTTATTTCTCCTAGTAATTTCTGTGGGAATAAAAAAAAAAGACTTACAATAAAGAAAGTACGATTAACCCTTTACCAAACAAACCCCACTTCTATTTACATAGAGAAAGAAGACTTTTGAAATCATTGTGGGGGAAAAGGAGTAAATGCTGGTCACCATATTCTCCTATTCCAACATTACTTTCTATCCTTGTATCGTTAAGTCCTTTACTTAAAGCCACGTATAAAGTGTGTGCAATTTCCTTCTTTTTTAATTTGGACAAATGTTTTCAAAAGTTTTTTTTCGAAGGGACTTCAAAAGTCAGAATTGTGTGGTAAATGTTTAAAATAACAAACTGACCATACCAGACAACATAGGATATTAGATCTGTACAATAAACTGTCCCAACAGCTTTCTTTCTATTTTATTCTAACCTTAAATACATCCACTTGTATCCAAACTTTTTTTTTAACCCGTTTCATCTTTATTTTGTAAACCTATAACATATTTCTTGTATCATCATACCAAATGCTGCCCCTGATGATTGCAAGGTGGCACTGATTACGACCGATAGTAAATGCACTTCATTCTTTTGGGCCAGCCCATGTTGTTTCCAGTTTTAAATCTTAGACAAATCCTTTGAATATGCCCACCCCTCACATGCTACATATTAGTCTATATTAATCCATTACCACACAATCCCTACTTTTGATGACCCTGAGAAAGGGGCCTTTAGAAAACATTGTGGGAAAAGGAGAAAATGCTGGTAACCAGCATTTTCTCCTGTTCCCACAAAGTTTTCTACCTTATCAAAGTAAAATTGCACCATTTGAGCCACTTTGAAAGCGTCGTCTGTAAATGCTTTCAATTAGGATAGGTCTAAAATTTTTCAATGAGGGAATGGGTTAACAGAGCTAAGCCATTCTACACATTTTACAGTTTTATCAGTGTTTTTTTCTCTCTAGCTGTAGGGATGTATCCTCAGTGAACGAAAGTTGTGCTAAACATGTAATAGAAAGCTCCACAAAGTTTTATGTCCCTTAGCTCTTTACTATGAACAAGGCAAAATTTCAGTCTTGTCCATAATAAAAGGATTTGCAGATGACAAATTAAATAAGGCTGGAATCAGGAGATTAGGCTGTGAAAGAGTAGAAAGCATTGTGGAGATTCCCAGAATATTTCTGAAAGGCTTTATTCTTAGGGTCATGAACACTAAGGATTGCATGGTAAATGCATGTTTTGAGTCAGGTTGGAACAATTTTGTCCCCATGAATGTATCATTCAAATTATTGCTTGATATTTCAAGTTTTCAGTCCCTTTCTCAGTCTGAATAGCACATAGAAACCTAACGGCTAAACACAAAGTTAAAAGAGATAAATCTATAGATCAATTCTTTTCCTTCTGTCCATGACCACAGCCAACTTTGCAAAGGGTGCAGAGCAAGATTAGCCTGCACATACCTGCAGTTCGATCTCTATACTTTAATTCCACTTCTCTTTCAGTAGTTTCGGTCATGTATACAAGCCCAGTGCAAGGCCCATCAAGGTAGAAAAATATACACGTAACACAAAAAGGGAACGTCTAGGAACTCGGAAAAGTGTGGACCCTGCACTTTAACCCTTTCCCAAACAAGCCCTTGTTTTTACGTGTCTGCACTAAAGGAGAGCAATTTCTCCTTTTCCCACAGTGTTTTCTACCCTTTTTGAGAACTTTCAGCAAATTTCTCTAAATCTAAAATTGTCGTCTGCAAACTCTTTCGGTTTGGACAGGGATCATGCATGTTATATAGAATCCCTGGTTTGGAAGGATCCAAAATTTGTTGTTTGGGAAAGGGTTAATGATACTTTCTGTATTCTACCTTACTATACAACCATATTTGGACTCTCTACTTAAACTGACTTGCACTATCTTTGATCTGTTTTCATCTAAATGATGTACAGAATTCCCAGATTGTCCCTTTCTGTGTGACTGGTCAACATCTGTGATCATCGATCATTTTCATTTAGCAGGATAGGGTTGCGGACAAAGATGAAGAGGGACTGAGAAATTGTCACCTGACTGATGGCTTGTAAACAGAATGGTGCTGTTTTGTCTTGACAGTAGTTGACATGTTTTTTCAACTCTTGAACCTGTGGATTGAAAATTAATCATTAACTTATTAGTCTTAACCAAATGACAAAAAAATTAAACTGGTCTAAATTGAAAGAATTTGCAGACGACAAATTAAATGTAATTGAAAAAATGACTTTCGTTCTGGATGGGGAAGAAAACATTGTGCAAAAAGGAGAAATTGCTGGTTACTAGCATTTTCTCCTTTTCCCACAATGTTTTCAAAAGGCTTCCAATACAGGGTGTTCAAAGTCGTGATTGTGTGGTAATGAGTTCAATCATAACAATTTTTATTGAGTCATGTGACATCCATTCTGATAGTGTAACAGTATTTCTGATTGGTTGAAAACATACCATGTGACATAAAGAAACTACATGCGTTTTCCAATGTAAGGAATTGGTAACAAAACTACACTCTTTGACAATTCAAAGATAAATATTGAAAAACATAACCTATTTAGATCTACATCACCTTCCACACATAAGATGAAACAGTAACTGTTCAATAATATTTTTATCTTTTGGTCTGATATTGGAAAATTAACACAATTCTTTTATCTCATTTTCTGTTTAACTCTTTGGAGGAGAAGTAATGGATATAGAATACCATAAATCCCTTTTTATCTGAAGCTCTGTAATGAAATTTATATAAACCTGTTCATCTGTTAAACCTTGTAAATCTTTTTGCTTGTTCTGTTTATCTCCAGCCCATCTTGCCTCTATCATCAGCTCCCTGTTCTGACTGGCTTTGTATGTCTTACATTTATCATAGGTTATCTTGAATTTGAGATAGATAAAGATAAAACCTTTACATAAAAATGGGTCTTTTTTTTTCTAGTTAGCCTACTAGATCTAGGTCTTTATTCAACAACAATTCTTTTTCATGAATTTTCCAAATTGGAAAGTAACATAACAGCAACTGGCTGAGGGTGCACAAATTTCAAATTCTTGAGTACCAACGAAATCAAGAATAGTTAGTAAATATGGACCCTTGTATACTTCTATCGAGGATAATCAACTGGTGGTGTGTGGTATTAAGAATCTGTCACTAGAATGGGGTGTGATACAGTGGAAAAGGACAAGTTTTTTAACTGCATCAAACCTCAATTGAGTGATAGAGTTTTAACTATACATAACAGGTTGATTACTCTATGTATTACTAGTATATTCCTAATATTATATTCCTTTTTTATTATGATAATTATTTAGAATGGTAAAATATGAGCAATATAGGAAAAAAGTAGTTCCAGGAAAATTTCTAATGTTCTAAGGCAAATTGACAACATTTTGAGGGTCAAAACTTTAAAATGTATCCCACAAGGGGTAGATCTACATGTAGGTACCGGGTAAGTTGTATGAGAAAAGGTAGAAAACATTGTAGGAAATGGAGAAAATGCTGGTTATCAGCATTTTCTTCTTTTCCTGCAATGTTTTCAAAAGCGCTCTTCCTCAGGGTTGTTAAATTTGGGATTGAGTAGCAAAAGGTTAAAGGTTTGCTAAGATTTGGGATTTTTTGGCATTATGTCAATGTACCTTGAGCATTTCAATCAAATACTGCAGGATGGTTTTAACTTTCAAACTTTCATTTTCCAATAGTGCGTGAAAAGCTTCCATCCACTCAGTCTCCTTTAATTCATGATAGAGTTGTTTGTAATCCAGGAAATCTGTCTCACGTATTGAACCTCCTAACAGTCCATTAATTCTTGCAAGAAAAGAAAAGAGCATAAATAAGTGTGTTAGTCTCATATCCGATCTTTTCAGTCAGGGAACAAAAGCCAAGTTCATGCTATTGTACTGCTATTTCCAGATTTTTGGGGCTAGAATATGCAACAAGGTAGCTGAATCCTTGGATCCAAGATCAGGCTACACATTTGTGCAGTCTGATCTTGTTCTTTACATTCTTCATATCAAATAGAGAAAAATTAGAATAGAAAATATTAAGTTGGTGAAACACAATCCATTTTTAGGACCCTGCATTCGACTTTTAACAAAACTGAAAATTATAGAAAGTTGTTCCTGTTTTCTTTGAACCTTTCATGTGGTCGTGTGTGGCTCTGCAGTAAAGTGTTGGAATTTATAACCTCGAGGCCCTAGATTCAAGCCTCATCTGAAGCAACTGGCTTCTTATGGGAGTACCCATACTGGCCATAGGCAAGACACTTCATAAGTGACTGAAAATTTCAAATTTGTTTTGTGAAGGATAGAAAACATTGTAGAAAAAGGAGAAAATGCTGGTTACCAGCATTTTCTCATTTTTCCACAATCTTTTCAAAAGGCTTCCTTTTCAGGGTCATTAAAAATCGAGATTGTGTGGTAAAGGGTTAACACATCTTACCTGTCCTCCAGAATTTTTATACTTTCGTTTTCTTTCTCCGTTTCCTTTTCTAAGATTTCTTCACCCTACAAAACATTCTAATCCTTGGAGTTAATCTTTACAAAACTGTCCTGTGAGTGTTGAAACGACACAGAAAATGAAAGCTTTTGAAAACATGGTGGGAAAAAGAGAAAGTGCTATCAAACCAAACGATCTGGTGAATAACGACATTTCTCTCTCTAAAAATGTCATGGTCAAAGAGAGATAACTCTCACACTCTTCCAGTCCATGTGATAGAGAGTGACCTCCCTTATTTTGGCTACCATGTTGTCAACATAATACTATATCATAAATATTCTTTTACTGTTTTTTTTTGCAGTCATAATTTTTTTTATAACTGTAGATATTGATAAAACTGTCATTTAAATATAATATCTATTAGAACTAATCTGAGGAAATATTTTTAGACTGATCATCTAGAGCTACAGAATTAACAGTGTGCCGTATTTCATTCGTATTTGGTTTTAGACTGTCCTTAAAAACAAGGGACGCAACTCTAATTTAGTTCAAATTTACATAAGGTAAACGAGTTTTCTCACTTTGACCATTATATTTCTTTCCACTCTCTTGCACTCCGGATCATTCATATTCACCTCTGTAGTGGGCTCAGAAAGTAGTCCGTCATTACGTCATATTTTTGTCACATGACCATAACTCAAATGGCGACACAAACGCCGGTGAAAGAAAGACCAATACCGATTGCGTTGTCTGCTCATGTCATATTCTTCGAAGATTCGACTGTCTTATATGTCGCATCACTAGCCCCAAAAGCGGGCTGACTGTAATATTACGCTGTATAAAGTAGTAATGTAGAAAATAGCTTTTATCAATACGTTTGAGGAGAAATGAGACCTGCTTTAGCTCTAGATTTCTCTAGACTGCTGATCATAGCTGAGTGATTGCACGAGGTAGCGTTTTACTGAGTAAACGTTTATTTTAGTTTGAAATTTAAAGTAACTGTTATCACGTAGGAATGTGGTTCGGTTCTGTACCCAGGATGCCCAAATCAGATAGATGAGTATTTATAGAGTGCCATGTAGCGGGAGATAATGATATCGATTGTTTCGTGTGCTGTTCAAACAGCATGGGACCAAGATGTTTACTTAGTGGTAGGAAATGTACAAAAGAGGGATTTTCTGAAAAGCCTAAATATCTTTAAAGGACAATAACTTGATTTTTAATCTTACAAACTTAGATCCACCGGTGTGTCAAATCAGTTGTCATCATTCATGGGCGCAGCCATTTTTTGTTAAAATTGGCGTAAGATTCTGATAAGTGAAGAAGCTCGAAAAAACAAAAAAGTTACATCATACAGGTAAATTCACAATTTTGAACGCACCTATAATGTGTCTAGAATTATATTTCCTTTGTCTACCTTATAATTTTACACATGGAATAGTTAAACAGTAACAAAACATCTTTTCCTCGGTTTGACAAGATTAATGTCATTTAGCCTATCGCAGAGATGTATGTGAGAGTAACGAACGACAACTCTGCTCGGAGATTGATTTCTTTCATCTACCAATTCCAAAAGTGTCGCAGATTTTCCATTCAATGAAATATTGAATTTGTTCGTTTTCCTTGATATAAAAAACAGCATGGGAGAGAGGGAAAAAAAAAGCAATGACTTGTGAATATAGAAAAACGGGGAACACATAAATTATGGGGGCAGGCAGGCAGACAGGATGGAAGGAAGGAAGGAAGGCAGAGAGAGAGAGAGAGAGAGAGCATTTAGAAAGTATTGGACCCTAGATCTGATTGAAAAATTACCACACAATCCCTACTTTTGACGACCCTGAGGAAGAAGCCTAAATAGAAAACATTGTGGGAAAATGAGAAAATGTTGGTAACCAGCATTGTCTCCATTTCCAAGAATTTTTCCTAACCTTCACAAAACGAATTTCAAATTTTCAGTCACTTTTATTTTGTCGTCTGCAAATGCTTTCGATTTGGGCTAGTCAAGATTTTTGTCGTTTGGTAAAGGTAAATTTAATCCTTTACCAAACGACAAAATTGTTTGGACTGCGCCCCCCTCTTCCCCTTAGAATTTGATATCAGTTTCAAGGAAGCGTTTTCATTTGTGACTTTTAATGCATTTGTGAGCGTTTTACCTTAGCTTGTTTTTCCTGTAAGTATTCCCTAATTTCCTTCAGTTTTTGCTGGACGTAAATTCTGGTTTCTTCTGTATCGCTCTCTCGTAGCAGAGTATTGGCGATTGTCAGAACATCTTTAATCTCTTTGCTAAATCCTTTGTCGGTCATTGTTTCAGATTAGGGTCGTTGATCTGAAAAATGTGCAGTTGAAAAAGTAAATAAAGTTCGTTTAATTTGTTTGACTGTTTTTGGTAATAAATAAAAGATTTTCAACATCATTCACGCAAGCATTGACAGGCGACTAAATAAGTGAGATCAAAATATTTAAGTTTGTGGTTGTAGGAAAGAAAATATTTTGGGAAAAGGAGCAAAGGGTGGTTACTTGTCGTTAGCTGTTTACTTCAAATCTGTACGACTCAATACTATTTAAAGCGAAAACCATAGAATTAGGGAAGCTATATCGTCGGGCTTAAAAAAACTCGTAACCACAGCTTGTTACAAGCTGTAGTTCCGAGGTTTTCGAAATAAACCGACGATATATTTTTGTCACACTTACGTTCCTTTTTCGACTTAAAGTTTCACTTAAAACCTATCGCTGCAGCTGAGCGTTTGCACCCGCTTGAGGAGGTTTTGTTTTTTCGAAGCCATATCAGATTTCTTTTGACCTATTTCTTAGTATCATGTTGACCCTTGAAACGTAGAGTTATGCGTTTGGTCGGTTGAGTTATGTGTTTGGTCGGTTGAGTTATGTGTTTGGCCGGTTATGTATTTGGCAGGCTAAAATATGTCTGGTGGGATGAGTTATGTATTTGGCTTGATAAGTTATGTATTTAGCCGGAGATGTATTTGGCTTGTTGAGTTATGTATTTGGACTGTAGAGTTACGATTTGGTCGCTTGAGTCATGTTTTTAGTCGGACAAGTCATGTGTTTCCGGTTGTCTTATAACTGTAGTTGATCAGTTGAGTTATGTAAATGGTTATTTGAGTGATGTTTTTGGTCGTTAGAGTTATGTGTTCAGACGGTAGGATACTATATTTGGCATGGTGAGATATATACTTTAGGCTTATCTACCATGTATGTATTTTATTGGTCACATTATGTCATGATTATAACAATGATTTCTAGAATTTTGTATTTGATTTGTGGAATAACTGTTTCTATCTTGAGGTTTGTATTTTGTGCAACAAACGGTCGCCTGAATTTCGTTATTACACTTGTTTTGCAATACATGCTGAAAATAAGAGTGGTACAAAATAATGGAAACCTTTTTTTTGCATGACGTTTCCGATTTATTTCATCCTAGAAGCTTTTCTTTTCTAATACATAGTTTATAGCTTTTACACGATATTTAACCCTTTACCAAACAATCCCTGGTTTTTACGACCAAGAGGAAGAATATTTCTGAAAACATTGTGGGAAAAGAAGAACGTGCTGGTCTCCTTTTTCTACAATGTTTACTTCTCTTCTAAAGTCAAGTCTCAATTTCTGAGTCACGCTTATTTTGTCGTCTGCAAATACTTTCAATTTGGAGTAGTCCAAAACTTTGTCGCTAGGTAAAGAGTTAAATTGTTTACTTAGACAACATATGTCACTGATCTCACTGGCCCGTTTTCTTACATCCAAAGGCAGACGGCTTTTGAAAACATTGAGACGAAAACGAAAAGATAATATTGGTAACAAGCATTTTCTCCTTTTCCCACAATATTTTGTACCCTGCTCGAAACAAATTTCAATTTCTGAGTATCGTTTTGTCGCCTGCAAGTGCTTTCAATTTGGACCAGTCTAAAATTTTGTCGTTTGGTAAAGAGTTAAGAAATAACACTAATCCCAACTCGATGGCACTGTCTCAAAGACCTCAGCACGTGGTAACATAATCTGGTCACGTGCTTCGTCACCGGGAATAAAATCAAACGGTTTAGCTTCTCTCTTGTTCCTGTTTTCCCGCCTCCGTCTTCCAGAGATTAACCGCTTCGAATTTCCTCCGTCTTCATCGTTACCCTTAAACTGAGCAACCCCTTTATATAGCATCGGCCCTTTTTCATGTAGTAACAAAACGGGCCATACGATATAGTCAAGCACCGGGCCTGTTTTGGTATAAGGCCTAAAGTCTGTAAGATCATTTCGGATGTCAAAGTCGAGCGCCACCGGCGGGTCTTGAATCTGGGTGTACCAGCATAGTTCCGTACACCGGTCCAGATAGTGTCTTAAATATGGATTGGTACCAGAGGCCTGTGTTTTTATTAGTTTTAACAATGGCTGTAGGGTTTCTTCTTTTGTGATACCATCTAGGATACTCTGCAATTAAAAAAGAAAAGAAAAAAAAGTGTTAGAAACATGTAAAGCTATCAGTTTCATACGCTAAAACAGGCATTGTCAGCGCATGTCATATTCTTCGAAGATTCGACCTGTCTTATATATGGCCTGCAACACGCTAAAAGGGACATTCGGACATTTGCGTAAAAAGTTGTCTTGGATCAGCCTGCACAGACATTCCGCGCAGACTAATCCGAAACGAAACTTTCCGTTTTTATGTCATTTTCTGTTTTGCGCATGTCTACTGTAGCACAAAATCTAATGTAGTCGTAAAGTGCCGTCTCGGATTAGCCTGCGCGGACTGCGCAGGCTGATCCGAGACGACACTTTACGCAAATGTCCGAATGTCCCTTTTAGCGTGTTGCAAGCCATATATGACGCACAACTCCGTCCAATTTTGGGTGGGGGGGGAGGGATTGTAGTAATACGCACTATAAGGTAGCAATGGAGAAAATGACCATCATCAATACGTTTGTGGAGAAATCAGGCCTATTTTAGCTCCAGATTTTCTTCAAACTGCTGATCACTTCTAGATGAATCGCACCAGGTAGCATTTTATTTAATAAACATTTACTTTAGTTTGAAATTCAAAGTAACGGTTGTCACATAGAAAAAGTAATCCGGTTCTGTATCCAGGTTGCCCAAACTAGATAGATGTGTATTTGTAGAATACCATATAGCGGGATATAATGCAAACCAGCACCTTCCGCAGGCATAGATCAAGATCAGACTGCATAGAACGTGCAGATTCATCGATGATCTGCACCTGGTCCGCTTGGTTAGTAGATATTTTTAACCTTTTCAGAATCCCAGGCGAAAACAATGACTTTTGTGGACAGCATAGATCAAGATCAGACTACACAGAACGTGCATTCTGATCTTTGATCTATACCGTCCGTTTGTTAAATTGAGCCTATAAAATATTTTTTTTTCTAAGTTTCACTTGACTGTATTTTCAGCCGTCGAACAAGAGGTATAGTTAACATATTTATCTTTTGCGGTACTTAGTGTAGTCATGGGTTGAAAAATAAATGTCTTTTCTTTTGTTACGGGAGACCACTCCTTCATGCATGGCTTCATACAATACCTAACACTTGCTTTAGGGAGAATTCTATTTAATCAGCGGTTATGGTATTGGCCTTTCATTCGGGTGTTCTAAGCACAAATCCTGTCCAGTCTCAGTATTTCTGCTATGCATTGGTTCACTTGTTTCTTTGTTACGGACTTCGTTCGTAGATGGGGGCTCATCAGGGGTGGCCATTGAGCGATTAATCCCTTTTGTTGTCCAGAGACGGACTTTCTGCCCAATAAGGCTTTGAGTCATCAAAAAATGATGATTTTAAGAGGGGCTGTGTTACGGGAGGCCACTCCTTCATGCATGACTTCATCCTGATTTAACCCATTACCACACAATCCCTACTTTTGACGCCCCTGAGAAAGAAGGGAAGCCTTTGAAAACACTATGGGAAAAGGAGAAAATGCAGGTAACCAGCATTTTCTCCTTTTCCCACAGTGTTTTCTACCCTTCCCAGAACAAATTTCTATTTTTTAGTCACCTTTATTTTGTCATCTGCAAATGCTTTCAATTTGGACAAGTGTAACATTTCCTCGTGTGGTAATGAGTTAAATAAAATACCCTAACAACTACGTTAGGTAGAATTCTCTTTAGCTCGGTGGTTATGGTGTTAGTCTTTTTAACCTCGAAAAACGACGATATTTGTACGCATGGGTTCGGATCCCATCAGGTGCAGTTTGTATTTGAGCTAGGCACTTGTTACGAACTTTCTTGTTCGTAAAGCTTTCAAATGATCGAAAAAATGATATTCTGTTCTTTGACATATCATTTCAACTTAATCAAGATTTCTGCATTCGCAGAGAAGTTCTCTTATTTAGCTACTTTCTTTTTTTTGCACGCTCGTTATGTCACGTAAGATGTAAAGGAGATGGATACAAAATAGTCTGACGTTGCTCAAACTGTTGCATTCATTATTGGGTTTTATATTTTAATTTAATGGTCATTTACATTTCATATATCAGCTAAAGTATCGTGTGGACACTCCAGTGTCAAATTATACAGCGGTTACGAAGTTTAGAAGCTGGATACCAATGTTGACTTGACAAAGTCAAAGGGCTGATATCACTGATTGACATATTTTTCGTTTTCTGCGAAATATATTTGAGCCTTCTTGTCGTAAAAGGGAGCTTAATTTATCTCCATGTTGCATGATACTAATCCAGCGATCAGATAATTATGGATCCAAAATGGCGACTTTTTTTTTAACGACCGACTTAATCATTAGGTAAACTGGTCCTTCGACATACTGGAAATTGACCAAAAGCGAAAAGTTTTGACCCAGGTAAGCCTGCGCGGACTGCGCAGCCTGACCTGGGTCAGTACTTTTCGCAGAAGTCCCCTTTTTTCAAATAGCATAGCTCATTTTAAACTTACACTTTGAAGAGTTGGAATTGTGAATCTTGCAACATTTTTCTGGAATTCTTTTATTCTGAGTTGTAAACCACTCTCTGTTGTGTCCGGATCGACATCGTCCTTCATATGTAAAAAACAGATGATACGTTTTCTCTGCCCTGCCGCAGCATCCTTACATCTCGTGTAGCAATACTGAATAATAAGAATAATAATATTAATAATAACAACTCTTTTATTGTTCTTAGTGCATGTATAAAGAGATTTTCGAAGATTCATTTTAAACCATTTTTTTCACATGGCATAACTCAATATGGCATGAAGGACCTTTTTACTCAGAAGTGGAAGAAATAAGTATTTCTCGTTTTCAAAAATATTTCCAGAAAAAAACATTGAAAAAGAAATTGTATAACATCCCCCATTTTCTCCCGCTAGATGGTATTCTACAAATACACGTCTATCTAATTTGGGCATTCTAGGTACAGAACCGTACTACTTTTCTACGCAACAACCATTACTTTGAATTTCGAACTAAAATAAACGTTTACTCAATAAAACGCTATCTGGTGCGATTCATTCAGCTTAGATCAGCAATTTAGAGAAATCTGGAGCTAAAACAGGCCTGATTTATCCTGGAACGTATTGATAAAACCATTTACTCCATTGCTACTGGGGGGAGTGATGCGTCATAACAGACAGGTCGAATCCTCGAAGAATATTACATGCGCAGACAAAGCTGTATCCCCATACAGTATATCGAGTATTTTGCATGCTATTCGCAGCAGGGATGTAAAATTGCCGAAACCGTCAGGTAATGAATGTATTAGTTAACAACAAAAAACCAACAACAATCATTGCTATTACCTCCAAACAACCTTTCATATGTTCACTGACCACTTTCTCTTCAAAGTCACTAGGCACTTTGCTACAGTATATTTCAAATAGGTCTGTGTACTCGTTGTCATAGAGTTCGGCAAACTTCGCTGATAATTTACTTGCTCGGTTTTCATCGCTCAAGTCGGCTATGTTCGGGTTGTTATGCTTTAATCGATCACCGGCCAATTCTGAAATTCTGAAAGAAAGCAGTTGTCTGGACTTATAAACCTCACACGACAGAAATGGACTGTAGAAAGATCGAGTGAACATTGAAGATCTTATATGTGTAAAGTGTCGTTTAATTTTAAGAGATTTGAACTGCCAATCACGTGATCTTATACATGGCAACGCCACTGTAAGTCGTTTAGCAACGACATAAACAATCTCGATGAAGTAGTTCACATCTATTTATCTCTCGGTGAAAACATAAGTCGAAACAGATAAAGCACACTAAAAATGAATGTACGAACTGTTTGTCAACTGAAATATAGTTTAGAGATTTCTATTGAAAATTGAGACTACAGTTTTCTATTTTACAATTTTCAGAACGGTAAACCGGTGAATATCCGGTAATGAAATGTAGCGTTTTGGTACATACCAGTCCATTAGACAGATACCGAGAGATATAATGGCTCCCATCACCCGAGGTATGGTGCACAGCTTGTCGTGAAATGACTGATACAGGAATAGATAGAGCTTTGAACATACATCCACCGAGCACACAGATAGCATACACAAAACATGCGCTTAAACGAATATTCTCGTGCGTAAATATCTTATTTAAAATGCCCAACACAAAATATGTCTAAGACGAGACATTCTGGGTACAAATTTGACTCAAATTTGCGAGAGTAGTATTCTGATTTGCAGAGACTTTCCGTCTCAGTCAGACTGTTGGCCAGTTTTGGAATTTAGAATTAGAACTTATTCTGGATGACTGACGAACCGAACGTATAAGGTCGGTTTTCGATTCTATTATTAGAACATTGTCAAGAACAGATGATTTATAAAGCTCTGGGTCCGTATTCACTAACCCTTCTTAAGGTCGTTCTTTTTGTTTGTTGGTAACACAACTTCTGATTGGCTAAGCCAAATGTATTAGCCAATCATAATTGTGTTACTTTCAAAATTGGAACATTCTGGACAATAATACTGACTGGTTGGACTTACTTTATCAAAAGCTGCGCTTTCCTTGTTTTTGCCCGGATGCATTTCTGATGTAAGTCTTCTCTCCTGTAAATGGGATCGACCAAAGTCTGAAATTACAGGTACAAACCGTGATCAACGCACATTGGATAGACCAGTATATTACACAAGAAGTACGACATGTGTTAGAAAAGATTCTGTAGACAAATTAATCACTTTTATGAGAGAGTTAGCTGAGCTACTCATTGACCTTGCCCTCGAGTTTGTATCGGCATGCTTTGGCAATTTGTTTCCAAATTTTTCTAATTTATCTAAATAAACATGTATATTTGGCACGAATTTTTATGAAGATTTTGATTTTTTTTTTCAGGTTATGTCACTTAATCGGATACTTTTCGAACATGACTCGTGTATCGGAAGCCATTGGTATATGCTGCGATTACTTGCTGCTTTGCTAGAACTACTCGTTACCAATATTCGTAAATAGTTTTCAGGCAGAACCACGGACGTTAAATCAGAGCTCCATATACCAAAGGTAATTTTGATTTTAAATTTAAAAATATTAATTATTTTGCACTAAACCCTGTATTATGGGGTGCTCATTAGAATCGTCTCAACGAGACGATTCTAATGAGCATCCCAAAATATAGGGCGGGAAAGCTAAATTATAGATTTATAATATAACGACTCTCCCGCTTATCTATAGCTCTGTCCTTCACAAATAGATTAACTTACCCTGTAGTTATTTGCTTTTTGCAGGTGTTTTATATCCGTCTCGAGATCCTGTATTGTATCAAGTTCCACCTCAACGTCGTCATAAGTGTTTCTTATCTCATCCACACGTCTTTTTAACTGATCTTTTAAGTTTCCAATCCTAGCATTCCTTTTGGCTTCCTCCTCTCGATGTCGTTCTTCCATGGCAGCAAGGTTAAGCGCGTTCTGTTTCTGATTTTTCTCTGTAGTTTTCTTTATTTCATTAACAGATACTTGTTCAATTTCTAAGTTTTCATTTTTTCCATTTTGAATAGCTATCATTGGACCTTCATTCGTATCATCCTTTCTGTTGTTAGCGTGCTTTGTATTAGTTTTATGCAAGACCTTGCGTTTGTCTTCGCCATTGGATATATCACGGTAATTCTTAGGGGATTCCTTTTCACCGTTTCGTTTTATGGGTGTGTGGTTACTTCCGTTTGGAGTGTGAATTTGTTTAGATGCTGAGTGGTTTTGTTTAGATGGTGTGGCGTTTCTGGAATTTGTTTCGGGTTGTGATCTTTTGAGTTTGTCATCTGCAGACGCCGAGCTTCCCATCTTTAAAACACCGCGCGATGGGCACCAATTTACCGCTAGTAAGTGAGGCCTACAAGAAAATAAGAGAAAGTCCTGTCATCACGTGTTAAAAATTTTGGGTAAAAAATTGAAATTAAAGCTTTCATCCCTCTTTGTTTAACTATGTACTTGTAATTTTGAGACATCACTCACTAATATAATTGGCCTGCATCACGTGAAAAAGGGCAGAAGGACATTCGTGTAAAGTGTTGTCTCAGTTGATGTAAAGTGCCGTCTCGGATTAGCCTGCACGGACTCCGTAGGCTGATTCGAGAAGACACCGTACGCAAATGTTTGAAAGCCCCTTTTCGCATGACACAGACCATATGTAACACACAGCAAAATAATGCCGAAATATATCTATATTGTACGTTTTATGCCATTTTCTTTTTTTTTCTCAATTATATCATTGCTCTTCTTGGTTTCATCTGAACAAGTTTTATTTACTTACAGAATGAACACCATGACTCTTTCGCTAACCAGAAAACATGGTATGTCAAGGCGCAATTACTTGTAATATTTTATTCTTTTTTCCAACGGTAAGTTTCAAAACTGTCAAATGTGATGACATAAGAAAAAGCTATATCGGAATGAAAATGGCATAAAGAATGTTGAAAGCAAATTCCCTCGAGAAACTTAACCTGAATTTTCAATAACTATGATCTTTCTCTTATTTTCGAGGGCTAAAGTGATCGACCGTTTTTTCCACGAAAAGATGTTTTTACATGTGGCGTGCAACATGCGAAACGGAACATTCTGATATTTGCGTAAAATCTCGTCTCGGATCGGCCTGCGCTGTCCGCGCAGAACAATTTCGCAGAAAAAATGGATTTAGACAGCAAATTCTGTGGCAGTCTGCATTGTAAGAAGCATTGTTGGAGAGGTCTGGTGACTAACCCAATCGTGCGCGATAATGTGGGGTAGCCGCCTGTGCGCAAAAACGCATTTGCGTACACTTTGGGTAAACAAAAGAAGAATAGAGGAAGTAAAGAAAGTCAATTTTGTCAAATACATCATCAGTGGCTACCAAATAGCTTCAAGCCGTCTACAAATCAAAACTTTTCTGGCGGAGACACTCCAGGTCCTCTCTGGAAATTTCCCTTCCCCCTTCTCGGCATTTCAGGCTCCAGGCAATATATTCGGCGCTAGTTTTGCGGGGACTTTATTTGGGCTAGCTACGCCCTTATATTCTAGGAGACAAAACCTTGATCCCGGAGAATACTGTCGGTTTCGTGCAAGCTGTCGTATCGTTTCCACGAGATATTATCTTATCCCCACTTGATATTTTCTTAAGATAGCTCTCTTTTTCATGTGAATTATTACACCCGAGAAAAAAAATATCCAACGAAATTTCAGTCTCGTCCGTGTGAGACACCTTGTTCCAACTGGACAATATCTTCTTTGCCCAAGACTAAGCATCATTCCCACAAAATAATAAATTCCTTGTCCAGGCTACGAGATAACTTTCTCTTTCATCCAAGGTAATGCATCATTTTCACAAGATAATACCGTGTGTCTGCAAAATAACTATGTACTTTCCAAGAGTTTATGCACAGTACACTTGAGGTATCATCCTGTGGAGACAGTGTCTCGTTCCCACTTGATATCTATCTGTCTGGTTCTCGCAAGATACGAATCTGCTTCCAACAAGATATCTTTCAAGTTCCCACAAGATGTCTATCCCATTCCCATAAGAAAACCTCATCCCCAGGAGGTGTTACATAGTTTCTTCCGGATAATATAAGTATATTGTGTGAAGAGATAATACTTCGTTCCCACGAGAAATCCATCTCGTTCCCACAAGATATTTACAAGCTGTCTATCTTGCTCCTACGAAGCTTCGACATCTATCTATCTTATTTCCAAGAGATAGGACATATAGTTCCCTCAAAATAATTTATCTTTCTGTAGAGATTATACCTTGTATCCTTAAATGTAATAAATAGATTACGCACGATTGTATATCGTGCAAAACAAGAAAATTACCATATGGGAACTAAATAATACGTCAGAATCATTCTGATTTGAGTGGTGTAAACCTTTGTTCCCCTCTCATGTCACATCTATGACTCCGTAGATAAGAGTACGCGTAAATTAACGCCAGTCTTTTACGGGTGAATAATTCATAGAGATCTCAAAAGAAGAGTGACAGATGATACCTCTACTACTTTGATCTATTGATTTAGGTTTTACATTATTTAGGAATAATGATAAACGAACACTGGCTGTCACGCAAGACAAAAACCAAAGTGTATGTCAAAAAAGACAAAGAGAGAGAGAGAGAGAGAGAGAGAGAGAGAGAGAGAGAGAGAGAGAGAGAGGAAGAAGAAGAAGAAGAGGAGGAGAGGGAGGGGGACGAGAAGAAGCAGAAGGAGAAGAAGAAAAAGAAGAAGAGAGGAAGTTTAAGAGAAAGAGGAAATAAATATAGATAGAGAGAAAGACAGAGAGAAAGACAGAGAGACAGAGAGAGAACAGGGTAAGAAAATTCAGATGTCCACTTGTCCTTACTAGTAAACATTTGGTGAGGGCAAATGGATAATCCTTCTTTGTCTTACTGTAGGACAAGTGCGAAATGGAAGGAGAACAAGTAAGAATCCTGAAATTTTTGGGACCCTGGAGAAGAATAATAATAAGAAGAAGAAGTTGGAGAGAGGGAGAAGGACGAGAAGAAAAGAAAGAAGAAGAAGAAGAAAAGAAGAAGAAGAAGAGAGAGAGGAAATTACTTTCTGAAATTAGAAAGACAGTTGGTCGGAATACAAGCTATTTCACCTGACAAGCAATTCCTGCAATGTTTCAAAATTCCTGACGAACCGGCGTTTAGAATCTTTATTTGTATTTAAATGAAAGAAATTGCAAATAATTTTCATGCAACATAAATCTATATTTACATAGAGTTGAAGTCTATACAATACAAAAGTAGACCATTTCGTATACAGTATAACTTGAATAGGTTATTCAATAAAGAAATAAACATTTCGTAGAATTCAATCTATCTCAAAGGCAAATGTGATTGTGTATAGAATGTACATAATTTTTTTAGTTCACAGAAAAATACATCACATCACTTGCAAACTGGAGGTCGTTTTAACTCCCAGGCTATTAACCCATTACCTCACTATCCCTACTTTTGACGACCCTGAGAAAGAAGCCTTTAGAAAACATTGTGGGAAAAGGAGAACATGCTGGTAACAAGCATTTTCTCCTTTTCCCACAGTGTTTTCTACCCTTCCCAGAATAAATTCCAATTTTTAAGTCACCTTTAGTTTGTTGTCTGCCAATTCTTTCAATTTGGACCAGTCTAAATTTTTCACGTGTAGTAAAGAATTAAACCAAACGAACGAACAAAAAACAATAAAAACAACAACAACAACAACAACTTTTTATCAAGAAGAAGACTAGAAGAAGAAGAAGAAGAAGAAGAGGAGGAGGAGGAAGAGGAAGAAGAAGAAGCAGAAGAAGAAAACTCAATCATTTGAATCACATTTAATTTGTTGCCTGCAAATATTTAAAATTTAGTCAAGTCACAAAAATTGTTGTATAGTTAAGATTTATAAGTCTTAAAGTTATAATATACCTTTTTTAAGTTTCCAGTCAACCGTTAAAAGTATACACCATTCTTTTGTTTTTAGTTCTTTTTAGAAAACAAACGTTCCAACACCTGATACAGTTCTTATCCATAAAGTCCAAAGTAGAGATATACGTTTAGTACATCAACTTGTAAGTTTAGTACGTTTATTTATAAGTTTAAGGATAGTCCACCCTAATAGGAGACATGTAACGTCGCCTTTAATCGAAAAAAAAAAAATGCACCGATTCAGGTAAGACTCGAATAATCCGTAATCTATCGGCCGATAGACACCATTCGTTACAACTCGGCCGATTCCGTACCTACATCTAACCTCGTCCGTAAAGCGCCCCGCTGTCGGTCCTTTAGCAACGACATAAAACAACCTTTACGAAGTTATTCACATCTGTTTATCTGTCAGAGAAAATCCAGAATTGATAAATCATTTTGAATAATGAATGTACGAACTGTTTAACTTAACTGAAACACAGTTAGAAAGATTTCGATAGAAAATTGAAACTCAAGTCTTCTTTTTTGAGAGGAGCCTTACAATTTCAGAACGGTTAACCGGCGTATTTCCGGGTATCCAGCGACGAAATGTACCGATTTGGGGCATATCAATCCACTAGACACAGCCGAGGGATTTGATGGCTCCCATCACTCGAGTATGCCGAATGAATAGACGCTAGCCCCTGCCTCGATTACGGACCACCCGTTTCTTAGCCGAACCCGGACGATTTTGGCGATGAAAGGCGATGTTTCACGAATGTTTCATGAATCCTACAAAGGCGCCCTACCCTTAGGACGTATATTTGTAAGTTTAAGAATAAAATTTAAATCCAGAACATAACTTCACCTTGTAGGTTCAGAAATACATTATAGTTCTCCCTAAATCAATTTCTACTCCAATGCCTACATGCCACAAGCGAAATCCGTAATTAATTCTTAATCAATCAACCCTTAGTTTGAACGACGTGTATGGAAAATGCTTTTGAAAACATTGTTGGAAAAGAAGAAAATGCTGGTAACCAGCATTTTCTTCTTTTTCCACAATGTTTTCTACCCTTTAAAAGACATTTACCAACCATTGGATTCACTTTGCCTTGTTGTTTACTAATGCTTTTGTTTTATTCAAGTTCGAAATATTGTCGTTTGGAAGAAAATTAGGACCGAAACTTTATACAAAGAATACAAGTTCACCAATAGATCTACATAATTTTGAAATACATTTTATGCCTCAGTCATTTTTTCTTTCCCATTTTAAAAGCCAGATAAACTCGTATCGGTGCTTTACAAGAAGAACACACTTGAACACACTCAAAACAATGCAGACCTTAATGGACGCTAAGTAGGCGATTAATGTAATTTTGTATGTATACGTGTGTATTATGTTCTGAATATCGATTAGTTTTTGTTCTGATAGTATGAAAAGATCTAAACGTTAAGAGGAAGTAAATTACACTTTGTAGTCCGTTAAAATGTGCAAAAGTATTCATCTTCGCGAGCCAAGGTTACGATCACTACCTGGATCTTACCTTGGCGGATTGAGCCCGATTTCGAGATACCCCCCTTTACATCACATTTCTAAAAGCCAATGTAATATCGTTTTACAAACCGCTTACGAATACACACGAAGCCATAAGCAGACATCCACGTGGGTTTCCATGTTTATCTTCTATTCGAAAAGTAGCGACGTTGTTCTATTTTTATCAAAGATGAAATGCTACCAGCGATTTCATTCGTTGCAGTTAGAGCTGGCTGCATCAAATGAAAAAGCGTATCGAGTGAATGTAAAAATCAAGCTCGATCCGGAAAGGGTAGATTAACGGTAGTGAATCGTCAGTCTTGGCTTGCGAAGATGAAAAGTATTATACCTGTATAAATCCGTATTTATCAACTATCAAGAAGACTTTATGCAATTCAGCACTAGAGGTATTAGGGGTCTACTACCTTAAATGGATATCTTTATCGTTTTCAACATTATTTAAGTTATTGGCAGCTAGAGCATGTATCCATACTTTCATATACATGTATTGTTTGTTATACCAGTACCTTTTCACAATATTGTTCCCAACCCACTGGCTGCTTTCCCACATAACAATTGTCGAAATATTGATAAGCGGTGAGACAAGAATGAGCGTTTGGTCGGACTTGCCACCCTCTTTGTTTTAACCCATTACGACACAATCCCTACTTTTGACGACCCTGAGAGAGAGGCCCTTAGAAAACATTGCGGGAAAAGGAGAAAATGCTGGTAACCAGCATTTTCTCCTTTTCCCACAATGTTTTCTATCCTTCACAAAACAAATATAAAATTTTCAGTCACTTTTATTTTGTCGTCTGCAAATGCTTTCGATTTAGACAAGCCTCAAATATTGTCCTTTTGGTAATTAGTTAAGCCCTGTTACTTACCGTCTGAACTACAGGGCTCGGCATCAGGCATACTCCTTTTGATGCATCTGGAAAAAAGTATCGACCCAGTCTGTGCAGTCCGCTCTGTCTGACTCTGACCTGGGTTGAAACTTTTTGCGATTGTCGGTTGTTAGACAGTAAATTTTATGGACCCATAATAATCTCCCAAAGCAGGCATCAAACCCAGGACTGTTAGGTCTGAAAGAAAAGCTCTACCACGTCACTACAGAAGCTAGCTATACCAAGGCAGTTAAAGTGTCCTCTTTTACAAACACAAGCTATACTTACAAATGTCTTTTTTGGGTAGGTCAGTATATTACAGCCCCACTTCCTTATTCTCTTAAATAATTTAATTAAAACTTGAAATTCTATAGTAAAAACTCAGATATTTCTATTTAAAAGTAATATTTTGGAGAATGATATACCCGTATCGGGTAGTGTAGATCCAAGATCAGACTGCACAGAACGTGCAGTCTGATCTTGGATCTACACTGTTTGCAAAAGATCAGTGAGTCGAGCGTTGGAGCCAAACAGGCACTGAGTGTTTTTCGTCGGAAACTTTGACTTAACGACGTTTGGTATAAATGTTTACGCGCATCCATACTGCGCATGTGTATTTCTCACAGAAAGTAAAACTATCAGCGCTATTGTGTATTTTTCGCACATATGGCAATAGTAACAGCGGACCGAACATTCTACGGATAGTACTAGCACGGTTGCAATAGCCATGGTATTCTATGGTCGAAATAAAAAGGGGAAGTTTTCATCAAAACGAATGCTTATTTGTCGTGGAAAAAGAAAATTTTTTACGCAATGTCAGCCATCCAACGCTGAAAATGATACAGCTTCTGACGTTTTCCTGACACTGGCAGGCCAGTTGTCATGCTATCCTTTCAGGATGAAGGTGATAGCATCAAAACTGGCCTGCCAGTGTAAGGATTATATGACTGGTAAAGAACTAGCTGGAAAAAAAGTCCAGTTACACAGCAAACAATGAAACAGGCAGAAAATTGAAGCTGTTGAAGTATACATATTTCTGGAAGTATGGCTATTTCCTCTTTGAAAAATACTGTGGGAAAAGGAGAAATTTCTTCTACTGAATAATTTTTCCTTTTCCATCATGTCTGCCGAGCTTTTATCCCATTTTTTCCGGAGACGTTTCCTTTTTTTTTTGCATTTCTATGAGTCGTAATCATGTATGCAAATCTATAAAAAAAAAAACCAAACATGTAGATAATGAAGGGTTTGGTATGAATTTGAGGTATATAGGCTTTGAAGGAGTATAGGATCCAAAATTAATGTGGGAAAAGGAGAAATCGCTTTTAATGGGCATGAGCAATTTCTTCTTTCCCACTATGTCTGCTGAGCTTCTATTATATAGTTTTCCTTGCAAAAAATCAACGTCCAACGTGACCTTCATCCCTGTTTCCTGGGGAAAGAAGCACGGGTAGGTGCCATTTTTATTTTTTCTTATTGTCAAGATTTAGAAGTACTATGATAGTGGAAATTTAAAAAAAAATCTGTCCGTTAGAAAGTATGTCTTTATTGAAAATTAACCCTTAACCCGGTCAAATTATCTCCCTTTTTAACTCAATGGTCTATATATAAAATGTATATTGGTACATTTACCATGCTCAGAACCAGGCTTTCATATGATTTTTGTGCAAAACTGAATTATTTTTCTTTAAAGTGATGTATATTTGTATATTCTTCTGGCAATTTTCCTGTTTAATTGACTATTAAAGGAAAGTGTGTTAAATCCAGTATATGCTGAATTTTGGAACGGTATATTCCTTTTTCAAACGCGAATTTCTCAGAAATGAGCACGGGAACCCCCTGTTTCCATTATTATAATCTACAAGAGACATGATGAGCTTTGTATGTGCAAAGTTTAAAAAAAATCTGTCCGTTGGAATAATATAGGGTTAATTCACGTTTTTGAGGTCGTTAACATTCGCAGAGGCCCGAAAAATGCTTTAACGCCCGAGTGCGAAGCACGAGGGTGTTAAAGTATTTTGAGGGCCTCTACGAATGTTAACGACCGAAAAAAAACGTGAACTAACGCTATTATTGCATAAATTAAAGGTATTCTAATAATAATTTGCACAGATAGCAAAAATATTTCCATAGAAATGCAAGTAAGCGAATTTCAAATGTACTGTACGCAAATGGGTCAAAACCGGAAGTCGGCGAAGAAGTTTTTGTTACGATTAGGAAAGGGCCGTTAGTCTTGTATGCCAGTTTTGATTCTCTCGCTGTAAATACACTTTTATTGATTTTTAATACGTGTACACTGGACTTATGTGGAATAAACTTGCACACATTTTGACGATTACAACTAGGATGAATGCGTGGATATAAATTTCTGTAACTGAAGGCGACAGAGGGTTCGATATACATCAAGCGAGGCGGACCGATCACGTTAAAAAGTGGGTGGGATGTAGCTGGTTTAGAGTACATTTCACGGGTGAATTTTTGTTCAGATCTCGATTAGACTGAGATTCTGTGCAAAGGTTTGTTTGTGTTGTACTAATATCATCAAAGACATGCCATGAAAAGGATCGAATATGGTACGAATTCCTACAGTTTGATGGTCGGAGTCTAGGGAAAATCTGACAAGGACAAACGTTGTTTACAAGGTAGGCCCGAATCGAGGATATTGATAGTACAAACCCGGGCGTTAACGGCGCGTGAATTTACTGATTAATACACGTTTTCTCCCGTTAACCGCCCGTTTTTTACCCGTTAATACATGCTTAAAACGGCCCTAAAAGGCACGTTTTATGCAATAATTTGTCATAAACGTCTTTAAAAAATCAATGACCAAAAAAATCCAGAGGTTCCAAATCGGGGTCCTTATTCTGGTCTTTTATTGAATAACGAATAAATATTGAATTACTAATCTGCTAATAGCATAGGATTGAATTAGAAGAACATTGTTGTCTAATTAGTCATTGGTGAATAATTAACTTCTATTATCATAGATCTATTATCGTGATTTCTACTTCTTTACTTCAGAGTGAAACAGTACGTTTTTATTTGAAATAGATAAATAAATGAATAAATAAATAAATGTCTAGATACTCTGTGAAAAGGGGATTTAAAGCATCTGCAAAAAGTATAAACCCAGGTAATCCTGCCCAGTCTGCGCGGGCTGACATGTCTTATTGATTGATTGTATGGTGTTTAACGCCGTTTTCAAAATCATTTCAGTAATATCGCAGCGGCCAGTGCACATATCCGTGTTTTCCTGGAGTCTCTCTTACTAATACTCCGCACTATTTTCTTTCTAAGCCACTGGCTGCTTTCCCACATGACCATCATCGAAACAATGTGGAAGAGGAATGAATCGTGTCCCTTGTTACCAAGTCCTGCAAGCTGCCGACTGAGCTCGCGGGGCTCGGCAGGTGAGGCCAATAACTGTGTGACCGTATGGTACACTTGCAGTCGACCCGTGGAAGACTATAGAATAGAAGAAGTCTGTAATTTAGGGTAGAGCGTAATCCTCCAAACAATCCCTGATTTTTACGACCCAGAGATAGACGCCTTTTGAAAACATTGTGGGAAATGGAGAAAATGCTGGTAACCAGCATTTTCTCCTTTTCCCACAATGTTTTCTATCCTGCTAGAAACAAATTTTAATTTTTGAGTTGCGTTTATTTTGTCGTCTGCAAATGCTTTCAATTTGGACCAGTCTTAAATTTTGTTGTTCGGTAAAGAGTTAAGCTCCTCGAACAAAAGGTGCTTGGTTAAAACCACGTGATGAAGCCATTTTGTGATCCAATGTGACTCTTGAAACCGGTCCGTGGGTAACTGCAGTATAGCGGAAAGCAGTAGCATAGGACAGGTGCCTCACCCCACACAAGATATGTTGAGTTAAAACCATGCTATGTACGGGGTCAGGCCATCGTGTCACTCGTCACAACCCGGCAGATTCCGTACCTACATCTAACCTCATCTGTATTACGGTCGTTTCCATTTGAACTTCCAATCCGTTGTCTGCGCATGTCATATTCTTCGAAGATTCGACTGTCTTATATGACGCATCACTACTAGCCCCGAAAGCCGGCTGACTGTAATATTACGCTCTATATAAAGTAGCAATGTTGAAAATAGCTTTTACAGATCAATACGTTTGAAGAGAAATGAGACCTGCTTTAGCAACAGATTTCTCTAAACTGGTGATCATAGTTGTGTGAACTGCACGAGGTAGTGTTTTATTGGGTAAACCTTTTTTTTTTTTGTTTTAAATTCAAAGTAACGGTTGTCGCGTAGGAAAGTGGTTCGGTTCTGTACCCAGGATGCCCATATCAGATAGATGAGTATTTATAGAATGCCATCTAGCGGGAGATAATGACTTCCAATGTCACTGTTAGTCGTTTAGCAACGATATAAACAACTTCGATAAAGTTGTTCACATCTTTCTATCTGTCATGGAAAAATGGAAAAACTCCAGCCGCAATTGATAAACCACGTTAAGTCAAAGCAAATTGACCACATTAAATCACAATATCTCCCGCTAGATGGCATTCTACAAAGACAAATCTATCTAATTTGGGCGTGCTGGGTACAAAAACAGACTTATTTTCTACGCGACAACCGTTACTTTGAACTTCAAACTAAAATAAACTTTTACTTAATGAAACGCTACTTGGTGCGATGCATTCGGCTTTGACCAGCAGTTTAGAGAAATCTGGGGCTAAAACAGGCCATTTTCTACATTGCTACTTTAAAGTATGTATTACTACACCCCTCCCCCCTCCCCCCCCCCCATCACACACACACACTGGTGGAGAGTGATGCGTCATAGCAGACAGGTCGAATGTTCAAAGAATATGCCATACGCATATAACGCATTAAATCTAGTTTTTAGCGTGTTTTTCTTTCTACGACATGGCAGCCGGAAATGTAAACCAGCGTGAATGATCTCAGTCTCAGTTGTCTGCTATTCAAAAGACTATCGGACATTCAGACTTTCAAGTCTAGAAGAAAAGGTCTACACTTTTAGAAGAAAGGGTAAGGAGGAACAATTCATGGCGAATAGTCGCGTTTAGGACAGCTTGACTCAGACTGACGGTTTCCTGGGCTCGTATTCACCAACCATTCTTGAGAATATTCTTAGTCTTATTCTCCAAGGTCTTCTAAATTTGTAAGTAACACAACTTCTGATAGGCTTAACCGAATGGTTTAGCCAATCAGAAGTTGTGTTACTTACAAATGTAGAAAATTCTGGAGAATAAGACAAAGAACGTTATATAGAGATTTGCCGCCAAAAACGAAGACGGAGAACGGACGTCGAGGTTCGGTGTAAATGAGGGGTTGTCTCAAAGCTGTCAAGTATTTTATAATTATGCAAGGTCAAGTAAAATAAAATGGTTTTCTGTCTTACAACTCAAATAACTTATCGATTAAATATTCACTTTCAGTGCATTTTTTACCAGCGGAGTTTTAACTTATTCCGAGAATTTATACCAATTTTAGAATCGTTTTGTGATGAAATAATTGCACGATTCTTAACTTAGATACAGATTTGTTTCTTTGACGAGCTGTGACTGACAAGAGACATCAGCATCGAAAGATACATTAGCAATATTTTATCCCAGGTTACAGCACTCCTTCGTTGTCTTATGGCCGATTCCGATCTAGATGGAGGCTCTGCAACTGTTGGTCTACAGAAAAAGACCTGGGCCCGTATTCACCAATCATTCTTAAAAACATACTTCAGAATTTTGTCAATGTGAAAGTAACAGAACTTCTGATTTGCTAAACCATTTGGTTTAGCCAAATCAGAAGTTCTGTTACATTCACAATCAGAAAATTTTGAAGATCACGACAAAGAACGTTCTTAAGAATGGTTGGTGAATACGGTCCCAGCTGCCTCTTTACGAATTGTAAACCCGAACGAGTTACAGTCGTGACGTTCGCCCAGTATTTGCATTTTCACTGGCCTACATCCACAGACATGTGCGCTCACTGAATTAAAACAACCACATGAAAATTCACGCAGGTATATAATTTTCATCGCAGTTTTCAATTACCTGCAAAGTCCACCTTACATGTAAAGGTAGGGCAAGGTTAAAATGGTTGGGCGCTATTCCTTGTAAAGGGTTTACCTGCTTGTGAAAACAATTCTCACGCAAGTACAGTATTTGTGCTCGTCTACTGTTTTTACAGCAAAAACATCATTTTTTGAGGACTGTATCTCATTTTTCTTTACCGTTTTTTGTTTTGCTTTTTTTAACGGTTCAAAGACTTGCACGCAATTGTTTTCACACGTTTTCTTTTCCTTGTCAAACCATGAAACCCAGTCAAAAGTTGGCTCACATCATGTGGTATCAGTCTCACTCAATTAATTAATTCTTTATTTCCTCCATAATTGAAAATTACAAACAAATCAAAGACATTTATACATTCTGTATTATATAAAAAAAAAAAAACAGGTTCGTCGAGTAAGAGTAATATAGCACACAAAACTAAGAAGCTCCAAGGTATTATTGTAGACTATTTTTTTCTGTCAAGGGGACACAGTATCTTTAAGATTACCACCTTATGGTAGTGACGAAAATGCATTCGATCTACGTTTGGGCGAACAAAATTCATCGCCAAAATAATAATTCAGAACAAGCCATGGAAGACCTTCGAGTCTAAGCGTCAGGTGGTTTCGTACACATATTTCAACAGAAGTGATATAAAACATGAAGTCAAGTCGAAAATAAAATTGAGGCCAAATCTTAGAGAACACCATGTAAGAAAACACAGGACAAACAATTTTAGACTTCAAAGATTTATACGAAAGTGACCAAATTAACATTTAATTTAAGGTATACATAGAACCATATATTATTTGTTGGGCCTCAAAAAAGAATTGGGGCCTCATATTGAACTAAAGTGAGATTACTCAAATCATGCAACTGATCAGTTATATTTTCTGTTCTAGTCACTGTGCGAAACCCTTACAGATGGTTTAACTCCAGAACGAAAATTTAACCCAAATTAAGTTGGTTATATGGTCTTTCTTGCCGAAGAAAAATTGTAAAGCTTACTATCGTTGTGAGAGTAGGTAAGGTCATTTTAAAAGAGTTTGAAAAGTTTCATAAAAAAGTTCCGAATTTTTCAAGTTAAATCAAAATCAAGGGGCTCCCTATGAACTTCCAATTGCCTAAAGTGGGTCTTTTCAATTAAAAAAAAATGCGTCAGTAAAACAGTATTTATGGTAGCCTCAGTACAAATGCAGTAACACCACGTGAATTTCGCGAAACTGACTTATCTGATCACGTTTCAATACGTTTGAGACAACCCCTTCTTAAACTTCGAACCTCGACGTCCGTTTCCCACCTTCGTTCTTGGCCGTAAATCTCTATTAAGAATGGTTGGTGAATACGGACCCTGCAGGAGGCGTCCACTGACAATTTTGAAGCTTAATCTGGAGCCAAGGGAAAAAAATGCAGATGGTATTGGTTTTATCAACCAAAGACAGACATGCATTAAGCTTGCGTGCTCGTCCGTGCATGGTTGGAAGGTGGTACAGGAATACGTTTGTAATCTACAAGCAAACGACTCCGACAATGAGAAGAGAATTAAGCAGGCAAACAACCAGGCGGAAAGAAAGGCACGCCAAGGGAAGCGATATTCGAGCAGACGATTCGGCCCCCACCCGACGAGCTTCAAGAATATGCAGATAACTAGTTTACCTGTTAAATGGTCTTCTTCAGATATATATCTGGTAATAGCGGTTTTAATGATAGCATGTTGACAAAAAGTTGAAGTATAGGTTCGGCCTCACATGTTGGCCGTTTATAAATTGCATCAAACATTGGAAAGGCACAAATGCAAACTCACAAGTAGTATGTCCGACTCTTTGTGTGAAAACAAAATGACGTAAAATTAGGTAATCGGCGAAAATCTTGTTACTATAAAAAGCAACTCATTTGCATATACGGATGCTTCTACGTGTAGAAAGTCAGCCATCTTAGATGACTTTCTTAGGATGTTGGTATTGTGTTTTTACTTCGGCAGCCATTTTCATTGACCTACTTTAAAAAAAAAAAACGTATTGGCCTACTTTTTTTCAAATGGTAATTGTAATGGTCGCTTGTGTGGCCATTTAGAATGTTTGTTTTTTCGAAATTGTATACAGAGCTGACTTTTAGGCCTATTCCCTGATTTAGGACGCGGTCGCGGACATTGAGGGTCAGGTCCTCAGTCCTAGATGGAAAATAGTGAGGGAAAAGCAACCATGTTTTATTATGGATGAAAACTCATGAGGGGAAGAGTTCATAGAATGGAAGAAGCAGGTTTTGCAATTCAAGCAATATTCTGTAAATATAGGAATAAAATGGTACCTTTATCTTAATATGTTTTCAACGTCTTGTTTTTTTTTTATTTTGAGAAATAGCTTTAAAAAAGAGTGATTTAAGTAGGCACCCTCACGGTACACAGAGCTAACCTATACACTCTATCTAGTTATTTTTGGCGGACATGGAAGGTCAGGTGCTTTTATCTAAACGGAGACATTCTCAAATCATTTACGCCTCATCATGTCAAGAGCTGATTCCTACTCATACTGCGACCCTTGACCAAGCCTATGGTTAATTCTGTCTAACGACACATCCACGCTCCATGAAGTTTCTCATAATACACAAATATAAAATTTACCGAAATCAACGATTTTAATCGATGTTTCCCCTTGGACGTCCTATACTAAAATGACCAAGATTATTACCATCAGTTTGCATGCGTCTATTTTGAGATATTCATGTTCAGACATGTACGGCTGGGAGATCGATAGAGTTCTATTAAGTCACCACACTGTCTGGTTCGTTTTAAGGACAAAAGTACGGACAATGGCCAACTCATCTATCAGAGTTATTCCCAAATCTGACTTGTATCCCAATCAAAGACTTACTCGCAGATACTGAAGGCCAGGTCCTAGGTCCTCGATAGAAAAAAAAAGTACAGATAACTATTTGTAATAATGAAAAGATGAACAATGAAAAGAAACCAGTCTACAGGTTGAAATATAAAAGTACAGAAGGAAAAATCAAGCAGAAAAAAAAATAGTCTACGGTGAAAAAGAAGAAGTCAAATATAGCCTACGATTAAACATAATAAAAGTTCAAATAACTTTCTAGAAACATGAAATAAAGAAAATGAAGAAAAAGCAGAAAAATCAAAGTAAAAAACGTGAAAAGATAAAATGGGACCTTATTTTTGATGTTTTCCTTGAAAGTCCTTCAGTCAAAAGACAGTGGTAGAAGGCTTTTTAAAACATATTGGCAAAAGGTGAAAAAGTCTGCAGCAAATATAATATTCAGAAGTGATAATACGTACCTTTATTTTAAACAGCAATGTTCTTGTTCCTTTCTATATTTTATACGAAAAACTTGTACATATTTACTTACAGCATTTAAAAATATTCAATAAATGAATTAATTATAATGTACAATTATTGTACATTTGAGCCGTTTATTGAACTTATTGAAAATACATAGTCGCTATGATCTCAAAATTTTACCCCTAACTCTGCGCATGCTTGAAAGGCATCTTTGAAAATGGATTATCTAACAACAAGCGTACTGTATACATGGACATATACTAATATATATATATAAAAATAATAATAAAAATTGCAAATTGCCGTTTACAGAAATTTTTCTAAAGGAAATCTTTATGAAATTCAAGACACTCGTTATCTTTTGTATACTTGTGGTAAAAGTACTTTTTTTCAATTCATATTTTTGCTTATTGATTTTTATTGCATTGCTTACATCCCTCACTTTTGTTTGCGTCATTTTATGTTTCAATATGGATGTTGTTTGTAATTGTGAACTGAGTGATGCTGAAGACGAAGAAATAGTCGATTCCAGGCCGGAAGGGCCGTACATGTAAGAGCCAATTTTCAAAGAAACTTATCAAGTTTATGATGATGAGGATAAAAGTAACTAATGACGGAAACGACGATGTTGTACCGGACTTTTCAACGTGTTGAGTATTCCGTGCTATTGAAATACGTCTATTACGGGGCGAACATCGCTTACAGAAATATCATTCTATACATGATAAAATTAAGTGTATGGTGTAGACTTTGTTTTACGTGAAGCATTTTCAGTAGATTAACGGGCGGGGAAAAAAGACAGTTTCCCGACACTTTTGAAGACATTTCCCCTACACTCAAGTATATGTCAAATAACCTTTTTCTTGACTTTTATGTTAGTTCCAACTATTTGTTGATGAGTCCTTGTTGATATATGTACCTTGTAAAGAACTCTGTAAACAATGGCGGGTACAAATTTATTCTCTCATGGATGAAGTGTTACACTACAACAGAATGAAATTTGATAAAAGAATATGTTTCGAGATAATTTAGACTTAATTCTCAAAATTATTTTGAAAATTATTTTAGTTGTATTTCTTACCATACAGAAATACATAAATATCAGAGAGAATGAGAGGGGATCTACCTGTGTGAAATACTTTTTTGCTGTTACTCTTGTGTACATGATCCATTCAATGACAAAATTTATCATACATGTATAGCCATTGTATGTTCCATATAGAGTTTCCCTGTGAAAGTCTTAAACTCTGAATCGTAAAAAGTGGGGAAGGATAGCGTAAATTTGTTGAGTTATGGTTGTCAAAAATTGAAATTTGTTTACAACAGACTAGAAAACATTGAGGTAAAAGAAGAAAATGCGGTTACCAGCATTATCTCCTTTTCCTACAATGTTTATAAACATCGTCTGACTTGAGGGTCGTAAAAACTATAGGGATTGGGCACGGAGTGTAGGTAAAAAGCCCACCAGGTGAAAGCCTACAAGGTGAAAAGCCCACTGGACAAAAGCCCACCACCCTTAAATAAAAATTGGACAAAAGCCCACCAGTACTAAAATTAAATTTATCGTATGTTCAGATGAGTTTATAAGGTGCTCATGCATATTGTGAGTATGCATGTAATGATTTTTGAAATAATGACTTTATAAAGCATTTTTTGAGTGACAAGTAAATTTAAGTTTTAATGGTCTCATAAAACTAATACATTTAACATTAAAAGGGTACTTTAATATCCATATCCAAACGGTTATAAGTCTTTCTTTTAATATGACTTTTTGTTTTGTATGCAATTATCACATTTTATTGACCATGATGAAATTTAAATACTACACAAAAAATACAAAGAAAAGGGAGATATGAAAACAGGAGAATGCGGTCTTAAAGGCAATTGAAGGGAAAAGGTGTAATAAGTCTTTAAATGTAGAGTTAAATTCATAAAGGTTTCTCAATGAGAATAATTACTGATTGTTGGCCACTCACCAGGAATTCCCACTTTTGCAGAAATGTTTTGTACTAAAAGTCCTATGGTTTGACTTTTCTTGTTTTAATAAATATAGTCATTTCAAGTAGGAGTGGGCTTTTTGGCTTTTTACCTGGTTGGCTTTTCACCTGGTGGGCTTTTGTCCTAGTGGGCTTTTCACCTGGTATGCTTTTGTCCATACCCCTTGGGCACGAGATCTGGTTTACTTCCCAGGAAGCAGTATCCGAAGAGATTAGTACGAGTTGTATGAACTTGTTTTTCTAGAGATGTAAAATACATGTTTAAATTGAACCAAACGTCAATTATTAATTTAACCGAATTGAAAGCATTATTAGTCAACAAATTAAATTTTACTCACATGTTTGGACTTGTCTTTGATGGGTTAAAAACATTGTAGAAAAATGAAAAAAATACTGGTTACCAGCATTTTCTCCTTTATCTACAATTTTTTCAAAAGTTATTTTCTTTCTTCACCAGGGTCGTTAAAATAAAGGATTTTTCTCAGGAGCCTAACTAGACGACAGAATAGGAATAGGGAAATATCCACAAATCAAAATTGTAAAGACACAATTCAAATTTTGTTCAAAATGCATGTAAGTTGTCAAATGATTTTTAAGAGTGAAATGTCAAAGAGAAATAATGTATGCTGTAACATGGGTTTACTAATGCAAACAAACATTACAGTGTAAAGTGTTGAGATATGCAAATGTTATGTAACCATTTCCTGTATTGTTTCAACTTGTCGGTGATGGATTCGTTACATTTATGATCATGACTAAGGGTAAACATATACTGACTTCACCCTTTACCATAAAAACCCTAGATCTAGTTTCCAATACCCAAAGAAAGATTGTTTGAAAAGAGTTTGGTGATGAAAATGATGTTTGCTGTCCAAAGAAAGATTATTATCCCTTGAAAGTTTAAATCATTTGAACAGTGTCGACTTTGTGATTTGCAAAATCTATGTTATGAATTTCGATGAATCTATAATTTTGTTAAATGTTGAAATCATTTGGAGAAGAGAGAAAACGGCATGAATTTCTCCTTTGTCCAGAGTAAAGCGATATTGTAGAAAAGGGTAAATAGTACGAATAACAATTAATGTTTTCAAATTAAAAGAAAAAAAATACCATGCCTTCCATACGTTTCCTTCTGGAAATTACCGTTGCGGAATGTCTGTCTGTCGGAGTTTTGGTTTAAGGCCTATTTCCTTTCGACTCGGGGTTTCGAATAATGTTGGCACAGCCTAAAATTCCTGTAACCAACTTCTTTTGCGAGTGTTGGACTTATTAAAAACTGACTATCATCGAATTATTTCAGACACAATTTCGAATGAACCGATGACAAAAAATCCGTCGCTACTGTCCGGTCCCTGTTTAAACGTTTCAAAATCAATAGCTTCCTCCTTTTAAATTCCTTCGGAAATTTGAACATACTAATTATATGGGTTCCCGAATCGATGTTGCAGCAATACGCTGCACAATGTACCATTTTTTTCGGCTAATTTCTCTTTTGATACTCAGATATCTGCATCCGCGTTCTTACTTAATTTCTATTGACGGTATACACAGACTGACTCGACAATGACGTCACGCATGTACGGGAGATAAGCAAATCAGGGGAAGTAAGCCATGTACCATTTTTCGGGCCGTATATCAGCGTGACAATTAAGCCGTGGTTTATGGCATATTACAGGGTGGTATTTATAAAAATATGGCGGATACATGTTTAACTGACATCATTTGCAGCTAATTATAGGAAAAAAAAAGTCTGGTCAAAATATTTTAGGATTTTCCCTTTAAATAAAAGCTTTTGGTGATGATTTAGCACATGCTCCAATATCATTGTTCACTTTTTTCAACTTCTTGGACAAGTTATCTTTTTTTCACCTGTTCCATCTTTTCAAGTACAACCATATATATTGTGAGGAACTCACGTGGCTTTTCTACCGTCCATTTGGCACACATTCTCTTTTTCATTTCTTAATGCTACACTATATGGAACGATAACTTTAATTTTATCACAAACACGAACAGTTTTTGATAGGCGTCTTGTCCTAAAACATCAGGACTTCTTGTCAACAGTATGCAAGAAGTATCATAGACTTTCTATGGGATCACTCACAGGTTTCAATTTCACAATCTTACTGTGATGCAGTTCAATAGTTTCCTGTATGGCTCCAAACCGAATTATATTCGCAATGTCATAGTTTTCATATATAAGTGCTATACCGGTGATTGTTCCTGTAGCTTTATATGTAAAGTATACCATTGAAACAATTGAACTAATAAATTTAATCCATCAATTTTTAATAAGGTGAATACGTTTAAGCACTGAGGTTTCGAACGACTGCAAGGATACTAACAACCTCAATTTATCACAGTTAAAGCTAATAATTTCTATTTTAGGTATTCCGACCGGTTCGCTTCTGTTGGTTTCTCACTTGTATGCTTCATAAACTCCAACTGTAGGTCTAATTGTATTTAAAATTGCATTTTCATCCCATTTTTGTTGATTCCTTTGTATCTCCTGCATCACCATGTTTCGACCCCATGTCTTTACATTATATCTGATCACACTAATCGTTTCAAGTTGCTTTAATTTGGAAAAGAGATGCCATGCACAATAACAAATCACTCGATCCTCTTCAAGAATTTGCTGTGAAAAATGTTCTTCTCTACCAACGATAGTGGATGCAACCTTTTCAGATTGAATTTAAAGTTTATTTACTAACGTCTGTAACCTTTCAGCACAGACGGACACTCAAGGTATTAATTCACTAAATTCAGCGACATCTTTTTCCAAAAGGCAAGATGCAATTTCATTTTCCCTCTGGTAGAATTGAAGTGTCGCGAATGCACACCCTTCTAGTATTTCAGGTCTGACGTAAAGATTATACAAATATCGCAAAACGTTGCGAAAGGTGCTGTCAAATACTTTGCTCACCAGTAACACAAATTCGTCTAAAGCTAAGGCTAAGTATATCGGTGATAAGTTGCATCACAAGTCATTAAGTTTCGAATATCTTGTGTCAGAAAGAAAATACTCACACACACAACTCCGTCTTGCTTCTTGAATCTCAGGTTCCGACACCGAACTAGAATTTCAAACAAAATTATTACCTTTTGAATAAATTAACGAGAAAGATTAATTTACATTTTACTCTCTTTTCCCAGATCCACAAAATTTAATATTACTTTAAGCTTTCTGCTCCTGTACGAATCGAATCGCTCATTTACACTTCACTTGTAACACCTTTCGAAGACTGCACCCTCCATGTGAGTGTTTTCTTTATATACTGCTATTTTCCCGCCAAAAGCGATAAAACTTGCATGAATAATGTGAAGCTAATGATTTCGGGGCTCACGCACATTTTCTAAAAAAAAGGAGCCGAGAAATCAGAAAAGAGCAGAAAGGAGCATAAACATGAACAAACTAGGGTTATATGGCTTTCGTGTACTTCACGACACCAGTCACGTGATCTCAAACATGACGGCGCCCTATGAATCGGTTAGCAACAACAAGAACAGCTACAGTAATGAGCAACGTATCGCTGAAATATACCAACGTAGTTAATAGACTTATGCACAAAGCGTTTGTCATGGAAACTGTATCTAATCAACGCGCCGACGCACTGAAGGCAGCGGGTTTGTGCCACTTACAGATCTCATTATTTTCTTTGCTCAAGTTTCCGTTATACTTGACTCTTAAAATCTAAAAAAATAAAAAGGTGTCTTAATCGATCTGCAAACAGTATATACCTAGGTCAGCCTGTGCAGACGGTCAGCCTGTGCAGTTTGCACAGGTTGACCTGGGCTGAAGCTTTTCGCCATTGGTCAATTTTCTGTACTTCGAAGGATCGGTCTACCCAAAAACGAATCGGGTTGTTAAAAGAAAAAGCTATTATGGATCAAAAATTATTTATGTCTTGCTTGGTATAATCCATCACGAGGATGCAAGAGGCCCCCTTTTGCCACAGCACAGCTCATTTGTTTGTGGCTAAAATAAAGATATAATCTAGTACATGAGCACAAACAGAAAACAAGAACTTGAATAAATGATATTTATCCTTTCCAAAACAATCCCAAGTTTTTACGACCCTGTGGAAGAGGCCTTTACAGACATTTGTGGAAATGGAGAAAGTGCATCTATCCAATATTTTCTGTCTTATCAATCTGTAACATTTATACAATTCTTGAAAGGTATCTTAGAGTACTGAAAACCAGTTTTAAAATAATTGTGAGGTTTTACAGCTCAAAATCCTTGTAGGCCAAGTAATATGCTTTATTAAAGTTTTGCCGATCCCTTCAACGGAGTTGATAGCTCAAAAACTTGAAATCAGGGTCGCCGGTTTAAATTTCCAGCATGGTCCAGTTGTCATTTATGCCAAGTTGTTATTCAGTGCATGACTGAAAGGAAACTTGTTAGAATGTCCAAATTCATGAACAGCAACCGCTGAAGTAGAAGCAACAACTAATACTTAATCTGCACGTTTACAAATTTATTTTTAAATCGAACATTTTTACTAGCCTGCTAAAGAAGTCCAAAGAGAAGTTTGTGAGAAGTGGGGAAATTGCCTGTAATAAGCAAGTTCACATTTTTCCACAATGTTTTTCACCATATTAGACTGTTTGATTTACAGATAATCATTTCATGAGCATACTCTTAACTCATTACTACACAAGGAAATTTTAGACCAGTCCAAATTCAAAGCATTTGCAGATAACGAATTCGACATTCAGATAGTTCATTTTTTTCTGAAAGAATAGAAAAAAATGTTGGAAAAGGAGGAAATGCCGGTAACCAGTATTTTCTCCTTTTCCAACAATGTTTTCAGAGGGCCTCTACCCAAGGGTCGTTAAGTGTTCATTGTGTGGCAGAAATACCCTGTTCAGCAAACTTTCTCTTATGTGATTTATTGCCTCTTACCTCTGATGTCTGGTTTGGAAAGAAAGCTGTGTCGGTACTGGTCACTGGTGTGAGAAAGCCAAGAAACACGTGCATAGGTGCAGTGGCTGCTGTTATATGACCCAAGCGGTTTAAATTGCATTAAATGCTAATAAATTATACTGAAAGAAGCCATTTGCAGACAAAAAATTTAACATGGCTCAAATAACAGCGTACATTTTTGATAGGGTAGAAAACTTTGTTGGAAAAGGAGAAAATGCTGCTTACCAGCATTTTCTCCCATTCCTACAATGTTTGTAAAAAGTTCTAAGGGTCGTTAAAACTGGGAATTGTGTTGTACAAGTAAAAGTAAAACATAATCAGCATTTATAACTACTTTTAACTCTTTATCACACCCTATAAAATAAAAATGGTACCATTTGAGCCACAATGAAATTGTTGTCTGCAAATGCTTTCAATTTGAACACAGCTGAAATTTTGTCGTCTGCTAAAGGCTTAATCCTACTGCTGGTGACTTTTCGTGTAACATCGCCTTTGACGATAAAAGGCGATGTTACACAAATCCCATTAGGGTGCCCTATGCTCAAAATTCATCATGCAAACAGACACCGATAAAAACGTTTGCTCTGAAAATATTTTCTTTTGCACTTTCTCCACACTGGAGAGACCTTACGAACTTGCTCCTGGTCGACGTTACTGTCCCTGTCAATTTTACGTACCCGTTCGAGTAAAAAACATGGCTGCGCCCACAAGATTACACAAGGTAAGCACAAAAACATAATTTTTTTAACATGTTATTGAATAGATATGCAGTTGCAGGTTGTCGCACGGAATGTCTGGGATGTCAGTGCACGTTAATCTCTAGTTCTCTTGGTGGTTAATCGTTTGTTGGAGACGTTTAATCCAACAAAGTTTCGCCGGGGACTACGATTTCTGAAAAAACACTACTTGGAGTCTCCAAAAACCCTTGTAAAACATATACACTCAATATTCTGAAGTGTGTGCCGTGTCAGATGACCAATACAGTGATTATCCTCAGCACTATAAACCGATAAAAAATCAAATTGCAGTTATTCTGGGATATTTTGCCATTTTTACATTACAACGTAAGATGCTCCTACAGTCAATACAACGATTCAGCTTCTGAGCTGAAAATACGGTAAGCGTATGGGTTTGTGTTACAGTGAACAATTTTGTTATTAAGTTGGTCAAGATTCTATATTAATCATCGTAGTCACAGTCGTAATGTAGTTAAATAAATACTTGAATGGAAGTACAATTCTACAACACATTGAACTCTTCTTTCTATCAATAGGCCTAATGTTACTGGGCATGTTCAGGCGATCTCGGGTTCTCTTTTTCTATCCCCAATTTTATTAAGCTGGCAGAATCAGACACCCATCGTCAAAAGAGAGAGAGAGAGACACAGAGATAGAGAGAGAGGGGGTATCATTAGGTAGACTGGTCCTTGAACATACAGAAAATTGACCTAAAGCGAAAAGTCTTGGTCCACTTCCGCCTGCACGGAATGCACAAGCTGACCTGGGCAGATTCTTTCCGCAGATGCATTATGCCCCCTTTCCACAGAGTACCGCTGATCAATATTTAAAGCATAGTATTAGATATTAATTGTTACTTTTAGGTGTGCCGCTTACAAGGCATACGAATGGTTGGTCGTTGATGATCATTATTATTAAATCATATTCACAAAAACGAGTCTCTTGATGACGATATCGAAGATGGTATTTATAATAGTTATGGATCTTCTGCAAGATAGTTATGATAGATATCCTTTGCCTGATACTGTCTGTCATCAAGCTCTTCATCTATATCACAGGAATTTGACATTCTATAACCAAAATAAATGATCAAATATGAAAAAAAATATCTCCCCTATATAATGTAAACACAAGGACTGCAACGTCTCGATTGTTTCATTCAAAATCCTAGAAATGCGCTCAACTGTCTCATAGGAATACGGAAGTTGCGCCTATATTTTTTGCAAATCTTTCTAAAACTAAAACAAAAGAAAAGTGAATTTAGGTATTCTCGTATTTTGTGAATATTATTATTGATTGTATGCGTTAGAATCTAATTTTAACATCGGTATTCGGGAATGTTTCTCGATCATACATTGATAAAATGCGACTTTATATCCGAGATATTGTGATTGAATCATCGGGACAGAGCCATAAATTAAACTGCTCATTGCAGGAAGTCCTTGTATCTATCCCTTAGTGGTGGGCAGATGATCGACTATAGTCGAAAGTCATTTGGTTTTGGCTTCCGATTCCGATAATCGATTGAGAAAACCCGGAATCGATTGTAGTCGATTCTTGAACTCGCTTGGTGCCTAAACTTGAATTCTTGGTTTTGTGACTATCATTAATCACAATCTTCGATTGAACAGTGGATAACAAACATCAAAATTGGCCGGAAAAAAGGAGAAAGAAATTTTTGTCCATGGATTCTTTGACAAAACTTGACAACTCGGCACGCTTCTCATTTGATCCCTGAGTCCGGGTTTTGAGACTTGGAAATTTGAAATGATCTGTCTTTGACAGTGGAAAATATCTGACGCATGAAATTATCGTCCAGAGCTTCATAAAATTTAGCTTGCGTACATCCGGCAGAAAATTGGGCTAAACACGTTCAGTATAAAATGCGAAGGACACGCGGACGATAATGAGGTTGTCGAGTCATTTATGACAGAGTAACAAAGGTGTTATTTCTCTTACCTAGTGTAAAGTGACAGATTTTTTAATTTATTTGCTATTTAAACTGACTGGATGATGTCAAATCATGTAGCAATACTTCTCCAAAAATTAATTGTCACGAAAAAATAGATCGCCAAAAAAGCGTGAAAACCCATGACAATACAATGAGCAGCTTGGCCTCGTCCGATCAGGGAGACTTCAAACTATCTTCTTATCAATAATAATGAATTTATACAGTAAATTTACACAAATCTCTGAATAAAGCAATAAGTGAAAGCTAAATTCCGTTCATGAGTGAAAAAAATGTTGTTTTATGAAATGAAAATATAGATCTATAGCAGACAGGTGGGGGGTGGGGGTGGGGGCGGGGTTTGAAGTCGTCGTCTGCAAATGCTTTAAATACCGGTATGTCTGATTGTTTTTTGTATATGGAAAAATGAACAGTATTCATTATTCATGTGCTAAAACAATAAAACAGAATAAAGTGCTTTACTTGAAATCTTTATAACGTCTCATCTGAAGATTTAAATGTCTCATTACTTTTGAAAATGTCCCATTGGTTTTCAAAGACAGGAACCATTGTCTCATTGAAATAAATTCTTTACCGATCACTGTTAGCCTAGCGATAGAAAACACAAAAATGTACCTGCCACATTCGGCGATTCCTCAGTAGACACCTTTTAACCGGAAATATCCGTCATGTATTACATTTTTTTTTTACAATTTCTATCCATCGAGGAGGCCATTCGCTGACGTCACAGGATTCCCAGGAAGGGCCAGGAGGTGTATTTTCGGATTATGTATTAGAGTCAAATATCTTTTCTTTAAAAGATAATACGGTCAAATACTTTTGTTAGTTACTTCTATTAAGTATCATGTGATGTCCATAAATATAATTATCTTAAAAACGAAAAAAATAACAGTAATGTGTAATCCAAAAATACGTTTCCTGGCTCTTCCCGTGACGTCAGCGAATGGCCTCCTCGATGAATAGAAATTGTCTCCGGTTAAAAGGTGTCTACTGAGGAATCGTCTAATGCCGCAGGTATATTTTTGTATTGTCTATCGCTAGGCTATTTAAAGGAAATTATGATCAATGTTTGTTTCGTGGGTGATTTTGGGTAAGAAAGGCTGTCTTGTGCCGTCGCTTGCAATCGAGACGTTGCATTCCTTGTGTTTATATTATATAGGGGAGATTTTTTTTTCCATATTTTATCATTTATTTTGGTTATAGAATGTCAAATTCCCTTGTCTATATCATGGCATTTCATTTCAAAAGCATCAAAAGGACAATAAACTTGAAGGAAAGAAAACCTGAAAGATGGACAAGTAGACAGTTATACATATTGATTAAAAAAAGGGAAAAAAATCATTAAACTCGTACACAATCACGTTATGATATCATTCACTGTTTCAATTCAGGAACTGGATCGTTTTATTGTGTTCTGGAGCGTGGAGTGTTGCCTACGAAAATTGACAGAAAAGTGCTTTTTAATGAATGTCGTATAGTTTTTTTTGTTTTCAACTGTGGTGAATAAAGCATATGTGATTCACTTGACACAACACAAACTTTAGATTATTGTGTTTGTATGTTTAAAAAAGCTTTTTGCTGACTTCCGGGTGTTGATTATTCAGAAATCGCAGTCGCTGACGGAAGTTTGTTGGATTAAACGTCTTTAACAAATAACAAACCACCAAAGGAACAATACAGAAATATGCACTAACATCCCAGACATTCCGTGCGACAACCATCTACAGCACATCTACTCATCTGGTTGTTATAGAAGTATGTTTTTGTGCTTACCTTGTGTAATCTGGTGGGCGCAGCCATGTTTTTTACTCGAACGGGTACGTAAAATTGACAGGGACAGTAACGTTGACCAGGAGCAAGTTCGTAAGGTCTCTCCAGTGTGTTCTCGGTGTATGTAGAAAACGACGCCCTCTTTCCATTGCTGTTCTACATTACGGATGAACTGGTAAGGTGTAAGGCGGTTCTAAAGCGTGTCGTCTGCACGTGTAGCGCGTATTTATACATGATCGTTTGGGTACTCAGGGGGGGGGACTATTTAGTCACATGTAGGAATCAAGTTTTGTTTACCTCGCGTATCCAGGAAAAGTCTGCCGGATGCAAGAATTCTCGACCTAGATAAATATCGTAGGCGTTGAAAATCAGTTACTCATACCTGGGGACTATGACAGCGGGTTTAACCCGCTGCCAAAAACAATCCCATTGAAAATTGTGACTAGTGTTTGCTTGCTATGTTGCGTGTTTCAACTTTAAGCAGAGTAGGGTAATGTACTTCCGGCGAAAAAATATACCGTATAGGTGCATACCAAGCTGCGTGACACTGCCGAGGGAATTGGTCAATGGATCACCCAGGTTTGCTGACAGCCCAAAGTACGTTCGAAGAGGGTACTATGCTACAATAACCTGCAATATTTTCTTTCCTCATGCTTTACTTGATCTTATATGCCAACCGCTGCTGTCAAATTTTGATTGTGTAGTGATGCATTCGGCATACCTTGGGTGATGGGTGCCATCAAATTCTTCCGCTGTATCTGGTTGATTGATATGCACCAGATCGGTACATTTCATCGGCGGATATACGGCGTTTTACCGTTCTAAAAGGTGTAAGCCTCTTTTTAAGAAAGTAAACTCGACTTTCAATTTTCTAACGAAATCTTTCTAACTATATTTCAGTTGACAAACAGTTTGTAAATTTATTCTTTAACGTGGTGTAATAATTCCGATTGCAGTTTTCACTAACAGATAGATAGATGTGAGTAACTTCATCGATGTTATGCCGTAGCAGAACGAATCACTGTGGTGTTGCCATGTATTACATCACGTGATCTGCAGTTCAAATGGAAACGACCGTTATACGGGCGAGGTTAGATGCAGGTACGGAATCGGCCGAGTTGTGACAAGCGTGCAGTTATGATGAAATCAGGGCAATCCGTAATCAATCAGCCGATAGATGCTGTTTCCCGCACCCATTATATAGTACCCAAGTCTTAGCCGAATCCGCATGATGAAAGGCGATGTTACACAAGCTAAATAAGAGTGCCCGATCCTTCATTACGTTCACGTTGCCAATCTGCTCCGCGATAAGTATATACTTAAATTCTCGTCTTTTTAACGCTTTGTACAAATGACTTTACGCTGAATACACCCCTCTGTTAAGCTTTTTACAGATGCAAAGTCTTGATAAAATCGATGATGAACATTTCATTTTTCTAACCCAGTTAAGAAAAAAAAGTGGAACAACCCTCGAATGTAACCCAAAACTCAGTGTTGTGTAATTTCTTTACAAATCAAGCCAATCGAATGAACACAGTGTAAATAAGGAACGGAGAAAAAATGTATTTTTACCTTTATCCCCTTTAAAAAAAGGATAACACTTTTAAGCCGCTAATAAAAACCCAAATATTGCCGTTTGAAAGCTATTTTTGTACGCTTGTCGGACAGCGCGGATGCAAGATCGGACTTCACTTTATGTGCAGTCTAATCTTGATCTACGCTGTCCCCAAGAGGTCAGTGAGTCAAGCTGAGCAGCCTTTGGGTTGAGGACAAATATTACTTTTCTTTTTTCAGTATAAGAGAGCACTTTACTTACATATAAACCGATTTCTGCATGTTGTATCTGAGAGAAATCGTAATTATTTTTTACTGATAGACATTCGTCTGGTTTTACCACAGAGATGACGCTAAATATATGGGTGAAAGATGTGCTAGTTTGAGAAGTATGACTATTACAGCAGATGGCTATAAAGCGTGCATGATATATTTATGTTATTATGACAGGACAAACGTAACCGACTACTGATAAAAGTTGACTTTTTTCTCTCCTGCAAAAGACAGTCTTTGTTAAAGACATAGTGGGAAAAGAAGCAATTCTTTCCACATATCCAAAGGATGATTTCTTTTTCCTGTGAAAATCGCCTTGTTTTTGCCCCTTGCATAAATTTGGGATCGATCTAAAGATAGCTTGGTGGAGTATGGGGAAAAAAATCAACGTGCGTTATTTTAACAAGGTGCTTTTTCTTTTGCACACATTGTAGGTTTAAGATTAAACTGCAAAGGAAGATCAATCTGATCTGGAATCTGTTGTAGTACATTTTATCGGATTGCTTTTCGTACAACATTATTAGATTTGCAATATTTGTTCTATAATATATACATAAAAAAATCAGGTAATACAATATGTCAGTTGTAAAGCTTACTCATACAATACATAACATTGAGGGTACATGCTTTTGTCTGGACTGTATTCAACCTACACACGCGTGAAGTCTAGCCCCAACCCTCATTATCAACGGTTCTATGAATGTAATGGTTTCGGTTATGCGATTCGCATTACATGTATATTGTAATTACATTTTACTGCATGAATTTTATTTTTGGGATAAATATCGTAAAAATTTCTCTAAGATCTACGTCAAATATTTTCCAGGTGACTAAGACATTTACCAAATGGATAACAGGCGACCTGTCCATATTGAGAGCAGTTTTGCAGAAGAGAATTTATAAGTGGTTAAAGCAATTGGATTTGTCTTCAAGGTCACAGAAAACACTGTGGAGAGAGAGAGAGAGAGAGAGAGAGAGAGAGAGAGTAGAGAGAGATGGTTACCAGAATTATATCCTTCTCCCATCAGTGTTTTCAAAAGAATTCTACCCTAGGGCCGTATTACACAAGTAGATTGGTAAAGGGTTTGAACTTGCGCATTAGTTTATTACGCAGCCGTGTGAACTTCAGTTCTCGTTTTCGAGTTTTCATTTTTTTATTAAAAAAGGGCATCAATCTAATTTAGTTGAAAACGTTTTAGGTAGTATGAAACCACAAAGATGTCTCATTGTTTTGGGAGCCGTTTGGTTGGCATGGATAGATCTCTGCAATGGTAAGGTTTTGGTATTTCAATTGTTTTATATTAGGTAATTGTAAGGTATTGCATGCCAAACAATTGAAGGGTTATGCCTTTTGGTAATCCATATGGAATGTTTTTTGACAAGTGAAAAAAAAAAAAAACTAAATGCTTAAGAAAAGTGAATACACTTTGAAAACAGGAATGGACTCTGAGGCAAAGAAAAACTTTTTTTATGGCCAGTATCAAATGATATGCAATACACCTAAAAAGGTTCAGCGAACAGAACACATGGTATTTGGTATTTATTCGCCCTTTGCATGACACTTGCGTATCAGAACTCAAATTTTAGTAAATGTGCACAGAATCTTATGGCCTCTGCAAGAGTAGACTTTGCATACAGAAATAATGTATATAGCAATGGAAGATATGGAATATTTTTCACCAATTTACCCTGATTATTTCTTAATCAAAGTCAAAATCACATGAATTCGGGTAGAAAGCTATAAAGGATTGAAGGCATCCTTTTTGACATATAGCCAAAGAAAGGTATTTCAAGTACACGATTTTAGCAGTAAGATGTTACAGTATAGTTTTATAAAACTACTCGAAGACACCGTCTTCGTCTAAAAGGGTACAGTCGAGCAGTTCAACTCCTAGTCCCTCGTCATTTTCTGCATAGTCCGGAAAGAAAGCTAGAATTCAAAGCGTTTCAGATGAGCCTGATAAGCAAAGTCCGATTGAATCTAACACTCAGGCAAAATTTTATCGAATCAGTGACTGCAGCTTTAAAGGATACCATCAGCGAACTAGTTACATCCAGCGTTAAATCAATGGCTCAGTCTGTTGCAGACACCATATCGACCTCATTCAATGAAAGGACGACTACCATCGAAGTGGAAAACAAGCATCTCCATGAGCAGATCGGTCAGCTATCCAAAATAGAGTGATCTTGAATATTCGACCACTGCTGATAATCGTAGAATGGACCTTGCTGAACAGCCTGTGTATATCTGGGGTATAGGAAAAAACCTCCGAAGTCACCGACGATATCATACTTCAGATCGCCGTAGTTTGTGGTGTCCATCTTTCTTTATCTGAGATTGACAGATCCCATAGATTACAATAGGTTATGCCCGCCAGTGCCAGTGCCAGAAAGCGTCATCGAGATATCGTCATGTTTATCGCTTACCGATCCTGCAATAAGTTATTTTGTATTAAATCCTAAAAAAAAAAAAAACTCGTTCTCTTCTGTTTACATCAATTAAAATCTCACAAGATTTCATGCCAATCTACTCAAAGAAGCGAACCTTTTTGTGAAAAACAATGTGCAACACAGTGCTCGATCGTTAAAAAACAATCGCATCTATATTAAACAAGAGGGCCATGATGGCCCTGAAATCGCTCACCTGAGTCTATTGACCAAACATGAACCATCTAGTTTCCGAGTGACCTAGTTTTTTATCAGACATTACCAATCATCAAACACTTTTGAAACATCAATAAGACAAACATTCTGACCAAATTTCATGAGTATTGGACTGAAAATGTGGCCTCTACAGAGTACAAAAGGTTTTTCTAAGATTTCACTAAGTGACCTAGTTTTGGACCCGATAATTACCCATTATCAAACTCTTTTGAGACATCCCCTAAACAAACATTCTGACCGAGTCTGAAGAGTATCAGGCAGAAAATGTAGCCTCTAGAGTGTACACAAGGTTTTTCTAATATTTGACCCATTGACCTAGTTTTTGACCCCACATGACCCATTTTCAAACTAGTCTAAGTTATCATCAACGCAAATATTTTGACCAACTTTCAAGAGTTTTGGACTGAAAATGTGGCCTCTAGAGCGTACATAAAGTTTTTCTAAGATTTGTCCTTGTGACCTAGTTTTTGACCCCACATGACCCATTTTCGAAATTGTCCGAGATATCACCAAGACAAACATTCTGACCAACTTTCAAGAGTTTTGGACTGAAAATGTGGCCTCTAGAGCGTACACAAGGTTTTTCTAAGATTTGACCTAGTGACTCAGTTTTTGACCCCACATGACCCATTTTCAAAATACTCCAAGTTATTATCAACGCAAATATTTTGACCAACTTTCAAGAGTTTTGGACTGAAAATGTGGCCTCTAGAGCGTACATAAAGTTTTTCTAAGATTTGTCCTTGTGACCTAGTTTTTGACCCCACATGACCCATTTTCGAAATTGTCCGAGATATCACCAAGACAAACATTCTGACCAACTTTCAAGAGTATCGGACTGAAAATGTGGCCTCTAGAGCCTACACAAGGTTTTTCTAAGATTTGACCTAGTGACCTGGTTTTTGACCCGACATAAACAATTTTCAGACTTGTCCGAGATATCACCAAGACAAACATTCTGACCAACTTTCAAGAGTTTTGGACTCAAAATGTGGCCTCTAGAGCGTACACACAGTTTTTCTAAAATTTAAGCTAGTGACCTAGTTTTTCACCCGACTTGACTCATTTTCGAAGTTGTCCGAGATATTTTCCAGCCAAACATCCTGACCAACTTTCATGAGTATCCGACTGAAAATGTGGCCTCTAGAGCGTACACAAGGTTTTTCTTAAATTTGACCTAGTGACCTAGTTTTTGACCCAACATGACCCATTTTCGAACTCGTTCGAGATAGCATCAAGACAAAGATCCTGACCAACTTTCATGAGTATCCGACCGAAAATGTGGCCTCTAGAGCGTACACAACGTTTTTCTAAGATTTGACCTAGTGACTTAGTTTTTGACCCGACATGACCCATTTTCGAACTCGTGCGAGATTCCATCGAGGCAAACATCCTGACCAACTTTCATGAGTATCAGACCGATAATGTGGCCTCTAGAGCGTACACAATGTAAAAAGTTGACGACGGACGACGCACGACGGACACAGCACGATCACAATAGCTCACCTTGAACACTTCGTGCTAAGGTGAGCTAAAAAAAAAAAAGGATCGTTCAAGACGGAAGATCTCGTCTCCAAGCTCTTCAATTATGTTCCGGGACACAATGTTTGTTACAGTTTGTAACCGTCTTATTTTTCATTTTGTAACACAACCGTATCTGTCCAGTGTATTCCAACGCATATTTCATGATCCTCATAAAAGTTTGTGTTTATTTACCATCCGTCTAAACACTTATGGTGGCAAAATATTGCTTTCTAAATTTAGACACATTATCTGTAAATGATAATGATCGGGAAAGGCCTCTACTTACGTGCGGTCAGATCTTGAATTTACATTTTCCTACCATACCTATGGAATATCTTAAAACCTTTTTTCTTTCTTCTGAAACAATAATTGCCTTCTTATAAGAGTTAAAATACATGTCTTATGCACTGTAGACATCCCAATTGTATCATAAAATTCAGTTTATTTACAATCAGACAAGCAAGTGTAATTATCCAAGGCCGAAAATGTGAAATGATAGACTTTTAAGTTTGCATGCAATGTAGGTTTTGGGCTCTCATTACCCTACCATATTAGTTTATAATAGTATGGATATATTTTCTTAGTAGTGTGCCATGGTGTGCCCCACTGTTGTACAGTCTGATCTTGAATCTCCTTGTCCGGTTAAAAAGGATGTGCGTTAGGATTTCTTTAACTGTCTTTTGTAAATCTTAACGTGCCCTAGGGAATGAAATTATGTTTTGCGGACATTGTATGCCGTGACAGGCCTATAGGCCAGTCAACCTAGCCGAAAATAGCACCAAACTAGGAACAAATTAACCTTTCTGCCGATTTTGATTGATGTGTCTTCCCAACGTCTTATCGGCCAATGAAAACGCAGCATTCGTGGTCATGTAAACACAAAAGTCTGACACAATTTGTTGTAGACATGAGGTAATTTGATCGTATCTGTTTAATTATTAACACAGCTATTGTGTTATAAATGAATCTACATGTATGAAATAGTCAAAGGTTTGGTAACGGATTGTGTGGCACTGGTAATCGTTTTCATGAAAAGACTGCAGGAGGGTGTTAAATTCCCCCAATTTCCAAAGTCGAAACCACAACGGGAAAATGTCTTCGGTGGATAAATCTTATGTGGAAGATCTAGAGAAAGGCTAAATCCATCACGGATCAGTAATATATGCACAAAGGTATGTATAAATGTCATTTCAAATGAGGTATTTGCGAAAAAAAAAAAGGCACATAAAAAATTGAACTTCAATGAGAAAGAATGAAACACCTAAACAAAACCATCAGTTTTGCAAAGGAAAATTGAAAATAAAGATGTTTATTGTTTGTGATACTAGTAAAGCCGTCTCAACATCATCTTCGGAAATAAAATAACACCGAATTACATGTATGCACTTCGAATATTAATAGATTATCAAATTAAACAGAAACGTTTCAATTTCGGGTTCAGGGAAATTGGTCAGTTGAAATTTTAAATGTGTAAAATTTGTAGCCAATTAACAAACTTATACATGTCACTGACGGTAATTTGTTTTATACCTTGATACTCTGAGACAACGGTGGTCAAGAGGATTAGAGAGGTAATTTTGGATCGCGATCAAACACTCATTGTATGAAATTAAAAGTTTACCGACAAACCCTTTGAAATGGCAGATGTGCTCATCCACTTAAAAATGGCTAAATCAAAAATCAATTAAAGATTATATGTTTTTCAACCTGAACTTCTAAAACAGAACAGAAAAGAAAAAGTATCTTTATATTTTATATAAGTGTGCTAAAAATGTATGAAGTTGATCGTTTTTATCCAAGACTGGGCTGCATATTATTTGGAATCTGATCTATATCTACACACTCAGCATATTCTTCACGTTAATCATTTGTTCCAGCGATGAGATATGTCTTTGAAATGGTAGAAAACGGCCAAGAAAAGAGAAAAAAGTTATCAAAAGTCTCCTTTTTCAAGGTCGATAACGGACAAGACTTTGTGATAAAGGGTTGAATTGAAAATCATTTACCGCCAAAATATCTAATATACAGACAAAATATTTTAAAAACTTATGCCCCTTTTAATAATCATTAATGTTGTGGACAGTAACTAACAATGTATTTTTACTTGAATGAATGGATGAATGAATGAATGAATGAATGAATGGATAGTGTTTTATGGCCCGTCGACAACTTAGATCATATTGGGCGCACGTACATACGAAATCATGCATCTACTTTAAGTTATACTGTGAACCATTTAAACAGATGAGAAATAATAAAGAAGCAACCTTGTTTACTTTGAATAGGTCAATAGGCCTTAAAATGTAATATTTATAAATTAAACAACAAAATAAATATTGAGAAACAGGGCTTCCCTATTTACTCAAACATTTAAATAAAACCCCCTTAAAGGAGAGGATAAACAGTTTGTTTAAGATCGTCAGTAAAAAGTGAAATGTCAAAAAAGTAAAACTAAATTATCTTTAAAAGGTTAACTTCTTTCAGAAAATCAAATAGTGATTCTAATTTCACAGTATCAAACAAAGTTTTTAAACTGTCAACATGAAAGTATTTATCCCTCTACGGTGCAAGATCTGTGCACTCTATCAGTAAATGATTGACAGAAAAAAATGTATTGCACGGGATACATACAGGAGGCTCTTCTCCTTTGAGAAGATATGAGTGCCTCATATGGGTATGACCTATTCTCAAACGGGCCAAACAACTTCCTCTCGACCGTTTGACCATAAGCCAGGGAGCCATTCACTTGTATTTGGCTTGATAGGGAATAATTTATTCTCTTGATTTGAAGGATCGCTCCAAGATCTATGCCAAACACCATGAATAAAAATATTAGTAAGAGGTTTAAAATCACTGAAAGGAACTTTAAAAGGTAAAATTTCTAGTGATAATGCGTCCTTTGCAGCTTTATCTGCCTCTTCATTACCACTAATATCAATATGGCAGGGGAGCCAGCAGAAAACTATATCGGCTCCTTCGCATAATCTGGACAATTTCTCAAGGAGATTGACTACAAGCGGATTATCCGTTTTCTCGCCCTCAAGTGCTTGCATAACTGATAAAGAATCAGTATATATAATGTATCTCCAATAGCCATCTTGTTCAATATGTTTGAAGGCAATGTCAATCGCCTTTAGCTCCGCAGAGAAGATAGACGAATTATTAGGTAATCGGAACTTATACAATTCACCGTCAAGGATGGCAACTGAAGCAACTTTTTCGCCATCTTTTGAACGATCTGTTTACGAATTTAATGGACGGGTTAGGACGGGAAGGGTGCTCAAGAACTATGAACACACTCAAAATATTTTGTCGTCCACAAACAGACTAGGAACAGAACTGTCGTACTTCGATCCTATTAGAAACGTGATGCAGCCGGGTATCATTTGCAATGCGTTTGCATTTTACCGACCGAAATTACACGTCTTATGAGGAACGCAGCCCTTTCTGCAATTTTGTTGACTCGGGTAAGACTTTCTAGGAACAGGTTTGTTGAGACAGGGGCTTCAGACGTTATCAGGCCAAAACTTCTCGTTCATCCCCGACCCCAACCCTTTGTCCGATTATGTCAGGATGGGATGAGAACTAGTTTGGTGGGAGGGGCACTAAAACCGATTGATACGAGGGGCACTAAAACAGATCGTAAAGTTTGCCAATTGATACGCCTACTTTGCCCGAATACAGTTAAAGTCCGTTTGGTAAAAATTTTGGAGCCGATTAAGAACAAGTTTGGTAGGACTGGGGTATAACATGAAGCCTATGAAATCTTTTTCAAATGATGCATAAGGAAAATCCACTTGCTATATACAAGAGGGCTCCCTGTCCGCCTTAATCTGTTTAAATACAATTACTTATGCGTCTCACATGCTAAAAAAAATCAGGATTCATAATAATGCATGAAAAAAAAAATCCTGCATGTTGAAGAGAAAAAATATACATGTATCCTAAAAACAATAACAATACATATTTGTTATCGAACCTTGCAGAGTATTGACCATTAGACTGATAGCGGAAACTTATTAGCTTCTGCGAACATGTAGATTAAGCTCTGGACACAGAGAGTATGTGGTCTAGTCCCAAATCCACATGACCCGAAACTTGATGTCTATTGATCAAATATACAAAACACTGCAGTTGAAACACCTCTCAAATGAAATTTCAAATACATGGCTGCAAAAGCGTTATAATAATGCGATCCATTCAGATAGAATTAAAAAAAAAAACACATGTGGAGTACCCGTGATGTAATGATGTAAACATTCAACTATTTGGTGTGTTCATTCACAATTATTCAATAAGGAAAAGTAAAGTTGTGTCTTCGGACAATGCAGTGAACTTCTGAAGGATACACGATGTGGAGGTAGGAGCATGGTCTAACTGTTTATCCTTAGAATTGAATTTAGCATTATGGTCGCGATTGATCTGCAGGCGTTGTTCTACGTCGAAGGCTTGGTAGATTCTGATCGGCCTGCTGTTTTCGGATTATCTAGAGAAGATTCTGCGGATTGGATATTCAGAAGCTGTGAATAAGTTTGCTCTTTTTCAGTGGTTGTAGTTTCCTAATAACGGAATACTTTGATCAGGTGAGATCTACAATTACAAATATGGGAGTATTGCGAAGACGGGACTTTGCAGAAAAAAAAAGTTTGGTGTGATAACTGGCAAATTTGACCATAATTTGAGAAGGTTGGAAAAGTTGGAAAAGCGAAGAATATTACGTCGACCGTACAGCTCCAAATCGGTCGATGAGGTTTATTCTTTGTCCAGTTCAGTAGACATATTTTCAACTTAAAGCTCGAGTTCAGCGATGATTTTTGGCTTTTCTTCAAGTTTGTCTGACTGCTTTTAAAGAACTTGACTTCGTTTTTTTTTTGTTGTTGTTTTGTTTTCATTAAACCGTACATATTCTTTAGCATTTCGATAGCAGAATGAACAGCCTTTACAATCCTAGTTTGGATGGTAGGAGCGATCATGGATGTAATAAAGGTGCAATAGAAGTTATAAAGTCTAGATCCTGGAAAGCCCCAAGACACGATTTAGAGGCGGATCGGCTTTTCCTGGAGGATGTTACTTTCCGGTCAAAGGTGACTTTTTTACAGCTGTTTTAAAGAAAGATGATCCCTTACGTTTGCTAATGTGTCGCTCTCCTTGAAAGGATGGATGTAGAAAGCAAAATTGAACTAAAAGAGTGGAAGGAATTGTTGTTATTGTCGACATCAAACGGCTCAGTGTTGATCTCTGTAGTTTTGGCGCCATTGTTATACAAAGTATGAAGCAAAGAAACACAAAACTTGTCTACAGACTGTAAAGCTATCAAGAAATCATCGATTAGTAACTATTAATAATAGCTACTGACAATCAATAGTAACCAGCACGTGCAAAGGATATAACCCATTCAAACCATGTCAACTCGTCCAATAATATCTATGTATAAGCTGTATAGTTGGAAGAGTTGTTCAAAAGTCAACCAAGAAATTACCAGAAACGCCCTTAAAGTCCTTATAGTATAAACAAAAGGTCCTACATATACTCCGCCAGACCAACAACTTAGATTAACTTCACTTATGAAATGGTTCACTTTTTCACGAATTATGATGCTATAAATCTGACATCTTTTCGCAGCTATCTCACATGCGTGTATGACGTACCGTCATTACTATTGCCGACAATAATGGCCAGATTTTAGTCCAGTATAAAATGTCTTGCCTCTTTTCGGAAGAATAGTAAGACATGGTTCAAACTATTTGCAAGATCTTTTAAATGCCCTTCAAGTAATTTGGAATGAGATACCAAACAATGTCAATATACATCAGGTCAGGTCAATATGATCTCGTTGTTTAGCCGTTACACGTGGTAGAGTTAGCAGGACTAGATATCGTTGTTTTTTAACAGGAATTTATGCGTGTTATCCATCTCACTGTCTTGTTATTTTCTCTTTCAGTGTGTTTGCGGAATTTGAATTGGCTTCCGACGAAATAAATCATCGTTAAACTTTGTATTTTCCTTCAAAACACTTGCAGACATTGATTCCATGCTCTAGGCAGCTCATTTACCATTAGCTGTTTACCAAGTTTTAGTATGTGGATGCAATAGATTTTCTTTCATGGTTGCCCAAGTTCTATGACCATTTAGTTTCTACGAATGTCCGGCAGGGTCTATGGGAGCGACAATAATTTATTTTCCGTGCCATTTTCAAACTTCAGTTGCATCACAGTGGTCACTGCACCTATCCAGAAAAAGAAAGGAATTTTGCCGAGATTAGAAATCCATGAGTCATACCATGATTTCAAGCCTTTAACTTTACCAAATAAATTATCATGTTCGGCTTGTTATCTCTGAATGTCGATGGTATTTGTGGGGAGCAGATTAAGCTCAGACAATAAAAAAGTGAGGCGTTAGGATCTCGATTTTACATCATTTGCTTCTTGTTTATTCAATATGGCCAGATTATGTCGATTAACCCTTTACCAGTTAGCATGCGAGAATGTTTTCCTCTTTTCTAAATTGTACACGTATTACTTCGGACGAAAAGTAAAGTGTGCCTCAAATGGTAGAATTTGTCCGTAAAGGGTGAAAAGCAATTTAGGAAAAGAAGAAAATGGTTAGGATCGATAAAATAAGTACTTGGTCGGTAAAGGATTAAAGGATATACTCAGTTAAGTTTCATTTTGTTATCATTTTCTCCCTTTCCCATCATTTTTCAATAATCTTTCCTCAACAATTTTCAGGATTAACTATCCTATTAGAAGACGGTAATCAAGCACCAGACTCGGTTAACGTGATAGAAAATACAAGGTTTGAGCTTAACTGTGACGGGGGATCGGTCCTTCAGCAGCGTATCGTCTGGAGAAAAATAGCAGACGAAAGTTTTGCAATACTGAACGCAAACTTAACCTTCTCGAACATTCAAGAGGTGCACGCCGGGATGTATGAATGTCAGGATGAGGTGAACAATTTAGTGGAAGCAGTGACTATTAGGATTCTTTGTGAGTCAGTTTTCGTGCTTATTGAATATTTCAACAGTTTGAGACAGTTTTATCATTATACCCCCACTCAACGAAATGCAAGGCAGTATACTGGAATCGCCATGGCTGTCTGTCCGTCCATACATTTGTCTGTCCGTCCGTCCGTCTGTCTGGGTGAGTATCTCCAATACTGTTGGACGGAATTTCGTGAAATTTTACACGAGACACTGTTTAGCTCACCTGAGCTCGAAGTGCTCAAGGTGAGCTTTTGTGATCGCCCAGTGTCAGTCGTGCGTCGTACGTGGTCAACAATTTATTTAAACATCTTCACCTAAACCAATGGGCCAATCTTTATGAAACTTGGCAGGGATGTTCCTTGGGTAAAGCTCTACCAAAGCCCTTCAAGAGATTGTAATTCACCCATAACTCTTGTTGCCATGGAAAACGAAAGGAAAAAAAGTAAAATCTTTGAAAATCTTTTTCTCTGAACCTAGGAGGCGTAGAGCTTTGATATTTGGTATGTAGCTTCTCCTAGTTAACCTCTACAAAATTTGTTCATACGATACCCCTGGGGCCAAACTGGCCTCAGCCCAGGGGTCACGAGCACGAAACATAAGAACAAAGAATGAAAACTTTGAAATTCTTCTGCTCTGAAAGTGAAAAAAGTAGATCTTTGATATATTGCATGAAGTATCTACTAATGGACCTTTACCAAGTTTGTTCACACGATGCCCCTGGGATCAAAACTAACCCCGCCCTTGGGGGGGGGGGGTCACAAGTTCGAGACATAGGAAGAAAGACGGGAAAAAATTAATTTTTTTCTTTTGTGAAACTGGAAGGTGCAGTGTTTAGTGTGTAGTATCTACGAATAAAGAGGCCACATTTATTGTTCAGTTGATTTGAGTATTGGGTAAAACGTTTCTCTCGATGAAAATCTAGGATTACTTTGAAATCATGTCACCTATGATCATAATTTAGGTCACTAGGTCAATTTAAAAAAATACCTTGTGGGCATTCTATAGGCCTAAATATTTGCTCAACTGACTTGAAAATTGGTTAGAATGTTTGTCTTGATTCAATCTGATATGACTCTGAATTTGAATAAACTATGTCATCTGGTCAAGTTAAAGAAATATAACTCTAGGGCTTTCTTGAGGCCACATTTATTATTCAGTTGATTTGAGTTTAGGTAAAATGTTTCTCTTGATGAAAATCTAGGATTACTTTAAAATTATGTCACCTGGGGTCATAAACTAGATCAAATATAAGAAATACATTGTGGACACTCTTGAGGCTTAATTTCATACTCAATTTAATTGAAAATCGGTCAGAATATTTTTCTGGATTCAATCCCATATTAGTCTTAATTTCGGTCAAGTAAGGCCATTAACTAGGTCACTAGCTTAAATTAAAATAACTTCAGTCTAGAGCTTTTAGAGATCACATTTATTGTTCAATTGATTTGAGAAAATGTTAAAATGTTTTTCTTGATGAAATCGAGGATAAGTTCAATATTGGGTCACTTGGGGTCATAATCTTGGTCACTAGGTCAAATCAAAGAAATACCGTTAGGCCACTACAAAGGCCACACTTTCTGCTCAATTGACTTGAAAGTTGGTCAGAATGTTTATCTAGATAAAGTTTCGGATGGGTATGGAATTGGGTTACTTGGGGTCCTAATCTAGGTAACTTGGTCAAATTTAATTCAAATGTGGGCACTCTTATTGCTCAATTAACTCGAGAACACTTGATAAAGTTTCGGATGGATATGGAATTGGGTTACTTGGGGTCCTAATCTAGGTAACTTGGTCAAATTTAATTCAAATGTGGGCGCTCTTATTGCTCAATTAACTCGAGAGCTGTTCAGAATGTTTGTCTTGATCAATTTGTGACGAGTTCTAAATTGGGTCACCTATGGTGATAAAGCAGGTCGTAGTAAAAAGAAACCATTTCGCTATAAAATCATATGAACCCATAGAACGCCGAATGAACCCTTGGGACACTTTCTGTCGTAAAAAGATAAAGACCCAAATAAGTGTAGTTTCAAGGTTGCTCCCCCCACTCCCCCTAGAAGTCTGAGCTCAGCGGACCTTATAGATCAAAGATCAGACTGGAAATAATTCTGTGCATTCTGTGCTTGATCCACACTAGCCGCAGATGCCAGTGTATCTGTGTGTGAAAAGTCCCTTCAATGTTAGTTAGGGGCCTTGCGTTATCCAATTGTGAAGGTACAGGATTCCAAACTCAGAGGACTGGAGTTTGATCCTTAGAATAGGCTCTTGATTTTCGCATAAGTATCTTTGGTCTCATGGCTTACTACTGACCACAGAGACAACAGTTTCTGTAGTTGTGAAAAGCGCTTTAGATGTGAATTAGGGACTTTTTGTTGTAAGACATTTAAGAGCCCTAGCTGGGATCAAGAGTAAGTCTGGTAACACATAAAAAGCTGCCGGTGTAAGGCAGAGAATTGACCCTTCCCTACACAATGACCCATGGGTCATTTTGTAGGGGAGGATCATTTCTCTGCATTACACCGGCATGATATGACTGATATGATACAGAGAGCGAAATGAAAACCAAACAACCAATATATTCTTAACAGATCCCCCAGGTTTACCATCAATATCGGGTCCGACTAAAATGTTGAAAGATTCAACCATCACTCTAACCTGTACAGCAGACTCCGTCCCGGAACCCACATTTTCTTGGACGAACTACCAGGACTCGAACTCACAGGTGCTCGCTAGAGGGAATCAATACGTTGGCACGGTCGGTAGCTATTCTTACTTGTACTGTAGGGCGGAAAATACAATGTTTCCTACTATTGGTAAATCAGTAACTACGGCTCGAACTCAGTTTGTTATCATAACAGCGTTGGGTAAGTTCACAATATTATTTTAGCAATTGATAACTAACACCGCAGAAAAAACATGATATAAATCGAAATTACGGAGGGTGTAAGCTTAGTATCCTGCAATTCATGTATTTTCAAAACGTTTCAATCCACACTTACTGCATGGGCCGAACTTTTTGGTAATCGTGAATTTGAGCATGTACTAGGACCAGTCTACCTCATGATTCTGTCGATTGTTGGGTAAAACGGTTTTTGTGGGCCCCTACTTATGTTATGACATGCATTATTATGACGCAGTAAAACCCCTTGTCCAAAAGTGCTGCCCATTTGTTGTCATACTTCATAAATCTGTGGTTCGTTGCAGGGCAAGATAAGACAAAAATACGCCTCGCTCCACATTTAAAAAAACATCTTATCATACAGATTACAATGTACTTCTACAACAGCTTATTTCGATCAGAGCTAAGAAAGTTTTGATTACATTGATAGGTATGGTGCACAAAATGGATATCTCCGGCTTTTTCCATTTAAGAATAAATTATTTCGGCCCTAGTTTTGATATGTTCAAGGTTGGAAAGTCGACAACAAGGACAAGTTTAAGATTTTGTCGTTTGATGAAGAGTTAATCAGTTATTTACTTACAGAACCAGCGTATATTTTTGATCTGCAAGATTTATATACATTCGAAGTCGGAACCGATGTTAAAGTTTATTGTTCTGTGGGTGGGATACCCTCTCCGACTGTATGGTGGACTCGTGACAATGATCCAGCCTTTAGATTTCATGGAGAAAGACTTCATACCCAAAATGTTGACGTGAGTTGGTGTGTCTGTATGTGCGACAATCTGACTGTCTTCATAGTAGAATTATGTTCTGCCCAGATCTTCTTGCTATATTTTCCTTCCTCATCATCTTTTCCGAGTTTAAAAAGAACTATCGTTATTAAGGTACATATCGGTAATGCATGAATAATGTGTATATAGCATAGTGCAGAGAAAAAAAAAACACTTGATTGAATTCATGAACAGTAAAGGTGTCACAACACTTTACATTTTTCTATTTTAATCGATCGATATGTGCAAACAATGCACCATGGATGTGCACTACACCCTTTTTGCCAGTGCATAGCTCGATTCTATTAAAGTATTCCCACATTTCGTCGTGAGAAAGGTAATAATTTACTTTCTTTGTAAAGGAAAGAAGTTTCCTCAAAAAATGTAAATTAAAACAAAGTATTTATATAAAAGAAAGTTTGGGATTGTTTGGTGAAGGGTTAAACCGCTGCTGAATTCGAAATTTTTATTGCTCGAAAAGTTGTAGCACAAAGACGCTTCTTGGGCAAATATGGCCTGGGTTTGTATCAACAATCTCATCCATTTCATTATTAATTTTCAATTCTGTATTACAGAACTAACCATCTAGTAGACCTAGGACGTCCAGAAGCAGCCATTAGGATGGCTAGTCTTTTTTGGAAAACCTACAAATCAATTCAGTATGGTTTTGACCCGTGAGTTTGTGTTCATCAGCCATGCTAATTGCTTCTTAGCAATTGTACAGTCCAAAATTTGGTTACCAATTTGGCTGAGATTAATTTTTTTTTAGACATTACAAATATACTATACCAGGGGGTAAACAACCTTTTTGTTTTATTTGTGTCATTCCAGTTGGATTTCTCTGGCAGTTATAGGTGTCATGCCGCAAATGTCCTAGCTCCAAGTGGACAACAAGAACAGAATATAACTGTGTCGAAAAGCACACTTATCACAGTTACAGGTATTTATAAAGTCGAAACACCCTATTTAATTTTTCCGTTCGGTCAGAATTCTTCATGTTTCCAAACAGTAAGTTTGTGACTGATATCTTCTAATACTTATTCGTCTTGTTAATGTAAGAAGTACCTTTCCGTTTTTTTTTTACTTCTTTGTTTGCTGATATATCTCCTAGGTTCTTCTGTTTCTGTCTGTTTGTTCTCTCTCTCTAGCTGTGATCCCGATGTGATCGATTGTATGAACATGTGATTATAATGAACACGTAGTCCTCAACAGAAATTATATCTGTACTTCTAGTTTTTTTTATTTCTTCTCGTTACATTTTTTCCCAAATCATCTAGTTGTAGATTTATTTTATCTACATTCCGGGTGAAATAAAGAAATGCTCTGTTCTGTTTGGTAAAGTAGGGTGATTTAACAGGGAAATAAATCTCCATAACGATAGTTTTTAAGCAAAAAAACATGTTATCCAAAATGGAACTTTTTTAATCGTGTTTGTTGATATTTTCAGATCCGAGGATTCCGGATGAATGTCGAGGCCCATGTCAGGTTCTTGTTGATGAAGCTATAGGCAAGTGATTTTCCTTAACGAATTGCTATTTTACTCTACAATTCTTTCTTTAAATAAATTACATTCGGTTGAAAAAAAAAATCTAGCAGAATTAATTTTACCTTTTGTCTTGCGGCTCGACCTTTCCGGAACTGGCTACCAACAGAGCAAGTCACTTACAACACATCACTAGCGCTACGACTGCATCATTAAACGGCCGAGCCCTGTTAGCACTGTCGGTAACGTGGAGGACTTGAGAACACGCAGTCCAGGGATCGATCCCTGGCTACGACCCCTGGCCAGGCCAATCTTTTTCCGAGGATTGATGATAGTCACTGTGGTAGGATTCAATCTTCTCCCACCGCTGACCATTTTTTTAGACGATGATCATGTGGGAAAGCAGCCATTGGCTTTGAAAGAAAACTGTGCGAAGTACTGGTAAAAGAAACTCCAGGAACGCATGGATAGGTGCACTTAAATAATGTTTAAAACTGCATTAAACACCATAAAATGAAAGGGTTAAAAGGTACATGTAGTACAGAACATGTAAGCCAGACAGGACATTAGGGTAGAGTTTCCACAATTCAGTGGCGCATGCGCACTGCGCCTTAAACACTGAATCATTAAGTGGTGAACTCTTAATAATGAATTGTTCAGGTAGCTAGGTTTAACAAATAAGACGGACATTTTTTTTTTTTTTTTTCAAAATATGGGGCCATTTAATTGGTTGGAAAATGAGGTTAAACACGAAATACACAATAGACGCTTAATACGCTGAAAGAAAGTAAGAAACTGATAATGATTTTTAAGTAATCATTCATTTGGTAGATAATTTTTTGTCATTTTTGACCAGTCAGGTTCTTGTGCGAAAGATTTTCATACGTGTGACGCTGTGCGACTAACCGGAAGACAATCATTTCTTAGAAATCCCTTTTTAGATTTAGACTAAAACCCAGAAAGTCGGAATTTCATTTTTGAAAGTCTAGAACGGTGTTATAAGGGTCACTTCGAATGAAGTGTGCAAACTTTTGAAAAAAAGTTAATGCAGGGATAGCTTCTGAGCCTAATGGAAAAACGTGAGAAGCCTCTCAACTTGTCCATCTTCTCTGTGATCGTTTCAATGCTGCTGCTAATTTATGTATTGTGCATTCGTCATAGAAAATGTCAAATGTCTATCTCATCGTTCAAAGTGGTGACCCATCTACTCCATCTAATTATAGATTAATTTCTCTTGTGAATACTATTAAAAGGTTGTGGAAAAAATCAATCGTAATCAATTTTTTTGTTATATATCACAATATAACTATTTTACTGTTTTCCAATTTATATGCGTTTCTCTCGTTTACTCTTTGATTCCACGATCGATCAGACACTGTCACTAAGCATGTTTTTTCAGTCAAATATTCATATGTACACTTAAGGGGAGGTCTGTATGAAAGTACTTTCGAAAAAGAAGAATTTGAAATTGTTCATGCTTGTGCATTCACAATCGATGAGTTTAGGGCGAGGACCTCCCCTTTTGTTTCTTAGACCTAGTCTTAAGTTGGTCTTTTTTGTTGCATGAGCTAGTCTTAAGTTGATGTTTTTATGACATATACAATATGTATGTATATATATATTTGTGATAATTTTAATCATTAATTAAATGATAGTTTTTCATCAACTTGTGTATTATGTTGAAATTTTGGACAATTTGGTTCATTCTATGAAAATAACAGAGCTGCGGGTAGTCAGCTATTAGTACTTTGCATGTAACAGTTTAGGCATATGGATAGCATAAAGTAAGATTATCAGATGATAATATGTTTTATGCTTCATATGCCGTAGATTTCCAATGTCCGGGTATCCAAAACCTATGGTTTTACACCGGACCTTCTAATCTTTTGGGTCAGAGATTATCGAAAGATATTTTATTTAGAGATTACAAATGCATATAGAAAAACATTCTTTGTTTGTCTTTGGCTTTGTAAAGGAATATTTTAAGCATTAACCAGAGGAAAATTTGATTCACCCACCACCTCCCCTATTTAGCATACATAAGAAGTTTTTCGTTTATTGCCTGCCATTATTATTAAGCTATATATATACCCATAATACCATTTGGGGTTTGGAGTAAAGTTATAACCATTGCCATTCTAGTTAAATAGGTTTTCATTGTCAATTTCTTAAAAAGCAGTTTAATTATACTGTATGTATGTCGTTCCTTTTGTTTCTTAGAGCTAGCCAAGGGGCGTTTTTGGAAATCACCACATTATTTTTATAGATTAGCATGTTTTTTACAGTCAAATATTCATATATACACTAAAGGAGAGGTCTGTATGAAGGTACTTTCGAAAAAGAAGAATTTGAAATTGTTCATGCTTGTGCATTCACAATCGATGAGTTTAGGGCGGGGACCTCCCCTTTTGTTTCTTACAGCCAGTCCTAAGTTGGTCTTTTTTGTTGCATGAGCTAGTCCAAAGTTGGTGTTTTTACGACATGTACAGTTTACATGTATATATATTTGTGATAATTTTAGTCATTAATTAAATGACAGTTTTTCATCAACTTGTGTGTTATGTTGACATTTTAGACAACTTCGTTCATTCTATAAAAATAACAGAGCTGCCGGTAGTCAGCTATTAGTACTTTACATGTAACAGCTTAGGCATATGGATAGCATAAAGGTCTTTTTTTTTTAGTTATACCACACTGTGGTACAAGGTGGGTTTTTAGAATGGCTTACTAATTATCTTTCAAATAGATATCAAAGGGTTATTTTTGGTGGAACTTACTCTGGTTTATCTATTATATGAGAAAGTGTTCCTCAGAGGTCAACCCTGCTTCTTATGGGGCTAATTTGCGGTCTAGTGTATGCAAGATTAATGACTGGTGCAGAAAAGAAATTGGCAAATTCAACCTTCTTAAATGTGAATCGGTACTAATTAGACGAAATGATAACAAACATAAACTCTTCATTTATTTATGTCAAACCCAAAAATACCAGATGTCCACGGTCACAAATATTAGGCATATTCATTTTTGGCGACAGTGCATGCTTTTGCCAAATCAATATTCAGTGTAGAATAAATATCATGCGCACTCTTAGACGCCCCTCGATATAATGTGCACACTTAGTATGGGGATAACTGTCCGCAGCATTTGAAAGAACAATTTGACAACGTTCCGATAGACTCTGCAAAGATAGTGACTGGCTGTAAAAATTAGTACAACTCGATGGTGAGGCAGGGTGGGAATCCCTGCATGACAGAAGACGCCAGCATAGACTAATATTAAATTTCAAAGTGGTCAAAGGACTTAGTCCTTATAGCTTGAGCTCATTAGTACCTGAAAGGGTCTGTAGCGAGTCAAAACCAATAGAGAACTGAATTTAGATAAAAAGTCTTTCCTTCCCACCATTGAGAACTAGAACGAATTACTAATCAAACTACGAATTAATAGTCATTATCATGTTTTAAAAAAATATCCAATCGGAACAAACCCAGCCCCAACAAGTTGCACTCTCTTTGAGAAAGGAAGCTACAGGTTATACATACAGGTACCAGAAATAAATTCAGTAATCCAAGAACCATTTATTTATGAAAAAATATTATTGATCTCTGTATTTGTAGTGGGAATGAGACGAGTGAACATTATTTTTTTTAATGCAATCATAATGATATTAGACCAGTCTATCTGTTGCAATATCTGCAATTGGTAATACCGGTCTTGAGATGCTACTTTTTGTGAAGAACAGTCTGGTATATCATGACAATAAGAAATTGATTTTGAGGTCCAAAACTATATTAGGGATAGCTGTCAATTTTAATTTGACGTGTTTCTTTCCTTTTCTATACAGTTTCAGCAGGACTGATGAAGCTTATGTAAAAAGGAACAAATTCATATTCTTACTGTATAGAAGTCTTTTAAGAACACCCTTTACCTCATCTTTTAAATTACCTTTTCCTTTCCCCTCCTCTCCATGTACTTCTCAACCTAGGTGATCACGTTTTCCCATCAAAACATGTATATTCTCTATACATACGCTGTTACTAGTTTTATTTTTCTGTCACTGTAAAATATTTTAGCCTAAATGACCTGTCCTCGTCCAAAGCCACCAGTTACGGGAAGATGACTACTTTATAAGCTCTGTTTTTAATCCGATTCATTTTGAGAAAAATGCTGAATCATTTGTAGGTTATCTTGTTCTTTTCATAAGAATATGCAAATAAAATGTGTTATCGGCCAGTTGTCGATATTTTTGTAAAACAAAAGTAACACAATTTCTGGTTTGCTTCACTAAATGGCTTAGCAAACAAGAAATTACATGTACGTTACTGTTAGAAAGTTATTATGGTGGCATATTTGAGATACGAGATAGCTGCCATGATAATTTTTGAAAAAATTTGCAATAAATTAAAGTTTCAGGGAATTCTATCGAGTTAATGAAAAGTTTCATGAAAAAATATCAGGATGAACTAAATATGTTGTCACAAAGATTTCGTGCACAAAGCTGACGTTTGAGATACTATTATCGTTATAGTTCTGTCTGTTACTCGATATCTATCAATAGAAAAGTTTTTCATTTGGATAAAATCGGTAGTTTTTTTACTCCACAAGATAGCAGTAAATAAAATTTTTGAATATTTAACATTTGTAGCTAACTTGTAAATTTTGACAAGACTCGAAATGAACATGTATACGAAGATCTTCCGAAACCGTATCTAATCATAGATACCTTAAAAGTCGGTTATCGGCACGAAAGCATAAAAGAAGAAAGAAAAAAGTCGGATGAATGCACTTACACCGTTTATTAACTATATCCTATAAAATGTTTGATGATAATGTAATTTACAGATACATGCATTTGCAATGACGTAACTAATGACAATGACTGCGACAGCAACAATCAAACTGGTTTGATAGTGGCAGCTGTGGTTGGATGGATTATTGCCTTTGTACTGTTGGCTGTATTCATGATTTGTTGTATTAGACGGAGGAAGGAAAAGCAAAAAGGTAAACAATCCATACATTGTGCCTAGCAGTTTCAGGTATCTGACCAAATCAGATAGCGTTCGGTGACTGAGTACCGAAATTTAATTGAGTTAAGGCACATAAAGAAAATATAAATCTAACAAAATGGAAATTTATAAAGTAGAAAAACTAAATCTACTGTAAGAGCATTTATTTCATACTGGTCTGATATAGTCAGAATAAATTGTTAGATTTGACTTACATGTAATATGGATTAAATCAACGAAGCCTCGTGTAGTATATACTTAGTACACAAAACGTTTCCAAAAAAACAAGAGCGACTAAAAGTGAAAATACAGATACAATGAAAAAAAAACTTGTATAATGATTATTTAACGTATGTATTTATCGAATTTGCACCTGTTGTACATACAAATTTCAACGAAGTATTCAATTAGCTGTGTAAAAGAAAGAAATCTGTCCAAGTATTTATGTGTATGTTAATATGTAATTGTTCACCTTATTTCCAAGACACGGTGTTTACATACATTTGCAAACTGTACTGCGAAAACCCTTGGTCTCGGAAAGCCAAGAATTCTTTTATTTTCAAGTTCAAACTCAAGAAGCAATACGCGATTTTCTATTGAACTAGATCTGTTCAAAGGCTTGCAATAAAGTTTTAAAAGTGTGTTTTTTTTCTCCCTAGCTGAAGAGATATCTCTTTAACTTGAAAAGTAATAAAATACTGAAAGAGCAAAAGTCAATGAGCTTGCAAAAAGCAAACGTTAAAATGGATTTTTTTTTAAAATATCAAATGCCAACTTATATGAGACATAGGCGTATCCAGGATTGATATATTTATTCGCACGGTGAGGCACTAGGTGCCAATAAGGAGGGATCGGGAAGGTGGCATTTATTGCATAGCACAGAATTCGCTAACCATCTGTTTATCAGTTTAACCCATCTATAAAAGGCAGGTAGATCAAGAGAATATTCATCACTTGTATATGATATCAAGATTTACAACTTTGGTCGCGGAACTTCTTTCAACGACGTTCGCGACAGTTTCCATTTTCACGCTTCATGTAACTATCACGCTCACCTTTTACTTGAAAAACGGTGAGCACCTAACGCAATTGATCCTGCCACACGAGTCAATGTCTGCAGAATGGATGAACCAAGAACTAAAATGGGTCGTTTCATGTCAGCAAAATGAAGAAGTCGGTATTTTAATGAAGCCAAATGATTATATGCGAGGCAAGAATACATTATTATGCTTTCAAAAGATCGGACTGAAAGTCAAACTGAATCACATAACTTCGTCACCTAACAACGGAATATGGACACAGATGATACTACCAGCGCTCTCTCAGGCAGAGTATCGTCGAGCTGAAGCATCATTTTAGATGCAGATGCTTTCAGTTTGGTCTGCTCCAAAATGATGTCACTTGATAAATACTTGCAGAAAACAAGGGTCTGTACATAACCCTTTTCTCCTTTACCATGTTACCCTTAGCTTGATGAGTGTGCAGCAGACAACATTAGAAAACATTTTTATGTCAAAAGGAGAAACTGCTCCTAATGACTGATTCCTCTTTTCTCAGAATGATTTCTGACCCATCAAAGAATTGTGGTTCATGAATACAAGGTTTTGGTTTAGCGTCTGGGAAACGCGTCAAATTTAGAAGAGTCTAAAATTAGTCGTTTGGAAATGGATTAAATGCTAATATCAGTATTACATTTATATGTTATGAATTGGTTTATTATGACAAACAAACTTGATTCTTATAAATATCGTTGTATTATTGAACAAATGTCTCTTTCAACTCCTACATTTACTCATTTGTTAATGCCCCACCCACAAACTTAAAATGTATTTTCTGAAAAAAAAAAAATTATAATAATAAATAAAAAAAAATCAATAAATATTGATACAAAGTACACTCTAATTTTTTTTCCATTAAATTTGATGTTTCACTAATACAATTAGATAAAATTTGCTTATAATGTTCATTTAAAAAAATGCAAAGACTTAGTTTTCATAGGCGAAATTTCATCCAGAACGGCCGCAATGCAGGGTGTACTAAAAAAAAATATATAGAATTTTCCCAAAGCTGGTGACCCCCTCTTTTTATCTACTATTTTAATAGATCAGATAATAAACTATAACCAAAAAAAGTTTCATGAAATTCTGAATGTTATGAAAAAATGGTGAACCTAGCTATCGTCTTTAAGCGCTACACACTTAAGAGATCCCGTGTTTCTTAAAAATTCCCATCTGCTCAATTTAGCTGAATGCAGAATTTTGTTTACAAATTAGTGATATCTATGGTCTGCACAGAATGAAAAAATGTTTCAAGTTTGTAATTTGAAATGAATCTTAGTCGAGAAAAATTACACCAGGTCAAAATTGTAACCAATCGGGGCGTGTAATACGACAGTCACTTATATTATTCCATCTAAAAAGAGGAAGCTAGACGTTCACCCTTCTATCACCAATCTAATAACGCTAAATATCAATATATCCACACATTTCTACCGCCTTTAAAATCATTCCACTGCACTCCTGTTTTAAAATTACGACATCTTCGAGTAAATTAATCTTGGGTTCTTGTGACAGATTATTGCAACAAAAGAAGTGTGTAGTGTATCTGAAGTGTTTCTCAGCTCCACTGCCTTGCCAGCGACAGGAATATGTATGGTGAAAGTCGTACACAGTTACGTGGCAAGCATCATACAATATCCTTAATACGAGTCAATTTTTATTGATATTTTCTATCCATTGTAATCTATGCAATGTCGCATCTGCTATGTGTGATAATTTCCATGAAGCCACTTGAATGCCTATAGTTTGAGAAAATCTCGACGAAATTCGTTATGTTTGGCTTAGAATAAGTAATTGGGCATCTTCAAGTGTACATTAATAATCACTTCTATGTGAAAAATATTGTTCTACTGAAACAGTCATTAAGATTCTTCTGTACATAAAAAGTATAGAGTTATTTATTTAGAATTGAACGATCATACGATATTGCGAAAGATAGGCGATAATTCATCTTGTGCCGAAAACGACTTATGAGCACGGTGGCAAAAGGAGAAATTCGTCATAGCGAGCAATTTCTCCTTCCGCCAAAATGTTCTCATATCTTATTCTACAATCACCCCTCGTTACGCAAAGAAGTTTTTTAAGCCATCTGCTGCATATCATATCGTCGGTTTACTTCGGAAACCTCGTAAATACAGCTTGTTACAATTAAAGGTGGGTTTTTAGGTTTTTCACATCGCACCAAATCAGAAAATATATACATGTAACTGAAATTTATATGAAAAAACAATACAAATTATTAATAATTAAGAATCATGATGTTACAAAAAAATTTGGGGGGTGGTATTCCCATAAAAGGCTTAAAAGGTAGTCCCTTAACCTATTTTTAGATTTCGCGCCAAAAGTAGAAAATACATTGTTGGAATGTTAAGTGCCTTGCACGTGACTTATGACGCTTAAATTCCATAACATAACGAACATGTAATTATTTTCCATTATATCGTCTTCGGAGGCTATGTTCGAAGCTTCCTCTGTGTATTTCCAGTATGTAAATGAGCGAGTTGTTTAAATGAGCGTGTCCCAATTCGGCGTCGACCTGGGCTGTTGTCAATCTCTAATTTCTCTTGTTGTCGAATGGTTTTCGATTACTGGGGTTTTATGAATGAAAATTATAAGGCTTTGGGTTATAAAGATTATTTTTTTGTGTTTTTGTAAATTTTTTCTCCTAAAATCTGAAAGGCCACCTTTAAGCTGTAGTTACGAAGTTTTGGAAGTAAACCGACGATATCTTGTATCAGTGGAGTAGCTTGATTTAGCTTTCTTCCAGGAACAGCTGATCACGATGACACAACAGTTGAATCTAAAACACTTGAAATCAAGAGGTAAGGGACTTTGATATTAACTTGACATAGTTACATAGGGTTACACTATGGACCAACGTTCAGTCTTGCAAATCGGAAGGTACTGTCACCTTACGCCCAAAATCAGTAAGCTGTCTTAACAGTTACATTAAACAGGGTGGTGTGTGAATTCTAGCGACCAGAAACTTGTTACCTGTATATCATTTGAGAGGTAAAAGGTTTTTCTATCAACAGTAATGTGCAATTCGGAACAAAAATCATGCTACTTTGAACAGGAGAGCGCATCGTCGATTTTTGCCGTGAACGGATGCCTTACGACTAAACTATTGCTTTCTATTCTACTTAGAAGATAGGTTTTATTTTCCTTCATTTTCTGATTGTGCACTCAGATAAAGAAATCATTCAACTTTAGGTCTACATATCCAAACTATTTATGCTAAAATTATTCCACAATTCGTGGGGCGCTATCAAAAAGTTCACTGTACGATGAGCTGCCTACCGGGTTTTGTGCACTGATCGGTTTGCTGTGATTTCTTAATAGGCATTTAACGACATTATTCTTACATAGATTTTTATCAAGTGCAGAAGGTCAGTTTCATTTCGAGTTATGGACTGTCGTTCGAAAGTTATACTTTCCGGCGTACTTACGCCTATCACCTCTGCTGAAGCATGTGAGAAAAATAGTCGGTGGCTTTGGAAAGAAAGTTGTTTCAGTACCGGTGTGAAAAAGCCAGGAAACACATGTGCGTCACCTACTGCCATGATACGTCCTTAGCTGTTAAAGTGGCGTTAAACCACTTGTGTAAGTTCGGCAAATGAAATTCAACTATTCCTGGTATTAACTAGGGGATTTTCTTTCAAAGAAAAACAACTGAAATATTTGAGTATGAGGTGAGTATAATTTGCGTGATATATAGGATAGTAGTGATATTGCCTGGGTCCACTCGAACTCCAACAGATTTTGGGTTTTCTAACTTTGAAGCCACTAAAGTTTCTATGTGTCTTAAGGTTTAGAATAGGTTTAGTAACGAACTCCTAAAATGACAGTACCCTGCAGCTTCAACTTTTGTATCAAAGACCAACAGAGAACTATATGGAGTCCACGTGGACCCCACAGTTTATGATGAAGGTTAAGGGTCTGCGGAATGGCTTGGTACCGAGTGCGTTAGATTCCTAATTCAACCCTCTGGGGTTCCATTTCAACTGTAAGCATTCTGATTATCCACAAATCACATCTTTCCATAATCAAACTGATCAACGTGAGCCGCGGACACCATGTGTTCTCGGTACACCAGATCGAATTTTCCATGGAAGAACCGGAGGTGGTGTAAGTATTTTCATTTTTATGGACCTGATTAACCTAGATAGAAATGTTGATTTACAGCTATGTCAAGACGAATGATTGATCTGTTTACACACATACTAGAGAATAATAATACCATCATATAAGCGAGCTGTGGCTTTATGAGCAACTGGGGTCTTATTGCTTTGAAGTTTGTTGCCAATTTTCGGACAAAATCCCCCAACCATTGTTGATTTTACAAGTTTGTATGATAAGATAAATGTATTCCCTAAAGGAACACAAAATTTTACTTAGAAATATCCATCCAAAGCAAAGATATACGTTTTTGAATGGACCTGGGTAGAAGAAAATATGCTAACAAGACACCATTTTCATTTTCAGAGTATGTACATGGACACCAGATCAGAAAAAGCTTGTTGTAACTGGACACAAACCTTTAAATCATCAATATTTCTGCCTGAAACTCGATGCATGGTCTGTATACGAAGACTATTTTTGTAAACATTATGTCACTACGGTCCATTACCTGATAAAGAGCATGTTCAACGCAAGTTCATTACTTGTAGCACTTGCTTATTTAAATATGTGCAATGTTACGGCAATTTTCCAAGTAGACCTACGATGCTTGATCACAATTGACCGGTCATTGCCTCCAATGTTGGTGCAATACATGTTCTTTTTTTTTTACAGCGTTTCAGTTTTATGAATGGCGTATTAACCCATTACCACGCAATCACGAGCATTAATGTCCCTGGGAAAGATGACTTCGAAAAACATTGTCAATAAAGAAAAACCCCTATTAACTAATACAGAGTGTACATTATTTAGTTTAAATAATTTTCAAATCCGCTTGGCCAACTGCCAGCGGGCTCTCAGAATGGCGTTCTACCCCTTCGTACATTTGCATGCGTGCGTTTGTTCGTCTACGCGTTTATTTCTAAAATTTTCATTTAATTGACTTCTCCTCAGAAACCAGCAAGTGGAAATCAACAAAATTCAACGTGGATGATTCCATAATTTGTTTCGAGATACTTCGATCCTTTAAAAAAGATGGCTTATGTGGAAGGAGCTTATTTTCCGTGTACGGCGCTTTGTGAAAATTGTAAAATTTGTTCTCTCAAAAGAACTCAATCACGAGATTGGCATTGGGTAGCTTTCTATCACATTCCTTCAATAAATTTTGATCTGCTGATGTAGATGTACATGTATTTCATAACACAGATGATCACTGATAATGTTTCATTTTATCCAATAGGCTTGGTGATCATGATATATGAGATATTAATCTTTATTGTTACAAACTTACATGTATTATCAATGAATTTATTTAAAGAGCTGCAAGTACTTCCGCTTTATGACACAAAGAGAAAATAAGTCCAACCAACAAAAGCCATGTTTTTCAACAGATCAATTGAAAATTATTTAAACTAAGAATCAGGCCAAATGTGGTAAATAATGTACACTCTGTATTAGTTAATAGGGGTTTTTCTTTATTGACAATGTTTTTCGAAGTCATCTTTCCCAGGGACATTAAAGCTCGTGATTGCGTGGTAATGGGTTAATACGCCATTCATAAAACTGAAACGCTGTAAAAAAAAAGAACATGTATTGCACCAACATTGGAGCCAATGACCGGTCAATTGTGATCAAGCATCGTAGGTCTACTTGGAAAATTGCCGTAACTTTGCAAATATTTAAAAAAGCAAGTGCTACAAGTAATGAAATTGCGTTGAACATGCTCTTTATCAGGTAATGGACCGTAGTGACATAATGTTTACAAAAATAGTCTTCGTATACAGCCCATGCATCGAGTTTCAGGCAGAAATATTGATGATTTAAAGGTTTGTGTCCAGTTACAAGCTTTTTCTGATCTGGTGTCCATGTACATACTCTGAAAATGAAAATGGTGTCTTGTTAGCATATTTTCTTCTACCCAGGTCCATTCAAAAAACGTATATCTTCGCTTTGGATGGACATTTCTATGTAAAATTTTGTGTTCCTTTAGGGAATACATTTATCTTATCATACAAACTTTAAAAATGAACAATGGTTAGGGGATTTTGTCCTGAAGAGCTTGTGAATGAAAGAACAAATTATGAAAAGATCCCGTATAATTTGATTGCTAACAGATGTAGAGCTAGAATTGATAAATTCCCTTTGAAATGTAGAGAGTATAATTCTTCAGTTTTTTAAATGCTGGAAACGCTTTATGGCATAGGAAATAATCTTTCCATATTAAGAATGAAATGTTGTTTTTTTTGCATTTAAAAGTTGCAAAACATAAAAATGGCCCAAAACTTTCTATCATACTTACTTTGTTTCTTTTTATTGTCAAATAAATGTTGAAAACTATTGCTTAGGTAAGAACTTAAAAGCTTTTTACACTTATAAATGACTACGACAGAGATAGACAGAGATCAGTCTACATATTCCTGCAATCTGACCTCTGTCTTTCCTTCATATTACTTTGCTTAAAGATGCCTGTCTACAGCCGGTGAGCAGAAACGCTGTTAAATTTCAAAAAGAAAAATAGAATGGTACAGAAATCTGTCCTTTGTGTACACAAGGATAAATTACTGACATATATCGTGTAAATGAAAAAAGAAACACGGGGGTTTATGTGAAAAACCGAAAATTGGCCAGAAGAAAATTGGCTGACGATCGAAGCTGTAAACAATGGCGGTGACTCACGGAAATTTATCGTTGGTTTCCGCCTAGAGTCGGATACGGTGTAACTTACATATAGGCCTCGATCTCCGTCTAAAAATAGAGGCTGCAACAGAGAAGCATCCATTTTCCTTTATTTACCGCATCAAGGCCAAGGTCAAATAGTCACGTTACAGTATGCATGATCATCATACGAATCTACCCGAGTGTATAACGGATATCGAAAATCTTCGATTCAAAATCCGGAAACGACCAGTCTGTTTACATTGAAGGCCGCAAATCCGCGAAATGCATTTTCTATAAGGCGTAATCTAAGCAACCTTGCAACCGTCAGGCGCAATATTTGGCATAGATATATAAGAATGGCTATATTTTGATAAAATAAAAACAAAATGAGTTAAACAACTGGCTTAAAATGAGTATTATTGGCTCTTTAATATTTACAAATGTATCCATATTTTTCTGATGAAACGTCGGTGGATTGATTCAGAAAATCAGAAAGAGAAACTTGAATTAATAATTCGACATCATTGCTTTTTTCCTCGCAAATTTCTACGAGATATTTCTCATCATAAATAAATATGTTCTTACAGAATACAACTTTATGCTCAAGGATAAATTGATAGCTTCAAAAAGGCACAAAAGTACGCATGTCTTATAAACAAGTACAATATGTGCACAATTTTATAAACAAAAGAGCATTAAAATGTGATCTGTCACGCCTACGAGGGCCACTTTTGAACTACGACACGATTCGGCGCTAGTCAGACTGTGCAGGCTGGCCCTGATTGAACTCTTGGCGTGTTGCATGTTAAAATGATCTTTCTACCTGATAATTTAGTCAAATCGACCCGGACCGATCTGCACTGTCCTCTGTGTCTTGTTCAATTATTTGATTTACAGATCTCCCAGGTGTAAGTATTCCCTTTATGCGTGTCAAGTCACAAATTTTATGTTGAAGCGAAAGAAACTGGAGAAGTCTATCAATTTCTCACGCATTCTTGTACTTGTAATGATGCCAAACTCTTCATTTTCGTTTTAATTTCGCCGATAGTTAGCTCATTTAAGACTTTTCATTTGTTTGTATTCATGTAGTTCTCATCGGCTGTATTAATATCTTCGTAAATTTCGTTTTTTTTTAGCAGCCCTACAGTCTTTTAGCCCTTAATCCCAAGAGTTCAAATTTTTTTCATATTCATGTGCGTTTTTTTCCAATTCGCAACCATTAGATTTAAGAAATTTTAACTGTTATCTTATCAACAATTCATCCTGACTCTGGTTCAGTTTACCAGAACTTTTTAAGTGGATTAATGTCATTTTACCTTTAAATCTTTTAACCCTATGACCAGTACAAGAACTCACCAGAATGTATTTTACAATAATTGACGGCAGGTGATAAAGCAGACAGTGTATATATGGGGTGTCTCTGTCGTTTCCCAGACGAGTTTTCCTTGATGTATTTAAAAATATCTTTCTCCAGTCCTGCACACTGCACCAAACAGACGTTCCTTTGATAGTTTTTCTTTTGTTATATGCTTTCGATTTCTGCCAGTTTTCGCCAAAGAAAGGATATTTTATCAGGAGTTCCAATTTCGAATGTAAACATTCATATTCGTTGCCGTTCAATGCTCTCCATTTTCAGATAATTTTTGATCTAACCAAATGTTTGAAATTACTTCAAATTCTTGAACTTTTGAAATTTATTCATATTTAAAACTATAACTTTGGTGTCTGCTTGCGTACAGTCACCTATGCATTACATGCTTTTTACGGAATGTGAAGCTCATCAGGAATTATGAAGGTTTGATCAATTAAGAAAAATGGTTTATTATTAAAGCCATATTCACACTTTTATCGTTTGTTTCATTAGATCGTGCTGTGAGTTTTAAGCCAGATGTCTCGTAATAATGTGAGCATCAACATTCAGTCTGTCATTTCTGCTTACTGCATGCCAAGGCCATGAGTAGTTTGCAATGGAACCATTAATTCCAAAGCACGTTTGAACGAACTTCACGTCCGCTCCAAAGCCATCATCAGGATTGAATGTCGTTATTGTCAACACTTCTTCTCTATCAGTTTTTTAACTCGGAAAAAAAGAATAAACGTAGAAAAAAAGAGAGAGAAAATGCGCGTATTTTCAGTGTTTTCTCCTCTCCACAACATTCTCTATCCTTTCACACAAATAAATTACAGAGTCTGAAAAATTGTTTAGGAACATGCTTTCTAAAGTTTATCAATGGAATTGAGAGTAATGTGTGTGCCATCAGAAAATCTGGAAATCATAAGATAGAGATAAAGGGAGACAATCTAATGGATGACAAGACACAGAGTCTATTAAAGACGAAATACCTCTAAGCAACATATTTGGTAGAAAATATAGCGGTGAAAAAAAATTAATTCAAAACTTTGGTATGGGTCACAGCTGTGCACATCCATTTCCGAAATGCGAGCTCCTTCTAGTTATTATTTTGTCCCAAAACTAGAGATAGAGCAAATACTCGTATGATAATCAAATGTCAGCTGAAATAACGTGTTTATAATATGAACAGACATTTTTGTTCCATACTGTAGATACACAAATGCAGCTAAGCGTACAGTTTTTTTTAATCGAGGCCAGCAACTAATGCTTGCGTGCAGATGCAGTTGGTCACTCAGTGAATCTTTTTGACAGCGCCTCAAGAAAAGTTGAACACTTTCCACGGGAAAAGAACTGAATACTCAAAGGATAAATATATTTGAGCTTGGATGATGTCTTTATGTGTGTGCATAAGAAGAAAACGGTTCCCGATCTTCCCTGGAAAGATTGAAAACATAATTTTAGCCGTGACAGCTATCGCTAACGGCAAATCGATGCGGCTTTCCTCCTGCAAAGAAATCATTTTTCATGTTTTAAACTGCAGAAAATGTTGATAAAGGACGCCTCACACGATACATCTGATAAATCTGTTCGCTAGAAATTCACGTGCTAGCCTGTTTCATATTCTTTTGAAGTAGCTAATTGAATTTGGGCATACAGTGAAAGCAGTTTCCGGTATGCGAGACCGTGAGTTTGGCTATAGTGATGTAGATATACATACATGTTATTAGAAATCGACAAGAACATTACTTTAGCCATTTAAATACGTAAATACAACAGTAACAGTTGGAATAACGAGAATATGATGGAAACCAGCAGTTTCTCTTTTCCCACACTGTTTTCTACCTTTTGAAGACTCATTTCCAAATTTCAGCCACATTCAGTTGTTGTGTGCAAAGTTATCAACTGATAAAATATATAATGCTTGCAGTGTAGCAAAGTGTAAAAACTCGACTTAACGTACTTTGTGCTTATTTCTATATGCTGTGCAGGTACGTCTCCTCGCCCCCGCTCCTACCGCGCCCTATGAATCCAGCGAAAGAAATAAAAATTTGAAATGTCGCAGTTATATGAATGAACTACCATTTGTGTAAAAAAAACACCTTTACACAAGCCTGTCCTTTGTCTGACTGTATCTTAAGTAACATATTTATGAGTGCACAGTATAATATTCTGAATCCAGATGTGCACGAAGGCTCAAAATAAGATACATGATACTGTAATATTCGAATCGTTCATACTACACTACAATAGTTTTCTATGCAATACGCATAAAAAACATTTTTTTTGTCATTTTTTTTTTTCATTTTAACAAGTGCCAGACCCAGACTTATATCTTTCAAGAGACCAGCTAATAGACCTGTGTTACCAGATAGACCGGTCATAGAAGGAAGAAATGGAGAAGACCTTTACACCTACGTAAGAGGTAAAGTAACGGTTTACTGCTCTTGCCATGTTCATTTTACCTTCATCATCGATTACTGTTCTAATAACAGTTTTGTTGGTATAACAGTAGTAATAGTGTTATCAGTTGTCGCTTTTTGCTGTTTAGCGAGTCAGTGACAAAATAAGTTTGGTTGATTTTATTTCGGTAAGATTTATGGTCGAAATGGTATTTATAGAGTTAGTGACTTTGGACAAATATAAGACTCCATATTTGTGGAAACTGATCTGAATCAAAAGAAACCAACGGTTACGACTGACTTGTGTAAGCTCTCTTTCTTTCTCTTACACCCATCCCCCAACACACACCATCCGTCTGTTATACAGGGAAATAACAGGAAAATATACGAATAGACATCATTTTAGTGAAAATTCATATATTTTTTAGGGAAAAAAATTGCTGGTTTTGAGCACGGAAAATGTACAAGTATGCATGATAAATATAGACCATCGAGTTCTAAAGGAAGATACATGTAATATTACTGCAATTAAGGGTTAATCTTGAATAAATATATAGTTTCTAACGGACAGACTTTTATTAAAATTTCAACCTTTAAAGTATTCATATTTCTAAACAATAAGCATAAATAAAAATGCACCTATCCAGGTTATTTCGTCTGAAAACAATGTGGAAGATCACTTTGGAAGTTATATTTTCAAGGACAAAAATTTGATAAAAGCTCAGCAGAAATAGTAGGCAAAAGACAAATTGGTCAACAGGAAAGATTTCTCCTTTTCTGGAACCAACAATAATTTTCAAAGTGGAAACAGCTTTACTTCCAAAGTTTCAAATTCTATGCCTATGTTACGTCTTTTGTTATGTAACGCCGTGTCCGCAGCAGTTTACTTAGTTCACGGTGACGATACAAAGATCCAACTTTTTCTCTTCACCAATACTACCCTAAGAAAGTGCTACTTATATCAACGCAACAATAGTATTATCATTATGTCCAAAAGATACATACATAGGAGCACTCTTGATTCAGCATACACGACAAAAAATACACGTGTAAAACGATGAATATTTGTCATATATGTCGTTTGGTAATTTCCTTTATTCTTTAACTTTCCAGGAGAGGTGAGCTCAGGGTAAGCAATTCAACTTTTGTATATTGGAGCATGGAAGAAGTTAATAATATTTTAAGCACATAACCTTCAATGTTTTCAGAGTAGTTCACATAATGGCCATTAGAAAAAAAAAAAAACTTCTATAACACAAGACTGGATAAACATTATGTGAGGTCATATTTGACGGTATATTAATTTTGCGAATTACATCGTTCGTTCATTCATTCAAGAGAGAAAGAGAAATAAAATGATAAATAATTTCGCTCATAAGGCAACGTTTTAATGAAACATAGTAACTAACTTCATTGTGACGTCATATGACAACTGTTAAATACAATTCAATTTTAGACGAAAAATGTTTCTAAAATACTTTCCTTTGTTACTCTAGCTAAAAGATCGGTGATCTGCATTAAAAGATTGAGAAGAAATGAAAATTTTGGATCTGTTTTACAACAATTATCTAAATGAGAACTTATTCATATTTGTTGAAGAATCCATAATGTGCCGATCATGTATTGTAATTTTATTTCTAAGTTTATCTCCAGTTTGACTCATATAAAACTTTGGCAGCAATCGCATACTAAAGATACAAACAGTTAGAAACTTTACAATCCATATCTTCTTTGACAGTAAATGTTTTAGATTTGAATTAATATCCTTCGATAATATATTGCAGAGTCCACAGCCGGACTCATTGCATTTTTCACAGAAGATTTTGAAGTTGTGTCCTTGAATTCCGATTTGATCAAACAAAATTCGTTTAAGTTTGGAAGTTGTCTCTTACATTTAATTAATTTGGTATTTCTTAGTATTTGTGACTTTGTTTGATCATTTTCCCAAATTTGAAAATTATTCCTGATAATCCCAAATAACTCTCTGTTTTTAGGATTAAAAATCGAAATGTTTGTCATGATATCGTCATCATGTTTAACCTTTACCTGTTAAAGGGTATGTTTTGGAATATTTAGAGATTTTCTTATACCTGTTAAGATTACTGCTTTTAGGTATTTTCTTTCAATTGAAATGTTTTCAAGTTCACGTAATCTTAACTAAGAATTTTTCTTTCAGATACTATTATGCATATCCTTCGAACTAGGCAGAAAGTAATATTGGTTTTGTTATATTTTGGGTGGCATTACCTTAAATTCAAATATTCCTTAGGATCTGTAATGTTGAAATAGATATCAGTAACAAAATTGTATAACCATTTTTATTACTAATGCGTCAAGAAAAGGCATTCTGTTTAAGTTCATATCCAACTTAAATTTTGTATCTTTATTTAATGAGTTAAATATGTCATTAAAACAAATAAAGCATTAATTGAGTATGTCCAAGAAATAAAACAATCATCAAGATATCTTTTCCATTGTTTGTATATATAATCTGAAAAGTTTTTGTCTTTGTGATGTTTTATTTTTTCATATAGTATCTCTTCTAAATCTTGTATGATGGGCCAGTGGCCTTTATATACCAATGAATAAATAAAACTCGTAAAACTAATTACGTCGGGGCAACTTTGGTTCCCATGGCTGTTCTTTTACATTGGCTAAAAAATTACGGAATTACAGGAGAAATTGTAATTTTTCAGTACTATTTTCAAACCTTCCAATATGAAAGTTTGGTCAAATCTGTTATGAATAAGATTTGGACATCTTTTCATCAAGTAAGAAATTGCTTCGTATCCTAAGCTGTGTTGAACATTTGTATACAAACTTAATACATCCAATGACACTAAAAAGGTATTAATAGGAAATGTTTCTGGAAGGAAATGTCTATGTCATTTGTGAGATAGCTTTAGACCTTAGATACAAAGTGTTTCAAAAGTTTATATTTAAAAGAAAACAAGTTCATCAACTTGTTTCACAGTTAGGTCCTGCCACAGGTTGTCTCATTTGAAGATCAGTTGGATCTAAAGTTACAATATACTCTTCATTAATAACGTCAGAAATATTTTGAAATATTTTGCCTTTATGAATTTTTGGAAGGCCACAAAAAGTACCGGTCTTGTAATCAAACTTAGACAGAAAATTCGCTTCTTGTTTAGTGATTGTTTTATTTTTGTAGATTAACCTTCTATTAAAGTGAAATATTTGTGTTGTGTTAGCATGTCCAGTATCGTTTAAAAAAAGGAGAGATGTTTTATTGAAATTGATATTAACCCTTTGGAAAACATCCTTTTAACCCTTTCCCAAACGGCTATTTTGGACCAGACCAAATTGAAAGCATTTCGCTTATGACAAATTAACAGTTACTAAAAAGATGATTTTTCTATGATAGGGTAGAAAACGTTGAGGGAAAAGGAGAAAATGCTGGTTACCAGCATTTTCTTCTTTTCCCACAATGTTTTCAAAAGGCAATGTTTTCAAAAGGCTTCTATTCCTGACCATTATCCCTTTAGCAACACAATTATTAAGAAATGGTATTCCCGTAGGATACTAAAAAATTGCACGCGTAGATCCCAGAGTATCTCAATCGAGTATTTACCTATCTTCTCTCACTCCTGCTTTTCGCATGTAACTTGATTTTCATTTTTGTCTTGTATGTTCATTACCGAAACTTCCTTTCTTCTCTTTTTTTACTCCTATTTTCATCCCTCTATTCCTTTCTCTTATATTCAGTTACCTTTTTTTGTTTCCCTAGTTTGTTATATATGTTTTTCTTTTCTTGTTGCCATATAAAGATTATTTTGTTCTTTTCATTGTAGGGGACGGACCGATTCTAAGTTGGCAGAACTTGTGGTCCAACCCCATTCCACTAATGAATAAAATATGTTTAAACTAACCTACTAAAAAAGAGAAACACAAAATATCGCGTAGTTGTGTTACATTGTTTAAGAGCCCTTTAAAGTTTGAAAATTTGCCTTTACAGTGCCCTTTTCAATAAAAGCAGAGAGACAGAAGATTATCTGAAACCAGTTTCTAGCCAAGACCAACACGAGTATCTCGAACTTGATCGTAAGTGTCCCTGTAATACAATTTTGAGTGGGTGAATATGCTTCAAGTACTACAATATGACCAGCTCAGAAGTACGCGAATATAACAATTCAAGCACTACTTGATGCTCGTTAGTTAATTCATTTTCAAATACTCTGAACTGCGCGTATAAAAATTCGATACAAGGTCGTCGTAAATTCGAATCTAACTCAAAATAAAATGCTTTAAAACCCAGTTTCCAACATTGCTTTTTTGTCAAATATGAATTTCGCTTTTTAGTGTTTCTTATTTGTATAATAATCATCTATACAAATGACCACAAAAAGTTCTTAAAAGCTTTTAAAGTCAATTTTCATACAAAAGCCATACATCGGAAAAAAAATCGACTCCGGTCAGTTTTCGCAGTCCGCCATATGTCCAACTTATTTGCTATCAGTCAGTTTTCTACTTGTTCAAAGACAATATACCTCAGGTTTCCCTTTGTTATAGGATAAATGAATTAAATGGATCTATAATTATGCGATAGTTTGCTTGGTATGTTGCATATCATGGTGTATCAAGCTCTCTTTCGCCAGAGCATGGCTCATATTCAATTCTGTAGCAAAACAAAGGCTACGCATGACTACTTACCACTTCCAAAACATTAAACCTAGTTAAAACACGAAGGAAAAAAAGGACACAAATTGTGCTAGTCCAATTACAAAGTTAAAAAAAAATATGTAGTCATCTCTCTTTTAATTGAAGGCTTTTACGGATAGGTTTTGGTTACATTTAACAGATGGATTTTCAGTTTGTTAATGAAATGTTTTACTTTCTTTTCAGAAACAACCCGGTCGGGTACAGTATAAATAATCCATATATATGTATTGTGTGGGTGTGTGTGTGTTGGTGTGTGTGCGTACTTAAACTCATTTTATTATTGGCCATGGCGTGATTTGAATATACATACATGTTTTCTGAACATTACTATTATTATAATATTAGTATACCACGATCAAAAGCTGCATCAGTATGGGCAAAAAGGCAATGGTAGGACGAATCCATCTCAGATGGCGCTATCAAATCTTAAATACGAGAATTGACTACAAAGAACCACCTCCTTTCTCTGAAAATGAAACAGATTTTCCATCATCCAAACCATTAGGATGTAATACCAAATAGACAAGGTTATTTGATTAATCATCGAATTAAATTGGAGACGGCTCCCAAAATGATGCACTTGAATTTCTGCGTAGTGATGAAGCCTTAAATATAATTTGCTCATCCAACACATATCTTTGTATGTCAAACCACTGTTTGGATTGTCTGCTCTGTCTCGTTTTCAGCTACTATCTGAAATTACAAACTGAAGCTAAACGCATTGTAGTGGGCCTTACCAGATCGACATTTCTACAGAGAATGTGGTTTTGAAACATAGAGCTCTCTACAAAGTATTTTTCTCTTGAAATGCTGTTTTTCTGATTTGTCTCTAAGATTCACTTTCGTTTTTTTTTAGACCTGTGACGGAAGATGAAACAAAACAATGGCGAGAGTAAATACAATGATGACATAGGAAAACGACGATTTCAAAGTTTCAGCCATAAGAAATCCGATCAGCGCGACGACAAGTCTATGCACTGATTAAAAAAACATCATCAAGTTTTTTTTCTTAGAAAATAAATTTCAGGAAAAAAGAGATTGAGACGAAATTTGGGACTTTCAGTATGACTACTTGTTGTTTTTGTAGAGGGTTGCAGGTACGAGTGAATTTCGTATAAACTTTGCTAATCTTAAATGTATGGAAAAGAAGCATGTTACATGTATCTGAAAAAATGTTTTATTTGACAAATAAGTCTGTTAAAACATCTTTATTGTGCTTAACCATTTAACCAGAAAATCATGTGCATATGTACATATTAATATACGCCTATACACTCATTTATACATGTATAATACATATTTTATATTAACTTTAGTCATAGTCTTTGTTAGCTATTGTGATCATTCACCGTCCGTCGGCGTCAGTCATCCGTTCACATTTCTTTGTTAAGACTCTAGCATCTACAAATATCAACAAATCATCACCAAACTTGGTCAAAGTATATATGACTATAAGATCTCGGAGGATTTTGATTATGGGTCTATTCGGACCAGAACATCTGCAGTAATTTTCCCTTGAATTAGAAAAATTGCTACATTTGACTTTGTGTACACTCTAGCATCTACATTTATAAACCAATCAGCACCAAACTTTATCAAAATCTTTATGTCTGTAAGATCTCGGTTGAGTTTGATTTTTGGTGGAATCAGACAAGAACAACTGGAGTTATTTGCCCTTGAATTAGAAAGATCTTTAGAACAGTTCTTAGTACGGAGCATTAATTTTTCACCTTCAGTCCAATTGACTTTAAACTTGGCATTTGTGTTTGTTGCAATAATACACAGTGCAGTGTGAAAGAACCATAACTCTACCTTGTACTGTCTGAGATATTCCCTTTTACCGTCATTTTTACAGCATTTTCTGCTCGTGTGGAATATAACGTTGTCATTTACAGCCTGAACATCTTCAAATTTGATATGCATAATTGTTGAAAAATAACGGAATGCAATGCACAAGAACCAAAACATATTTTAAGTTATTCCCCTTTGACCGTCATTTTTATAGCATTTCTTGATTGTCCAGATCAAAAAATTTTGATCATAAAAAAGAATGACTTGAATTTTGAAGTGCTTATTTGTTGCAATATTTGGAACTGCAGGGCAAAAGAATTGTAACTCTACCTCGTGCTGTCTTGGAGTTATTTCCCTTTAAATGTCATTTTTACAGCATTTAGTGCCTGTCCGGAATATGACAATGTCATCTCAAGTCAGAACGACTTCAAACTTGGTATGCATGTTTGTTGCAATATAACGGAGTACAGTGGGCAAGAACAATAACTGTACCTAGCGCGGATTTCGAGCAATTCCACATTGATCTTCATTTTAAACAGTATTCGTGCTCGTCCGGAACGCAACTTTGAAGTCTCAAGTAAAGTTGTGACTATTTGCTGCTCTTGTTTCATTATCATATGGCATTGACCTTGATATTTGGTATTTATCTTTATTTTTGGTATTTTTGGTATTTATCTTTATATTATACTTTTACTGCTTGATACTCAGGTTGGTAATATAGGACCATCAAGGTCCTCTTGTTATTAGTATTTCCATGAAAAATAAACAATATGCTCACAATACCGCTAATCCAACAAAATCAGTATAATAGTAATAATACACACCTATTATTCACTAAACTGAAGATGCCGATCAAGCTGAGAACAAGTAGAAACGTCACCACCTGTGACTGTGATGCATTGATACAATTAGTTGGGTAGTTCCGAATAACTAATGATATAAAGGATGCAAGACTTTCATTTACAAATCTACAAAGGATGTGGGTAAACTGATGAAGAAAAAAGACCCCTCGAGAACACTCATGAAATTTATATGAAAGAATGCCACACATATCCATCCGAAATATTTAAGAAATTAACAGAGGCAAAAGGGGCGTTTCAGAGCTCTGAAGTATGGAGGGCTGGATGAGTCATAATTGCATAAATGATTTTGCTCTATCAATTGGATCAGATTTCTTTGTGAATTCTACGAGAAAATGTTTTAAAATCCCAGAAACAATTACAATGAAACATTTTGAAGTGAAAAAATATTACCATATTGCGACAAATATTGTTAAAATATCCTCTGTTTGAGCTGCAAAAAGACCAAAGTCTTTCGAACATTCATTTACGATTTTGAGACAAAGAATTCCAACAAAAGGAACAAATAAATATTTTCTTTTGAAAATTAGGTCTGCTACATCTTTTTTGAGTCCTCTGTTTGAGCTGCAAAAAGACCTAAGTCTTTCGAACATTCATTTACGATTTTGAGACAAAGAATTCCAACAAAAGGAACAAATTAATATTTTCTTTTGAAAACTAGGTCTGCTACATCTTTTTTGATATGATATAGAATGTTAAAAAGATGTATGGTGTATTGTTTAGCGAATAATTCAATTTTTGATTGACTGTAATTCATGATTATGAATATTTTTAAAAGGACTATCTTTATTCATTTTCATCGTCATTTTCAAGTTCAGAATCAGTCGGACGGTCTGTCTGCACTGCGTCATCAACATGATTGAAAAACTCCTTTGATGTTATGGGCTTTTGAAATTGATGTCGGTAATATGTTAGGTACCATATCACAGATGCAATATGAGTACAACTCTTGTCCCGGCTTTACATGTACAATACCAATGAAATATTTGCGTAATTCCAACAATATACTCTATCCACAAACTGTGAAGCTTTGACGATGTGTGCCTGGAGTGGATTTGGACCTTAATCAAACTTTGGTGTTCCCTGTGAACTAGAATCTTACAATCACCTTCATCATCTGGGTGTTCTGTCATGTACGATTGAGCTAGTTTAATTGGGTATAACCCAAAAGTTAAATCTCGCAATTTAGTAATATTAAGCTTTGGGAAATCTTCTAGTTCAGTTTCATCAATATCTTTCCTAATGACTCCTTTTGTCCCGTTTTTCTGACTGTACTCTTTGCTGCAAAGGATTTTTTGCTCAGATTACAAAACATGCTTTTGGAAACAATGTTGAAAACATAAAGAATTGGTTTCAAGATGACGATGTCATGGTAAGTGACAGGGGCTATCGTGATTGTCTGGAGTTTTTAGCAGAACTTGGAATAAAAGCCGAAATGCCCCACTTTCTGCCAAAAAGCCAGAAGCAACACACTACTCGAGAAGAAAATGAATCGAGGTATGTCTCGAAAATAAGGTGGGTGATTGAAAGTGCAAATGGGAAAATAAAACAGTGGAAAGCTCTCAGTAACAGGTTGCAAAATGTACTCATTCCCAGTGTAAGAGATTTTGTTCGTATTGTCTGCGCCCTGTGCAATGCTTTCCGCCCACCATTGGCTTCTAGCTCAAACACTGATCAAGTAGTTGCTGAAAGAATGTTGACTCTTTGCAGCAAAGAAAATTCTTTGCAGCAAAGAGTACAGTCTGAAAACTGGACAAAAGGAGTCATTTCGAAAGATATTGATGAAAGTGAACTAGAAGATTTCCAAAAGCTTAATATTACTGAATTGCGAGATTTAACTTTTGGGGTATACCCAATAAAACTAGTTCAATCATACATGACAGAACACTCAGATGATGAGGGTGATAGTAAGATTCTAGTTCACAGGGAACACCAAAGTTTGATTAAGGTCCAAATCCACTCCAGGCACACATCGTCAAAGCTTCACAGTTTGTGGATAGAGTATATTGTTGGAATAACGCAAATATTTCATTGGTATTGTACATTTAAAGCCGGGACAAGAGTTGTCGGATGTTGTGCTCATATTGCATCTGTGATATGGTACCTATCATATTACCAACATCAATTTCAAAAGCCCGTAACATCAAAGGAGGTTTTCAATCATGTTGATGACGCAGTGCAGACAGATCGTTCGACTGATTTTAAACTTGAAAATGACGATGAAAATGAATAAAGATAGTCCTTTTAAAAATATTCATAATCATGAATCACAGTCAATCAAAAATTGAATTATTCGCTAAACAATACACCATACATCCTTTTAACATTCTATATCATATAATAAAAAGATGCAGCAGACCTTATTTTCAAAAGAAAATATTAATTTGTTCATTTTGTTGGAATTCTTTGTCTGGCATTCTTTCATATAAATTTCATGAGTGTTCTCGAGGGGTCTTTTTTCTTCAGAAGTTTACCCACATCCTTTACAAATCCAAATATCTCTTTAACAGAGGGCTTGTTAATAAGAATTGTTTAAAACATACAGATCGTTTCCATTTTTTTCATACTTTACCGATATATTCCCACTCCGTACATCAATTACGGTAGTTATGAATCAAGTGAGGGTCTTCCGAATCACCGAACACCTTGCATTTAGGGGTTGTCACAAAAAGGAATTTGGCTGTCAAAATAACCATGTGATGCATAAACCAAGATTGTTTCAAGTTTGAAGAAATTTAGACTGAATTAAAATAATATGAGTGACAAACTGTATCCATACCTTTGGATTATTACAGAAAAATAACATAAGTAAAAAAAAATACCAATACTTTGGGATTATCACAGCAAAAAAGATGATTTACAAAAAAAACTCTTCTTCATAAAGACTACCTTGTACATGTTTTTAAGACAACTTTTCAAAATGATTGTTGGAAAGGGAGAAAATATTTAATTCCTCCATTCCTCTCAACATATACTTCGTCAGAAATGTTTGCATACAATTCCCATTCCTTTGGATAAACACAACAGAAATAAATGATTTATCAAAGCAAATTATTTTTTTTTAAACAACGACTTTGTAAACATTCTTATCAGACTTTTAACTCTTTACCATACAACAAAGTTTTGGACTTGACCAAATTGAAAGCATTTGCAGACAGCTACATAGATGTAGATCAAATCTTGATTTTTGTCTTTGATATGGTCGAAAAATTTGTGGTTAAATGACGAAACGCTTCTTACCAGCATTTCCCCCTTTTCCACAATGTTTTCTAAAGCCTTTTTCTTTTTCAGGATCATTAAAACACTAGTTTGTGTGGTAAAGAATTAAGAACACCATAATAAAGGAGAAGGAAACAAAAATTGCATACAATGACCAATATGTCATTTTCTTGCAATCTTTTCTTCTTTGAAAGAAAATTCTGCTGCACTAGTTCTTGTACAATAAAACAACAACAACAAAAAAGCATCAAATTTGAAGATGGTGTTGCACATGATTGCAGCAGACAACTTTTGAAAATATTGCAGGAAAGGACCAGTTTATTTGTAACTAGTAAACATTCCTGTACCACAATGTTTCATTCTAGTCCAGAATTTATAAAACATTTTACAATTCAAATGTATCATATGCATATTCTTTTTATTCGAGGGATTCAAAATGACATATTATGGAATTTGTGTATATTATTTTCTGTCATTTTTTTTAAAACTGCAGCAAACATTACATAGTTTCATGTGTAGTAACGGTCATTGTGGATCCTGCCATCATTTGCTCTCTGCAAGCTACCTACACAAGGAGACAAAATATAATGACATGGCAGGATAACTCCACTACCAACTTCAAGCTGTTCATGACATAGATATGAACTTGGTATTGGATCCTAAAAGACCACAGCTGAATTGTTTATCTACAACACATCTGAAACAAGGTGCAATTTCTCGAGGAATATGACCGATGGGTAGCCCTGTTACATCAGAAAGTTTAAGGTGAAGTTTATTATCTGTAACTAGAATATGCATATTATCATTATTTTTTTTTAGTTCTGGGATCCACACCAGACAGGCAGAAACATCGAAGTGTTTGTGTATTCAAGTATCAACTCAGGGTGTGATTGGGGGATCTGTAATTTGCGGTCTAAATTTGTAATGGTGGTAGCCCTTAAGGACAGTTCCTTAACATAATAGTAGTTGGGTCCTTTGAGGAAGCTGAATTCGATGACTCATCTTAAATAACGACTTATTTTGATGTAGATGGCATACAATCAGTTCTAGTCACATTTTGCAAAAACTAAACCAGCCTAAGCACTCATTCCAGATCAAATATTCTAACAAATTTGGAGTTTAAAAATCATCATATCAATTTGACAGCAAATTCACATTTTACAAGTAATGAAACCAACATATAAGTTGCAAAATGCACCAAATTATATCAAATATCGTACATGATGGACAGCTGAATGGAAAGTCCTCATCTACACAAGATCCTGATCTGTCTGAAGCAGTCTTTGTGAATTTGACCTTCACAAACATCATACTGAATCCAAATGGTGCCAAGACCTAGAGACTCATTTTAATGCTATGACATACCAAAGCCAATGCAATTATCTCTTTTCTTTTTACGGACTCTCTGTTGTGTTTGAGATTTTGACGATTGTTGAAATAGTCTTTTTGGCAAGCGACTACCTTTGCTCAGTTCTCTAGTGTATTTACTTCTGGCTGTTTTTTTTCTTTTTCAGCAAACTTTTTTTTCAAGTTCTTTAAGTGCCATAGTTCTAGGAGAAAAAGGCGATGTGAGATTATCTGGCAAGGTGCCTGAATGACATGTCCGTTTTACTTTCTGTGCATTAGCTACAATTCAAAAACTAAGTGCTCTCTTACAACAGGAGATATTGATACATAACTGTAAATCTCTCCTTGCTGCGGCCACCTGTATCATGAGGGACTTGGACAGTCTGTCTCTTTAGGGGCTCAACGACTCTCTTTGCTTTACGCCCCAAGGAAAAACCTATTTCATCAGCATTCAAATTCCCAATTGGCTTGTCTCGAAGGTCTAATGCTATAATTAATTCTTTGAATTTGGTAAACAACTTGTCAGAGCTTTCTTTCGTAACCTTAGCTCTACAAGATTCATGTGCACTCTCCTGTTTAACTTGAGTAATAAATTTCACTGATTCTTGCCAAAAAGGCCCTATACCTGTCATAACCAGGGCGACCATCAATAAAGGGCGTTTCCCTCTTTTCACTTTGAACCATTTTCTATTTGAAATCCAAAAACTCTCCTAACTTTAATCCCATTCCTCTCTCTGTCATTTCCTTCAGCCAAAAGCCATTGGCTCTTCTTCTTTTGATGAAAATAGGGTGTGTGGCCCGTTGTGACTATCAGTTTCAACTTCTCCTGAAAGTCTACGATACAAAGAACTGTATATCAATCCTTATTACTCAGCAACTTTCTTTCACTAGATTAAAATGCTCTCTTTACAAGCTGTCTTTTCCCAGGGGAAGGCTTTGTGCTGTAATTTTTCTTTAGTCGTTTTGCTGCTGACTAGGCTGCCTTTCGGTTCGGCATGAGACTTTGATCTTCCTTTTCGGACCCATTCTGAAATAATATGATAAACATTATGAATATAGAATAACCATTACCAATACTTGCAAATGTACCTCAATTTAAGGACAAATAATGGTTAAAATAGCATTTTTTTTTCATAATTTGGGTTCAAAGTTAACAATATTTGAACAATAAAACATTACATGAGATGGAACTTTGAAGATTCATAGAAAATCTATCGTCTGCAACAACATTTCACAGCTTTTTAAATTATCCCCACAATCCGCACAGCTGATTCGCAATTGTCCCTCACTCGTGCACTTAGATCAACTCAAGTATTTCTGATAGATATGCAAAGCAAAGTAGTGATAACAACGAGATAAATGAAAAAAAAATACTTCTTTTTTTACACAATGATTGTCGATTCTTTTTCTCCAAGGAACATTTGCATAACCGGTGTAAGGATAAAATTTCTGCCATGTATATATTTTTTCTCAACACACACAAATCGGCGACGTGCTCAGATTCGACCCTAATTTGTACCTGGACGAGGAAAGATGATGAAGAATGGAATAAAAAAATGAGTAAGTCAATTTTCGCTGAAAATTATCTCAGCATACATTTAAGTATTTGATTCGGAACTAACTATGATTCGGAACTATCCAATTGACTGTATGACAATTACTGTGAGGTTACATTACTGCTATTTTTTAGAAAATCTACGCTATAGTGACCATACAATGAAAGATATTTGTTATTTCTATTTTAGTGAAAAATAAACAATTTGCTATTATACGAGTAATAATAAAGCTGAAGCAAATTGCAGATATGCAGTTTTGTTGTTATTGTATGCATATACTTTGTCTCAATCATGACTTAAGTATTCGCTTGGTGTCCGAGTATCCTATTCACCTTTCCCGCAAAATATTCTTCAAGCAAAAAGTTTCCATTTCGGATTTCGTTGTGTCTCAGGAATCGATCCTATTGACATACATGAATTGTGATTGTTCGATAAGCGAAACGGAGCCGTTGTAATGCAGAGAAATGACCTTCCCCTACAAAATGACCCGGGTCATTATTCTACGTAGAGAAATCACCCATGGGTTATTTTCTAGGGAAGGGTCAATCTCTGCATTACACTGTCAACGACATTTCATTTAGTGCCAAGTAGCACGGCTGACATTTCCATGCTGGAGCTATTACAGTTGCATATGCGTTTTGGGGTTTTTATTTCCTCCGAAACTTGGGAAAGTAGACTGAACGGCGGGTTCACATATTTGTTTTCTGAAGTACAGGGCCCGTATTCACTAACCATTCTTGAGAATAGTCTTAGTCTTATTCTCCAAGGTTTTCCAGATTTGTAAGTAACAGAACTTCTGATTGGCTAAACCATTTGGTTTAGCAAATCAGAAGTTGTGTTACTTACATATGTAGAAAAAATCTGGAGAATAAGACTAAGAATGTTCTTAAGAATGGTTGGTGAATACAAGCCCAGATGGTTTGAGCTAAGGCATCCACACCTTCTGATAAAGATTCCTAGTAACGACTGTTGAACCGTTCTAATTGGGATTTTAGACAGTTTGCAGTACGGTCGACTGTATACGGACCCCATAGTTTGTACACGAAGCGAAATAGGCGCGGATTGAGACACCAATTTTGTCTGGTGTCCTTGACCAGTAGTCCGCTTCAGTATTTAATTCTCCTGCTATATGTGCGCAGTCGATTGAGATTCCGTTCTCCATAGCTTCCGCCAACACAGCTGTTTCTAGCCTTGCAAGGATCGGACTTTGACCGATATATTGTCCATCAGAAATTGTGCTTTTTTCCCATAGAGAAATGTCGAAAATGATTTCAGTGTCGTAAGAATAAGGAGAAGTTCCCTCTCGTTTAATGACTGGTATGATATACGGAGATTCCAGTCTCCAGAGGACACTCTCATAATGCACCCCCAAACGAGCGCAGAAGTGTCCGTTATCACCTGTGTATGGAAGGATTGCTTTCATATTTTACGAGAATTCTAAAGGTGAGAGGATTCTTACCACCTTAACTCTTCCTTATTATAAGATTGTCGTCCCAGGACGAAGGCGTGCCCAACAATCTGTAGGCTTGGCGAAGAAAAAGTTTTCCCGGAGAAACTACCTAAAAGACCGAGATACACTTGCCGCATATACAAGCTTATTGTCGTGCTTTTATGCAATTTGTATTAAAAACCCCTCTTAAGTACTGTAACTCTTGTACCCTGAGCTTTGACCACTACTTTATTTCCTGCACTTATTACCATATATTCTAGGCAAACAATATTCTGTGGGGGTATTACTTGGGATTTCTCTAGATTTACGCTCAATCCTAAATCCTGTACGGTATTAATTAGCAAATCTGTGTGATAATTCATAAAGGACTTTTCAGCAGACAACAAAAAGTCGTCAACAATGACCGATCCGCAGACACCAAGAGAACGCAAAAAAGTCAGAACTGGTCGTATGCATTTATTAAAGTAATTAACGGAACAACTCAGTTCGAAAGGTAAGACTGCCCAACGGTAGTTACAGCAGTCTCCTTTCCACTTGAAGCCCCCAAAAAACTTTTTATTATACAGTTTCATGTGTCTATTTCTAGAAATGTTATGGGTAAAGAAATGTCGTAATTTAAGCTGGGGGGGATTATTTCCCCGTTACAGTAAATATTTTGCTCCTGCCAAAAATCCGGTTAATTGACTTGAGATCTCTAGCTTTAAAAGTGGCATTTGTTGACAAAATAATGAGAGGAAATATATAATTTATTTCATCAGATTGTGGTAAATATGGCGAAATATTTCTCTCAAAAGGGAATGGTCCGCGAAAATAACTCGTGCCTTACGGCAGTAATTATCAAAGGTTTGAACGAACCCCAGCAATGTCTTGTGGTCCACTTCTTCACTGAAACACAGGAAATTTTTCAATTTGTCCAAGTGTCACAAAGTCCAAACTTGTATGTCTTTTATTGACCTGCGACAATTCAAGTTTATTTTTATGATTGAAATCAATTATAATTTCAACAAATCCGTCGTCACGGCACCACGAAAGTCCACCCGCCCTCTGTGTGGCATAACGGGGGAAATAATTGAAATCAAATCTTCTTTTCTACATTTTTAATCTTCAACATTAACTTTCACTTGTTATATCAAAAAGCGAACGACAAGAATAATAAGGAAAGAAAGCCGCATTTCTACCGTGCCCTTCACCTTATATACTAGCTGGAAAATAAGCATCAAGTTTTGATCATCTGACCCGCACAAGTACTGGCAATGTTCCAGACACGCCACAGACCTAGATAGCTCAGTGACCTATTTTTTGTAAGGTGGTATGCGAGTCATATCAAAAGAAACCCGCTTGCAGAGTTCACTTGTTTCATAGATTTAGGGCAATTTTGAGAGTAACAAAGAGTCACAGACTGGTAGATTTGCAGGCGAAGAAAACGCGCTCAACACGTTCACGCTGTAATCTGCATCTACACAGCCACCACTTTCACTCGTATTCTTGTTTACATTGTTCACAAATTTATTTGAGCGGCACATTTTCTGAAAATGATTCAGTTTTTTGCATTTTCTGCAACGCTTACCCTTTGCAGGACAAACTGAGTTACTGTCATGGAACAGAGCTGTTTTCGACTATATTCATGGTTCTGGACGATCTGATATGCTCTGTCCATACTTAACTTATCGCCCTCGTTGATCAGCTTTTTCCGCACTTTCGGATCAGTGCATCCGCATACAATGCGATCACGAATCATATTATCGGTAATGTCCGTCTGTTCATTTACTCGAAAGTTACACTTACGTGCACGTATTCTTTGCCTTGTAACGAAAACATCAGTAGAATCTTGACCCTTTTTCTCGTTGTAAAAACGGAAACGTGCAAAAATCGGGTTGAGCTTAGGCTGAACGTGGTTTTTAAAGCGATTGTAATATGTTTGTAACTTTTTGGCGTCGTGTCTGAGAGTCCTGTCCAAGGACTGTAAATCTGACAGCCTTCTTCACCGACCCACAAAAGCAAATACGACTCTTTCTCTTACTCCTGTTTATTACCGAGTGAACTAGACATAATCAATTTAACATGAGTTTGATATTTCTCCCGTTGTTTAGGTAAGTTCGAACTAGTCCAGTTTATTACAGGATGAGGAATAATCGTTTAAATCCATGATTTAATGATATAAACGAGAAATATGCCCAGTTGAAAAAGGTTGTTATTCTGACACCATGTTGTACATTTTTCTGGTAGGTTGTATATATCGAAGTTAATTAAATATAGTATTATAATGGAATATATTCAGAAGAATTAAAAACATGTATGTACATCAACAATATAACAATAATTACTACCTAAGCAATAAGAGAGGTGGATTATATATCCGCAGACGACCTTACTATAGTCTGTTTCATACATTCAACAATCATATAACACTAGTTACAGGGAAAATTTTCTTACCGACAATAGATAAATTGGAAGACAGTAAGAACGTGTTGTAAATATCAATAATAACATGCTATTAAACAGAATAAAAGAAATGACAGATAGTACCTGTGAAAGAACATGTAGAAGGTGGGAGAGAAAAAATCTTGGTGTTATTCGGTAAGAAGGCAGGTAGGTTTTTCGGTGCTGCAAAGCAAACTATTGCGATTCATTCAGGAATGATCAGCAGTTTAGAGAAATCTGGAGCTTAAACAGACCTGAAATCTCCTCAAACTTTTTGATAAAAGTCATTTTCTGTATTACTACTTTTTAGCATGTATTACAACAATCCCTTTCTTCCCCTTAAAAAAAAAGAAACAGGCGGGGAGTGATGCATCATAGCAGACAGGTCGAACACTATAACATTCGCAGACAACGCATTAAATCTAGCTTTTAGCGTTTTTCCCACCACATGGCAGCCGAAATTGAATCTTCACTTCTTTCCCAAATGGAGGATCTTATCTGTGCCGAGTTAAGGGAGTTTGAGCAGCGTATTAGCGTAAACAAGCGTGAATGATCTCAGTCTCAATTGTCTGCTATTCAGCAGAGTATTGGACATTTAGACTTACATGTTTAGAAGAAAAAGGTGTACACTTTTAGAAGAAATGGTCAGGAGGAACAATCAAGGCGAATAGTCGGGTTTGGGACAGCTTGACTAAGACTGACGGTTTCCTGGGCTCGTACTCACCAACCAATCTTAAGATTCTTAGTCTTATTCTCCAAGGTTTTCTAAATTTGTAAGTAACATAACTTCTGATTGGCTAAACCGAATGGTTTAGCCAATCAGAAGTTGTGCTACTTACAAATGTAGACAATTCTAGAGAATAAGAAAAAAAAAACGTTCTTAAAAATGGTAGGTGAATACGGACCCTGCAGGAGGCGTGCACTGGCAATTTTGAAGCTTTATCTGGAGCCAAGGGAAAAATAGCAGAATGTATTCGTTTTATTAACCAAAGTCAGATGTGCATTGAGATTGCAGACTCGTCCGTGCATTGTTGGAAGGTGCTACAGGAATATCGACTCCGACGATGAGAAGAGCATTCAGCGGGCATACAAACAGGCTAAGAAAAAAAAGCGTACAAGGGGAAGCGATATTCGAGCAGACGATTCCGGCCTTATACGCCTGAGGTCAACAAACATGTCTACAGGGTTGACAAAAAACGGGAATGGCTAGACATGGGTCTTGTTTTCAACGTGGAAAGTTAGGCCATTAGAGAGCTGACTCTAACGCAGTCAGTGAACCACCCCGTTGACGAGCTTTAAGAATGTGCAGATAAGTAGTTAATCTGTCAAATGGTCTATTTCAGAGAAAGAATGTGATAGTAGGGTCTTAATGATAGCATGTTGACAATGATTCGAGTATTGAAATGTCCAAATTGTGATCACAATACCTATGATAAAGTCAGCCATTTACTATTTGAATGTACTGATAAAGCAGTCTTGACAACAAAAAAAGATTATATCTCTTGTATCAAGGATCATATTTCAATGGATCTTTATAATTATATGATGCATATTAGCCCAGTACTTTTCATAAAGTATTTATTATGCTTCATGGATGAAAACATTAAGTCTCTTTTATCCACAGATAACTACGCAAAGTTCATGTTCGCAAATGCATGTCTTCTGTACAAACTACACGTAGTTAGAACCACATAAAGATGTTTATTTAAAGTGAGATTTTGGCTACTAGAGCGGTTCCATTTCGATTTCGCCGGAACAGCTCTCCGTAGATATAATCCAACATATTTGAACATCAAGTGTTATATTTTGTACAAAGATTTTTTTCTTTCTGTAATTATAAATGTTTTGGTAAATGTATGACAACCCTATCCTATATTCTTCCTCTTCCATGTGATTTCTACCCCCCCCCCTTTTTTTTTTCAACTGTTCTACCCATCCGTTTCTTTTCCTCCTATCTCTCCTTTGTCATTTTTACTCATCTGCTTCATCTTCTCATTCTTCTCTTTCTTCTTATTTTTCTCTTTCCTCTGTCCCGGTGCTCTGTCTGTCTGTCTGTCTGTCTGTATCTTTGTTTCTGTCTGTCTCTCGCTGTCTGTCTAGCCCCCCCTCTTTTTTTTTCTTTTTTTCTCAAACCCTTCTCTAACTTCATTCAGAGATTGTTAATTCTCTTTTCTTTTTCTCTAAATTTTGTTTGTAGTTTGTATTGTACATGAACTCTTCAGAAAATGGAGGAATAAAAAGAAATAATAGGTATTCGACGGCCATCTTGTTACCATAAATAGTAGCTCATTTGCACCAAAGGATGTTTCTATCTTTAGAAACTCAGCCATCTTGTATGACCTTCTTTGTATGTTGGTATCGATGTTTTTATTCGGCAGCAATTTTGAACAATCTACCTTTTCAAAACAACAGCATTGACCTACTTTTTTGGGCGGCAATTGTAATGGTCGTTTGTGTGACCATTTTGATTGTTTTATTTTTTTGAAAATGTATACGGAACTGAGTTTTATACCTCGATCTAGGAAGAAGTCGCAGACATTGTGGGTCAGGTCCTCGGTCCTAGATAGAAAAAGTATGGAAAAAGCAACTATTTTTTTCATGGATGAAGCATAAGCATAGAATGGAAGAAGCAGGTTTTGCAATTCAAGAGAAATTCTGTAAATACAGAAATAAAATGGTACTTTATTGTTAATATTTCCCTTCATCGTTTTGGTTTTTTTTTTTTTTGGACAGATAGCTTTTAAATGAGTCGTTTAAGAAGGCACCCTTATGGTATACAAAGACAGATAGCTTTTAAATGAGTCGTTTAAGAAGGCACCCTTATGGTATACAAAGACAGATAGCTTTTAAATGAGTCGTTTAAGAAGGCACCCTTATGGTATACAAAGCTGACCGGTACACCCTATTTATGGCGGACATTGAAGGTTACGTCCTTTTATCTACACGCAGACATCGACTCATCTTCGACGCTTTATCAAGTCAAAGAGCTGATTCCTAGCCATACTTCGACCCTTCACCAAGCATAATTATATGGTTTTGTCGGTTTTATGACACATCCATGCTCTACCTAACTTTTCAATTTCAATCGAGGTTTCCCCTTCGACATCTTACACTAAAATGAGCAAGATTATTACCATCAGTTTGCAGGGGTCTACTTTTATAAAAAAATATTCAGACATGTACAAGAGGGTGATCAATAGTCTTTTGTTTAAATCCTTAGTTAAAAGCGACAGACTGTCTTGTTTTTGTTTCTATAGGATACAGGAAAAAACTATAGCTGTTACCCTGGCTGTTATAGAAACATATGTGTTAAAATTGAAGGCTGACCCTACCTTCCTATGCGATACAATCGTTATTTTTTTGTCATTTCATTGAACTTGACATAGCCCTACCAAATTTTACATACAAAAAAAAACATTATTTCATTGTGTCATATTTACGATTTTGTTCTAGTTATTCCCCTTGACCGGCTTGAAAACAGAATTTCCAGAAATCGTTTTTCTATGGCATGGCAAAAAGCGCCTCACTCTAAATTCCACAACAGACGATTCTACCTTTTACTATATAATGTAAAAATTGAATGAAAAAAATAGCTCCCTTTGAATTCAGAGTTAATCCCCTTACTCGTTATACAAATTAACTTTAAACAATTAGAACATGAATATTTGGCAAGATGGCGAATGGAAATGACTTCATTTTCCGGTATTTTTTTATTGTACAAGCGTAACGGAAAACATTAACAGGTAAAGTATGTGTTATGCCACAGGATTTACAAAAGATACTCTAAACGTGTCTGAACTCCTTTACTTTAATCTAAAGCAATCAACTAAACCCATCAAAATACTTTTTAAACTATTTCTGTATTTTGTACACAGACGGACACACAGACGGACACACAGGCTGATTCCAGTATACACCCTTAAACATTCGTTTTGCGGGGGTGTAATGACAACAGCATGATCTTACCAGGATACCTTGATCTAGCTTTGTTGCCTCTCATTTAAATGTAAAGGAATATCCAATACTCTTTCAAAACGGTTTCTTACTGAAAATACATTTGTCTGATACTTTATTCAAGGCTAACATTTTTTGAACGGAGATTTTCGGGTTCTGAACGTACATTTTCGAAAAATATACAAAAAATCTACAGTGAATATCAGCACTTTATTCCACTTAACTTAAGTCATATTTTTGCAATTTATATGAAAATACATCTACACAATTTTCCCTCATGACTACAGCTAGTATATGCGTATAACCATTTCATGGTTTGCAGTATATGGAAATTCTTAATAGAAAATGGTGGCAGTCTTTGTGACAAATACCTGTGCAAAAACATAAGGAACAGCGTTGTTATAAAAAAAAGTCACTCCTTCGTGCATGGCTTTGTCTCGATTGTCAATACCTGAGCACTGCCACAGGGAAATATCTTTTTGGTTCAGTGGTTAAGGTATAGAATGTTACACGGTATCGTTCGTGAGTTCTGTGGTTCGAAACATGCCCAGTCCCTTATTTCTGCCATGCATTTATTCATTTGTTTCTTTGTAACGGACTTTGTTCGTAAGAAGGTTGATTAAATTAAAATGTAAATGTAAGAGACCTCACAATATTGTTTAAAAATGAGGTGTTTTTCTTTCGGTGTATGTGTGTACGTGTATAAATTGTATCAATCATTTCTCTACCGTTGCAAATTTCAATTAATTTTGATTCATAAAATATTTATGAATAAACATTGGTCGTCATCCCCCCATTCTCTGCTCTGTCTGGGTTTTCGAGACCAAATGTTGATAAAGAATCAATGAGGCCGTTCTTATCGTAGATCAAATTTAAACATGAATTTAGTTTAAAACTTAGAAAAATCTATTTTTTGAATAAATATTTGACTTTGGTACACACTTTTTTCCCCAATTTCATATTGTAATATTCTATATTATGATTCTATGTTTCAATTTTAATAAAGAAAGGGAATCGAACCCTGTAAATATAAGTAATAGAGTTCGATTGTCCGATAAAGTGTCATTTAAACAGTTTTATCGTCGTTGATCAAATTTTAATATATATATCTTGTTTAAAACTTTTAGAAATACCATTTCTGATGAGAAAAATGACTCTAGCAAATACCTTTTATCCCGCTTTCATATATCACATCCCATACTTGTAATTTTAATTTTCAATTTTGAATAAATGTAACCAGATGCTCTCTTCTCAGGAGCCCTCGTATTTTTTTTTTCTTTTTTATTATGCATGTACATTTATCCAGCCATTAGGTATGCAAGCATGTGATTATTTTGAGAAAATTGCAGCTATAAAGAAATGGCATCCAACCTTAAGGGTCTAGGATTTTTTTGGTTTTGCTTCTTATTATAGGCTTTGTCCAGAACTTTCTTCCGTAGCACAACCCTTCAATACACTCTTAGAAGGCCACTCAACTCATAAGGGTAAAACGAATGCTAAAAAGACAACTAAGAAACCAGCTCAATGGGTCTTGGAAGAAAAGCAGCAGAACGCATTCTCTGTACTCAAGGAAAAGCTTCTCGGACCACCTATCATGGCTTATGCTGATTACTCACACTCCTTCATTCTGCGCACTGACTTCAGTGGACGTGATCTTGGAGCAGTTCTTTATCAGTAACAAAACTGAGTAGAGACAGTTATTGCGTTTGCTAGTAGGTGTCTTCGACCTAGTGAACGGAAATATCCCGCACATAAGCCAGATTTTTTGGGCTGTCACTGACAAGTTTCATGATTATCTCATGGGCAACGCTTTTGAAGTTATCACTGATAACAACCTATTAACCGACGTCTTAACCTGTACTAAGCTCGATGCTACAGGACACCCTGGGTTGCAGCAGTAGCAAACTATAATTTAACCATCAAATATAGGACCGGCAAAAAAAAAACCCACTAATGATACAGATGGGCTCAGCAGGCTTCCTCCAGAAACCATAAATGCAATCAATCTGTCAGTTACTGTGAATGTTCCTTTTGCTGATTGTCTGTCTGGGGAAAATGGCCATCAGACGGCCGATGAGGGTTCTTCTGACTCAGAACAGATCAGCAAGATAGACTGGCCAAAGGAACAGAGGCTAGACCTCTGAAAAAAGTTCTAAGAGCTTGGTCTACATCAAGCCCTCACCAAAATCCATGTCTTGATCTAGATCCAACCCAGATCAGGCATTCAAATTCTGAACCAAGTTCAGACCAAAGTCAAAGCCCGTGTCCCATTCCTACACTACCGTTTTCTGGGACACCTGTAAGGGATAGGCAACCGCCTGACCGTTACGGGTAGTTGGTTTATCCCAAGATAGTTTGGCATAATATTCAAGACTCATGTCTTGTTTGATATCAAGCCTGGGAGTATCCTTGAGCAAGACACTTCAGAGTACTAGTCTAGTATGGTAAATTCCAGGATATATACGAATCCAAGTTGTTACCATGACACAACTGAAATAATACTGAAAATGTACACACCATTAAATCCAGTGAATATTCATGGTATAGGGCTTATTCGAGCAATTAATCTAATTTATATAAACATGTATATAAACTCTCCTGCTTTTCAGGAGCATGAGCATGTTTGGCTTTGTAATTGTATAAGAATTAGCTGTTGTGTGGTCAGTCATTACAGGGTAATGATAGCTTACTTGTTATATTGTTCCAGAATCATGAGACGGATTCACTTCACGCAGTCATGTTTCCAACTGAGAAATGGATAACATGCTCTTATGCAATTTTTTTTTACATTATCCGCCCAGTTTGGATGATAAGAGTTCCCACAGCATACAGCTCATTGAGAATTTGCTTAACAGCACTTGTGATATTTCACAGTTTCAGTTGTTTTATAGCTTATATAGAGGGGTATTAGTTAATGTCAGGAGACATTTCAAAGAACCAGGGGAGTATGTAATCGGGGCCAGTATTCACCAACCATTCTTGAGAACGTTCTTTGTCTTATTCTCCAGAATTTTCTACATTTTGTAAGTAACACAACTTCTGATTGGCTAAACCATTCGGTTTAGCCAATCAGAAGTTGTGTTACTTACAAATATAGAAATCCTTGGAGAATAAGACTAAGAATGTTCTCAAGAATGGTTGGTGAATACGGGCCCAGATGTATTCTCCCTAAACAGCCCCCGTATATTTTTCTTTGAGTAATGCATGTACATATATCCATCCATTAGGTATGCAAGCATGCACGAGAGAATTGGGAGTGACGTGAATGAGCACTGTGAGTTATTTTCTCTGTTTACACGAGACCATACGTGATTAGCCAGGTATTTAGGCCCTGCATTTAAGTCATTCTAATAAACAAGGTACACAACTACGGAAAGGGTAAAAAGAAATATGTGTTGTTACTTACCCTTCTTCTGAAATACGTTAAATCAAACATTCAGAACATTGAGAACACAGAGTTTTTGTTTTGCAGTTTTACTTGATGATTTTATTTTAATGAAAAGGCTCTATTTAACGGACTGACACCAGTCAAGTACGTGATGTGCGGGACCTTCTTGCCTTCGTACTCCATTTTGGTTCTGTCTTCGTTAGAAGAAACAACAATGTACAATTTTCGTGCTACATATGTAAGGGATAGAAAACAAGTGCCGTGGTATATGGGAAATATATAACGAGCGTTAGCGAGTGTATATTTCCCATATATCACGGCACGAGATTTTCTATCTTACTTAGACCACGTGACTATTTATTCATGCTTTTTACGTCATATGCTCATATTTATAGAAGATAAAAAGCCTGTTACAAAATTGAGTCGTTGTAATTGTTAAAATGGAAGTTTTGCACCTGGTTCAAAAGAGGCGTAAGTAAGGTACTAATTTATATCAAAATGTTAAATTATTCATTATGATTTTAATGAAAGTTAACCTATTTGTGGATTGTTAAGATCGAAATTGTATTTGTCGGCAAAATTTTGAAAACGTTATGTTTCGATTGATGTAGATTGTCAAAGACAATAGGGGCCTTCATCGGTTAGAACTTACTATGTGTCTCTTGTAATTAGACAGTACTAGTCAATTTTATTACGAAACACATGGAATGTTGCTGAGAAATATTGTTCAGGTTTTTGTTGTTGTTGTTGCAATTATGTTTTAATACGTAAATTTCAAGCAATTTTTGTAAGCAATGTCAACATGAAAACCTTATAACTTTGTAGAGCCATTGAGCTTAACCTGTAGGCTGCTAAACGCGACTCAAGGATTTTTAGGGGACAATTTAGATACAGATCAGAAAGCACAGAGCGTGTATAATCTGACCTTGGGTGTACACTGTGCGGTATTAAAGCAATATTTTTCCTTAAAATATCTTTGAAATAGCCAAATTTGGGCTTTTATTATTGGTTTGAAGATTTCTTTTCACTTATTAAGCAGGTTAAGGGTTAAACATTACTAAACCAACCTATTCATGTGTAGGTGCACTGACACGTTTAACGCCAATGCAAACTAAAGCTTTAGCTGTCGAATGTGTTGTAATTTCTTAGCGAAAACAAGTGTTTAATCCTTCTCAGATTGAAGTTGTAGAAAAATGGTTGTAAAGGCAATGGCATGTTTTAAAGCCAAAATGTGAACATTGCACTTTTAACCAGACTGAAGCCTTATTTTTCTACCGCCTTAAGCACACTCCATTCAAGAGATTGCTGTAGTTAATCGCTATTTGAGGGCAATACTATTTGTATAGACTTTGAATAGTATTGCACTCACACATGAAAATGTTATACCCAGTTCAAATCATACTTCAAAATTTTTTTACTGCGAAGGGTACATTTTGCCCCGACTCGACATCGCAAACAAAAATTGTCGGAATTCACGTGCAGGATATACTAGCATAGTATATCCAGATATACAACTGCGGGAGTTGTATCTTCGATATATACAATGGAAATACTGAACGCTGATTGGTCAAGTCCCTACAAGCGTGGTCTAACTTTCATGCGACCAGCTGGTGAGAAAACGCATTTGCTTTTACTTAAAATAAATACTTCAAAATGTATATGTATTTTGTATTTATTGAAAGCTATTCATATTTAAGTCGTTTAATCTTTTCGACATGAATTATCATTGAAAAACCATCTGTATCGCATACTTAAGTGTTTATCCGTTTCTTATTATCAGACCCAGAATTTCGCATACGCAATCTAGAGATTAAAAGTACTCTCAACCCAGACAAGTGTTGTTTTCTTGGTCACCCTGGGCTACGTAAAGAAATGAATTCGAACGCGGGAAAGAAAGGTAAAAGAGATTAAGTGTCCGATAAAGTGTCATATACACAGTTTTTATCACCGTCAATAAAATTCAAATATGAATCTTGTTAAAAACTAAAAAAAAAAAACATTTCTGAATAGAAAAAATGACTAAAGCACATACTTTTTACTCCGATTTCATATCTTATACGTCCATGTTGAATTGATATTCAAGTATCTGTATAATATTTCGTTACAATCAAAATGCTTTTGTCGAGTGTAAAAAGAAAAAGATTTTGAGACTTACAAACAGTATATTGAAATGTTTACCCCAAAACAAGAGATAAGGTAGGGCAAACAATACTCTTTTGTCTCAGTCTCAACACTGTCTACCTTTCTTTGCACAGCACAGGATAAGAGAACATGGGACAGGGAAAACACCACTAACCAGCCTGAACAATGGGAGACATGGTCATGAAAAGCCTCGGGAGAAAAAACCCTCGATTCAGTTTCATCCTTGTAAATTTGATCGGATAAAAATTTATCTTACTCATGTCGGTTTCGTTTGACAACCTTTTATCTTTGACATCCGCGTGTAACAAGATGTTTCTCACGCTACGCTTTTCCTTTCAAGAAATTGACCATCCTTTCACTAGTGAAAGACCTCAGGGACCCACAATCTAACAAGCATACCGTATACATAGACATAAACGCATCGAATTTTTTTCAAATTACTGTTTATAGCGATTTTGATGACGGAAATGTTTGCGAAATTCAATACACTCGGTATTTTTGTATGCTTGTGGAAAAATACACGAGCAGAAAAAGTTTGAGAATTTTTCAAATTTACAAAATCGGAAAAAAATTCACGACGCAAACATTTCAACTCGTACAGTATTTTCTTTTCTCATTTTTCTGTAAACATATGTTCGAGCGGTTTGCATCAACACTTTTTTTTTGATAATAGGAGTTGATTGGTTGATTGTATTGGGGTTTAACGCCCCTTTAACAGCTAAGGTCATATTATGGCGGTCGGTGACGCACATGTGTTTCCTGGCTTTCTCACACCGGTACTTACACTACTTTCTTTCCAAAGCCACCGACTACTTTTCTCACATGCTTCAGCAGAGGTGAGAGGCGAAAATGCGCTGGAAAGAAAGTTCGCCTCAACCGGGTATCGAACTCACAACCACCAGGTCATGAGTCCGACACGCTCACCACTGAGCCACCCGGGCGGGCTTGATAAAAGGAGAGTATTTTTTTCAATTTCAAGAATGGTATCGATTGGTATTTCAGTTATCTCATCCACAGTATTCCCATTTCATCTTTAACTATATTCACTGAATCTTTTGGGGCACAAATTCCAATGGTGCACATTCAAATGATTGTAATACATACAAATATCACATTGAAATTAATTTGATCCCTGTCTATCCCTCAAACACCTCACGAAATATCTTTTAAAAGAACATTTCCGTTCTTAGATTGTTCTATACTGATCTTCTTGTCTTTACACTTCCATTTGTATCGGTCATTGAAAGCTTCTGATGATGATTTAGCACGTGCTCCAATATCATTGTTTACTTTTTTCATTAGTTCACCTTTTTCTCTCCGTTCCAAGATCCACAAAAATTGATATTATTTTAAACTTTCTGCTCCTGTACGAATCAAGTCGCACATTTACAACTCACGTGTAACACCTTTCTAAGCCCGCGTCCTCGAAGTGAGTGTTTCTATATATACTGCCATTTTCCAGCCAAAAAGGATAAAAATCACATAAATAACGTGAAACCAACGATTTCGGAGCTCACTTACATGTTCACACAAAAGATGGAGCCGAGAGATTCGGAAAAAAGAGCAAAAAGAAGCATAAACATAAAAAAGCTAGGGTGATATTACTTTCGTGTACCTCACGACACCAGTCACATGATCTCAGTTATGGCGACGCGCTAGTAATTGATCAGCGACGGCAACAATAGCTGCAGTAATGAGCAACCTATCGCTGAAAAATACCAGTGTTGATAGACTTATCTACAGCTGCTTGTTATGGAGAAAGTATTTTAAAAAATCCCATTGAAAACAGTGACTAGTGTTTGCTTTCTTTGTGAAATGTTTCAACTTTAAATACGGTAGGGCGATGTACTACCGGCGAAGAAATATACCTTATAGGTTCATATCAAGCTACGTGATACAGCTGAGAGACTTGATCAATGGATCACTCCATGTTTGCCGAAAGCCCAAAGTACTTTTGAAGAGGATACACTTTACTACAATAACCTACAATAATTTCCACAGTTTGTTAGAACTGGTTCTCAGTGGGTATTAATTATGTTTTAGCGCAGATCTAGAATCTACACCTATATTCGTACTTGGTCAAAATTTCAGGCTGACAAGGGTTACTTTTAAAATTCTGGTGGGGGAAGGGAATTGGTCTGCATCTCCCCCACCAACAAATGGTACCTGTTTACAAACAATCAGTAAGTTTTTGCCTACGACTTATCGTCAAATTAAGTCTGCGCTTAGTTTTACGAAATTTGTATAGACCTGTTTTTCTAAAATTTCGTAACATTGAGTAAGTAAATATTTCCCGTAAGGCCTCAATGAAAGACATTATCAATAGTTCCACCAGAGAGAATTATGACTTAATTTATGCGCATTTATGATACTTTTCTCGCGCTTTACTTGGTCTTATATGCCAACCGCTTCTGTCAAATTTTGATCCTGTAGTTATGCATTCGGCATACCTCGGGCGATGGGAACCATCAAATCCTTCGGCTGTATTTAGTGGATTAATATGCACAAGATCGGTAAATTTCATCCCTTGTTTACCGTTCTGAAAATTGTAAGGCTTTTCTTAGAAAGAAAACTTGAATTTCAATTTTCTGTAGAAATCTTTCTAACTATATTTCAGTTGACAAACAGATCGTGCATTTATTTTTAACGGGGTTTGTTAACTCCGATTGAAGTTTTCACCGACAGTTCGATAGATGTGAATAAGTTCATCGAGGTTGTTAATGTCTTTGCATAACGACTGACAGTGTTGTTGCCATGTATAACATTATGTGATCTGCAGTTCAAATGGAAAGGACCGTTGCACGGGCGAGGTAAGATAATTGTACGGAATTGGCCGAGTTGTGACGAGTGTGTAGTTCTGATAAAATCCGGACAATCCGTAATCGATCAGACGACAGTTGCTGTTACCCCTCATCCTTTACAGGGCGTATTTGTTGTACCGAAACTAGTTTTGGTTTCGGTTTGAGTTTTTTTTATATTTTGACAAAACCAAAACCAGTTCTGCTTTCATAAAAAAAAAAAAACCGAGCAGTTTCACACCTGTTTATATTATATAGGGGAGATTTTCTTTTCATATTTGATCATATATTTTAGAATGTCAAATTCCTGTGGTGTGACTAACCGTACGGTACCTATATTCGGACAGACGAAACTATCCAAACTACCCTTCCAGGAAGTTTCGATGGTTTCGCTTACCAGTTTCGATTTCACTCCCAAAAAAGAAGAGAACCGAAACTGGTTTCCTAATAGTTCCGATAAAAAAATAACTGGTTTCTGAAACTGGTCTGGAACCGAAACCGGTTCCACTACAACAAATTTATACGCCCATAGATCACCCGGGCCATGGCCGAATCCGTACGATGAAAGGCGATGTTACACAAGACGAGTTAGGGTACCCTATCCTTCATTACGTTAAGATTGACAATCTGGTCCGTGGTAAGTATATGTTGAAATTCTAGTGGGGTTTTAACGACTTGTACAAATGATTTTTTGCTGAACATACCCCTCTATTATCCTTTTATCTGGATAAAAAACGACGATGACTATTTCATTTTTCTAACCCAGTTGAAAAAAAGTTTGGAACAAACCTAGAATGTAACCCAAAACTCAATGCTGAATAATTTCTTTACAAAGCAAACCAACCGAAAATATTTCAGTGAAACCAAGAAACGGACAGAAAAAAAATCTTTTTTTTTTCCCTTTATCACCGTTGAAAAAAAGGTAATACAATTTTCAAGCCGACAATAAAAATCCAAATATTGCTGTTTGAAAGGTATTTTTGTACGCTTGTCGGACAAGGCGGATCCAAGATCAGACTGCACGTTCTGCGTAGTCTAATCTTGATCTGCGCTCTCCGTAAGAGGTCAGTGAGTCGAGCTAAGCAGTGAAGGACAAATATAATTGTTCTTGTCTCAGTATAAGAGAGCACTTTACTAAAATGTATACCGGTTTCTACATTTCATATTTGACAGAAATCTTTGAAATTTTCACTGATAGACCTTTGTTTGTTTTACCATAGAGATGACGCTTTATATGAGATGTGTTAGTTTGAGAAGTATGACTACCTTTTATCGCAAATGGTTAAAAAGTGTGCATGATGTATTTATGTTTTTATGAAAGGGCAAACTTAACCGATCACTATTTTATCTCCTGCACAGGACAGTCTTTGTTAAAGACATAGTGGGAAAAGAAGCAATTGCGTGGACAAGCAATTGCTCCTTTCCCACTATGTTTCCACATATCTAAAGGATTATTTCTTTTTCCTTTTTAATTCGACTCGTCTTTGCCCCTTGCGCATATTTGGGATCGATCTAAAGATAGCTTGGTGGAGTATGGGGAAAAATCAACGTGCGTTTTTATATTACAACGTGTTTTTTCTTTTGCACACAGTGTAGATTTAAAATAAAACTGCAAAGAAAGATCAATCTGATCTGGAATCTGTTGTAGTACATTTTATTGGATTGCTTTTCGTACAACAGTCTTAAACTTGCAATATTTCGTTCTACAATTTTTACATTAAAAAATTCAGGTAATATAATATGTCAGTTGTAAAGCTTACCCCAAAAATTGCAAAAAACTTTACATAAAATTGAGGGTACATGCTTATGTCTGGCTTTGTTTAACCTACACACATGTGGTGAAGTCTAGTCCTAGCCCTCAATATCAACAGTTCTATCAATGTAATGGTTTCAGTTATGCGATCCGCATTACATATTTATTGTAATTAATTTTTACTGCATGAATTTTATTTTTGGGATATACATCGTCAAAAGTTCGCTGTGACCCACGTCAGATGTTTACCAGGTGACTAAGACATTTAGCAAATGGATACCAGGCGACCTGTCCATATTAAAAGCAGTTTTGCAGAAGACAATTTACACGTGGTTAAAGTAATTAAATTTGTCTTCAAAATCGCAGAAATCACTGTGGAGAGAGAGAGAGAGAGAGAGAGATGGTAACCAGAATTTTATCCTTCTCCCATCAGTGTTTTCAAAAGAATTCTACCCTAAGGCCCATTATCTCCCGCTAGATGGCGTTCTATAAATACTCATCTATCTAATTTGGGCATCCTGGGTACAGAGCCGAACGACTTTCCTACGCGGCAACATCTTCGCGAGCCAAGTTTACGATCACTACTTGGATCTTACCTTGGCTGATTGAGCCCGATTTCGAGATTCCTGCGATGCGACCTTTATTGCATGCTGGTTATTACCCCCCTTTACATCATATTTCTAAAAGCAAATGAAATACATGTACCGTTTTACAAACCGCTTACAAATACACATGAAGCGATAAGCAGACATCCACGTGGGTTTCCATGTTTAACCTTCTATTCGAAAGGTAGAGACCTTGTTCTATTTTTATCAAAGATGAAATGCTACGAGCGATTTTATTCGCTGCAGCTAGAGCTGGCTGCATCCAATGAAAAAGCGTATCGGGTGAACGTAAAAATCAAGCTCGATCCGCCAAGGTAAGATCCACGTAGTGATCGTAAACTTGGCTCGCGAAGATGACGCGGCAACCGTTACTTTGAATTTCAAACTAAATTAAACGTTTACTCAATAAAACGCTACCTCATGCAATTCACTGAGCAATGATCAGCAGTTTAGCGAAATCTGGAGCTATAGCAGGTCTCATTTCTCCTCAAGCGTATTGATAAAAGCTATTTTCTACATTGCTACTTTATATTGCATAATATTACAGTCAGTCCGCTTTCGGGGCTAGTGATGCGTCATATAAGACAGTAGAATCTTCGAAGAATATGACATGCGCAGACAACGCCCTAGGGCCGTATTACAGAAGTAGATTGGTAAAAGGTTGAACGCTGCGTATTAGTTTATTACAGCCGTGTAAACTTCAATTCTCGTTTTCGAGTTTTCATTTTTTTTTATTAAAAAAGAGCATCAATCTAATTTTGTTGAAAACGTTTTATGTAGTATGAAACCACAAAGATGTCGCATTGTTTTGGGAGCCGTTTGGCTGGCATGGATCGATCTCTGCAATGGTAAGATTTTGGTATTTTAATTGTTTTATATTAGATAATTGTCAGGTATTACTTGCCAAACAATTGAAGGGTTATGCGTCTTTGTAATCAATATTGAATGTTTTTTGATAGGTGAAAAAAAACCTAAATGATCAATAAAAATCTTTGATTGCACTTTGAAAATAGGAATGGCCTTTGAGGCAAAGAAAAACTTTTTTTAATGGCCAGTATCAAATGATATGCAATAGATCTAAAAAGGTTCAGCGAACAGAAAACATCGTATTTGGTATTTATTCGCTCTTTGCATGACACTTGCGTATCAAAACTCAAATTATAGTAAGTGAGCACAGAATTTATTGGCCTCTGCAACAGTATTTGTAGACTTTGCATACAGAAATAATGTATATAGCAATGAAGATATGGAGTATTTTTAAACCAATTTACCCCGATCATTTCTTAATCAAAGTCAAATTCACACGAATTTGGGTAGGGAGCCATAAAAGTTTGAAGGCAACATATAATTTGACATAGAGGCCAAGAAAGGTATTTCAAGTACACGAGTAATATGTCGCAGTATAGTTTTATAAAAAATGCTCGAAGACACAGTCTTCGTCTAAAAGGCAACAGTTGAACAGCTCAACTCCTGGTCTCTCGTCATCCACTGCATAGTCCGGAAAGAAAGCTGAAATTCAAAACGTTTCTGATGAGCCTGATAAGCAAAGTCCTATTTAATCTAACACTCGGGCAATTATCGAACCAGTGACTGCAGCTTTAAAAAAACTATCAGCGAACTAGTAACACACACCAGTGTTAAAAGCAATGGCTCAGTCTGCTGTAGACATCATATCGACCTCATTCAATGAAAAGACGACTACCATCGAAGTGGAAAACAAGCATCTCCATGAGCAAATCGGTCAGCTATCCAAAACAGTGAGTGTTCTTGAATCCTCGACCACTGCTTGTAATCGTAGAATGGACCTTGCTGAACAGCACTCACGTCGTAACACCCTGCGTATCTCTGGGGTTTTAAAAAGACCTCCGAAGTCACCGACGATATCATACTTCAGATCGACGTAGTTTGTGGTGTCGATCTTTTGTTGTCTAAGATTGACAGATCCCATAGATTACAATAGGTTATGTCCGCCAGTCCCAGTGCCAGAAAGATATTGTCAAGTTTATCTCTTACCGATCCTGCAACAACAATGTTTTGTCAACTAATCTGAAAAACTGGAGAACAATCAAATTTAGAGCTTTTACAGTACTGAAGTTGTCAATATGTAGAAGCTTTAAATTTCGAAAAGTCTACCACTATGTAGCATGAAACAGTTTTAGCGTCTTTGGTCTGGTAAAGCAATAGACATGCTTAACAGCAAAACATTTAGCTGTTTCAATTCACGTAAGACGCTGTCAATAATCGAAATCAAGCTCTGAAAACCCTAGGAAACTCACATTTGTGTCCAATAAATTTCTTCTCAAACAGGATGTCTTTACGATTAATTCCTAAAATTTTCTGGGCTACATGCGACTGATATAGACTTATTTTGGGAGAGCGGCCCATCCAGTTTACCGTTTAATTTCGGTAAAAAGGTAGCACTCTAGGAGGTGAATCATTTCTGAATTGTGCCTGCGTGCTTAACTTTTAGCATTGCCTAATACAAACAGATCAGCACATTATTTTGTAACAAATTTAACCTTTGTTCCTTTAAGACAGAAATTTGGGAATGAATAAAAATTCTGATTCTTAGCACTTTACCTCACAAATCGAAGTTCTAACAACTCTAACGGAGAAGGTTTTCAAGTATTTTGGGGAAAAGAGAAAATGCTGATATTCAGACAGTGGTTTCTGTCCACCCACACACAAATTCTGACATTAGAGCCTCATTCAATTTGTGGAGTGTAAGTGCTTAACAGTTGGACAAATCCAATTTTCTCGTCCAGGGTAAAGGATTAAATTACTACTTATAACTGATTTTAATCTTTCTCTCCCGCCCCCATTCAACTTCGGACCATCTGCAACAAACAAAAGTTGTAAATGTTGAGGAAGAAAATGAAATTGCCAGTATCGAGTAATTTCAATTCTCACCCACCTATTTTATACTTTTATTATCTTTACTCAAATTCTTATTTTTCATCTGGAGATCCCTTCAAGTTTGATCGAGTATCAGATATTACCAGGGAATGCTTTTACAGAATCTAGTCGAAATGACTTGATTAACATCGAGTATGATCACATCTTTCATTTATCAAACATTGCCTGCTTCGTCCAACTTAAAACTCCGAGAGATTGTTCAATGATCTAGAATGTAGTTTAATTCCTCCAGGATTGCTATGTAAAGTTCTAGAGGTTTTTTGGGGGGGTTTAGCACTGGCTGGTACATACACATCATTTTTTATGCATCCCACACTTTCTAAGTGCCATATCAATTGATAATGCACCCTGTCAAACAATTTAATAATGTGCGATATAAAACTTTTTTGTGAAAACAGCTGTATATTCAGCAGTACCATCACGCTGCAATCTACTGTATACTCGTCTAAAATTTGACCTAAAGAACAAACACCCACACCCACACTCACACACCCCTCACACACACACCCCACACACCCACCCACACACACACATACAACCACACCACACAAAACCATTTTCTTATGAGCGCATGATAATTAGAATTGACTTTCATTTTAAAATAAAACGAGTTTTGTTTTGATTAACTGGATAATGCCTGTCCAAAATTGAACCGATAAACAATCCTTATGGTCATGCTCCATAATGCAAGCATCACTAAAATGCTCATCCCTCTAACGCAAAACTCTAGTACTACGACTTGTTTAGAAAATGGAATCCTATATTCACTCGAGAACAGAAAACAGTTCATTTGAAGCCTGTTTAAATGGAGATGCTAGTCTTTTGTCCTCCATCCCAATAAATCACAATGCCTTGCATGGACGTCTTTTGCCCTTAAGGATTACGGCCCCTCACTAACGGTGAACATCGACGTTTTCGTAAAGCTAATCGGCCAGTGTCGGAAGCTTACCACTTTTAATATGAGATAAACTAACTAAAATAGTAAATATCATATAACACTTGCGTTTTCGTAAAGACTACTCGGCCTGTCTCGGCAGCTTTCGCCTTTTAATATGAAAGATAGGGGACGTAGACTTTAAAAAACAATGTTCTTATTGAGGAATTGGAGAACATCTCATGCAAGGACTAAATCCACAATTTTGTTAATGAGAAAAAGCGGGCAGGTTTTGATAAATGCATGGAGTGGCCATTCTCTATTTAAACGTATGACTTTTTGATCTTCCGTAGGGAACGTTTTGAATAATTTTCTATTAGTTAAAATTTAAACATATTTTATTTCATAAAAAGTTGAAATGGGCTTGGACCATGAGTTTTAGCATCTTAGAATAGGCCCTTCCCCCACAAAATAATTTCAATAATCCTTTTTACAACAAATGCAATATGCCCACAGTGAATTCTATTCTAATATATGTACTAAAACGTGAAAACCGAAAGGAAAGAAGAAGGTTAAGTAATGAATAGAAAAGGAAGAAATAGATAAAAAGAAATCGGATCGTGCTCTCTATTGGACCTCGGGTAAGAATGTCACCATTCTATTAGGTGTCGATTACTTAAAACTTTTTGTCTCTTTTTATAAACATGTGAACGACTTCAAAAAGTGAACTAGTTTGGTCTAAGGTTAGGTCAGTACTACCACACAATGATTTATCTATATTTAAGGGTGGAATTCCCTTGTTGCTTGGCAAAGCAAGGTTCTTAAATTTGAAAAATGTGCCTCAAATGGTAGAATTTGTCTATAAAGGGTAAGACGCAATGTATAAAAAGAAGAAAATGGTTTTACAAACTGTCCTTATAAGGATCGATAAAATAAGTACTTGTTCGGTAGAGGATTAAAGGGTAAGTTAAGTTAAGTTTCATTTTGTTACCGTTTTCTCACTTTCCGATCATTTATCAATAATCTTTCCTCAACAATTTTTAGGATTAACTATCCTATTAGAAGATGGTAATGAAGCCCCAGGCTTGGTTAACGTGATAGAAAATACAAGGTTTGAGCTTAACTGTTACGAGGGATCGGTCCTTCAGCAGTTTGTCGTCTGGAGAAAAATAGAAGACGAAAGTTTTGTAGTAGTGAGCGCAAACTTAACATTCTCGAACATTCAAAAGATGCATGCTGGGACGTACGAATGTCAGGATGAGTTCAACATTCTAATGGAAACAGTGACAGTCAGGATTCTTTGTGAGTCAGTCTTCGTTCTTATTGAATATTTTCAACTATCTAAAAGTTTTATCATGATACCCCCACACAACGAATTGGAATGGAGTATATTGGAATCGCCACAGCTGTCTGTCCGTTCATCAATCTGCCCGTCCGTCTGTCTGTCCATATGTCCGTCCGGGTGAATATCTGCAATACCATTGTACGAAATTTCGTAAAACTTTTCACGAGGCACTTTTTAGCTCATCTGAGCTCGAAGTTCTCAAGGTGAGCTTTTGTGATCGCCCAATGTCCGTCGTGCGCCGTCCACAATTTATTCAAACATGACCTCCTCCTAAACCACTGGGCCAATCGTGATGAAAATTGGCAGGGATGTTCTTTGGGTAAAGCTCTACCAAAGTTTTTCCAAGATATTGAATTCCACCCATAACTCTTGTTGCCATGGCAACCAAAATGAAAAACATTTTTTTTTCATTTTTTTTCTCTGAACAGAGAAGGCGTAGAGCTTTGATATTTGGTATGCAGCTTCTCTTGGTTGACCTCTACAAAGTTTGCTCATATGGTACCCCCTTGAGTCAAAACTGGCCCCGCCCTGGGAGGTCACAAATTGGAAGCAAGGGAACAAAGAAGGAAAACTTTAAATTTCTGAAACTGGAAGGCGTAGAGCTTTGATTTTTTGCATGTAGCATCTCCAAGTAGACCTGTACAAAGTCTATCCATACTTTGCCCCTGGGATCCAAATTTGCCCTGCTCCAGGGATCACAAGTTTGAACATGGCAACAAAAAAGGAAAGCTTTATTTCTTCCCCTGAAACTAGAAGGTGTAGAGCTATGATATTTGGTATGTAGCATCTCCTAGTGCACCTCTACCAAGTTCGTACATTTGATGCCCCTGGTGTCAAAACTTGCCCTGTCCCGGTGGTCACAAGTTTAGAAGTTAGGAAAAAGAGGGAAAACTAGATTTTTTTATACGCCCGTCGAAGACGGGACGTATTATGGGATCACCCGTGGCGGGCGGGCGGCGTCCAGTTCTTTGTCCGGAGCATATCTCTAAAATTATTCTAGCTAAGGTTATGAAATTTCATGGGTGGATAGATCTCATCGAGGGGGAGTGCAGTGCGCAGGAATCATAACTCTTGCTTGCTTAATTTTTGAGTTATTGCCCTTTGTTGTTTTTCATACTTGAATTTTGTCCGGAGCATATCTCCAAAACTATACTAGCTAGGGTTATGAAATTTCATGGGTGGATAGATCTCATTAAGCGGGAGTGCAGTGCACAGGAATCATAACTCTTGCTTGCTTAATTTTTGAGTTATTGCCCTTTGTTGTTTTTCATACTTGAATTTTGTCCGGAGCAATTCTCCAAAACTATACTAGCTAGGGTTATGAAATTTCATGGGTGGATAGATCTCACGAAGGGGGAGTGCAGTGCACAGGAATCATAACTCTTGCTTGCTTAATTTTTGACTTATTGCCCTTTGTTGTTTTTCATACTTGAATTTTGTCAGAGCAATTCTCCAAAACTATACTAGCTAGGGTTATAAAATTTCATGGGTGGATAGATCTCACCAAGGGGGAGTGCAGTGCACAGGAATCATAACTCTTGCTTGCTTAATTTTTGAGTTATTGCCCTTTGTTGTTTTTCATACTTGAATTTTGTCCGGAGCATATCTCCAAAATTATATTAGCTAGGATTATGAAATTTCATGCGTGGATGCATCTCATCAAGAGGGAGTGCAGTGCACAGGAATTATAACTCTTGCTTGCTTAATTTTTGACTTATTGCCCTTTGTCGTTTTTCATACTTGAATTTTGTCCGGAGCATATCTCCAAAACTATACTAGCTAGGGTTATGAAATTTCATGGGTGGATAGATCTCATCAAGGGGGAGTGCAGTGCACAGGAATCATAACTCTTTCTCGTTTAATTTTTTACTTATTGCCCTTTTTCACTTTTCATACTTGAATTTAGTCCGGTGCATGCCCCAGCTTTACAACTTGGGGTAAGACGGGCGTATCTTGCGACAATTTGCCGCTCTTGTTTTCTTCTGTGAAACTGGAAAGCATAGAGTTTTGACATATGGTATGTAGCATCTCCTAGTTAACTTTTACCAAGTTTGTTCATATTATACCCCTGGAGTCCAAACTGGCCCCGCTTCGAAGGTCAAAAGTTCGAAACATGAGAACAAACAATTAAAAGTTTAGATTTCTTCTTTTCTGAAACTGAAAAGCGTAGAGCGTTGATATTTTGTATGAAGCTTCTCCTAGTTGGCCATTACCAAGTTCCTTCATACGATTCCCCTTGGATCAAAACTGTCCCTGCTCTGGGGATCACAAGTTTGAAACATAGGAACAAGGAAGGAACAATTTAGAATTCATCTTCTCTGAAACTGGAAGGTGCAAAGCTTTGATATTTGGTATGTAGCATTTCCTGGAGGACCTCTACCAAGTTTGTTCAGACGATGCCCCAGGGGCCAAACTGGTCCCGCCTCGGGGTCACAAGTTCAAAACATAAGAACAAAAAATGAAAACTTTGAAATTCTTCTTCTCTGAAATTGGAAAGCGTAGAGCGTTGATATTTTGTATGAAGCTTCTCCTAGTTGGCCATTACCAAGTTCCTTCATACGATTCCCCTTGGATCAAAACTGTCCCTGCTCTGGGGGTCACAAGTTTGAAACAGGAACAAGGAAGGAACAATTTAAAATTCATCTTCTCTGAAACTGGAAGGTGCAAAGCTTTGATATTTGTTATGTAGCGTTTCCTAGAGGACCTCTACCAAGTTTGTTCATACGATGCCCCAGGGGCAAACTGGCCCCGCCTCGGGGTCACAAGTTCAAAACATAAGAACAAAAAATGAAAACTTTGAAATTCTTCTTCTCTGAAATAGGAAAGCGTAGAGCTTTGATATATTGCATGTAGTATCTACTATTGGACTTCTACCAAATTTGTTCATGCGATGTACCGGGATCAACACTGACCCCCTTGGTGGTCACAAAATTAAAATAAAGGAACAAAAAAGGAAAATTTCAAAATTCTTCTTCTCTGAAACTAGAAGGTTTAGAACCTCTATATTTTGTACATAGCATCTACTAGGGGACCGCTACCAAGTTTGTTCATACAATCCTTGGAGTCCAATTTGGCCCCGCCCTAGGGGTCACAAGTTCGAAACATAGGACGAAAGAAGAAAAACTTTCAAATTCTTCTTCTGTGTAACTGAAAATTGCAGAGCTATGATGCTTAGTGTGTAGCATCCACTGGTAGACTTCTTCCGAATTTGTTCATATGATGCCTCTGGGGTCAAAACTGGCCTCACCACGGGAGTCATAAGTTCGAATATGAGAACAGAAAAGGTAAACTTTAAAATTCTTCTTCTCTGAAAATGGAAGGCGGAGAGTTTAGATATCTGGTATGGTGTGAACCTAATTCTAAGTTTGTTAGCCCACCTGAGCACAACATGTTCAGAAGACTAAAATTTGGGTCACCCGGGATCATAAACTAGGTCACTATGTTGAATTGAAAAAGAAACCACCTTGCGTGCACTCTATAGGCCACATGTTTTACTCAACTTATTTGAAAATTGGTCAGAATGCTTGTCTTAATTAAATCTCACATGAGTCTAAATTTGATTCAACTGGGGTCTTAAACTAGGTCGCCAGGTCAAAGTAAAGAGGTCAAATTCATTGTTCAACTTATTTGAACTGTTTAAAAAAATATTTCTCTTGATGAAAATCTAGGATTACTTTGAAATAATGTCACCTACGGTCATAATCTAGGTCACTTGGTCAAATTAAAGAAATACCTTGTGGACACTCTATAGGCTTAAATTCTTGCTCAACTGACTTGAAACTCAGAATGTTTGTCTTGATTTAATCTCACATGATTCTGAATTTGAATCAACTGTGTCACCAGGTCAAGTTAAAGAAATATAACTCTAGAGCTTTCTAGATGCCACATTTATTGTTCAATTGATGTGAGTATTGGGTAGAAAGTTTCTCTTAATGAAAATCTAGGATTACTTTAAAATTATGTCACCTGGGTTCATATTCTAGTTCAAATATAAGAAATACCTTGTGTGCGCTCTAGATGCATAATTTCTGGCTCAATTTACTTGAAAACTGATCGGAATGTTTGTCTTGAATAAATCTCACATGAGTCTGAATTTGGGTCAAGGAGGGTCATAAACTAGGTCACTAGGTCAAATTAAAGACTACAACTAGAACTTTCTAGAGACCACATTTAACCCTTATCCTGCTAAATAAATAAAATGAAATTTTCAGTTTGATAGTAAAAACCCAAAAATTGTTAAATTTTAGGCAATAAAATCTCAAGATCGGACAGCGTAGATCCAAGATCAGACTGGACGTTCTGTGCAGTCTGATCTTGATCTACGCTGTCCGCAAAACGTCTGTGAGTCGCGATAAGCAGCCAAAGGGTTAATCTTCAATTGATTTGAGAATTTGGTAAAAGGCTTTTCTTGATGAAATCTAGGATTAATTCAATATTTGGTCACCAGGGGTCATAATCTAGGTCACTAGGTGAAACCTAAGAAATACCTTCAGAGCGCTACAAAGGCAACACTTTCTGCTCAGTTGACTAGAAAATTGGTCAGAATGTTTATTTTGATAAAGTTTGGGATGGGTATGGAATTGGGTCACTTGGGGTCATAATCTATGTCACTAAGTCAAACTAAATTCAAATGTGGGCACTCTAATTGCTCAATTAACTTGATAACTATTTCGAATGTTTGTCTGGATCAATCTGTGATGAGTTCTAAATTGGATCACCTATGGTCAGTAGGTCACTATGCCAACTTACGGAAATTCCATGTTGACCCTCTTGAGGCCACATTTAAGCTCAACTGACCAGACAATTGGTCAGAAATTGAATTATGCACGTGGAACGAAATGTTGCCTATTGACTCGGGTGAGCGGCCCAGGTCCATCATGACCCTCATGTTTTTTTATTCGATGCAAAATGGCCGACTCGGAGCGATTTTTAGTTACTTTGTCGAGGTCTTCTTTGGCGGGGGATATCATTTCAACATTTCAACGAAATCGTTTCTTTTTTTTTTTTAAAGATAATATAGAAATTTTATATGGCTTGAAACAGAGAGAGAGAGAGAGAGAGAGAGAGAGAAAGAGAGAGAGAGAGAGAGAGAGTGGTGATATGGTGGTATGCATTTTACATTGGGCATTATTTTTTTTCAAAGTATTTAAAACAAGTAAGCTGTAGTTATAACAGACAGCCCCGATTACAAAGGCTTTGCTATATTTCCTGCAGATTTTCTATACAATTTGAAAGACATCTCTCATGGTTTCAACAAAATTTTGTTTCTCGTCTCATGGCTATCCAAATAGACACGCCTGAAATGAGTCCGCATGAAGATGTTAAATTTTAAGCATCTAAGCGCGACTCAAGGGCCATTTGCAGCCCGTATAAATGCTAGATTAGACTGCCCAGAGCGTGTAGTTCGCTTTTGGGTCTACACGGTCTGATAAGGAAATATATTTTCCCTAAAATTAACGTTGAAATAGTCGAAATAAGGGCTTTACTTTCGGCTTGGAAGTTTCATTTCACTTTAAATATTTATACCGAATGAGAAAGGAACCGTTTCGTTATATACTCACACGAACCCATTGAATGCCGAATGAACGCTTGGGGCACTTTCTATTTTTCTGTTTAAAAAAAAAAGACCCAAATAAGTGTAGTTTCAATGTTGCTTTTTCCCCAGAAGTCTGAGCTCAGAGGACCGTACAGATCAAGGATCAGACTGGAACTAATTTTGTGCATTCTGTGCTTGATCCACACTAGACGCAGAGGCGAGTGTGGCTGTGAAAAGTGCTTTTAATGTTAGCTAGGGGCGTTGCGTTATTCAATGGTGACATTCAGAGGACCGGAGATTGATCCTTAGAAAAGGCTCTTGATTCTCACCTAAGTATCTTTGGTCTTATGTCTTACTGACCACAGAGACATCTGTAGTTGTGAAAAGCGCTTTAGAGGTGAATTAGAGACCTTTTGTGGTAGACATTTAAGAGCCCTAGCTGGGAACCAGAGTAAGTCTGGTAACACATAAAAAAGCTGCCTGTATAATCCAGAGAAATGACCCTCTCTTACACTATTACCCATGGTTCATTGTGTAGGGGAGGGTCATTCCTCTGCATTACACCGGCATATGACTGATATGATACTGAGAGCGAAATGAAAACCAAACAACCAATATATTCTTAACAGATCCCCCAGGTTTACCATCAATATCGGGTCCGACTGAAATGTTGATAGATTCAACCATCACTCTAACCTGTACAGCAGACTCTGTCCCGGAACCCACTTTTTCTTGGACGGACTACACAGACTCGAACTCACAGGTGCTCGCTAGAGGCAATCAATACGTTGGCACGGTCGGTAACTATTCTTGGTTGAACTGTAGGGCGGAAAATACAATGTTTCCTACTATTGGTGAATCGGTAACTACAGCTCAAAGTCAGGATGTTTTCATAACATCGTTGGGTAAGTTCACAATATTATTTTAGCCTATGATAACTAACACCGCAGAAAAGCATCATATAAATCGAAAGTACGGAGGGTGTAAGCATAGTATCCTGCAACTCATGTAATTTCAAAACGTTTCAATCTACGCTTACTGCATAGGCCGAACTTTTTGGTAATCGTGAATTTTGAGCATGTCCTAGGACCAGTCTACCCCATGATTCTGTCAATTGTTGGATAGAATGTTTTTTTTTTTTGTTGTCATACTTCATAATTCTGTGGTCTGCTGCAGGGCAAGGTAAGACAAATACGACTCGCACCACATTTCCTTTTTTTCTAAGAAACTTTATGATACAGATTACCATGTACTTCTAACGAAAAAAAAAGACTAACCGATGAGTTCACAAGATTAATTATTGCATTTACAATAGGTGGTTTCGGTCAGACCTAAAAAGTTTTGATTACAGTGATAGGTATGGTGCAAAAATGGATATCTTCGGTTTTTTTTTTCATGTAAGAATCAGTCATTTCGGCCCTAGTTTTAATATGTTCACGGTTGGTAAGTTGACAATAGGAACAAGTCTAAGATTTTGTCGTTTGAGGAAGAGTTAATAAGTTATTTGCTTACAGAACCTGCGAATATATATCTGGATGATTCGTACTCATTCGACGTCGGAACCGATGTTATAGTTCATTGTTTGGTATTTGGGGAACCCTACCCGACTGTATGGTGGACCCGTGACAATGATCCTACCTCCAAATTTGACGGAGAAATACTTCATATCCAACATGTTGATGTGAGTTGGTGTGTGTCTGTGTGTGTGTAAGGGTGGGTGGGTGGGTGGGTGTGTGTGTGTGTGTGTCTGTCTGTCTGCCTGTCTGTCTGTTTGTCTGGCACTACATTTCTATTCGATTTTGAAAAGTACCTACTGAGGCAGCCATATTGTTTACTCGGCGTTATTTTGTAACCAGGTCATTTCTTACCTAGGCCATTTCGTACAATTTTGGACATTTCATACCCACCATTTCTTTTTATATATATTTTGGTCATTTCGTACTCACTTCGATTATTTTGTACCCACTTTGGTCATTTTATACCCAATTTTTAATATCAATTTGGTAATTCGGAACATAGTTTTAATACTATTTTCTTGTGTTGTTTCTCGAATGACAACTACTTTTGTACATAGTTCCAAGTGAAATTATGTAAATATTCGTTGGCTATGATTGTCTAACCACTTTTTTTTAAGTTTTCAGTTGCAGTCGTAGGATTGTTTAGGGCTTCTCCATTCATTTCTTCACCGAGTTCTGCAAAAATTTACTGTGGTCAATTTGAAATGCTGTAATGTGCCTTAATTTACAATCAACTGATTCGCGGCGCCATTTATGTTATGCATCAATATTTTTTTGTTCCAGAGCTTCGCTCTGCCCAGACCTTCTTGCTATATTTCCCTTGCTCATCGCTATTTCCGAGTATAAAAAAGAAATTTCGTTATCAAGGTACATTTCGGTAAAGCATGGATAATGTGTATATAGTACAGTGCAGAGAAAAAACAAAAACATTTGATTGAATTCATGAACAGAAAAGGTGTTATAGAACTGTACATTTTTCTATTTTAACCGATCAATATGTTTAAACAATGCACCATGGATGAGCACTATACCTTTTTGCCAGTGCATAGCTCGATTCTATTAAAGTATTCCGACATTTCGTAGTGAGAGAGTAATAATTTACTTTCTTTGAAGAGGAAAGAATTTTTCTCATAAATATAAATTAAAATTAAGCATATATATAAAAGACTGTTTATATATAAAAAACAGTATGGTTTTGTCCCGAGAGAGTGTATGCATCAGTCATACTAAATGCTTTTTAGCAATTGTACAGCTCAGATTTGGTAACCGATTTGGCTGATATTAACAGGGTTTTTTAAACATTTTACACTATATAGGGAGGAAAACAAACTTTTTGTCCATTTGTGTCATTCCAGTTGGATTTCTCTGGCAGTTATACGTGTCATGCCGAAAATACCCTAGCTCCAAGTGGACAACAAGAACAGAATATATCTGTGTCAAAAACCACACTTATTACAATTACAGGTCTTTATAAAGTCGAAACACTCTATTTATTTTTTCCTTTAAGTCGGAATTCTTCATGTTTCCAAACAATAACTTTGTGACTAATATCTTCTGATTCATATTCGTCTTGTTAACTTAAGTTGTGACCTTCAGTTTTTTTACTACTTTCTATTTCTGTCTGTTTGTTCTTTCTCTCTTACTGTGATCCAAATGTGATCCATTGTATGAACATGCTTTTATAATGAACACGTAGTCCTGATCTGAAATTATATCTGTACTTTGAGGGGTTTTTTTTTTTTTTTTTTCTTCTCGTTATACATTTTTCTCAAGTCCTCTAGTTTTAGAATTATTTTATCTACGTTCTGAATGAAATAGAGAAATGTTCTGTTCTGTTTGGTAGAGTAGGGTGATTCAACAGTGAAAATAGATCTATATAACCATATTTTTGAAGCAAACAAACAAAACATCCAAAGTGGAACTGTTGTCATAGTATGCTTGCTTTGTTGCTATTTTCAGATCCGGGGATTCCAGATGAATGTCGAGGCCCATGTCAGGCTCTTGTTGATGAAGCTATAGGCAAGTGATTCTCCTTAACGGAACGCTATTTTACGCTACAAATCTTTCTTTAAATAAGTTACATTCGGTTGAAAAAAAATCTAGCAGATTTACTTTTACCTTTTGTCTGCGGCTTGATCTTTTCCGGAACTGACTACCAACAGAGCAAGTCACATACAACACATCACTAGATCTACGACTGCATCATTAAACGGCCGACCCCTGTTAGCACTCTCGGTAGCGTGGAGAACTTGAGAACACGCGGTCCAGGGATCGATCCCTGGCTACGACCTCTGGCTCGGCCGATCTCTTTCCGAGGATCTTGAGAACACGCGGTCCAGGGATCGATCCCTGGCTACGACCTCTGGCTCGGCCGATCTCTTTCCGAGGATCGATGATAGTCAGTGCGACAGGATTCATTCCTCTCCCATCGCTGACCATTGTTCCGACGATGATCATGTGGGAAAACCGGCCAGTGGCTTGGAAAGAAAATTGTGCTAAGTACTGGTATAGGAAACTCTAGGAACGCATGGATAGGGTGCATTCCTACCTACAGTTTGCGACCTTTGAAATAATGATAAAAGAAATTGACACTCATATTTTTTTCAGATAAAACCTTACGAACAAGTATTCAAAGAACATTGTACAATAGAATGCAATCTTGTCAGAGTCTTGCATAAAACTCTTTTTGTAGGCTCGCTTGAAAATATCAACTTAATGTCAGACCCTAATTTTCTATATTCTAAAAAAGCGCCTGTTTTTTTTTTTTTTAGCTCACCTGAGCACGAAGTGCTCAATGTGAGCTTTTGTGATCGCCCAATGTCCGTCGTGCGTTGTCCACAATTTCTTTAAACATCTTCTCCTCCTAAAGCACTAGGCCAATCTTGATGAAACTTGGCAGAGATGTTTCTTGGGTGAAGCTCTACCAAAGTTGTTCAAGAGAAAAAAAATTTTTTCTCTGAAACTTGAAGGCGTAGAGCTTTGATATTTTGTATGAAGCATTTCCTAGTAAACATCTTGGCTTTGTATATTTTGTATGCAGCATCTCCTAGTAGACCTCTGCCAAGTTTGTTAATATGATGCCTCTGGGGTCCATACTGGCCCCCATCGCAGGGGTCAAAAGTTTTCACATTGGAACAAAGAAGGAAAACTTTAAAAGTTTTCTTCTCTAAAACTAGAGGGTGTAGAGCTTTGATATTTAGTATGTAGTATCTCCTAGTGAACCTCTACCAAGTTTGTTCATATGATGCCCCAGGGGTCAAAACTGGCCCCACCTCGGGGGTCACAAGTTCGATACAGGAACAAAGAATAAAATGTTTAAATTCTTCTTCTCTGAAACTTGAAGTCGTAGAGCTTTGATATTTAGTATGAAGCATCTCCTAGTAAACCTCTTCCAAGTTTGTTTATATGATGCCCCTGGGGTCCAAACTGGTCCCACCCCAGGGGTCACAAGTTTGAACATAGGGGAAAAAAGGGGGAACACTTTAAAATTCTTCTTCTTTGAAAGCAGACGCGTTAGAGCTTTGATATTTGTTATAAAGCATCTACAAGTGGATATATGCCTAGTTTATTCATATGATGTCCCTGGGGTCATAATTTGCCCAGCCCCGGGGATCACACGTTTAAACATGGGAACTAAAAAGGAAAAAAATAAAATTCTTCTTCTCTGAAACTAGAAGGTGTAGAGCTTTGATATTTGGTATGTAGCATCTACTAGTGGACCTCTACCATGTTTGTTCATAAGGTGCCCCTGGGGTCAAAACTTGCCCTGCCCAGGGGGTCACAAATTCTAAACATAGGAATAAAAACGAAAACTTTAAAATTCTTTGGAGAGATTTGATATTTGGTATGTAGTGAACCTGTTTTAAGTTTGTTAGCCCTCCCAAGCACAATATGTTCAGTGAGGTCAAAATTGGGTCACCTTGGGTCATAACTAGGTCACTCTGTTAAATTAAAGAAATACCTTGTGGGCACTCTAGAGACCACATTTTCTTGCTCAGCTGACTTGAACATTGGTCGGAATATTTGTCTTGATAAAATCTCACATGAGACTGCATGTAGTGCTTGTCTGGAATACAACTTTGTCATCTTAAGTTATAACGACTTCAAACTTGGTATGCATGTTTGTTGCAATATTACTGAGTACTGTGTGCAAGAACAGTAACTCTACCTAGCACGGATTTTGAGTAATTCCACCTTAATATTTATTTTTACAGTATTTCTTGCTTGTCCAGAATGGAACATTGAAGTCTCAAGTCAAAATGACTTAAGACTTGATGAACATGTTTGTTGTATTGCCTGCCCTTTGCAACTGTTATACCTCCTCGACAACTGCCGGTGCGATGGGCATATCTTGCGACAATTCGCCACTCTTGTTTCATTATCATTTGGCCTTGAACCTCAATATTTGGTATTTACCTTCATTCACCTTTACTGCTTAGTACTCAGTGAGCGATATAGGACCATCATGGTCCTCATTTTTTAATTATCTTCTTTTCTAAATGAATATAGCTCGAAACAATGAGCAACATAGGGGTTGATGAAACGAATGGACTTGGGGAGGGGATCGCTTGACCTGTAAACAAAGAAATCAACTAAAAGAATACAAGGAATTTATTCTTGAAAGAACAAAGAAGAACATGAGCTGTATCACAAATAGTTAAAACAAGAATGAAAGAGATAATCGTTAATGTCTTTACTAAGCCGTATCTTACTTACTGTAAAATGCTGAATGTTTTAGTCTCAATAATTGTGAACTTGAGAATTCTTGTAAGCGTATGTCCACGTTCTCTTTCCATCTCACCATTGTCCAGAGCTTAAAAAATTGTGACAACCAATTTTCTGAAGGAACTATTGTAAATATTAAAGATTATCTATCTCACGGGAGAAGGTATGACCTACAACCTGACGTACTGGAATGTGTTTGGTTGCACGTAAATTGAGCAAAAAAGAAGTGTATTTATGGCGTGACTTACAGATCACCAAATTCGCCATCTGCATAATAACTCTCTGGTTGAAGGTTCAATAGGTCTTTCAATTGATACAAACATATTTGACATTAAAAAAACCAATGATTTTAACTGGAATCATTTGCTTGCAACTCATTTAAATAAAGTGAATTTTCCTTGCTGATAATTCAGTCTATTTCAATGTATCAACAAGCTTACTCACCATTTGAAACAATTTGCGTCTTTAATAGATCTTCTTTCAGAATCGAATAAAAATTCTGCCCTTGTAAAGGAGTTAGAGAACCTTGTCTCGCTAACCATTTCGCTTTCGTTGCCCTGTATATTGGAGTATTTAATTTCATCAAACTGAACTAAAGTCATTCAGAGGGACCATTTGGGTGTATGATGCGGGTAACTATGATGGTTTCATATTAGAACTTATGAATTTATAATGGAATGCTTTAAAAATGATAACATTGATATAACTGTATGATAAGAACATTGCAAATGCAATCTTACAAAAAAAAAAAAAACTATAATATTTATACTCAATAAAAATGTATTCGTTAGTCCCTATGTACCTCCATGGATTACCAACGAATCAAACAGAATAATTATAAGAAAAAGGCCGGAAAGGAGAGAAAAATGGTGACCTATCTATTCTTATTATAGATCGGTCTCTTTTCTGAATACTATTAAAAAGGTATTGGAAAAAAAACATTTGTAATCAATTCTTTTCTTATTTTGTCTCAATCTAACTACTCTTTTTCAATCTGTATGTGTTTTTTTTGCTTGGTGATTCCACGGTTAATCAGATACTATCACTATATCATAATGTTTTTAACTCTTTACCACTCAATTCCGACTTTTAACGACCATGAGAAAGAAGCCTACAGAAAACATTGTAGGAAAAGGAGAAAATGCTGGCAACCAGCATTTTCTCCTTTTCCCACAAATTTTCCACCCTGCTGGAAACAAATTTCAATTTTTGAGTTACGTTTTTTTGTCGTCTGCAAGTGCTTTCAATTTGGACCAGTCTAAAATTTTGTCGTTTGGTAAAGAGTTAAAGCATTGGGCAATGAAAATGAGTCCCGTATTTTTTTTCCCAGATGAAATTAAAGCATTGTATAACGTTTAAGTTATACCACGCTGGGGTACAGGGTGGACTTTTAGAATGGCTTACTAAATTTCTTTCAAACAGATGTCAAAAGGTTGTTTTTGATGGAAGCTGCTCTGATTTATTTATTTATTATATGAGAGGGTGTTTCTCAGAGGTCTATATTAGGTCCATCATTATTTCTCTTCGATATAAAAATATTGTCGATAATCTGGAGTCTAATGTAAACTTCTTTGTAAAAAACACATGTTTATCACTGAAATTGATAACTATGCTTCTTGTGGGGCTACTTTGCAGTCTGATGTATGTAAGATTAATGACTGGCGCAGAAAGAAATTGTCAAATTCAACCTTCCTTAATGTGAATCGGTACATACTACACGTAATACTAACAACATAAACTCTTCACTTATTTATGTCAATTAAAAAATACCAAATGTCTACAGTCACAAACATTTAGGCATATTCATATATGTGCAACACTATTCTAAGTGCCTGTAAATTGTACAGGCACTTAGAATAGTGTAGCACTCACCTATCGATATGACGACGATGGATGCTATTGCCACATAAAAATTCAGTGTATAGTAAATATTATGCGCACTGTTACACGCTCCTCAATTTAATGTGCAGACGTAGTATGGGATAACATTTGAAAGAACAATTTGACAAAGTTCAGATAGAATATACAAGGATAGTGACTGGCTGTACAAAATTATATAACTCGATGATTAGGCAAGGTGGGAATCCTTGCAAGACAGAAGACGCCAGTATAGACTAATAATAAATTTCAAAATCGTCAAAGGACTAAGTCCTTATAGCTTGAGCTCATTAGTACCTGAAAGTGTCTGTAGCCAGTCAAAACCAATGAAGAACTGAATTCCTTCCCGTCATTGAGAACTGGAACGACTTACTAAACAAAATACGAATTAATACTCATTATCATGTTTTGAAAACTATCCGAATCGGAAAAACACAGTCTATACACTTTCAGCAGAATTGATGAAGCTTATTATATAAAGGAACAAATTCATATTCTTACCGTATAGAAGTCTTTTCAGAACACCCTTTACCTCATCTTTTAAATTACCTGATCCTTTCCCCTCCTTTCCATGTTTGGTTTGAATGGTGTTTTACGCCGCTTTCAACAGTATTTCAGTCATATCACGGCGACAGTTCACATATTCATGTTTCCTGGGTTTCACCAGTACTAGGCTAGGCTCTGAAGTATCTTGCCCAAGGACACTCCTGTGAAAAAACCCAGTGGAGCCAGCGATGCTCGAACCTGGGACCTCCAGGTTACGAGTCCTACACTTTACCACTGAGCCACACAGGACCCTCCCTCTCCATGTACTTCTCAACCTAGGTAATGACGTTTTCCCATCAAAACATGCCAATCCTCTATACCTACACAGTCACTAGTTTTACTTTTCTGTCACTGTACAAAGTATAATAGCCTAAATGACCTGTCCTCGTCCAACGCCACCAGTTACTGAAGTTGACTACTGTATAAGCTTTGTTTTTAATCCTATTCATTTTGCCAAAAATGCTGAACTAAGTGTATACTAGTTTGTTTGTTTCATAAGAATATGCAAATAAAATGTTTGTGTTCAAACTGAAATTGTTTGTATTATGGGCCAGTGGTCGATATTTCTCAAAAAAAAACTTAGAAGTAACACAATTTCTGATTTGCTTCACTAAATGGCTTAGCAAACAAGAAATTAATTGTACATACGTTACTGTTAGAAATTTATTATGGTGGCATATTTCTGTCACAAGATACGCGATAGCTGTCATGGTAATTCTGGAAAACATTTGCGGTTAATCAAAGTGTCCTGGAATTTTATTGAGATAGTGAAAAAATACCACGATAAACTGAATATGTTATCGCAAAGATTCGTGCACAAAGCTGACATTCTAGATACAATTAACGCAAACGTTCTATCTGTTTCTCGATATCTATGAATAGACAAAAATTTCGTTTAAATAAACTCGGTAGTTTTATACTCCATATGATTGCAGTAAGTAAAAATTCGAATATTTAACAATTGTAGCTGACTGGAAAATTTTGACAAGACTCGAAATAAACATGCATACGAAGATGTTCCGAAACGGTATCTAATCAAAGATACGCTGAAAGTCAGTTATGAACACGAAAGGAAAAAAAGAGAGAATCGTGATAACAAAACTTACAATACAATACTTTTATTTAGTAATTTAGGCCTCCGGCCCACAATACAAATTTTTACAAAATATAATTGATATCATCAAGTTGAGTGACCGATTTGCAGAGAATCTGTATTAAACTGTTAGTTCTCTACTATTCGACAAGATTTTAAACTTCTCCGAATTGAAAGCAAATTTGCAAACGTTTAAGTCAATGTGACTAAAAAAAAAAAAGAAAAACATTACTTTGGAAGAGTAGGAAACATTTTGGGGAAAGCAGAAAACGCTGGTTACAAGCAGTTTCTCCTTTTACCCCGATGCTTTCAAAAGCCTTCATTCTCAGGGTCGTAAAAACACAGCAGAATATGCAGTCCGTCCTTGAAATATCTCTTTTTGTTTCCTTGTTAACTATTTCAACCGAAAAAGCAACCAGAAGAAGCATTACCTTGACAGCATTTCTTGATTGAATAGTTTTGCTTCATCGTTTTAGCCCACTAAAGTTTAAAGGTTCAATAGCTGCTAAAAGTAAACAATTAAATACAACAAACAAAATAATACAAAGATTAGTCCAATATTTTAGGCCCCTGGCCTACAATAGATAGGCATGTTAATAACATGTAGAATTATCACGATATTTTTTTTTTCGATTTTTTTTAATCATCTAGATAATATTTCAAGGAAACTTTGTTTTATCACGATAGCTCTATTAAATCATCGCAACAGCTATTTCGTATCTCGCGGCAGGAATATGTCACGTACATAATTAGCCTTTAGAAAATTGTTGGAAGTAAGACTACGGGTTAAATTCAGAATTAATCATTAAAAGCTATTTTTCGCATATGTTGTTCAACAGTAAAAATATTTTTTCTTCATGCGGCTACAAATGAAAAACGAACGACGGACATGCATTTTCTTTTGCTCAAAGTCTGGATGAGTTTATTAACTAAATCATATCAAAATGTTTCATTATAATGTAATTTACAGACACATGCATGTGCAATAACGTAACGAATGGCAATGACTGCGACAGCAATTATCAGATTGGTTTAATAGCGGCAGCTGTGGTTGGATGGAGTCTGGCCTTTATACTGACGTCTGTTTTCTTGATTTGTTGTATTAGACGGAGGGGGAAAAAGCAAAAAGGTAAACAATCCAGATATTGTGTCTAGCAGTTTCAGGTATGTGACCACATCAAATAGCGTGTGATGACTTAGTACCGAAATTTAATTGAGTTAAAGCATGAAAAGAAAATATAAATCTAGCAACATCGGTTTAAAAACGGCATAAACGCCATTCAACCTCAATGAGCACTTATTTTATACTGGTCTGTTATAGGCAAAATAATTTGTTAGATTTGATTACATATAATATGGATGAAAATCAATGAAGCCTCATGTAGTAGCCTCGAATGTCCGTATTCCTTGATGATAAGGAAACAACTTGACGAAATTAAGTAAGAATTGAGACCAGAATATGAGCTAGAAATTACTTGACTTCATAAAAAATCATTTCTGGTCACTTTCATATCAAAAAAACAACTTAACTATTTTCGTGTTCAATTTGCATACGCTCGTAAATAAAGAACATACCGTCGGTAAAGGGGTAGAATTTGCCGGCTGCCGTCCTGCAGAGTGTTAAGACCCCACCAATGGACCCGCCTGCTTGCCGTGAGTGGAAACTCGTAAGCCGGAAAAGAGGGTCCTGGTAGTTGAGGGGAGCCTAGGGATCTCCACCTCTTCAACACACTGCTTTGGCCTCGGCTTCGGTGGAGAGAGAGCCTAGTTGGGCCCGGTCTAGTGCAATCGGCTGGTCGCTTTTAAATTTTAGGCATTTTGGTATTATTGTACTTAGAAATGATACCAATGCTAGTGTAAAAACCCCAAAAAAACATCAAATTATGTTTGTACTGTAACTGTTTACTTGATACTGCATGTATCACAAGTCGACTTGATCTCATATTTGCATGTATTCGTAAAGTATCAATTTGTCCATTTTAACAGTATGTGTTTTGTGTGTTTTAGTCTCTAGTCTAAAATAGGCTCATAGTCTAATTTGGTTATGTGGACTGATTGGTTGGGCATTGGTTTGCGTGGGTGCTTCCTGATCTGGGGTTGTTGCCACGCATCCTCCTTGACAGATTTTTTAGTTTGCATGACCCAAGTATATCATTTGGGTAACCCAGATATGCAGAGCTGGATACTCCGCTCTACTTGCCATGTCCCCTAAGTAGGACCCCATGGTGGGTGGGGGCCACGAATGATGAATTTGAAATACCAAACCATGGATCACCCAAGTAAAAAACGAACACATGGATATCTGGAAAACGACTCTGTTTCTCTTGAATCGACGAATGGCTTTCCCCGGTTTCTCGTGATTGAATCGTGTAACACAGAACAACCTTTGACCAAGCTCTCACCATTCATTATTGAAAAAGTTTTAGTTTCGATTGCGGGATCGCCGAAATCCGTTAAAAAGCTCAGAACTGGCAGTCTTTTGGTTGAGGTAGAAAAACGTCAACATGCAAAAAATCTGCCCGACTAAAACAACTTCATATTATACCTTCAAAGTGCTCTGCACATGGCTCTCTGAATTCTTCCAAAGGTATAATTCGATGTCCTGATTTGGCCGGTGTTGAAGAACAAGAAATTGTGTCCGAACTGTCAGGTCAAAATGTAGTCGAAGCAAGATGAATCCGTGTCTATTGTGATAACGTCAGGCGAGACACAAATTCAATCATTCTGAAATTTTACACGGCTATCCTTGCAAAGACCTTGAAAATAGGGTTAACGTTTACATTCCGAACCCCTTGCAATATAACAAGTGCTTTAAGTTCGGTCATTATGAAAGGCACTGTAACGCCGACGAACATTGTAAGCGATGTGGTACAAATGAAGTCGAGACCTTTCATCTTGATCCTTGTAACAAACCCATGAAATGCATGAATTGTAGTAAGGATCATTACTCAACATCCCGCACTTGCAAAGTCTGGCAAAGAGAAAAGGAAGTAATAACGATTAAACATTGAGAGAGCTTATCATTTGCAGAAGCACGCAAGATTGTGAATGCACGTCATGCATTGGGAGCATCATACTCAAGCGTCACTAAATTTAATGCAGCAAAAACAATACACGCTCAAACACAAACAAATGAAGCTTCAGCGCTAACAGTTACACCACAAAAATATAGTTCTGCATCTGCAAAAGCGTCACAGAAGCCTTTACCAAAACGTCCAAGTAAAGCTCAAAATAATGTTTTGAACATCGGATTGCTTTTCAAAGGGATCCGATGACAAAATTCAACAGCACAATCGTTTCCAGTATCTTGATGAAGACATGGATGCGGAAGGCATCCTTGTGGAGTCAAATACACGTAAGTAGAATCGTATTGTAAAATTGAAACATGAATCGATCCATATTTCCATTGTTTTGTGGTATCACCTTTCTCCTCAATTTTGCAATGAGTAATAACATTATACAATGGAATTGTCGTAGTATAAAAGCTAACCGCTAGGAGTTAAACCTTCTAGTCGATGAACAAAAATCAGTAGCAGTTTTTTTTACAGGTTACATTTTCTAAAGATTCCAACTAATTTACTTAAAAAAAAAAAAAACAGTCCTGTTACTTTAAACACTTTGGTGGTAACGATGAAGCTTCAGGAGGTGTTGCCGTCTTTGTGAACAAAAGTGTTCCACACCATTCTGTAAAGCTTGACACTACTCTTCAAGCTGTAGCGGTAAACATTTCTTGAAATAAGACCTTTACTTTCTATTCCATTTAAGTTCCCTAAAGTTTTCTAATTGGTGCAGGCCTCCTAGTGAAACCTTTAAAACCTTTAAAAACCTTTAATTTCAGAGCAAACGTTTAAAACCTTTACATTTCCCCAGAAAACCTTTAAAACGCCAAAATAGCCTGTAATTCTCACTCAAAACCTTTATATTTGCTCTGACTGGTTGCCGTGCTAGCTTAAAGCAAGTAATGGATTTTGTTCTGCATTTTCCCTTCTTTTATGTGTAGTTAAACAATGCTGCTTTTGTTTCTTTCATCTTGAGTTTTTCAGAATGCTGTTGTGTTCACCAGACTACCATGCAGTAGCTGTTTGCAGTAGTGCACTCACCAAACCATGGATGGTGTCATGTTATCAGCATTATGTACCATGGACCTGGATGCTTGAAATGGTAAGTCAGTGATTTTGTACACTGAGGGCCCAGTGAAGGAATCTGAGGGCACAAAGACCAAATAAGATATTGTGTGTGGCTCTAGGTGACAGATTCAAAAAGAATGCATACCGTATATTGGTCCCCTAAACCACACATATATTATTTTTGGTATTATGCTCCTGGCTATCCATTCAATATACTTTGAGTCAAATGTTCTATATCCCATTAAACTCTTTAGAAGGGAATCAGGAGGCGTATCCATTTTTCGTTTCACTACATGCCCAAAGTTTGAGGCAGTAAGTCTTTCTTCCCTCGCTTTTTTCCAAATAAGACTGTTTGATTGCTCGCGAGTTAAGCACTCAATGATCAAAGTTTCTGCATGACTAACTGCCAGCGACTTAAAATATTGTTCAAATGTCTTCATTCTCAAATTATCACATATTGTTTCAGAGTCTGCGTACTGGTATAAAATATTGTGCAACAACGGCAACTCTGGACCTTTCTTTCCATTTGTTGTTTTCTCTGGAGAAAAGTTTCTTAACCATCCTGCTTTAGAATTTGCACTAACAAGTTTACGTTTAAATCTGTTTACGTCAGTTTTAATATTCATTTTGGTTGTCATGGCTTGTGTTGAGTTTCTGTTTACGGTTTCTCTTCCCCATACCTGTTTTCGAAATTTTATGTCCTGCGCCTTTTGGGGGCTTAATTTCCTTTTGCGTGGATTATTCCACTTGCACTTCTCTGATGTTGGTGCCAATGTCCCATCTTTCTTCCTCTTTGATATGTCAGCAACCGCATAAATCAGTGCTGCAATGTGGTTGCATGCTTCTCCTTCTCTGGAAAGATGTTATAAAAATAAAATCAATTGAATGAATTATTGCTACTACTGACTTGGCAGTAGCTATATTTTTTATAACTCTTAACTCTTTACCATACGAGAAAATTTTAAAAAGGTGACTGAAAAATTGGAATTTGTTTTGGGAAGGGTAGAAAACAGTGTGGGAATAGGAGAAAATGCTGGTTACCAGCATTTTCTCCTTTTCCCACAGCATTTTCAAAAAGGCTTCTTTCTCAGGGGCGTCAAAAGTAGGGATTGTGTGGTAATGGGTTAAATGGCAGAAAATGAAATCCACCCATATATTACACATTTCTTCTAATTTTGAATAACTTTCTGCCATTGTAAGTGCATGTAATGTGAAAGGATGCTGATCAATACGATTTAAATCTTTCTCAGATGACACATTTTAGACGCTTCCAAACTGAAAGAGTTTGCAGACGACAATTTCAAATTTGATGAAAATAGCAGAAAGTATTCCAAAATGGTAGAAAACACTGGGGAAAAAGAGAAATTGCTCATTATGTGCAATTTCTCCTTTTTTCCACAGCGTTTTTACAAAGAGTTTAACTGCAGACACATAAAAACCAGGGATTGTTTGGGAAAGGGTTAAGAAAGTTGTATGTGGTTATTTTTTTTTTTCTCGACACAGTTCCTTTATATCAAAATTTGCTTTTTAAAACCTTAAACCCTTAATAAGTAGATAAAAAAAATTAGTGAATTGAACCGTGAGGAAAACTAAGATTTGAAAAAAATATCCCACAATTTCAATCATAAGGACTTACCCAGCTGTGCAATTGCATTCTGCTGAATTTATACTTCCAGTCACTTTTAACAGCATAACCCAAACTTTGTAATCTGGAGTGTCTGTCATCTTTTCTGTTGGCAAAGATGGTATGACTTTTGACTTGATGTAGTATTGGCTGAAATGATTGTCCAATTCATTTATTTCCACATCGTGAACATGCCTGTCCTCATAAAATACTTTCGACTTAAGCTGCTTCTTACTGTTCATTTTCAAGACTAAATAATTATATATTTCTTTCTCTGTAAAGTCTGGGACACGCTGAAAGTCCGTTGACCAGTTTCTTAGTGTATCTTCTTACGAACGAAGTCCGTAACAAAGAAACAAATGAATAAATGCATGGCAGAAATAAGGATCGGAGCGGGATTCGAACTCCGAACTCCCGGACGCAAAGCCAATACCTTAACCACTGAGCCAAAGAGATATCTCCCTGACGCAGTAGCCAGGTATTGTATTTAAATCGGGAGTATATGCCATGCAGGAAGGAGTGGTCTCGCGTAACACACCCCCTCTTAAAGTCATCATTTATTGATGACTCAAAGCCTTATTAGGCAGTAAGTCCGATTTTGGACAACAAATGGGATTAATGGCTCAATGGCCAATCCCGGACGAGCCCCCATCTTACGAACGAAGTCCGTAACAAAGAAACAAATGAATAAATGCATGGCAGAAATAAGGATCGGAGCGGGATTCGAACTCCGAACTCCCGGACGCAAAGCCAATACCTTAACCACTGAGCCAAAGAGATATCTCCCTGACGCAGTAGCCAGGTATTGTATTTAAATCGGGAGTATATGCCATGCAGGAAGGAGTGGTCTCGCGTAACAATCTGGATGCGGTAAACGTTCGCCAAGTTGAGTTGATAATTTGTTCGTTTTTCTTTGCTGATCGAGTTTTTCATCCTCCTTCGCGACGCTATTCACGTCCTTCAATCCCAAAAGCCGAACCCCCTTGATTCTTGCTATCAGCTCATTTTTATTTCCTGACACATTCTGTCCATGCTCGCTCAAATATTTTTTCAGCTCGAACACCCTAAAGGCATTTAAGTCGTCATTCTTATCGCACGCATCATTGATCCTTTTGTATTCCGCCATTGTTTACTTTCTCGATAGGCCCCGGAAGTGAAGCGCTGTCGCTGAAGAGTATACGGTCAAGGGAGATAACTTAGTTTCCGAAAAGGGCTATAGCATAGTATTGACCATATCTGCATTAATTGCTGAATGTTATAACCAGTATATTCTCAGCTAAGAGTATGATCTGCTTACTAATTATGCTCTGCTTACTTATGCTCTGTTACAATCTGTTTGATATTAACCATGTTATTGTGTTTGGTACTAACTTCTTAAACAAATATCCATGCAAGTTTGTCATATGTGTAACTAACTGCTAGCTATATCAAATCATATTAACTTGCTTTAACCAGTTTTCATGTATATATGTTCATTTGTGTTTGAACTTGGCATTTGTTAAAATACCCAATCATTTTAACCACAGTTTAGTATTGCCTGCCTCCAGGAATGTCCAAATTCTTAGGTTGGAAAATGATTGGGTGATTATAACAAATGCCAAGTTCTACTGATTGTGACAAGTTGAATAAAGAAAGAAGAAAAAAATTCAGGTCTGGTGAGATGTTTGCACTACTGTAATGATGGACAAGGTTTGGTGAAGCTACAGCATTCTGAACAAAGGTGATGTAGATCCTACACTGTAAAACAGGAGCTATGTATGATATAAATATGCAGAGAAAATAGGTATACACATTAAATAAGGTATGTATTATATTGCATAATTCAAACAGTATATAACATCAAAAAATGACTTTGGTATGACTGTGGGTTTGATAAAGAAATGAGAACTTCGACAAAAATAGCCTTTATTTACTCTTTATTTTTTCATATTTTACACTAAAAGGCCTTTATTTTCATACATTGGAGCCTTTATAAAAACCTTTATTTTTGTTTTGGCCTGCTAGGAGGCCTGTTGGTGTAAAAAGCTTGATTATATTATAGATAAATTCCAAAAGCCATATTTTAATGGAAGATTTTAATTCCTATCCTATGTTATGGGGATGTACAGACACGAATGACAGGGGTAGAACTATTGACGAATGTATCACGAAGCACGACCTTATTCTGCTGAATGATAAATCTTCAACCTATCTTCACCCTACTACTGGCTCTTATTCATCTTCAGACCTTACCATATGCAACCCTGAAATTTGCCAGCCTTTAACTGGAAAGTTTTTGATGACCTTTATGGGAGCGATTTTCCTATCCAGGTATCGGAAGGAGGTACTGCGGTTCAACAACTTAACGTTGGAAGCTTCACAAGGCAAATTGGGAACATTTCAAAAGCTACTGTGAACAATCAATTTTTCCCAGTGCTTTTAATGGTTCTTAAAATGCTGCAGAACACTTCTCTTCCTTACTTTATTCGGCTGCTGAAAAATCCATTCCTCGAACATCGACAAATCCAAAACATCCAAACAAACTGTGGTTTAACCATGAATGCAAAAAGGTTATAGCAGAACAAAAGTCTGTCCTTCGAACTTTTAATCTGCGACAGACTCAGGAGAATATTTCAAAATTTAAAATTGGACGTGCAAAAGCATGAAGAATTATCAAGTAAAGTAAACGTGCGTCCTGGCGACAGTAGGTATCTAGATTATATTGTAGATCGTCTGTCAAAAAGACATGGAACATGATTCGAAAGGTTAACGGAAAAAAAAACTCTTTGTTTAATGTAGGACATTTAAATGCTGATGATAGTCATCATTAAAAAAAAATCAGAATATAACAGAAAGAAGTAAGGTAAATTTCAAGTCGAATAACAAGGTACATTATAAGAATTTACATTAAAATAATTGGGGAAGGCATTAAAGAAGCGTCATGACGCTGCTGTTGGATGTGACGACACCCATTATCATTTTTTAAAACATTTACCACTTCGATCCCCCGAAAGTTTACTCAATATCTTAAGTCTGGCACACTGCAATTCTGCCAGATTTCTGGATAGAAGCTATAGTTATTCCCATACCAAAGCCAGGTTAAGATTCTACAGACCCTGCAAAAAAATCGTCCTTAACAAGTTTTATTTGCAAAACAATGGAAAGAATGGTCAATGAACGGCTTGTTTTGTATCTAGAGAAAAACAAACTTATTGCTACCGTCCAGTGTGGATTTCGTAAACAAAGAGACACACTCGATCATTTGGTTCGCTTTGAAACATTCGCTTGCGAAGCTTTCATTAAAAAGGAACACGTTTCTGTATTTTTATCGTGAAATTGCATACGATACAACATGGAAATATGGAATAATGAACGACCTCCATGACTTCGGTATAAGAGGTCGCCTTGCTTGTTTTATTTCGGATTTTATTTTTTGATGCTCGTCAGTTTAGAGTTCGGGTAGGCCATGCATTTTCTGATCCCCATGTACACGAAATGGGCGTTCCCCAGGGAAGCATTCTTTCCGTTACACTATTCAGCGTCAAAATAAACAATACTGTTAAGTCTATTTGTCCTGGCATGGAATGCTTTTTGTGTGTTGACGACTTTTGTATTTGATATAGGTCTAAACATATGCATACCATTGAAAGACAGCTGAAACAAGTTTTAAACAATTTAAGCAAATGGTGGGAAGAAAATGATTTTAATTTTTTAAGACCAAGACGAAATGCATGCATTTCTGTCACTCACGAAATGTTCATCTAGACTCAGAACTTACGCTATATAGTGTAAAAATTGAGCTCGTCCCTGAACTTACATTATTAGGTATTTTATTTGACTCAAAGCTATTGTTTATTCCACATATCAATTATTTGAGCAATAAATGCTAAAAGGTTCTTAATCTTTTACGTCTTGTCTCCAGAATGAACTGGGGAGCCGATAGGAAAATCTTGTTCAGACTTTATAGATGCTTGTTCGTTCAAATTGGATTACGGCTGTGTTGTATATGAATCTTCGTGAAAAGCGTACCTCCGTAAACTTGATTCTATTCATCATCAGGGTTTACGACTAGCACTTGGTGCCTATAAAACATCCCCTGTAAACAGTTTGTACGCAGAGGCATTTGAACCTTCATTGAATTTACGTAGGAAGAAACTTTCCTTGCAATATTACTTAAAGTCAAATCTCGACAACCCCGCAAATAAAGTAGTATTTGACCCGTTTTACATGGACGACTTTTTAAATAACAACAAAAAGTGTTATACCTCCTTTCAGTTTGCGCTGTGAAGCGGATATGAATTGTTTAGACTACGACCTGGAGGATGTAGAGGACGATGACATTTCAGATGACCCTTTATGGACTTCTAAAAGTGCGACCTGTTTATAAAATCTTGCTTCAGACAAGAAAGCCACAACAGATCCTATGATTTGTTAAAACAAACACCTTGAGATAAAAGAACAATAGTACTATCACGAAGAAATAGTTACCGATAGTTCTAAAGATGGGAATAAAGTTGCTGCGGCTGCCGTTCTCGATGGTGAAGTATATCAGTTTCGCCTTCCTAAAGATTCTTATATTTTTTCTGCAGAGCTAGAGGCGACCGACCTTGCTCTCAACCACATACAACAGGACGCTTATTTGCGCTACATCATCTTCACTGATTCACTATCAGCTATGCAAGCACTCCAAAAAATTAGAGGACGGACAACCCAATTATAGCCAATGTACTTGATAGAAATGGTCAAATCTGTGGCGATGCTGATCGTGTATTTTGTTGGCTCCCAAGCCATATTGGTATAAGTGGCAACGAAGAGGCAGATAAAGCTGCTAAAAAGGCATTGTCATATGATGTTTTACCCTATAAAGTTCTTTTTAATAATTTAAACCATTAATAAATGATTTTATTCAAAATGTATGACAAGAATCCTGGAATGACCCAATGAACCAAAATAACAAGCGAGTGGCTTCTAGAATTGAGGACAAACCGCAGCGAGGAAATTATTGTGACCCGTTTTCGTACTGGTCACTCATATTTGACGCACTCATACGTCCTTAAAGGAGAAAAAGCACCCCAATGAATTTCATGCAATACCTTTCTTACTGTCAAACATATACTTGTGGACTGTGTAGACCTTGCACCTACAAGGGACAGATTTTTTCATGCTGACTGTATGAACATTTTATTTGATACTGTAAACTTGGAGTCTATTTTCTAGTTTTTAAAAGATATAAATCTCTATAAAAATATATAATTTTAGATTCTATTGATCGTCTTTGATTTTAGACAATATGTAACCAGTTTTTAGCTCACCTTAGCACAAAGTGCTAAAGGTGAGCTATTGTGATCGCTCTTTGTCCGTCGTCCAGCGTCCGTCGTCCGTCATCAATTTGTTTAAGCCTCTTCTTCTCCTAAAGCACTGGGCCATTCTTGATGAAAATATATTTCTTGGGTAAAGTTCTACCAAAACTTCAAAGAATTGAATTCCATTCATAACTCTGGTTGCCATGGCAACAGAAAAGAAAAAAATCTTTGAAAATCTTCTTCTCTGAAACTAGAAGGCGCAGAGCTTTGATATTTGTAATGTGGCAACTCCTAGTGGACCTCTACCAAGTTTGTTCAAATGATGCCCCTAGGGTAAAAACTGGTCCCATCCCGGGGGTCACAAGTTTGAAACATAGGAACAAAGAACGAAAACTTTAAAAATCTACAACTCTAAAACTTCAAGGCGTAGAGCTTTGATATTTGGTATGTAGCATCATCTAGTGGACCTCTGCCAAGTGTGTTCAAATGATCCCCCTGGGGTCGAAACCAGCCCCACCAAGGGGGTTACAATTTTGAGCACAGGAACAAAGAAGGAAAACTTTAAAAATCTTCTTCGCTGAAACTAGAAAGCGTAGAGACTGATAGTTGGTCTGTGGCATATCCTAGTAAACTTCTACCTAGTTTCTTCCAATGATGCCCATGGGATCAAAACCTCACCCAGTCCCGGGGGTCACAAGTTTGAGCTTAGGAACAAAGATGGAAACTTTAAAAATCTTCGCTGAAACTAGATGGCGTAGAGTTTTGATATTTGGTATGTGGCATCTCCTAGTAGACCTCTACTAAGTTTGTGCAAATGATGCCCCTGGAGGTCAAAACTGGACCCGCTCCGGGGGTTACAAGTTTAAATTTAAAATTATCCTTCTCAAAAACTAAAAGGCATAGAGCTTTGATATTTAGTATGTAGCATCTCCTAGTAGACATCTACCAAGTTTGTACATATGTACAAGTTTGTACAGCCCGGGGGTCATAAGTTCGAACACAGGAACACAGGAGGAAAACCTTAAAAATCTTCTTCTCTGAAACTTGAAGGTGCAGAGCTTTGATATTTGGTTGGCAGAATCTTTTAGTGTTCCTCTACCAAGTTTGGTCATATGATGTCCCTAGCATCAAAAGCGGTCCTGCCTCGGAGGTCATAGGTTGGAACATAGGAACAAAGAAAGAAAACTTTACTTTTTGTTTCTTCTAAATGAGAATGTGTAGAGCTTTGATATTTGATATGTAGCATCTCCGAGTGGACCTCTACCAAATTTGTTCCATGGATGCTGCTTTGGTCAAAAGTGACCCAGCCCCGAGGATCACACGTTCGAACATAGGAACAAAGACGGAAATTTAAAATTCTTCTTTGAAACTGGAAGGCGTAGAGCTTTGATATTTATTAGCTCACCTTAGCACGAAGTCGTCCGTCAACAATTTCTTTAAACACCTTCTTCTCCTAAACCACTGGGCCAATATTGATGAAACTTGGCAGGTATGTTCCTTGGGTGAAGCTCTACCAAAGTTATTCAAAGACTTAATTTCACCCATAAGCTATGGTCTCAGGTGAGCGCTCCAGGGCTAACGACCCTCTTGTTTTGTTTTTTCAGTGCTTACACGGCATTTTTTTTTACCTTTGTTGCAATACTACAGTATCAACAATTAAATGCATTTCATTAGTTGTAAGTGCGCTCAATATGACCTTTGATGTCGACGGGCAGTAAAACGCCTTACATTCATACATTCAGCAATATATAAACGCTTAATATGTCCACTTATTTTTACCGCCTCTAAAATCATTCCACTTCACTCCTGTCATAAAATTACATCCTCGAGTAAATTGTTGTGGGATTCTTGTGAAAAAGATTATTGCGACAAAAGAAGTATGTAGTGTATCTGTAGTGTTTCTCGGCTCCATTGCCTTGCCAGCTACATGAATATGTAAGGCGAAGGTCGTACACAGTCACTCGGCAAGCATCATACAATATCCTTGATTTGATGAGATGATACGAGTCAATTTTAGCTCTGCTGGCTTTCAGCCAGCAGAGCTTATGTGATGGCGTGGTTTCCGTCGTCTGTCCGTCCGTTAGTCTTTTTCTTGTTTACGCAATAAAGTCTGCATTTGTTGCCCGATTTTCATGAAACTTGCACGGTTTGTCTATCTTATCAATAGCTTCAACCCTATTGATTTTGAGAAAAATCCAAACAAACCATGGATAGCCATTTCAAGTTGAAAAATTCTAATTCTTGTTTACGCGACAATGTCTGCATTTGTGGTCAGGTTTTCGTGAATCTTGCACAGTTTGTTTATCTCATCAATAGCTTCAACCCTATTGATTTTGAGAAAAATCCAACAAATAGTATGGGAAAAGTAGCCATTTCAAATTGAAAATTTCTAATTCTTGTTTACGCGATGAAGTCTGCATTTGTTGCCCGATTTTTGTGAAACGTGCACAGTTTGTTTATCGCATCAATAGATTCAACCCTAATGATTTTGAAAGAAATCCAACAAATAGTATGGGAAAAGTAGCCATTTCAAGTTGAAAATTTCTTATTCATGTTTACACGATAAAGTCTGTCTTTCTTGTCAGATTTTATGAAAATCACAAAGTTTTTTTTTAATCTTATCAGTAGCTTAAACCCTATTTATTCTGAGAAAAATCCAGCCAACAGTATGGGAAAATTAGCCATTTCAAGTTGAAAATTTCAAATTCTTGTTTACGGGATAAAAGGTGCATTTGTTATTAGATTTCTGTGAAACTTGCACGGTTTGTTTGAGATCTCATGGATAGAAAATATAATTTAACTAGAAGGCCCTGAAGGGCCTGAATATGCTCTAGTGGCACCAACAGCTTCAATCCTATCGATTTTGAAATAAATCCAACAAACAGTATGGGAAAAGTATCCATTTCAAGTTGAAAATTACCAATTCTTGTTTACACATTAGAATCTGCATTTCTTGTCAGATTTCATGAATTTCACACAGTTTGTTTAATTGCAAGAACACATTTGTGTGTTTTTTGTCTTTTTGCATCTCGAATTCATAATGTATGCTAGCATAAAAGCAAAATTCAATTCTCTGCCACTAGAGCATATTCAGGCCCTTTAGAGCCTTCTAGTTAAATTATATTTTCTATCCATTGTAATCTATGCAATGTCGCATCTGCTATGTGTAATAATTGCCATGAAGCCACTAGAATGACCATAGTTTGAGGAAATCTCGATGAAATTGGTTATGTTTGGCTTCAAATGAGTAAATGGTTGTTTAAGTGTACATTGATAATCATTTCTATGTGGAAAAAAAATATTATATTATAACAGTCAATAAGATTATTCTTTAGGGAAAAAAAGTATAGCGTTTTTATTTAGAACTGCACGTATGTGATTACATCGTCATCATAATTACGAAAGTTAGATCGTACTTCAACAAATGTCTTTATCTTTAAATCCATCTTTTGCAGAAAGCAACTTGTGATAACGGTGGCAAAAATAGAAATTGGTCATATCGAGCAATTTCTCACCCCGCCAAGATGTTCTCATATCTTATTCAACAACCACCCTTCGTTAGGCAAAGATGTTTTCAAAGCCATCCACTGCGTATTGTCGGTTTATTTCGAAAACCTCGTCACCACAGCTTGTTTTGGAAGTAAACCGACAATACCTTGTATCAGTGGGGTAACTTGATTTAGCTTTCTTCCAGGAACAGCCGATCAGCATGACACAAGAGTTGAATCTACAACACCTGGAATCAAGAGGTAAGAGACTTTGAAATTTACTTTACATAGTTACACTACGTTTACCCTATGAATCAAATTATAGTCTTGCAAATCGGAAGCGACTGTCATAGTACGCCTAAATTCAGTAAGCAGTGGTAAACACATTAAACAGGCTGACACGTGAATCAGTCTAGCGACCAGAAACTTATCATCCGTATACCATTTGAGCGGTAAGAGGTTTTACTATCAACAGTTTGAACAATTCGGTACAAGAACCATGCAATTTTGCACAGGAGAGTGCAGCACCGACTTTTGCCGTGAACGGATGCCTTGAAGACTGAACTATTGCTTTCTATTCTATCTAGAAGATAGGTTTTATCACTTTCTTCATTTTCTGATTGTGCACACAGATAAAGAAATCACTTAACTCCAGGTATACATATCAAACTATTTAAACGCTAAAATTATTCAACAATTCGTGGGGCGCTATCAAAATGTTCACTGTACGATGAGCTGCCAACCGTTTTTTTGTGTACTGATCTGTTAGCTGTAACGACATTATTCTTACATGTATGTAATCAAGTGCGGAAGTTCAGTTTCATTCCGAGTTATGGATTGCCGTTCAAAGATTAAACTAAGAACGTACTACATACAGTCATAAACTTGTATCACTCTCGATTTTATGTGTGCGAATGTTCAGAATATTATTTGTGTAAGTTCGGCAAATAAAACTCAACTATTTCTGGTACTATTCACTGGCTTTTCTGTCAAAGAAAAACAACTGAAATATTTGAGTATAAGGTGATTATAATTTGTGTGATACATAGAATAGTAGTGATATTGCCTGGGGTCCGCACGAACTCCAACAGATTTTGGGCTTTATATTCCTCTCACTCTGATCCCACTAAAGTTTCTATGTGTCTTCAGGTTAAGAATAGGTTTAGTAACAAACTCTTTAAATGAAAGTTCCCTGCAGCTTCAACTTTTGTATCAAGACCAAAAGAGAACTATATAGAGTCCACATGGACCCCACACTTTATGATGAAGGTTAAGGGTCTGCGAAATAGCTTGGTACAGAGACCCTCTCGGGTTCCATTTCTACCGTTCTGGTTATCCACAAATCATATCGTATCATTATGTGTGGTATACATGTATATACGATTCCTGTTAAGCCGTGGGCTCTGTAGCTCCTGATGAAACAAAGTGTTTTCTGAAAAGCTTGTCAATGAAAGAACAAATTATGGTAAGATCACGTATAATTTGATTGCTAACAGATGTAAAGCTAGAGTAGATAAATGTTCTTAAAAATGTAAAGAGTATAATTCTTCAATTTTTTAAATGTTGGAAACGCTTTATGGAATAGTTAATAATTTTTCTTTCTTAAGAATGAAATGTTGTTGTTTTTTTTTTTTCATTAAAAAGGTACAGAACGCCAAAATGGCTAAAAACTTTCTATCAAACTTACTTTTTTTTAAAAAATAAATGTTAAAGAATATTGTTTAGATAGGAGTTTTAAAGCTTTTAACACTAATGACCACGACAGTTCTTCCCCAGACTCTATAGACAGAGATCAGTCTACATATTCTTGCAATCTGACCTGTCTTTCCTTCACATTCCTTGCTTAATATTCGCAAATGTGTTTATATTCTTCCTATGAAACGATGATATGGAATGAACTCAGAAATTCAGAGAGAAAAACTTGAATTAACAAATCGACATCTTTGCTTTCTTTTTTTTGCAACCTGCTTCGAGATTTTTCTCATCATAAATAAACGTGTTTTTATAGAGCACAACTCTATTCTCACGCATAAGTTGATAGCTTCAAAAAAGCATAAAAATACGTATATCCCTTAAACATGTGCAGCAATATGTGCACTATATTATAAACAAAAACGCATTAAATGTGATCTGTCACGCATACTAGGGCCATTTTTTAACTACGGCATGGATCGACACAAGTCGGACCGTGCGAGCTGACCCTGGTTGAACTCTTGGCTTGTTGAATGTTAAAACGGTCTTTCTACCTGAAAACATCGTCATATCAACTCGGATCGATCTGCACTGGTCCATGTCTCTTGTTCAGTTATTTGATTTACAGATTTCTCAGGTGTAAGTCTTCCCTTTATGTGTGTGGATTCACAAATTGTATATTAAAACGACAGAAATTGGAGAAGTCTATCAGTTTCTCACGCAACTCTATCTTTATAATGATGCCTAACTCTTCATTATCGTTTTAATTTCGCCGATAGTTAACTCAATAAAGATTTTTCATTTTTTTTTTTTTTGTATTCATGTAGTTCTCGTTGGCTGATTTCATCCCTATTTATTCATCTATTTCATTTTTAGCAGCCATACAGTCTTTTAACCTTTAATCCCAGTAGTTCAGATTGTATTTATTTTTTTTTTAAATACATTCGATTTTCTTCCTATTCACAACCGTTAGATACAAGAAATTACATTTCATGTGTCTATTTTAAGAAATAGGCAAAATAATCAGTGGAAATATAATATTTAATTTATTTCATCAGCTTGTGGTTAATATGGAGAAATATTTGCCGAAAAAGGGAAAGGTATGCGAAAATAACGAGTGCCGTAAAGTTGATTTGAGGAAATATTTGTCTCAAAAGGGAAAGGTCCGCGAAAATAACTCGTGCCTTACAGCACTCGTTATTTTCGCAGACCTTTCCCTTTTTTGGCAAATATTTCCCCATATTAACCACGATCTGATGAAATAAACGCTATCTAATTGTTACCATATCAACAATTCATCCTGATACTGATCAAGTTTATTAGAACTTTTTCGGAGGATTAATGTCATTTTACCTTTGAATCTTTTAACCCAATGATCAATATAAAAACTGAATAAACTTTGTTTTTCAACTATTGACGGAATGTGATAACGCAGACAATGTATGATACAAAAATTTACTTGTAGTATGTAAACTTACTTTTTCCGAGTAAAACCAACTGATAGAGAAGAAAAGTGTTGAAAATAACGACGTTCTATTCAATTCTGATGATGTCTTTGTAGCGGACATGAAGTTCGTTCAAATATGCATTAGAATTAATGGTTCGAATGCAGACTATTCATGCCCGTGGTGAGTAGTAAGCAAAACTGACAGACTGACTATTGATGTTCACATTGTTACGAGACATCTGGCTAATAATGCACAACACGATCTTATATAACAAACGATAAACGTGTGCAGATGGCTTTAAACACAAACCATTTTTCTTAATTGATCACAACTTCATAATTCCTGATGAACTTCACGTTCTGTAAAAGCGTGTAATGTATATGTGACTGTACAAGGCAAGCAGACAGCAAACTTACAGTTTTGAATATGGGGACATTTCATATTGAAAACTTAGTTTCAAACGTTCAAGAATATAGAGTAATTTTAAACATTTGGTCAGATCAAAAGTTAGCTGAATTTAAATGGAGAGCATTGAACGGCGATGAGAGTGAAATTTTACATTCCAAATTAAAACTCATGATAAAGTAACCTTTCTTTGGCGAAAACTGACAGAAATCCAAAAATGTAGCAAAAGAAAAACTATCAAAGGAACGTCTGTTTGGTGTCTTCCTATTTGTCCCACATTTCGAAAAACCAGTAAGGCACTCATCGGTATGGGTTAGGGGTAATATAAGGGTAAGTGCGAATAAAGCCTTTATCAAACAGAGTAATCTTGTAGGCTATAGTTTTGTACATTTTGGAACAAAGAGCAAATTAAGAAATATATCTTTTTATGCAAACGTTTTTGTTCACAACATAATAAATATTTCAGAAATTACATCCAGTTAGAAGTTGACAAATGTATAACATTTATATAATATGTTTTGTAAAAGAATGTGGAAATAAATTAAGATTTGATTTCTTTAAAGCATAATTTGCCTAAAAGTATCAGTATTGATACAGACTATTAGTTTTGAATTACCCCCAGGCAATGGTTATCTGCACTCTAACCTGTACAAATTCCCATTTGTCCCCCATTCAAATTTTTGTATAAAGACCAAAATGTGGAAAAATCGAAATATGATTTGGGGAGGTTAGAAAACATTGTGGGAAAAGGAGAAGTACTGGTTACTAGAATTTTCTCCTTTTCCCACAATGTTTTCAATAGGCGTCTACTTCGGGTCATCAAAAGTCGTCATTGTGTGGTAAAGGGTTAAGGTATTTGACCAGCAATAATGACACACTGGTTCGATCCTCGTGCGTGCTGTACCGATTGGCGTAAAATATGACGACCATGGTGAAGCTGGTTGTGATCTTGGCACAGAAAATATTTTTCTTTTTTTTTTTAAATTGGAATCAGCTGTACACGTGTAAAGTAACTTATTTACCAATTCCGAGTTTAACCCATTACCACACAATCCCTACTTTTGACGCCCCTGAGAAAGAAGCCTTTTGAAAACACTGTGGGAAAAGGAGAAAATGCTGGTAACCAGCATTTTCTCCTTTTCCCACAGTGTTTTCTATCCTTCCCAGAACAAAGTTCAATTTTTCAGTCACCTTTATTCTGTCGTCTGCAAATGCTTTCAATTTGGACCAGTCTAAAATTTTCTCATGTGGTAAAGAGTTAATTAGGAACACATTTTGAAATAATGATGGAAAACGAGAATATGATGGTAACCAGTAGTTTCTCTTTTCTCACATTGTTTTCTACCCTTTGAAGACAATTTCCAAATTTTAGCCATATTCAATTGTGTGCAAAGGTTATCAACTGGTAGAATATATAACACTTGCACTGTAGTAAGGTGTTAAAACTCGAGTTAACTTCCTTGTTTATATTGTGTAGGTAGGTCTCTCCATACCCCTTCTCTTACCGACTGCTCCTACGAGTACAACTAAGAAATAGAAATGTGAAATGTCGCAGTTTTTATGACTGAACTATCATTTGTGTAAAACGCCTTCTCACAAGCCTGTCTGTCCTTTGTCTGACTGTATCTTAAGTAACATATTTATTAGTGCACAGCATAATAATCCTGGTGTGCACGAAGGCTCAAAATACCTGAAAGATACATGATACTGTTATTTTCGAATCGTTCAAACTACACGATACTGGTTTTCTATCCAATACACATAATCATAAAAAGTTTTTGTCCTTTTTTTTTTCATATTTACCAGTGCCAGACCTAGACTTCTATCTCACGAGAGACCAGCTAACAGACCTGTGTTACCAGATAGACCGGTCACAGAAGGGAGAAATGGAGAAGACTCTTACACCTACGTAAGAGGTAAAGTAACGGTTTACTGCTCTTGCCATGTTGAGTTTACTTTCATCATCGATTACTGTTCTAATAATATTTCGGTGATATAACAGTAATAATAGTGGTTACTAGTTGTCGCTTTTTGCCGGACTAAATTAAGTTCGGTTGCCGATGAATTTCTACAAAGTGACTGATTAATGAAAAGAAAGTTCAAATTGACATTATGTCTTTGTAGACATGGATGACAGTGATCCTTGCGTGAAATCGATTTCTAGAATCCATCTCTCGCCTGACAAGACTATTACTAGATCTAGTCAGACAAAGATTTCGGTCTGTCTGCCAACCTACCGGGCAGAACCCACCATCACAGGGAGCACCACCATCATCATCACCACCACCACCACAAGCAGCAGCACTACCACCACCACCAAATATACATGACATCTGTCTCTCAAGCAGACGAATTCTAGGGATCGTAGGGATCGGCTGTAGTAAACATCGTGGAAAAGGTTTTTAGAAGCAATTTAATTTGTTGCCCACAACTACGTATGTTCTGGACAGGGGACTTACCCGGGAGCGCCGCAGGAAGCGTCGCATGGAGCGCCACAGGGAGCGCCGCAGGATGCGCCACAGGGAGCGCTGTAGGGAGCGCAGGGAGCGCCGGGAGCGCGAGGAGAAGGAGCCCTCCCTGAGGAGGAGGAGGAGGAGGAGGAGGAGGAGGATTCCTCCTCGTACACCTGGCGCTCCCTGTGGCGCTCCCTGTGGCGCTCCCTGTGGCGCTCCTGGCACTCCCTGTGGCGCTCCCTGTGGTGCTCCCGGCGCTCCCGGGTAATTCCCCTGTCCACCACATAGTTGTAGGCAACAGATTAAATTGCTACTAAAAATCTTTTCCACAATGTTTACCACAGCCGATCCCTAGAATATGAGTTCTGCCCGGTAGGTTGGCAGACATTCCAGACAGACCGAAATCTTCGTCTGACTAGATCAGATCAGATCAGATCAGCTTGCGCAAACCAGGATTTTCTGCTTTTCCCCAAGATGATTATTTTCTACTTACTCCAGCGCACTTGACCAAATTTTGAATTCTGGTATAAGCAGATGGATCATTTAATGTGGAGTGCAAATTTTATTGTTTGGCAAAGGGTTCATGCAAACAGAATGACGGAAACGCTGAGGTACTTGTGTAGGTATGTTAGCTGTGATTGAAGCATATCCACTAAAATGTCAGGTGACTCGGCCTGTCCGTATATGGTCCAAACCAACTTCTTTGCAGTATTTTTCTGGTTTGTCTCAACATTTTAATTATTTCACGGTGACGATACAAAGATCCATTTTTTCTATATTCATTACAATTCCATCCGGAATAAATTAAACATATTTTCCTGTCAACTCTTATTCAGTATTTCGGCCAGAGGCCTTTTTCAAGAAAAAATACTTAACTGTCATGGTGGTCTGTAAAAAATGTAGCAGCAGTGAAAGGTTAGTGTTTTTTTCTTGAAAAGGCCTCTGGCCGAAATAATGATTAAGAGTTGACATGAAAATATACATTTTTTTTCTCTTCACCAAATCCACCGAAGAAAGTACTACTTATTTCAGTTCATGTACGCACTCTTGATTCAGCATCGTCGACAAAATTACATGCGCCAAACGATGCGCGTGAACATTTGCCACATATATCGTTAAGTGGTTTTCTTTTTTATTATTATTCTTTAACTTTTCAGGAAAAGTGAGCTCAGGGTAAGCTATTCAACTTTTGTCTATTGAAGCGTAGAAGAAGTTACTAATATTTTTAATCCAATAACCTGTTATGTCTTCAGATTAATACACATAATGGCCATTATTGCATAAAACGTGCCTTTTCGGGCCGTTATAAGCATGTATTAACGGGTATCATTGCATAAAACGTGCCTTTTCGGGCCGTTATAAGCATGTATGAACGGGTAAAAATCGGGAGGTCAACGGGAGAAAACGTGTATTAATCAGTAAATTCACGCGCCGTTAACGCCTGGCTTTGTATCAATATCCTCGATTCGGGCCTACCTTGTAAACAACGTTTGTCCTTGTCAGATTTTCCCTAGACTCCGACCATCAGACTATAGAAATCCGTACCATATTAGATCCTTTTCATGGCATGTCTTTGATGATATTAGTACACCACAAACAAACCTTTGCACAGAGTTTCAGTTTAATCGAGATCTGAACAACAAAATTCACCCGTGAAATGTACTCTTAAACAGCTACATCCCACCCACTTTTTAACTTGATTTTTCCGTCTGGCTTAATATAGATCGAACCCTCTGTCGCCTTCAGTTGCAGAAATTTTATATATCCACTCATCCATCCTAGTTGTAATCGTCCAAAAGTATGCAAGTTTATCCCACATTAGTCCACTTTGTATTAAAAATCAATAGAAGTGTATTTACACCGAGAGAACCAAAACTGGCATACAGGACTAACGGCCCTTTACTAATCGTAACAATAATTACTTCTCCGACTTCCGGTTTTGATCCATTTACGTACAGTACATTTGAAGTTCGCTTATTTGTATTTCTATGGAAATATTTATTTGTAATCTTTGCAGATTATTGTTAAAATACCTTTACTTTATGCAATAATTTAGCGTTAATTCACGTTTTATTTCGGTCGTTAACATTCACAGAGGCACTCAAAATACTTTAACACCCCCGTGCTTCGCACTCGGGCGTTAACGTATTTATCAGGCCTCTGCGAATGTTAACGACCTCAAAACGTGAATTAACCCTTTAAAAATCGAGCGGTTAACGGGAGAAGGTGTATTAATCAGTAAATTCACACGCTGTTAACGCTCGACTTTGTACTATCAATATCCTCGATTCGGGCCTACCTTGTATACAACGTCTGTCCTTGTCAGATTTTCCCTAGATTCCGACATCAAACTGTAGGAATTTGTACCATATTAGATCCTTTTCACGGCATGTATTTGATAATATTAGTACACCACAAACGAAATTTTGCAAAGGATCTCAGTGTAATCGAGATCTGAACAAAACTTCACCCGTGAAATTTACTCTAAACCAGCTTCATCCCACCCATTTTTTAACGTGATCGGTCCACCTCGCTTGATGTCGATCGAACCCACAATCGTCTTTCAGTTACAGAAATTCATATCCACTCAGTTATCCTAGGTGTAATCGTGCAAATGTGTGTAAGTTTATTCCACATATGTAAGTCCAGTGTGTATTAAAAATCAATAGAAGTGTATTTACACCGAGAAAACCAAAACTGGCATGCAAGACTAACGGCCCTTTACTAATCGTAACAAAAACTTCTTCGCCGACTTCCGGTTTTGATCCATTTAAGTACAGTACATTTGAAGTTCGTTTATTTGCTTATTTGTCTATGGAATTATTTTTGCTGTCTGTGCAAATTATTGTTAAAATACCTTTATGCAATAATAGCGTTAATTCACGTTTTATTTCGGTCGTTAACATTCGCAAAGGCCCTCGGGCGTTAAAGCATTTTTCGGGCCTCTGCGAATGTTAACGACCTCAAAAACGTGAATTTACCCTCTATTAGAAAAACTTTTACAGCACAAGATTGAGATAAGCATGTTTGACGGTATATAAATTTTGCGAAGTAATCGTTTGAGAGAGAGAGAAGAGAGAGAGAGAGAGAGAGAGAGAGAAATATTTATATAAAATAATAATGATAATTAAGGAGAAATGCGTATTTTCAACTTGCCAACCTGTTTTGTTTTCGCTCATCAGGGCAACGCCTTAACGAAACATCGTAACTAACGTCATTGTGGCGTCATAGGACAACGGTGAAATACAATTCAATTTTGGACGAAAAATGTTCTTAGAATATTCTTCCTTTGTTATTCTAGCTGAAACGTGGGGTGATTTGCATTTAAAAACGGATAGAATTAAAATTTTGGATCTGTTTTACAACTACTGTCTAAATGACAACTCAATGGTATTTGTCTTGTAGAAGGGTCCCGAATCTGTTGATTATGAATTGTAATTCTGTTCCTAAGTTTATCTCCTGTTTGACAAACATAAAACTTTTGGCAGCCATTGCATACTAAACGATACAGTTAGAAACTTTACCATCCATCTTCATTGACAGTAAATATTTTGTCTTTTATTTTGAATTCACTTCCTTCCATAATATGTCTGCAGAGTCCACAACGGAAGATTCTGAAGTTGTGTCTTTGAATTCTAATTTAATAAAATTGTTTAAGATTTGGAAGTTGTCTCTTACATTTAATTAATCTTGTATTTCTTAATATTTGTGACATTGTTTGGTCATTTTCCAAGTTTTCAAAATTATTCTTAATAATTTCAAATAACTCTATGTTTTTAGCATTAAATGTCGAAATATATGTCATGATATTGTCATCATGTTTAACCTTTACCCGTAACAGAGTATGTCTCGGAATATTAAGAAATTTACTTATTCCCGCTAAGATTACTGCTTTAGGGTATTTTCTTTCAATTAGAATGCTTTCAAGTTCACGTAATTTTAACTATAGATATTTTCTGTCAGTTACTATTGCGCATATCCTTCGAGCTAGGGAGAACGGAATATTGGTTTTGTTATATGTTGGATGCCATGACCTGAAATTTAGATAGTGCTTAGAATCTATAGTTTTGAAATAAATATCGGCCACAATTGTAGAACCATTTTTTATCACTAACACGTCAAGAAAATGCATTCTGTTAAAGTTCATATCAATCTTATATTTTATATCTTTATGTAATAAGTTAAATATGTCATTAAAAGCAGATAAATTACTGAGTATGTCCAAAAAAATATCAAGATATATTTTCCATTGTTTGTATATATAATCTAAGAAGTTTTCGTCTTTGATTTGTCTTATTTTTTCATATAGTTTCTCTCCTTAAAATCCTAAAACAAATGTTGCATATATGTCGGGGCAACTTTGCTTCCCATGGCTGTTCCTTTACATTGGTTGAAAATATGATATAGAGGAGAAATTGGTTTTTTTCCAGTGCTATTTTCAAACCTATCAATATGAAAGTTTGGTCAAATATGTTCTGAATAAGATTTGAATAGCTTTTCGTCCAGTAAGAAATTGGTTCATACCCTAAGCTGTGTGGAATATTTGTATACAAAATCGCTACATAAGATGACGCTAAAAAGTGTTAATGCGAACTGTATTTGGAAGAAAATGAAGGAAATCTATGTCATCTGTGAGATACCTTTGGACCTTAGTCACAAAAGGTTCCAAAAATTAGTTTAATCGACTTGTTTCACAGTTCGGTCCTTCCACAATTGGTCTCATTTAAAGATTAGTTGGGTCTTTCATAAGAAATTTGCTTCTTAATTTGTTACTGTTTTATTTTTTAATAAATTCTAGATAAAACCAAAAATGTTTCTGCTAAAGCCTCATCAGTGGGTAAGTAACTATGGATGACGTCATGTAATCGGAAGAGAAGAAATTAGCAGCGCTATTAACGAGTATTCAGGGGAGATTATTAAACGTCTCAACGAGGGCGGTTTAATTCCGGTTTAAAGCAATTAATAAGTATTTCTGATTGGCTAACCAGACTGAAATATTCTCGGAATTTACTTTATAGAATGGGAATATTTTTAATTTAATTCATCTTTGCTACATAAGTCTAAATGCTGGCTGAGAGGTATTTGTCTCGTGGTTGGGTCTCTTATCTGTTGTGCGTGTATTGTTATGCGAGTTCTTACTTCGTTGCATGTTTGCCCAATATAGCATTCTCTGCATCCGTTGCACGTGATAACATATATAACATTCTTGACATCACAGGTCATATCTGCATTTACCTGGAAGACTTTTCCATTGAAGTTTTATGAAGTGTCAGTGGGCATATATAAACATAGACTACAATTGGGACGCCCACAGTTTGTCACTTATCTTTGATCTTTGTTACTTTCCGTGAATTTTGCACTTGTTTATAAGTTCTTTAAGTTGGGTGGCTGTCTTTTACTTTTTATTAATTTTGTTCCATTTAAATGTATTTCATTTTATCATCAGAATAAAGTATGAGCAAATTATTTGTGGATATACCAAACATTTCTGCAATATTTGGGTTGAAAGTTGAAACATACGGGATGGAGTTTTCTTCACTTGTATTAGGGTTGTATTAGGGTATATCTTGGGATACTTTGAGCTTTCTTTATACCTGATTCAATTAACTATAAAGGGTATTGTGATAAGTGTATGCTTGAGTTCTTCTTGTCGGTTCATCTGATTTAGAAATAATTGTGCATATTCTACGTGGGAAATTGTACGTAATACTGTTCTTTGTGTGTTTAGGATGACAGGAAAAATAATTTAGATATTTTGTCTGTTTCTTTAGATTATATATCTGTGTGATACTGTTCTTTGTGTGTTTAGGATGACAGGAAAAATAAGTTACATATTTTGTCTGTTTCTTTAGATTATATATCTGTGTGATACTGTTCTTTGTGTGTTTAGGATGACAGGAAAAATAAGTTACATATTTTGTCTGTTTTTTTAGATTATATATCTGTAATTATTTCAGTATCTTCTTTTATCATGAGAATATCAAGGAATGAGAGTGATATTTCATTTATTTCCATGGTGAATTTAATGTCTTAGTGAGGTTCATTCAGAAGTTACCAAAAAAAGGTTTCAATCTTTTCTGGATTTTTCCCAAAGACAAAGCAGAGTCATCAAGAAATCTTTTCCAGTCAGTGTTAAGCATCTCGCCAAAACCGTTTTCAAACATTTCTTCTGCTCGGCAATATAATTTTTCCTCAAGAAACCCTACTACTAAAGTTGCGCATGTTGGTGCAAACTTAGTTCCTATAGCTGCGCTTCTTTTTTGGTTATAGAAAATTAAATGCAAAATTATTATTCTCTAGAATAATATAAATACTTTCTACCAAGAACTCTTTTGTGAACCTTCTATTGATTAACTTCGGATATTTTTGCAGCCAAAATGTTATTGCTTCTACCCTAAGCTCATGTGATATATTTATAGTATATAGACTTGTCACATCAAATGATATTCAAAGTGTTTCTTCTCGGATAGTTTTGGGAATATTCTGGAGAAAATCTACGTCATCTGTCGCATAACTTTTGACGTATTTGAGAAACGGTTTCAGTAATATGTCCACGAGATTACTTAACCTATGTGTTTCACACACTGGTCCTGCCACTATAGGTCTGAATGTTAAATCTTCGGAAATGGTTATTTCAACGTAGTTGTCAGGCTTCTCGGTACATGCATTCCTGATTAGATTACTTTTGGGAATTTTAGGGAGGTCATAAAATGCTCTTTTTTTTTTGTGTTCAAAATTCAACAAATAATCGGTTTTGTTTTGAGTTACTTCATGGGCATGTCGTATTACATTTCATATTTTCTTTATCGTTATTTAAGAGCAATCGTGTGGGACTTCTTCATAGAAATTTTCATCTTGTAGCATGTCTAATATCCGTGTTTTATAAAATTCTTAGTTCATTCTGACATTACCCCAACCTTTGTCTGCCTCTTTAACTCTTTACCACACGACAACGTTTTAGACTGGTTCAAAATGAAAGCATTTGCAGACGACAATATAAAGGTGACTGAAAAATTGAAATTGGTTCTGGGAAGGGTAGAAAACACTGTGGGAAAAGGAGAAAATGCTGGTTACCAGCATTTTCTCCTTTTCCTACAGTGTTTTCAAAAGGCTTCCTTTTCAGGGGCGTCAAAAGTAGGGATTGTGTGGTAATAGGTTAATCACAATGTCCTGGTCATCGCGTAAAGATTTAACAGCCTCTCGTTCCTCCTTTGACATATTGGGTTTAACGATATTTTGGTTGACTGGTATGATTTTAGTGAAATGTATAAAGGAATCTAGAGCTAAGTGTCATCCTTTTTATGAATTAAAGTCGCTTTTATTTCTAACTAGTGAATTATCTTCTACTGAGTTTTTATCATGAAAAAAATCCTTAAGTTTGAGTTTTCTATGAAATTCGGCAATATCGGAATCTAATTCGTGATAATTTGGCTTGGTTGGAGTTGGGGTAAATTTGAAGCCTTTTGAAAGTAGACTGATTTCAATATCGTTGAGTTTTCTATTTGAGAAATTAAATATATTTACTTGCTTGTTAGATTGGTCTATTTCAGTCAGGGTAGGTTGAGGTGCTCTCGCTGGGGCCCAAAAAATGTTCAATGTCAGACTCGTCAGTAACGCAGTTTGTAAAATCATTTGTTTTTACAATGTTATACTTACGCTCACGTTTTGTCTGTTGCAATTGATTGGTAGAAGTTTGTTCTGAGTGGCCTCTTGTCTGTTCAGAGAAACGCCGTTACATGGTCTGTCGTTACTGCATTAATTTGGTGGTTAGTTTAAGTTCTGATGCTAATGGTCGACTTGCAGGTAACTGTTTATTAGAAAGTAATGGTTTGTTCATGTATTGATCTTCCTCCTTGAATTTAAAGAAAGGACTTTTATTTTGGCATTCAAATTAAAAGGAATCATCGTACTCTGCATATATATGTATATATTCGTCATTAAAGAAAGGAGAGATGCCTTAATGAAATTGACAGTTGGTCTTTAAAAACACCCTTTTAGATAAAATATATAGATTCTAGAAATAGATTTTACTTATGGATCAAAATATGTGTAAAAAAATGTGTAGACGTTGAAGCAATAGGAGATATTTCTCATGACAAGTAATGTACCCTTCAGCCTTTGCCAACACATTTATTAAGAAATGGTAATCCCGTAGGATACTACAGGAGAGAAACACAAAATATCGCATGGTTGTGTTATTGTGTTAAAGAACCCCATAAAGTTTGAAAATTTGCCTCTACACTGTCTCTTTCAGTGAGAGCAGAGAGACAGAAGATTATCTGGAACCAATTCCTGCCTTAGACCAACACAAGTATCTCTATCTCAACCTTGGTCGTAAGTATCCTTTTAATACAATTTTGAGTTGGTAAATATGCTTCAAGTATTCAAGCACCACTTGATACTCGTTAGTTAATTTATTTGAACAATACTTTGAACTGCGCGTACGTTAAAACCTGTGTTAGGTGATGCAAGGTGGTTGTAAATTCGGATTTAACTCAAAATAAAATGGTTTAAAACCCAGCTTTTAACATCGCCTTTTTGTCAAATATGAATTTCGCTTTTTAGTATTTCTTATTTGCGTCATTATCATCTATACAAATGACAACAAAAATTCCTTAAAAGCTTTTAAAGTCAGTATGTAGTAACATCAATTTTTTTATACAAAAGCCATACATCGGAAAAAGTATCGACTCAGGTCTGTTTTTGTAGTCTTTCCTATGTCCGACTTTTTTGCTATCAGTCAGTTGTCTGCTTGTTTAAAGACAATATATATACCTCAGGATTCAGTTCGTTATGGGAAAAATGATTCAAATGGATTCATAATTACGTGATGATTTGCTTGGTATGTTGCAGTCCCATGATGTATCAAGTCCCCTTTTGCCAGAGCACGGCATATATTTAATTTCGTAGCAAAACAAAGGCTACGCATTACTACGTACCATTTCGAAAGCATCTAACTTAATTAACACACAAAGACAAAAAGGGCACAAATTAAGCTAGTACAATTACATAGTCTAAACAAAATATGTAGTCATCTCTCTTTAAAGCTACACTGAAGGCTTTTACAGATAGGTTTTGGTTATTTGGTTAAATTTAACAGATCGATTTTAAGTTTGTTAATGAAATGTTTTACTTTCTTTTCAGAAACAACCCGGTCGGGTACAGTATAAAAAATCTATATATTTTATGTGTGTGTGGGCGTGTGTTTAAGGTGAGAGAGAGTGTGTGTGTACTGAAATTCATTTAATTATTGGCCGTGGTGTGATTTGAATATACATGTTTTCTTAACATTATACTACTAAGTGCGTCCACAAGCGCTTTTGTGGACTGTGTAGATCAAGATCAGAGGCATAGAACTAGCATTTTTATCTCGTATCTGTCATCCGATATGATGATATTAACCTTGTTAAGGTAAGTTATATATATCTGTAACAATTCGTTTGGACTATTCACTGGAATCTCCCTAACAAGTTCTAGTAGACCTTTAAGTGACAACTACTTTTTTATTGTAAATATTAGGCATTTATGAATGGAGACGGATATGGAGATGGAGAACAGAAAGCGGAGAAAACTCTGGGATTGTCTCAACAGATTCATTTGTGACGCGTCACGCATAAAGGAACCATCTGAGAACTGCAAAAAATATCGACCCTGGTTAGACTACGTCGACTGCACTGTCTGACCAGGGTCAAAATTTAATGCTTTTGCAAGATGTTCTACATGTTAAAACTTAAAAGACCGTTCAACCTTACTAAATAGTTGTTTAAACATATCTACCCGGATCAACCTGAACTGGCTTCAATATGCTCATCAATTATTTGATTTACGGATTCAATGATGAACTCTTTTTGCGTGACGGGTCACATGTATCAAAATCATTATGCATGACGGGTCACATGTATCAAAATGGTCGTTAAGGCCGTGTGAAAAATTTTATTGAAATCTTTTACAATAATCATTTTTTAGTTCGATTGTTTATGAAGAAAACATGGAGGTATTCTCGTTGCCATGGTGTCGCCTGCGCCATCGTCTGCGTTTTCATTGGGTAAAAACTTTGACATTATAAAAAACTGACATTTTATAATATCTCTTGTCATGACGGAAGATAGTCACCTGAAGCTTGGACAGCTTGTTCAATGTCACATGGGGAACCGATACAACAAGGGCAGATAACCATGAAAGTATTTTTGAAACAGTTATACCACTTGCTCCACTTTGTATTTCCACTAAAAATCAAGCGACTGTACCCAAGCTAAGAAAACATGATAATCAAGCTAATAGCATTATTAGAAATATAACTTTTCATCGAATTGATCCTACTGATTTACAACGATATACTATTTTTGCAATGAATCGAAAAGTTAACGATAGGAATTGTCTCTGACGCCGCAAAAGTTAACTAATGCATTGATAACTTTTAAGTTCTGCGTTTATGTCTTCAACCTTCATCCTATAACATGAAATATATTGCTTTAATCAACATGCATGTTGATGATTATCTACCTCTCTCCGACTCAAATGTGCATTATAGAAGGTTTTGACTAGAGATCTGTTTGGATATATCGTATTTAATCCACGAACTAATACGCAACCAACCGGAAATGGTAACTGTTGTCAAATTTGTGCATCAGTATGAATTGCTGGGTATCACTCTGGTGACCCTTAATCCAGTTTCCGTCTACCAAACCATTTCAGTATTGTTTATGACAACCTGGGTATAGGCCTACATGCATTCGGCATACCTCGAGTGATATGAGCCATCAAATTCGATATAAGTAGGGAATCGGTCGAGTTGTGATGAGTGGACCTACAGGAACAGAGGTAAAACTAAAAAAGTAAAACTATTTTTGATTGAATTTTAGCAGGTCTTCATGTTTTTGACTCGTTCTATCCATTGCACAGATAACAATCTCAATTTTATTTAAGTTTCCCCGTCGGGTCGACCATTATGCAATCACATACAAACCTAAATTCCGTTGGAAAGTGTCGTAAAGACCAGACATCAATGCATTTATCACATTTCTTTCTGTAGAGATACTACCATAAAACAACACAGTTAAAGAAACTATTTAGGAAAATGATGCCAACCACGTGAACAACAGAAGCACTATGTTTCTACAGAGCAACAATGTTGCAATTTTGTGTGGAAAATGAGAAGGCCAAAAACAATGAGGGAACTAGGCATAAGAAGCAGTTCTGAAAATGTTGATGCTTATTTAAAAGTTTGATCATCGAGATCTATCAGAAGCACTGAATAAAAGTGGAGTTAAGGATTGCGATCCCTAAAGGCAATTCAGCCAATCTCGGCAATTTCTTCTTTTAATATGGGGTGGGTTGGTAGGGGCTGTAGACCTTAAACCATGATGTCTTTTTCTTTGGCCTATATACATAATGGAATAGTTGCTTTGAGAAAACCCCTTATTGAAACCTGTATTCCGCTGTCCATCTCCACATCCATCTCCATTCATAAATGTCTAATAGGGCAGCGATTGGTCCTTTCATTCTAACCTTAAATCAATACCGTTGATAGGTGGTTTCGGGATATTATCATCTGATTTTTTTTTTCAAAACATATATTCAGTTATCAGAAAAAACGCAATCCTGAATATTAGTCTTGATTATTACCAAAAGATGTCAAAAGATATCAGTTGACGTTAACAATATAGTGTAACTTACAGAGTTAATTCGTGAGCTCTATTGAATAGCTTTTTTTGTAAGTACCTGGATCGATAAAAAGCATTTGACAGGGTGTCGCAGAGTGCTGTCTGACTCAAACTTTAAAAAAAAATGCTATGAATGACAGTCTTTTTATCCCGTCAACTCTTTGTATTTACACGTATTTGAAAAAAGTCACTATCCCAGCACCAGGGTCCGGTTTTACTAAAAAACTTAGGTCTCTTATTCTACTCAAGTCAGCAAACAGGCCCATTTTTAGTTTTAAGGTGACTTCGTTGTTTCAAACGCTACTTCGTTGTTTCAAACGCGTTTCACTAACATAATCAGACTTTAGAAACATTTTCAAATCCTAGGTTGACAACGTATTTCAGGCTTAACTAAGATAAATAATAAATTTCAGTCAATTTTTACTGACTGAAGTCCATTGTTTTGAAGAGTGACTTTGAAATTGTGTGTCAACTTATGATTGGAGAATGTTTCTTTAGTCTGTTAATGTTTGTAAAATAAGTTTAAGTAACAAATTCAATGCAAGTTGAAAATTAGGTCCATCAGGAGACTTAATTAGAGACTTAAGTATTTTCATGAAACTGGGCCCAGATTCCACTCTGCTTCCCCTAAAAAGGAACACTGTAGAGCTTTATCTTGGCAAATATTTATCATTAGTTTTTTTACAACAGGACCATTAACGTATTGTCAGATTGTATGCTGACGACAGTCCAGGTATCATTCCACTGCCTCATTACATAATATAAAAGGGGGTATAATATTAGTATACCACGATCAAAAGCTGTATCAGTATGGGCAAAAAAGCAATGGTAAGACGAATCCATCTTAAATGGAAGTATTAAATCTTAAATACGAGAATTGACTACAAAGAACCACCTCCTTTCTCTGAAAATGAAACAGATTTTTCACCATCCAAACCATTAGGATGTAATACCAAGTAGACAAGGTCATTTGATTAATCATCGAATTAAATTGGAGACAGCTCCCAAAATGATGCACTCCAATTTCTCCGTAGTGATGAAGCCTTAAATATAATTTGTTCAGCTAATATATATATCCTTGAATGTCAAACCATTGTTGTGATTGTCTGCTCTGTCTCATATTCGGCTACTATCTGAAATTACAAAGTGAAGTTAAACGTATTGTGGTGGGCCTTACCAGATCGACATTTCTACAGAGAACGTGCTTTTGAAACATAGAGCTCTCTGCAAGGTATTTTTTCTCTTGAAATGCTCTTTTTCTTATTGTCTCTCAAATTCACTTTTGTTTTTTAGACTCATAACAGAGTTGCAACAAAAACAATGGCGAGAGTAGATACAATGACGAGATAGAAAACTACGATTTCAAAGTTTCAGCCATAAGAAATCCAATCAGCGCGACGACAAATCTATGCACTGACTAAAATAACAACGACATCAGCAAGTTTTATTTCGTAGAAAATATATTCCGGGACATCTGAAAAGAGATTGAAACGAACTTGGACCTTTCAGTATGCTTATTGGTTGTTTATGTACAGGGTTGGATGTATGAGTGAATCTTGTATGAACTTTGCGAATCTTAAATATATATGGAAAAACAAGTCTGCTAAAACATCTTTATTGTGCTTAACTTTTAACTAAAAAATCGTGTGCATATGTACGTATTAATATACGTCAATACACCCATATATACATAGATAATACATATATGTTTTTAGTAAATTTACGTAATAGTGAACGTGTTCGTTATTTTATTTCCATGAAAAATAAACAATATGCCATGTACCCAACATGATCGCTCACAATATCGCGAATCCAACAAAGGCAGTATAATAGTAATAATACGCACCTATTATTCACTAAACTGAAGATGCCGATCACGCCGAGAACAGGTAAATACGCCCCAGCCAATGCAATTATCACTCTTCATTTTACGGACTTTCTTTTGTGTGTGAGATTTTGACGATTGTTTTAGTACTTTTGGCAAGGAACTACATTTGCTCAGTTCTCTAGCGTATTTACTTTTTGCTGTTTCTTTTCCTGCAAACTTTTTTCAAGTTCTGTAAGTGCCATAATTCTAGGAGAAAAAGGCGATATGAGATTATCTGGCATGAACGACTAAAGACAAAGTACAGCACAAAGCCTTCCCCTGGGACAAGATAGCGTGTAAAGAGAGCTTTATATGAAGCTGGTGAAAAAAGGTACCCATAAGAACAGTTGCTGATTAATTAGGGTTGACAAACAGTTTTTTGTATCGTAGACTTTCAGGAGAAGTTGAAATTGATTGTCATACCGGGCCAGACACCTTATTTTCATCGAAAGAAGAAGAGTCAATGGCTTTTGGCTGAAGGAAATGGCAGGGAGAGGAATGGGATTAAAGCCAGGAGAGTTTTTGGATGTCAAATAAAAAAATGGTTCAAAGAGAAAAGAGGGAAACGCCCTTTATTGATGGTCGCCCTGGTTATGACAGGTATAGGGCCTTTTTGGCAAGAATCAGTGAAATTTATTACTCAATTTAAACAGGAGAGTGCACATGAATCTTGTAGAGCTAAGGTTACGAAAGAAAGCATTGACAAGTTGTACACCGAATTCAAAGTATAAATGGTATCATTATACCTTCAAGACAAGCCAACAGGGAATTTTAATACTAATGAAATAGGGTTTTCCTTGGAGCGTAAAGCAAATATATTTTGGGGGGTTGTATCGGGCCTCTGACATTTATCATAATATTTGAATTTCTATACAAATTTGCAGGATTGTCAATCAATTTCAGGTCATAGTTTACTTTTAAAGCATGAATACGAGATCACTTAGAAAACAGGCCACCTTTTCCTTATTCTATGTTGTTTTCCACACTTATCTGCTCCAAGTTCAAAGAAAATGTACAATGCACCATGGAGATGTGATACAAGAGTTCACATAAAGAAATCCTATTCCAAATATGAGCATGATTTTGGCCTTGGCTTATCTCTATAGCAATGTTCTGGCTACTTTTCCCTTTTTAACCCTTCAGTGGGAGTCATTGACCTTTTTGCAGACGATGTAGATCAAGATTAGACTGCACAGAATATGCAGTCTGATCTTGGATCTGCACTGTTTGATAATGAGATATCTTTCTCCAAAATATAACTTTGAAATAGTATTATTCAGATTTTTTCATCGAACTAATGGTTTCTTTTAGCGAATTCAAATAACACTGTCTGAAAGTATGGATATTCTGACAAAGTCTTACAGTATTGTCTCTCAAAAGTATTGTCATAAGCATCAAAAGTCCTGTCATAAGCCCTGTCATAAGCATCAAAAGTCCTGTCATAAGCATCAAAAGTCCTGTTATAAGCATCAAAAGTCCTGTCATAAGCATCAAAAGTCCTGTCATAAGCAGAGAATTGAGTCTTAACCCTTAGGCTGCTAAGCGACTCACAGACCCTTTGCGGACAGCGTGGATCAAGATCAATTAAGGTTGTCAGATCCAAACAGTAGGAGAAAGTGGGTGAAAACGCCGTAATTCTCGAAACAATTTAATACGCGGTTCAGTGAAATTAGGACACTGAAAAAGATAGTGTTCGGCGTCTTCAGCAATAACAACAACAACATGTAGGGAACGGTGATATGCGGTTCGAATAAAGAATAAAACAACGAAAGGTTATAAAACTTGTTTAATTCTTTACCATACGACGAAATTTTAGACTGGTCCAAATTGAAAGCACTTGCAAACGATAAAATAAAATTAATTAAAGAATTGAAATTTCTTACCGGCAGGGTAGAAAACATTGTGGGAAAAGGAGAAAGTGTAGCATTTTCTCCTTTTCCAACAATGTTTTCAGATGGCTTCTTCCTCTTGGTCGTAAAACCCAGGGATTGTTTGGTAAAGGGTCAAAATATGAAACATGCTCTTTGTAAAAAGGGGTTAAGGGTAGGGCATCCCACTGGAATTCGTATCATCACCCTTCATCGCCGAAAAACGTACCGATTTAGCTAAGACTCGGCTAATTCGTAATCGACTGGCCGATAGACGCTCGTTCCTCGCATCGATTATTGATTACTCGAGTCTTAGCCGAATCCGTACGATTTTCGGCGATGAAAGGCGATGAAAGGCGATGTCACGCGAATCGCATTTGGGTGCCCATTAGGGTTACCATATCCTTATTGCAGCTGCAAAAAAGTATCGACTCATATCAGCTTGCTGTAGAACGTTTTTGTAGATGAAACACAGCGTGCACAGTTAGACGCCTTTTTTTATATATGGCCACCGATGTTCGTTAAAAAAAAAAAAAAAACGAAATCGTATGTAGGCTACCCGTGACCTAGAAAAGAAAATATTCACGATTTTAAATTCATTTAATAAGGAAGTAAATTTGATTATCTTATCAAGCGAAGGATTTATATCAACAAAAAAGTGTTTTTCTTTGGTTTGTTTCTTTTCTTTTTTATCTAATAGTACGTAAAACTTATTACACTGTTCTTTGAGATCTACAAAGATATCGATTAGAATTATAGTTGGGCATGATATAGGCCTATACAGAAGTAGGTCCTTGTCAGATGCACGAGTAATTTAGCGAGGTGTACTTTCGCTTTCAAAGCATTTGCTTTTGTTAATTAAATCTAATGAATATTCCATGAGTAATGTCTTGACTTTTATCCGGAGCCATAAATATTGGAACTATTTATAGATCTACGCCAATTCAAAATCTTACCCACACGATGGGATTTGTCTTTGAAAATATAGTTCCCTAAAACACTGTGGGGGAAAAAAGGAGAAAATGCTGGTTGATGTAGTTAATTGATGATTTTGTTAATTACCATTCTGGTGCTTTTTTCTTTTTCTCACAATGTTTTCAAAAGGTTTCATTCTCATGGGCGTTAAAAGTCGTCATTGTGTGGTAAAGGATTAAACCATTCTCTGTGATAATGGGGTTTAATACAGTCTGCAGAAAAGTTTCGACCCGTATAGCCTGCGCAGTCCGCGCAGGCTGGTATGGATCGAAAAGTTTTGGTATTTGTAAAGTTTTGGCATGTATACGGACCAATTTAACCAACGCTTAATTAATTTTATGGATAAAAAATTACTGGCTTGCTTAACTTGCTTGGACCTTCACTCTTTACCACACAATCCCGACTTTTAACGACCCTGAAGGGTAGGTTGGTTGTATTGGGGTTTAACGCCACTTTAACGGCTAAGGTCATATCATGGCGGTCGGTGACGCACATGTGTTTCCTGTTTTTTCTCATACCAGTACTAACACAACTTCCTTTCCAAAGCCACCGACTACTTTTCTCACATGCTTCAGCAGAGGTGAGAGGTGAAAATACGCCGGGAAGAAAGCTCACCTCAACCCGGTATCGAACTCACAACCGCCAGGTCATAAGTCCATCACGCTCACCACTGAGCCAACCGGCGGGCTTAACGACCCTGAGATAAAAACCTTTTAAAAACATTGTGGGAAAAGGAGAAAATGCTGGTACCCAGCATTTTCTCCTTTTCCCGCAATGTTTTTTACCCTGTTGGAAACAAAATTTAGTTTTTGATTTACGTTTAATTTGTCGTCTGCAAGTGCTTTCAATTTGGACTAGTCTAAAATTTTGTCGTTTGGGAAAGATAATCCATCACAGAGATGCATCAAACCGTTTTTGTCCTAGCAAAGCTCGTTTTTTTTTTTTCTTTCCTTCTTCCATTTTAGTACCGTATAGGTTTGCTGAATGAACCAACTGTCCTTGAACTTTATGCTAGCTCAGTGGTCAATTGTTTGACTCGTTAGCTGGAGGCACGGGGTTCGATTTTCACTGGGACCATCGATCTTTTTTCAGGGTAATGTGCTTTGGCTAGACATTTTAACCGTTTACTCCTCAATGACGATTTTTAACACTCTTAAGGAAAGAAGCTTTTTGAAAAATGCTTTTCCTACAATATTTTCTACCATATAAAGATCAAATTCCATTATTTGAGTCACACTTAAATTGACGTCTGCAAATGCTTTCAATCTGGACAAGGCTAATTTTTTTTCGTCTGGTAAAGAATTAAAGGACCAGTCTTGTGTTGCTGAAACCCAGGTCGGAAGAAAGAGCAGGTTGTCCCTGTGATATGACTGAAACTATACTAAAACCGTCAACACGCTATTTGATTAAACGCAATTATCCTTGAACGCATGGACAGGTGCACTTTCCGCAGTGATATAAAAGAAACGATGTTGAAAACGGCATTAAAACGCCATACAAACAAACACGCAAAATTTTGTTTCATTGTGTCCTTTCTTGCATTACTTAGTATTTTGAGTTATATAAATTCTACCGATTCATGGATTCATCAACTTGTTTTTTGGCTTTCAAAATAAATAGATGTATTCTAAATTTCAGTCAGATTACCATCCTCCATAATCATTGGCATTCTTACTTGGGTTTTTTTATTATTCGTTTTCTTTCGCGCCTACAACTTGCTCCTTTTATTCCTATCTTGTGTGTAACCTTGTTTGCCTTCTTCGATCTTCCTGTTACCTGTATTAACTCTTTACCACACGAGAAAATTTTAGCCTGGTTCAAATTGAAAGCATTTGCAGACAACAAAATAAAGGTGACTGAAAAATTGAAATTTGTTCTGGGAAGGGTAGAAAACACTGTGGTTACCAGCATTTTCTCCTTTTCCCACAGTGTTTTCAAAAGGCTTCTTTCTCAGGGGCGTCAAAAGTAGGGATTGTGTGGTAATGGGTTAAGTAAACGTTCGTTGTATTCCAAACTGTTTCATTTTTACATTTCTAAGGAGTCGCTGTGGTAAATGGCCCAGGCGGACCAAGTTTACAAAGACCGCCTTCTGGTGGCCGCAATCGATTTTGGTACAACCTATTCCGGATATGCGTTCTCGTTTCGTCATGACTTCGAGAGAGATCCTCTCAAAATTCAAGCCAACCAATCATGGAGTGCTTTCGGCAGTCAGGTAAAGAATTAGTTAAACATTTATTGAACAACCTGGCGGTTTCAAGACCTGAAGACCTTTGATACCACTATGAAAAAAAAATCTGGTATTCTAGCCATACTTAAAGGGAGGATAAGGTAGGCGGGCAGTTTATTATGTAACATTTTGAACAATCAAATCGGATATCAAATTGAAAGTGTAAATATCTAGTTTGCATGCAGGTTACATAGTTTTATCATTTTTGGGGACAGTGTTCGACTAAATCTGTTTCAGTCGAGTCCGATTTCATCCGCAAGCGATGTATGTATTTGAGACAGAAAATCTATATTTTCTATTTATATGTCTACTGATGTAATACGTTTGCACATTTTTAACCGACCAAATATTCCTTTCATATCTATCTTGAAATTATTTGTTGATGCTTTTGATAGTATCCTGAAAAGGGAGGTAATTATCATCTCCCTTTGCAAAAAAAAAAGAAAAACGTGCCTTGGTTAAGGTAGTACAATAATACTCATTTTCAATCGTAGCAACTTTCTGTTGGATAAAAATTCTGTGGAAAAAGTTGCTTTGTATTATGGATCCACTACCCGAACTGAATTTAAAGACATGTTGAAATTCAATTGTGAGTAGTCTAGAGACTCAAAAAGTTTTTATCCTAAAGTTTTTTTTCCCGTTCGAATTCAGAGTATATGAGTGATTCACACAGATATACTATGTAAAGATGTACTTTTTCTGCAAAAGGTTTCCATAAAAAACCTGCAAAAAAATCTTCTGATTTGCCTTCTCGCGGGATTCCAATAAAAGCCTTTTTAAATTATAAGATTTTCCTGGACATTTCCTTTTCATGATATAAATCGAATTATACACAAGTTTTTATGTTGTATGGAACGTATACACTCGTCATCTAAAACAAGAAGACAACTCTCCAAGCCTCGTTTTCTTTTGTTTTGATAACTTGTTTAATGGGAGCCAAGCCTCGTTTTATTTTGTTTTGATAACTTGTTTAATGGGAGCACTCAGGTAAAATCTTCTGTAAATTTTACAGAAAAAATTTTACAAAGAAATTTCTCGTGATCTGGTTGGATAAGATGCCCCGAACATATATATCATGTACACTAGCAAAACCCATGTAAAAGCGGGTTCTCTTTCTGGAGTCCCGTATACATGACTACACTACCAACATAACACCCAACATGACGGCATCGATCAAGATTTACATCAAGATTGTGCACCAAACTGCACGTTTTACCAAGATTTCAGTGACGTCAGTTCCCAGTGACGTCGTCATTGAATTAGGGCATTCAGAAGGGAAATTCTGCTTCGTCAGCGTACTCAATTTTTTAAACAAAAAAAAAAACGGCAAAGTTTGCTTAACATACGTTGGAATGGTAAAACTTTGCAGTAAAATAAATTCGTTTTACAGTCAGGTGGCAGGGGACTTGGAAACTTGTTCACGGCTGTGATGAATCATGTCGCCGCCTCGTCTTCGGCTCGGGGCAACATGATTCACCACAGCCATGAACAAGCTTCCAAATCCCCTACCACCTGACGTTACTACTAATACTGTAGGGTCTTGTTTCGTGGAAAACACCAACGACGGTACTTCTGAAGCCTGATGGTTCGTTTGATAGTTTTGGTTACGAAGCAGAAGATAACTACTACGAATTGGCAGAAAGAGAAGAACATAGACAATGGTATTTTTTCAAAAGGTTCAAAATGCTCCTGCATGGTAAGGTGAGATCTTTGTTGCTAGATAGCCGATGTCTGTTAACACATTACTTTGCATTGCAGCCTATTATTGCTGATTACGTCAGAAATTTTCAGGTCAATTCAGCAGCAATGGTTTGTCATTGTGACATATCTATGGTTGGTTTTATCTATAGATATGATATCTAAAAACATGTATTTGTAAGCCAGTTTCCTTTGAAAAATTTGCTTTGACACAAAACCATTAGTCGGTCGTGGGTTTTGGATCCAGATGTAATCAATTGAGGTACGGTAATGTGGCGAAAAGAATCTGAAATCTATTGTTTTTGTCCTATTAAGATTATTAAGTAGCCAAAAACTCGCTCCATAACACTCTTTTCAGATTTGGTTGACAGAATCTTTTATTATATACCTAGCAGTGAAATCCTGGAATTCCCCAGTGTAATAAATTTTAATATCATCACTAGTGACGATATCAACTTTCACTTTCACTTCCTGCCGTAATTTAGGAACTACTCTTTTTTTGACTACATTTTTTTCGACTTTCAAACGAAATATTAAAAGTAATAATGTTAAATAAGGTATATGATAAATAGAAAAATCAACTGGTTATTTTTGATATGAAAAATATCCCACGAGGATGCGTCGTAAGGCGTTAAAAAACTCGTGCTTCGCACTCGTTTTTTCAACGCCTAACAATGCATCCTCCGGAGATATTATTCATATCAAAAATAACTAGCTGATTATCCTCTATATATCAAACGCTACCTTATGTATTTTAAAACCATGTGGTTGTACCGTAGTGACCATAAAATAAACGTCTGCCAGGAACTGTATAAATGTCTTTCTATGACTGTAGAACACTACATACACTCTTTTCAGGATATTCAGAGGGGAACAATCATATATGACGCTATGGAAAAAACAATGCCTGCAATGAAGGTTTTCGCGTTTGCCATTGACTATCTCCGCCGTCATCTGCTTCAAATGATAACAAATCGCGGTTTAGGATTGGTAAACAACGACATCAACTGGGTGTTAACAGTGCCTGCTATCTGGAATGAACCCGCCAAACAGTTTATGCGGGAGGCAGCTGTACAGGTAAGATCATGCACAATTATCGTTGTCTGCGCATGTCATATTCTTTGAAGATCCGACCTGTCTGTTTTGACGCATCACCTATCCCATATGCTTGGAAAAAATAGGGCTTACATCGAAGCTATTACCAAAGCCTGTAGAGGCTGTTTAAATTAATGGCCAGTGGATAGGTTTCATGTTAGCTGTTCATAGCTGAACGAATCGCACCAAGTGGCGTTTTATTGAGTAAACGTTAAGATTGACATTCAAAGTAACGGTTGCCGCGTAGATAAGTAGTCCGATTCTGTTCCCAGAATGACCAAATTAGACCGATGTGTATTTGTAGAATGCCACCTGGCGGGAGATAATGGCAAAATTACCTTTCAGAGAATTACTGTACGGATGTATTATAACCTCTTCACTTCCTTAACCCTTTACCAAACATAGTTTGTACGAGCCTGTGATAGACGCCTTTTGAAAACATTGTGGGAAAAAGAGAAAATGTTGGTTACCAGCATTTTCTCCTTTTTCAACAATGTTTTCTACCCTGCTGGAAGCAATTTCAATTTTTGAGTTCCGTTTATTTTGTCGTCTGCAAAGTGCTTTCAATTTGGGCCAGTCTAAAATTTTGTCGATTGGTAAAGGGTTGAACGAATGAGATGCATAAGATTTAATCTAACTCACTAAAAGAAGTCTTCGGCAAACGCTCTAAAAACCGTTGTCTGCGCATGTCATATTCTTCGAAGACTCTACCTGTCTGCTATGACGCATCACTCGCCCCATTTTTCTTTTTTTTTTGCGGGGGGCGGGGGGGGGCGGGGATTGTAGTGATACGCACTATAAAGTGGCAGTGGAAAAAATTACTTTTATCAGTACGTTCGAGGAGAAATCGGGCATGTTTCAGTTCCAAATTTCTCTAAACTGCTGATCATAGCTGAATGAATTGCACCAGGTAGCTTTTATTGATGTAAACGTTTATTTTAGTTTGAAATTCAAAGTAACTATTTTTGCGTAAGAAATTAGTCTGGTTCTGTACCCAGAATGGCCAAATTAGATATGTATTTGTAGAATGCCATCTAGCGGGAGGTAATGCTCTAAAAACAGCATTTTTACATACCGATTTCAGTAAGGATTATCAATATTTCATTAAAAAACATGAGAAACATTTTGGATGAAGGCCAAATTTTTATTGCCAGCCGATGCTGGTTGGGGGTTTACTTATAAAACTCATCCGAAAAGTTAAAGAGTGTTCTTAACCCTTTACTCCATAGATACTCATTTCTACGCTTTGCTTGTAGGAGCCTTTGGAAAACAATGTGGCAAAAGGTGAAATTGCTCGTGACGAGCAATTTCACCTTTTGCCACAATGTTTTCTACACTATCAAAAGGTGTCATATACACGTAAGAAACAGCTTCATCCTTGCTGTTATTTAAGGTCAATTAGAGATACCATAGAAATGCCTTATGGGGTAAAGGGTTAATTTAGCCAGAAAGTATACAATCTAAAACTAGTACTGGAAAGATGACATGCAGCTATGATTTAACCGGAATTGCATAAAAATACCAAATGGCCAACCTTTAAAATTATCTGGCCACCAAGCTCGCTCGATGCAGTACAAAGTGAACGGCGCAAATGACGATCAGACTTTACAGAAGTTTATTAATTAACTATTGGATATATAGAAGTTATACATAGAAACCGGTCCATGCGATACCAGTCACATTTCTGACTTCGTATAGTACACAGGTCGTGACCTCGGCTTAATACGACTTGACCTCCGATCAATATAGATGACCCGCGACCAATACAGAAATCCTTGAACGTGATTGGTCAAAACTTCAGTGGCGTGAGCGTCTGCGCTTACTTTTAGCCAATCAGGTTCAAGGAGGCGGCAAAGTAAACGTAACCCAAAAAATAATATTTGTTTCCAGCAGGGTAGAAAACATTGTGGGGAAAAAGGAGAAAATGCCGGTCACCAGCATTTTCTCCTTTTCTCACAGTGTTTTCAGAAGGCTTCTTTTTCAGGGTCGTAAAAAAACAGGGATTGTTTGGTAAAGGGTTAATTAATAAAATTGTCATTAATCAAGTGATTTCGTATTGGCCCAGTTACAGGTCCTCGGTCAGCCGCATTGGCCCTCGACCTGTAACTGGGGCAATACGAAATCACTTGATTAATAACATTATAGTATCATTATTTGGAACTTTTTTCTTGCCAACAGGGAGGTATACCATCCCACCAGCTCAAACTCGCACTTGAACCTGAGGCTGCAAGTCTTTACTGCAACCTGATACCGCAAGAGAGAGTTCAAGATCAACTGGGCCCCTTTTCTCCCCAAACTGTGTATATGGTGTTGGATTGTGGAGGTAAAAGTATTTTATGAAAACAAATGGTTTGTCACCTTGGAAGGATATCAAAGCAGGTGTCATAACACATTTAGATTTAAACCATACTATTGAAAAGTATGAAAAATACTGTGGAGATGACAGTTTTTTATCGTGTTGTCAGATCATATATTAGTTGTTGGCAAACAAATTTCAAAATCAGGCAAAAGTAAAGAACAACAACAACAACAACAACAAGCCACCTGGCAGGTTTTAACCTTGTTTTGAAATAAATTTCTCTGTCAGGGTATCAAGACAGTTCCCCGACACACGTTTTCGAGACAGTTCTCCGTCCGATTTGGGGACAGTTCCCCGACATTTTTGAAGACAGTTTTCTGACACTTTTGTTTCATGGCAAATGGCCTTTTATACAGTACAACACACAATCATGATTGACAATCATGAGAAGTTAGAAATATATGTGGATCTATGAAGAAGATTTCTATGTAGAATGACGGGTATTTTTCGTGTCATGGGTGAACATAAAAGAATTTTAAGAAGACTTTTAGCCAATATCAAAATTGATAAAAGAATACAGAGTATTTGTTGTCGATTCTATAAATTCTTTGAATAATTTGTATTTTATTTATGTGCATTCCCCTGTTTTATTGAAATACAGTAGAGAGTGCAAGTGGGGGGGGGGTTGTTACTGAGTGAAATACATTTTCTGTTTTTCTTGTACGCATCCAACTGAGCTCATAGATGTCACCACAATGACCAAATGTACACACCAATCACGTACAAATTCTTCAAATAGTCACAAAAGATCAATTAATCATAAAATCCTTTATCAAACTTTTTTTTATCCATGATAAGGTTTATTTTGTTATTTGACATCGAACAAAAGTCTCGGGGGAGCTGTCTTCAAAAGTGTCGGGGAACTGTCTTGTCGGGGAATTGTCTTGTTCCTCTCTGTCAACAACTAACTCTTGCACCGAACGGGCAATAACAGATTGGACTCTTCACAATACTTTCCATACTTTTAAAGGGTATGATCTTAATTCAAAAACATTTAAACACCCGCATTTTTACTCTTTACAATTTGCGTTTCAGATATTTTGGAAGTAAATATATAATTTTTTTCTACTTTGACAGTTACTTACCTAAAGTTCGTGGGCGCCGTCAAGAGATCTCTACCTTTTTGAACACTGTTCTTGTATTCTCTACCCTCCTCAGCATCGCACCACATATTTTGACATTATTTTACTTACCTGTCCTATATATGCTTACTTCTGTCGACATTCATCCAGATCCAGGGCCAGACTCTACTGAAACCGAGATATCTTTTCTATCAGATGGCATACCTAACACTTCATCATACTCTGAAATACTAAAAAGTGGACTCAGAATAACGCATCTAAATATTCAATGCTTGAGGCCAAAGCTGACAATTCTTGAAGCTGAGATCCAGCAATATGACATAGTTGTTTTCACTGAAACATGGCTTAACCAATCCATACAAAATACATAACTTATTTTGCCAAATTTTCAACCTCCATTCAGACGTGACCGACTTATGTAACAAACTTATCAAATTGAATTAATACAAACTGTTAATTCGTCGAATGTTTCAGCCAAAACTTGGTTTAAAATAGCCAAACAACTTACAAATGAACAATCGTCTCAATCCATCCCAACTTTATTTGACACCAACTTTGAGGCTACAACTGATGTACCTAACGCAAACCTTCTTAATAATTATTTTTTTTTAACAATCCAATATTGATGACCATGGCCATGACCTTCCCCCAGCTGTCAAACAAACTGACGCTACCTTAGACTCAATTGTTCTGACTCCTACTGATGTAAGAGACGCCATCTCTTCCAATGATCCAACAAAAGCCTGTGGTTCAGATGTTTTCAGCCCGAAATTACTTCGCGAAGGCACACAAAACTGTGTGTACCATTGTATTTTTTTTTTCAACAAACTTCTCGTACATTCTTACTTTCCTGATTGTTGGAAACTTGCTAATGTTACACCCGTTTTTAAAAAGGGCAAACTTTCCCAACCAAGTTACCATCGTTCGATCTCTCTCTTAATCCTTTCCTAAACGACAAATTTTAGACTCTTCCAAACTGAAAGAGTTTGCAGACAACAATTTTAACTTTCATAACAATGGCAGAAAATTATCCGAAGGGGCAGAAAACATTGTGGGAAAGGAGAAATTGCTCGTTACGAACAATTTCTCCTTTTCCCAGTGTTTTCAAAAGACTTGTACCGCAGACACGTAAAAACATGGGCTTGTTTGGGAAAAATGATTCGACTGTTAATCAGCTAACCTATATATATGACGACATGTATGCCGTTCTTTAATATCAGGGCCGTATTTTACGACATTTCTAAAGCTTTTGATAGAGTTTGGCATTGCGGCCTTATCCAAAAACGTTTTACTCTTGGAATTACCGGTCACTTACTTCATTGGTTTGAATCATACTTGTCATCTCGTAAGCAACGTGTTGTCTATGCATCTGCCTCCTCAGCTTGGTCTCCTATAAATGCCGGGGTTCCTCAAGGCTCCATTTTGGGGCCTCTTCTTTCCTTAATTTACATTAATGATATTGTTACAAACATTCATTCAAATATTCGCCTTTTTGCTGATGATACAAGTCTTTACGTCATAGTTGAAAATCTGGATGAAGCTGCAGCAGTCCTGAATGCTGATCTTGATGCTATCTATTCTTGGTCTAAATCTTGGTTGGTCACATTCAACCCTTCAAAAACAATCTCTATGCTCTTCTCCAAGAAACGCAACGAGGTGACTATCCTTCTCTGCACATGAATCAAATACTTATTGAAACTGTGTCTACACACAAGCATCTTGGATTAACTCTATCTAGTGACGCGAAATGGACATCTCACATATCAATAATCCTTGATAAAGCATGGCAAAGAATAAGTGTGATGAGAACCCTTAAATTTCTATTGAACCGTAAAAGTCTTGAACGTATGTATTTTTCTTTCATTCGAGCACTTTTAAAGTATGCAGACGTAGTTTGGGACAATATTAGTGATGCCTCTTAAGCACGACCTTGAATCTGTCCAAAACGAGGCAGGAAGAATCGTGACCGGTGCGACTAATTATTGTAACATTAAAAAACTGCTTTTTCAACTCAAATGGGAAACTCTAACTGAAAGAAGAAAGAAGCACCGTCTTATAATGTTATACAACATGTTAAATGGAATTTCCCCGCCATATTTAACCAGCCTCCTGAAGTCAAACTTCCCAAAATGACAATGAAAGGTACAATTTAAGACATATAAGAAATGTCCGAGCCAATACACAATTCTACATTTTCACTTTTCTGCCACCAGGTCGAGACTGGAACTTGTTACCCGAAAGTACGAGAAATTCTTCAACAATCGAGCAATTTAAGTCTCTTCTAACAACCGCGTTAGACCCTGTCCCTTATTTGATTTCGGCCTAAGAAAATGCCAAATCCTGCACACCAGATTACGACCTGGATGCAGTTCTTTAAACTATGACCTACGACAGGAGAAATTTGGTCGATAATTCTTTTTGCCAATGAGAACAGGTGGAAACAGTTGATCACTTCTTAGTTCACTGCCGTCGTTACCAACAAATTCGTATTAATATTTTTTCCAACATCTCTTGTCCATATACTACAAATAATTTACTCTGGGAACGACCGTTTAACAATAGATGAAAACAAACAAATATTTGCTGAGGTCCATCGTTTCATCTTAGCAACCAAAAGGTTTTCTACTTAAGGGAGAGCTTCCCCCTTTTTTTTCTGAGGATTGAATAGCCAGCACTGCCACTGTAATGGTGAACCACAAACGTGAGTGTAACCTTACAGAAAAATTAAATGTGCATTCATGGGTAAAACAAAAAGATATCTCTACCTACAACATCCTATACAACGGGGTAAAAACATTTTTTTATATAAATATTATCGGGAAAGGAATTAATATAAGCTACAAGCTTGTTTTCCAATCCCATTTTATTTGTTCATGTGAAATGGTACTGTGAATGAAATTTTTGAAATAAAATAAAGTTTTAACTAAACATATAATTCAGTAAATGTCATGGACAATAACTTGTATTTCGAAATGCACGTACACCTGTAAACATTTACGTTCACTGTGAGTACTAGATACTTATCCTGTGCTATTATTTGGCTTGCAACACGCGAAAAGGGACATTCGGATACTGGAATAAAGTGTCATCTCGGATCATCCTGCGCAGTCCTCGCAGGCTAATCTAAGACGGCACGTTACGACTACAGTAGATTTTGATCTCCAGTAGACTTGCGCAAAACAGAAAATTACATAAGAATGGAAAGCGATGTTTCGGATTAGCCTGCGTGAACTTCGCAGGCTGATCCGAGACGACACTTTACGCAAATATCCGAATGCCCCTATTCGTATGTTGCAAGCCATATGTACCCGGGTTTACTATTACGAAACTCCGCGCTAATTACAGTCCGTTCTTGCACGGTTTAATTCGAACTATCTCATCTTCTAGAAACACAAAGGTTGTTTCTACGTCGATTGAGTGTAATACTCATATTTTAGGAGCAGCAAAGTTGTTTGAATGGTGCTTAGCATCGTTTGAACAAAATTATTTCACTTATCGTCGGTGTACTTCCAAAACCTCGTAACTACAGCTTGTAACAAGCTGTAGTTACGAGGTTTTGGAAGTACACTGACGTTATGTAGAAGCGACCAGTGCACCAATCTCTGCTTTTCTGGAGTCTGTAATTGTACCAGTAGTTTTCACAGTATTCTCCCGAAACCAATGCTTTTCCACATAACCTTCATCGAAACAATTATCAGTGATATATGGTGGCATATCTCTGCCACGAGATACGAGATAGCCATCATGTTAACTTTAGAAAACTATCGCGATAAATTAAGGTTTCTTGGAAATTTTATCGAGATAGTGAAATGTTTCCCCTGAAATAAAACTCGTGATAAAATTAATATTTCAACGCAAAATTTCTCAGTCGTGCACGAAACTGACATTCGAGACAAAATTATCGTGACAGTTCTAATGTTAGTTATTTGTTGGGGGCAATATCGGGAGGGTGGGGGGGGGCAATAATCCGGGGGAAATTGTCCTCAGGGGGCAATAGTCCCGGGGGGGTTGCAATTGTCCGGAGGGGCAATTGTCCTAGAATCGTGATCAGAGAGAAATAAATCCTGTCGCAATGACTATCGCCAATCTTTCGAAAGAAGTTGGCTAGTTTGGGAATTGAAACCAGCAATCTCGAGTATCGAGTCATACATCTTACTGACTAAGCTGTCGGGCTCGGTTAAAACGGAAGGAAGTTTTCAATCTCGATTACGATTCATGATGCTGCAAAAACTGCTTCGTATACTCATATTTCTGGATAGGGTAATTTTTTTACTATATGATTTTAAATTGTAAACAATTCCTCAATTACAAATCGCAGCAGACTTGTTTATCATGTATGATTATTCATAACAATGAATTATTATTTTTTGTTTATTAACTATGCATTGGCCGTGTTGTTTGATTAATTGTTATGATTGATTACCGATTTAATGTCGATTGTTATTGTAGGTGGAACTGTTGACGTCACAGTTCATGAGGTTATGCATGACATGACGTTGAAAGAAATCCTACGGGCTAGTGGAGGGGCTTGGGGCGGTACAAAAGTTGATGCCTCTTACATAGAATTATTTGAAAATATGTTTGGCAAACAAATCATGACGAGCTTTATCCGAGATAACAAGGTAACATAGATACTCTTCTATTTGTATAGGCCTTCTGTCATATCTAATGACTGAGAATTATAGCTCCCGCCCGTAAATTAATAGAAAAGAGATAGACTATGCAATGTGTTCAGTTGATTGTGTCCATTCTAGGACAATTTTCCCCCGGACTATTGCCCCCCCCCGGGACTATTGCCCCATGAGGACAATCCACCCGGACCATTGCCTCCCGAGGACAATTACCCCCGGCCTATTGCCCCCGAGGACAATTCCCCCGGACCATTGCTCCCTGAGGACAAAGAATTGTCCTCGAAGGGCAATAGTCCGGGGGGGATTGTCTTCGGAGGGCAATAGTCCGGGGGGGAATCGTCCTGGGGGGGCAATGATCGGGGGGGGGGATTGTCCTCAGGGGCAATTGTCGGGGGGGGGCAATTGTCCGGGGGGCAATGGTCGGGGGAGATGCTTGTGTCGGTATATTATGCCTTATTTGCTGAGGGTAATGTTGGTTTATTGTAAAGTAGGGTGATTCTATCTGTTTGCATCAAGGGCTCCGATAAGGTATCTTCTTCGTGACTGAATGGTTTGTCATATTTGCTTTTAGACACTATGGCCGAAATATCCAAATTAACCCTCAAAGCGCTGGAACCAACTTAACTTGTTTTTGTGGACAGTGTAGATCAAGATCAGACTGCACAGAACGTGCAGTCTGATCTTGGATCTACACTGTCCACTATATTGTTACATATTCTGGCCCCCAAAAAAAACCTTGGTACAGCAATATATCAGATATTTTTCCTTTTTTAAAAATGTTTCTTGTATTAATTCAGAACATTAAGGGTTAAACGATGCATTTTGTGACAGGATATGCACATGTTTGAAAGCTTCGCTGTGATAAAGGGTACATGTATATACCGGTAGCTTACAACACGTGAAAAGGGCATTCAGACATTTCCGTACAGAGTCGTCTCGGATTAGCCTGCGGGCTTCGTGCAGGCTAGTCCGAAACGACAGTTTCCGTTCTTATGTAAGTTTCTGTTTTATGCATGCCATTTCGAATTAGTTTGCGGGTACTACACAGGTTGATCCGAGACGACACTTTACGTAAACGCCCGAATGCCCCTTTTCGCATATTGCAAGCCATATATGGTTCTCTTCATAAAAGAAAACATGGTAAAAACAGATGAAAAGGCTCCGAGTTCAGCATTTATGCATATTTAAAGGTGCTTTGCATTGATTTTCGGAAAAGGTTAACTTGAGACAGGTCGTCTCGGCCAATCAGATGATTTTCAGTGAAAAATCAAAATTAGACCTGGATCTATACTTAATCATTCTTGATGACAACGAATGTTTTTGATTTACAATGATATTTATCCTTACAAAAATTAAAAGTCTGTGCTCGATTTCAACAACCATTCTAAAGAGTATCCCAAGACTAAATCTAAATTTAACAAGTGCAAAGCAATATACCCCCGCTTTCTCGAAGGGGGGCATAAAAAGTGACACTGCTTCTCACTGGTAAAAACTCTCTAGTTTAGCCAATCAGAAATTAAAAGTTAGAAAGTTCTTGGTAATAACACTAAAAGAACGATTCAAAATGGTACGGGAATACAGCCCTTGATCTTAGTTGTACTTACTTTTTTACACAAATCGTTTTCAGATCGATCATTTGGACCTAATGCGAGATTTTGAGATAAAGAAGAGAAAATGCACGCCCGAAATGGGCAGTATGACAATCAGGATGTCTGCCGCTCTGTCCGAGTATGTTGAGGACCGAACAGGCAAGACTGTGCCGGAACTCATCGCAGAATCCAGCATGGCGGACAAGATATCAGTCCGCAGAGACCGAATGACTATTTCCGGTGACGTCATGCAACAAATGTTTTCCGAAGCTTTAAATAGCATCATCAGCCACGTTAAAGATGTGTGTAAAAATCCGAAAATCAAACGATTGGATAAGATTCTTATGGTAGGCGGGTTTTCGGAGTCAATGTTTATTTTCCGCTCCATTAAAGAGGCTTTTCCCAATGTTCAGGTTGTACAACCTGACGACCCAGGTTTAGTTGTCCTGAAGGGTGCTGTTATATTTGGCCACATGCCCGATGCGATTTCATCTAGGGTTGTTCAGTGTACATACGGAGTGTCTGTTACCACGGACTTTGATGAAACTATACACCCAAAAGAGAATATGGTCCGGTCCAAAACAAATGAAATATTCTGCAAAAAAGCTTTCAGTAAATTCATTACAGTCGACGAGGATGTTAAAAAAGACAAAGTTATATGTAAAACATACGACATTCGTGAGAGACACTCCCCAATTAGCATAGATATAATGGTTTCTCCCTTGGACAATCCAGTCGTCACGAACCATGGTTGTACCAAACTTGGCACAGTAACTGTGAAATGTCCGATCGGTGGGTGGAGATGCAATTCCAAGCTTCGTGTCGAGTTTAGGTTTGGCGGAACGGAGTTTAGTGTTCGGGCAGTGGAAGAGGTAACATGTATTGAACAAGAAGCTGTGTTCGACTTTTTACAATAACACAACTAACGCTTGCTCAGATGGCAAAATTCCAGACTTGTCTATATTGAAGGAATTTGCAGAGGACAATGAGTATGCCTTAATTAACCCATTATCACACAATCCCTACTTTCGACGCCCCTGAGAAATAAGCCTTTAGAAAAAAATTGTGGGTAAAGGAGAAAATGCTGGTAACCAGCATTTTCTCCTTTTCCCACAATGTTTTCTACCCTTCACAAAACAAATTAAAAATTTTTAGTCACTTTTATTTTGCAAATGCTTTCGATTCGGACAAACCTAAAATTTTGTCGTTTGTACAATGAGTTAAATGGCGGGATTTTCTTTTGAAAAGGGAAAACAGACTGAGGGAAAAGGAGAACTTACTGAATGTTGCAAGTAGTTGACCTTGCCATTACTCAAAGGCTTCTTGAACTGCAATGTCTGATTTAAAAAAAAAATATTCTACAACGACCGCAAGTCTGCAGTAACTTTTCCACTCAGATTGCTGTAGTTGTCAATCCGTTTTTTTCCTACTAATTTTCCAAACTAAATCCTGGTCAGTCGAGCTTCCGATGTGCTTAAGTTCCCAACTGTAGGGAAAAGTGAATAGTCATTTCTCTACTGTCTAAACCCTGAAATAGGAAGAAGCCAGTAGCAAGAAATTTGTGGCTATAGTCATCTTAGAAGTCTGAAACACTAAGCTATCGCTAGCATCAATTCCTTTGCAAGAAATGTCCTTATTCGTTTTTCCCAGATCGAATATCGATCATTGTGCAATCTCGTGTGATGTCAATTAAATATGAATGAGACAACTATAAGTACAAATATTCACTATGGTACGAAAAAGAAAATAATGTAACCACTGACTTACCTTAAAAACACAATGCCTTATTAAAAAGAATTCATGTTTTTCTGCGACTCGAACTCGATCCGCACGGCTGGTAGCTGAGTCGCTATGACCACTGTACCACAGCGCTATTTGTACGTTTAAATTGAAATTTACCAATAAGTAACTGCTTCGTCCCTGGTATTCCCTATTTGAATGTTTTGAACTGATCCAGTGTTTGTAAACAAAGGCCACAATTATCGCGTTTTGTTAGTACATGTATGCATTTAAATGATTTGTTGTCAAAAAGTAAACGACCAATAGGAACCTCAAATAATCATTGGCAAAACTTCTCTGTATAATAAATTTGTTTTACGGTCAGGTGGTTGGATACTTCGATTCTTGTCCACTGCCATGGCAAATCATGTCACCACCTCGCCTTCGGCTCGGGGCGACATTATTTGCCTAAGCCGTAAACAAGTTTCCAAGTCCCCTGCACAAACTGCATAGGCTGACCTAGTCAGAAACATTTTGCTGATTGTCAGTTCTCTGAGTGTCAAATGACCAGTCTACCCCATGTTTCAGTTTAGTCATGTGAGTGCCAACAGTTGGCTGCAAGTGCTTAATTTTCAATGAATACTGAAGGGTGAAAAAAAGGGCATAATTGTCTAACAAGTATTTTGCTACTGCTGTACTAGTTCCACTTTTGATTGTTAATACTAGTAACCAGCGTAAGTCTGAAGTAAATATCTTCAGTAGATACAGAGATATTTATGTGTTGTCTTGCTTGCTGCAATAGATCACGAAGATGCTTTTAACCTTCTTTCACAAAGCAAGATTTGATAAGCAACGAATATGAAAATGAAACATGTAATCTTTATTAAATGACAGAAAGAACACTTTCACATTGTAAATTCCTCATTACATTTCAAACCATGTAGAAAATTCATCGGATCCAACGAAAAACTTTAATGCAATTTACTCCTTACCAAATGACAAAATTTTAGACAAGTCTAAATTGAAAGCATTTGCAGAAAACAAAATTAACTCTTTACTACACAAGAAAATTTTAGACTGGTCCAAATTGAATGCATTTGCATACGACAAAATAAAGGTGATTAGAAAATAGAAATTTGTTCTGGGAAGAATAGAAAACACTTTGGGAAAAGGACAAAATGCTGGTTACCAGCATTTTCTCCTTTTCCCATAGTGTTTTCAAAAGGCTTCTTTCTCAGGGGCGTCAAAAGTAGGGATTGTGTGGTAATGGGTTAATATGACTCAAAAAATGAAATCTGTTTTGGATCAGTAGAAAGCATTCCTGGAAAAGGAGAAAGTTCTGGTTACCAGCATTTTCTTCTTTTTCCACCATGATTTCAAAAGGCTTCTCTTGTTGGTTCGTAAAAAACAGGGTTTGTTTGGGAGAGGGTTTAAGTTAGATTATGAGAAAAAGAGCCTTATTATATACAATCCTCATAAAAAGAATCAGTTGTACTAGGTTTTCATTTGTTCTAGGGTTGATGGACATTATGATTTTTAACATCGTTTTCAGCTATATCGCAGCAACTGATGCACCTATCCATGCTTTCATGCTGGAGTTTCTGTTACCAGTGGGCGAAATGTTCTATCCAAACTGCTTTTCCAGATTAAAATGGTTGAAAAAATCATCATGGAAGAAAGTTTAATAAATCCTGTTGCAATGGACTATAATCAATAAGAGCTGAATGGGCTTGTCAGTGAAATGAGCAGCATTGACGGAAGGGCCATGAATGAAGAGAAGTTATTCTCCATGATATGTGAAAAATATTAAAGGGCAATAGCTGAAAAAATAAGGGTGGCAAAGTTACAAATTTTGTGATTTGCTCTTATCCACAAGGTGTTCTATCAGTCTTTGAAGGTCCAAGATCATATCTTTTATATTTTAGAAATTATGGCCCAGACGAACATTCAAAGTGGAAACTAACAAAGGGCAATAACTCAAAAAGAAGGATGGCAGAGTTATGGTTTTTGTGCAATGCACTTCTTCATAATGTGTTCTATTAGTCTTTGAAGTTTCAAGATGATGGATTTTGAAGTTTGGAAGTTATGATCTTTAGAAAAATTCAAACTGAAAATTAACAAATGGCAATCACTCTAAAACTAAAGGTGGCAGAGTTATGATTCCTGTGCAATGCACTTCTCCATAATGGGTTCTATCAGTGTATGAAGTTCCAAGATAATAGCTTTTATAGTTTGGAAGTTACGGCCTAGACAAAAATTCAAACTGAAAATTAACAAAGGGCAATCACTCAAAAAGTAAAGGTGGCAGAGTTCTGGTTTATGTGCAATGCACTTCTCTATAATGGGTTCTATCGGTGTATGAATTTCCAAGATAATAGCTTGTATAGTATGGAAGTTATGGCCTAGACAAAAATTCAAACTGAAAATTAACAAAGGGCAATAACTCAAAAAATAAAGGTGGCAGAGTTATGGTTCATGTGCAGTGCACTTCTCCACAATAGGTTCTATCAATGTATGAAGTTCAAAGTTAATAGCTTTTATAGTATGGAAGTTATGGCCTGGACAAAAATTCAAAGTTGAAAGTTGATTTTTCTAGAAATCTAGGGCAGATAATTTCAGATCGCAAACAGCAATCCAAATTCTAAGACCCAGGTGCACAACTAGACATCATGGAGATTCATTGTGGCAAGTTTCAAATAATTCCGATGGAAACTGTAGGAGGAGTTGCACACACAAGAAATTGCTAACGGACGGTCGGACGGACGACCGGGGGTATAACATAATACGACCCTTTGGGCGTATAATAAAAACCAGTGACCAGCATAGCACAGCAAAAGTATTTGCAGACAACCTGTTAAATATTGACGAGATGGTAACATTTGCCTGTGATACGATAGAAAACATTGTGGGAAAAGGAAAAAAAAACACTGGTTTACCAGCATTTTTTCTCCTTTTCCCACAATGTTTCCAAAAGACTTCCTATGGTTGTCAAAAGTTGGTATTGTGTGGTAAAGGGTTAAACAAAATGGGGACCGACAACCCTGAAAAAAATGCTTCTGAAAGACTAATAAGGTCACGTTTACCTTTAAAGCATGAATACGAGATCACAGAGATAACAGGCCACCTTTTCCTTATTCTTTGTTGTTTTTCACACTTGTCTGCTCCAAGTTCAAAGAAAATGTACAATGCACCATGGAGATATGATACAAGAGTTCACATAAAGAAGCCCAATTTAAACATGAGCATGATTTTGGCCTTGGCTAATCCCTATAGCAATGTTCTGGCTACTTTTCCCTTTTTAACCCTTTAGTGGGACTCATTGACCTTTTTGCAGATGATGTAGATCATGATAAGACTGCACAGAATATGCAGTCTTATCTTGGATCTGCACTGTTTGATAATGAGATATCTTTCTCCAAAGTATAACTTTGAAATAGCATTATTCAGATTTTTTTCAAAACGAACTAATGGTTTCTTTTAGCAAATTCAAATAACACTGAAAGTATGGATATCCTGACATAGTCTTACAGTATGGTCTCTCGAAAGTCCTGTCATAAGCATCAAAAGTCCTGTCATTAAGCATCAAAAGTCCTGTCATTAAGTATCAAAAGTCCTGTCATAAGCATCAAAAGTCCTGTCATAAGCAGACAGACCTTTTGCAGACAGCATGGATCAAGATCAGACTGCACAGAATGTGCAGTCTTTTCTTGGATTTACACTGTCCGATGAGATGTTATTTCCAAAAACATACAAATGAAATATAAAAATGTAAGTTTTTACTATCGAATTGAAAATTTTATATCCGTTATTTAGCAAGATAAGGGTTAAAAGCAGAATTAAAGTTGGCAACTTCAATTCCAGCTTTTAGATTCAATTATTGTTTTGCCACAGACTCCATTTTTTGGCTCGGTATTTTGACACACAATACATTAAACATATTTATTTTGCATCAATTGAGAAATAAGTTCTTATAACTTATACCAATCTCTCTCTCAATTCTGCTTCGAGGGAACTTCCCCAGTACTAGCATCAAATATAAGGGCCCATGCAAGTTGACATCTGCTCCCAGGTATCAAACTCAGGGCCTTATAGTTACAAGCCTGACACAAAATACTGCAATGTCCATACTTATGAATAGTACGACCAAAATTTGCTTGCAATTTAATCCCACATCATTTACCTTTGGCCACAAGTAGGCTTTTAATGTTCCATTACTATTCTCTCTCCTCTTTTCAGCTGACAATTTATGCATCACGTTTTTTGTTAATGCTATTAAGACCACATAATCTATCAAAATTGAATATTTAACTCGTTACCAAACAACAATACTTTGGATTAGTCCAAAAGTGAAAGCATTTGCAGACGACAAAATAAATGTAAATTAAAAATAGATACATGTATTTGATTTGGAAAGGGTAGAAAACATGGTGGAAAAAGGAAAAAATGCTGGTAACCAGCATTTTCTCCTTTTTCAACCATGTTTTCAAAAGCTTAGGGTTGTTAATAGTCAGAATTGTGTGGTAAACAGTTGAATAACAAAAGAATATTTGAATAATACTTTGCAAATACATGACATTAATATCGAATTTTATTGAGATACATGCACTGTTTACAAAATACAGTGAAAAATGTCAAATAAACAAACAACAATGACACCAAACAAAAACGATGACAATGTCCCCCACACACTATTTACAGAACTCATAATGGAACAATACAATTTTTAATATCGGACTGTGCTATGGCATAAGTCAACCTTTAAGTTACTTGTGATATCAGAGAGACATTTTAAGCCCTTAAGCGGCTTTCGAAATTAAAGTCCTCTTTACAAAATGAAAAAATGTATATATAACTGGTCCAAATTGAAAAGATTTGTGGACGACCAGTTAACCCTATACCTGGTTTTAATGACCCAGAAGAAGAAGCCTTCTGAAAACATTGTAGGAAAAGGAGAAAAATGCTTTTCCCACAATGTTTTTTACTCTTCTAAAGAGTCAAAGTTTCAATTTTTGAGTCAAATTCATTTTGTCGTCTGCAAGTGCTTTCAATTTGGACCTGTCCAAAATTCTGTTGTTTGGTAAACAGTTAAATGTGACTAAAATGATTGCAATTGTCTTTCATAGATTAGAAAACATCGTGGGAAAAGCAGTCACCAGCATTTTCTCCTTTTCATACAATGTTTCATACAGACGTTAACTAGCTAAAAACTTGCTATCAAAAACATATCTGGCAAACTTGCACTGTGGCAAAACCTGGAATTCATAGATTCACTCTCCTTCCTTTCCCCGAATTCAGCAAAATCGTCAAGAAATTCATCATCATTAAAATTATCATCATCTGTTGAATCAAATTCCCTCCCAATCTGAAACATCACACCTGAATCCGAATCCGTATCTTCAGGGGAGGACCCAGATGTGTCTGATAACTGGGTCATCGATGGAACGAGTGTCAGTCCTCGCGGAATCATGAGCTGAGAATATATCTGTGACACGGTGCCTGACTCTGACAGTGGATCATACAGGATTGTATCCTTTACTCGTTCAAAACTGTTTCGGACCAGCTCGCTTAGACATGGCGTGGAAACAGAGCTGTTCATTTTCAGGATAAACGGACTGTCTGTGGTGGATTTCTTTCCCTCGTTGTGATAGGTACCTGCATTTAAACAAATTGAAATAAATATCAAATGAACACCATCATCTCCTGAAAAAAATTTCCAGCTGTAAACTTTCTTAAAAACGTCTTTGTAGAATGGACATAATTAACATAGCAAGAGCATCACATGCCAGTGCCTATTTTTAGCTGCAGTTTATTTGAAGTATTCCTCACACAAATTGACATGAAATTAATGGCATCTATAACCATGTATTTAATGCTTGAATTATTGACCAAACTTAGGTTTGGATGGCATTGTCTGCAAGTGGAACTATGTGAATGATTTTCAACTCTTTATGCAGCCATTTATGATGTCTTTAAAGAATACTGAGAATAGTTGAAATAAACATAATTTTGTTGGTTAAATTGGTAACAAGTGGCAGGTTACATAGATCTAAAATGCACTTTCTATGCAGTCTGTTCTTAATCTTTGTCAAAAAGTTTTAGTTTTCTAAATCTGTTTGAAGTTACTTCTACACCATTAAATTTGTAATACTGACCTGGTTTGATATGTGTTGTACTTATTTTGCCAAGTTCCTCAAGTTTGTCCTTAGCCCGTACAGAACCAAGATCTGCAGATTGTTTAAGTAATCGTTTAGCACAATGTGTATCTTGTGGGAGACCTGTACCACTGTGTTGTAAGCTGTACGGCACAAAATGTGTAGTCACTTCCAAGATGGCGGACTGTTTACTTGGAGAAAGGTGGGTGTCACATTTTATCATCAATAACTTTTTTTCTTGAAACCTTCGAGACATGATACTTATAATATATTGTGTGGGAATGATGTGGTAAGCCTCGGTGCTATATAGCAAAGAGCCAGTGCCATTATTCGATACGTTATATCGGCGTAAACATTGCCATTGGGTAAAATTTGAATTTGAAGTGAGGAACTTGCATCGTTTTTAGGTATAGAATGGAAAATAAGCTAATGCAGTGGGTGAAGGCTGTTGTTTCTGTAGGTATTCATCACGTGCTTTCCAATGATTACGGTCATTTTTGTGAAACATGTCTAGAAAGACCCGAAAACATGTGTTTTGTATATCGCTAATGCAGCGGTGTAGTCCACATCAACAATTTTACACACAGCGGTGTAGACACGGCGTTTTCTGAACGGTTTAGACACACACATAAGCTTTATATACTGTACGGTTTAGACACAAAATCTGATTCTATCTGTGGTCTAGACATGAACTGCAAAGACTTTGGTCTTTTGATATTTGTGTTGCATACCATTTACCTGCTTTAAAAAAACTTTGTCTATCTTATATTCCAGTTGCACGCCATTCACGTGCTACCAATGCTCATTTGGAGGAGATTTAGAGACTCTTGTTTGACACTTCATGGAACAAAAGTAACATCAGGGCTTTTGGAAATACATGTACAATACTATTGCTATCCTGTAATTTCTAAAAGACAAACTTATATCAAATAAGATGCCACGGGAATTATTCATGTTTTGAAAGTGTTTCACTAATCATCGACTGCCTTTCTTTCAAAATATGGGAAATTAAAATTGCTTTGGTACTTCGCGAACGGGTCTGTATATTCACCTACCAGATGTAGCCTGGCATTCAGGCCTTGCATTTAAGTCATTCTAATAAACAAGGTACACAACTACAGCAAAGTCACAGAAATATGTGTTGTTACTTGCCCTTCTTCTGAAATACAGACATTCAGAGCATTGAGAACACAGAGTTTCCATTTTGCAGTTTTACTTGATGATTTTGTTTTAATGAAAAGGTTCTATTTAATGGACTGACACCAGTCTACTACCAGATGTAGTCCGGGGCCAAAAGAAACATTACGCAAACGATAAGAATAAATAAAAAACTTTATGTGATAACTAATCTTGATGGGTAACATTCGATTTTATAAATATAAATCCATGACCCGTATATAATGAAATCAAATTGTACAATGGTAAATTAAAATTGTGAATATCGATCACATGGAATTCCATCTTATGATTTTTCCTTTTGGGGCAAAAAAACAATAATTACGTAATTTTTACCGCATTTTTTTTTTTTTTTTTTTTGATCCCCCATTCCCTGTTAACCTACTGGTCATATTTTACTCGAACAGTGGCACAGAAACTAAAAGCTTTAGAGAGATCCTTATACTCATTTTAAGCCAGTTTTAACTCATTTTGTTTTTATTTTATCAAAAAATAGTCATTCTTATATCTTCATGCCAAATATTTCGCCTGACAAGCTTGCTTAGATAACAATCGATAGAAAATGCATTTCGCCGAGTTGCGGCCTTCCATCTAAACAGACTCATCGTTTCTGGTTTTTGAATCGAAGATTTTCGATATCCGTTATACATTCTGGTATATTTGTATAATGATCATACATTGTCTCGTGACTATATTTGACCTTCGCCCTGCGTATACTGAGAAAACAAAAGAAAATGTAGGCTTCTCTGTTGCAGCCTCGATTTTCAGACGGAGGTCGCGGCCTATATGCAAGCAATCTCCGAGCAGAGTTGTCGTTCGTTACTCTCACATACATCTCTGCGATGGACTAAATGACAAGAATCTTGTCAAACCGAGGAAAAGATGTTTTGTTACTCTTTAACTGTTTCGTGTGTAAAATTATAAGGTATACAATGGAAATATGATTCTGGATACATTATAGGTGCGTTCAAACTGATGAATTTACCTGTATACGGTATAAAATGGAACTATTTTTTTTCGAGCCTCTTTACTGATCAGAATCTTACGCCAAGTTTAACAAAAATGGCTGCGCCCAGGAATGATGACAACAGTTTTAATACACCTATAAATCTTTGGTTATAAGATTAAAAAACAAGTTATGGTCCTTTAAAAGACATTTAAGCTTTTCAGAAAATCCGTCTTTTTCACATTCCCTACCACTTACTCAGATTTGCCGTATGCTGTTTCAACAGCACAAAAAGTAATCGATATTGGTCTTTCTTTCACCGGCGTTTGTGTCGCCATTTTGAGTTCTGGTCATGTGACGAAGGTATCGCGTACTGACGGACTACTTTCTGAGCCCACTACAGAGGTGAATGTAATGATCCGGAGTGCATGAGAGTGATATGCAAGTTACACCGTATCCGACTTTAGGTGGAAAGCAAGGATAAATTTCCGTGATGCACTGTCATTGTTTACAGCTTCGATCGTCAGCCAGTTATCTTCCGACCAATGCTCGGTTTCTAACATAAACCTCCGCGTTTCTATTTTTTTTCAGTTCCACCATACATGTCAGTAATTTATCCTTGCGTACAATAAGGACCGATTTTCTGTACCATGCTATGTTTTTTATTAATTTAACAGCATTTCTGCTCACCGGCTGTAGACGGGCATCTTTAACTAGATATTAAACAAACAGATACCAAGATACGAATCAGCGACAGTATTTAAAACAACTTCGAAATGAAAATGATTGTCAAGTCCAGGATGGTAATCATCATCCTAAGTGAATGATTGAAATTATGGCTGCCATCATGATGGAATTGATTTATAAGCGCACAGAAATTGATTAGTAATTTCATAATTTATTTCTTCGTGATATAATACTCACTATTACATAAATAATATCGTAGATAATGTCTTGATGCACTCTTTTGTTCCCAACTATCTCTTTTCGTTCCACGATGATCCTTTTTCGGTTCCAGATGGTTCCTTCCGTGGGTGTCGGTACTAAGGGAGATTGTCTCGAACTGTTGGTGCCAATTTTCATGATTCTGGATTAACGCCTAGTTACGTTATCTTCAGAAAAGAAGATTCAAGACCAAGCCAGTTGTGTCTAAACCGTACATATATTGTGCTTTAAATTGTGTCTAAACCGTTCAGAAAAAATCGGGTCTACACCGCTGTGTGTGAAATTGTTGATGTGGACTACACCGCTGCATTAGCGATATACAAAACACATGTTTTCGGGTCTTTCTAGACATATTTCACAAAAATGACCGTAATCATTGGAAAGCACGTGATAAATACGTACAGAAACTACAACCTTCACCCACTGCATTAGCTTATTTTCCATTCTATGACTAAAAACGATGCAAGTTCCTCACTTCAAATTCAAATTTTACCCAATGGCAATGTTAACGCCGATATAACGTATCGAATAATGGCACTGGCTCTTTGCTATATAGCACCGAGGCTTACCACATCATTCCCACACAATATATTATAAGTATCATGTCTCGAAGGTTTCAAGAAAAAAAGTTATTGATGATAAAATGTGACACCCACCTTTCTCCAAGTAAACAGTCCGCCATCTTGGAAGTGACTACACATTTTGTGCCGTACAGCTTACAACACAGTGTGTACGAAATATGCTGAAAGTTAATCTCGTGCTGAATTTGTATTTTGTAAATTCAATTTATCCCATAAAATTGAATAATTCTTTCCTTAGAATTTCAGCTGCTACTACTAGTTGTTTTAGAAAATATTGTTGGAAAAGGAGAAAATGATCATATAAGGCTTACAACACACAAAAAGTGGCATTCGGACATTTGCGTGACGTGTCGTTTTGGATCAGCCTGCGCACTTAACGTCAACATTAGATTTTATCCTACATTAGACTAGCGTGAAACAGAAAATCAGACACGATTGGAAAGTGCCGTTTTGGATCAGACTGTGGGGACTGTGCTGTCTGATCCAAATGTCCAAATGCCCATTTTCGTAAGTTGGGAGCTATACTGTTTGCAGGTTTAATACCTAAAAAAGCTATTTCATACCTCCAAGCCCCTCTAGATGAAACAAAGCCAAACTATACATGGCATCCTTGTGTCCACTTTCAGCCGCTTTGCTGTAGAGGTAAGCAGCTTTACAGGGGCTTTCTTTCATTCCGTATCCATATTCATAAAACATCGCCATGAAATATTGGGATTCAGCATCCTTTAGTGATGAAAAAGAAACATAATATAATACTCGATAACCATTATGCACGAAAGATATTGTTTATACAAAGTTTCCCCCTTAAAATAAATTTTAACATATGACTGAAAGCTACTAACATTTTTTCTTTATGCTGCAATAATTCTTTTCTTTTCAAGACAAAATGTCATCATTTTGATCCGTATCTAATTTCTTTGTGCGCAAATAATTCTGTGGTTGTACATGTATTAAGTATTTGAGAACTTTGATTTTCATGCTCTTTACATTCCTTTTCTTTGACTTTCTTTGCCTTCTTTCGAGTTAAGCTTATGTGACTTTTAGGAGAGCAGTAACGATATTCAAATGTGTAGCTTGTGTTTGTATAAGGTCTTGTATACAGTCTTGCTTTAGAAGTAGCTTTTGTAGTGACATAGTAAAGCATTCACCTCGTTGCCTGTGCAGGTCATATTCTTTGAAGATTCGACCTGTCTGCTATGATGCATCATCCCCCCCCCCCATTTTTGGGGGGATTGTAGTAATACACGCTATAAAGAAGCAATGGAGAAAGTGACTTATATCAGCACGTTTGAGAAGAAATCAGGCCTGTTTAGCTCCAGATTTCTCTAAACTGCTGGTCATAGCTGCATGAATCGCACCAGGAAGCATTTAATTGAGTAAACGTCTATTTTCTAGTTTGAACTTCAAAGTAAAGCTTGTCGCGTAGGAAAGTAGTCGGGTTCTGTACTCAGAATGCTCAAATTAGTGGGAGATAATGGCATTCACCTTTCGATCCAGAGGTTCTGGCTTTGATCCCCACCTTGGGTAGTTATTTGTCAGAACTGTTACACTTTGATTTGGATGAAAGGAATACTTTGACACCTTCATACTAATGTACGAAAATAATGGCATTGGTTTTGTCCTGTTTTACTTACTTGCTCATCTGCTGCCTTTTTCATATAGTGGGCTGCTTTTTCAGGCTGCTCTACAGAATCCTCAGAATAGTATACACCCAGATACTTCTGAGCCTGTAATTTAAAGAAAATGAAACTTGCTTAGTTTGGTAGGAACACTACAAACAAGCACCTGGTAACGAGATAGCTGTGTTAACAATATTTTGAGGGTTACCTGCCTTTCTAATATAGATCTGCCTATTATTGTCTGAAAACAATTGATTGATTGTATGGTGTTTAACACCTTTTATAACAGCATTTCAGTTATTACTGCTACCAGAGCACATTTCCATGCCTTCCTGACGTTTCTTTTGCCAGTCCTCTGCACAATTTGCTATCCAATCCATTGGCTACTTTTCTTCGTAACTATCATCAAAACAATGGTCAGCAGTGGGAGAGGAGTGAATCCTGTCGCACTATCATCAATCATCAGATTTCATGGGGGCTTGGCTGGACGTTTAACCCTTTCCCAAACAAGCCCTGGTTTTTACATGTCTGCAGTAAAAGTCTTTGAAAACACTGTGGGAAAAGGAGAAATTGCTCGTAACGAGCAATTTCTCCTTTTCCCACAGTGTTTTCTACCCTTTTTGAGAGCTTTCTGCAATTTTCTCCGAATCTAAAATTGTCGTCTGCAAACTCTTTTCAGTTTGGAAGGGTCCAAAATTTGTTGTTTGGGAAAGGGTTAATAAAAGAATATATTAAGTGAATATGGGAGAAATTTTGGGTTACTTTTTACCTTTCCCTACATTTTTCTGTTCAAATTTTGTCCTCGTGTAAGAATCAAGAATATTCTGCTACATATAAACTTTTAATTACACTTGTCTATTTTTTTTCCTGTAAGTTTGTCTGCAATCGTCTTACTTACTTGGATAAAGATTGAAAAATGTAAAAATTTACCTCAACTAATCCAAGATCAGCAGCTGATGTTAACAGCTCTATTGCCCTATGTGTATCTTGTGGAGTGTGTTTAGTCCCGTCCATGTACATAATGCCTAGATTGTACATAGCCTGTAGATGGCCCTCCTTCACAGCAAGTTCATACAAGCGCACTGCCTGGAAAATAGCACAGGAATTACCGAGCCATACCTTGGTAAATGGGGGTTTAATGCCTATCTGTGATGATACCAAGCAAGTCATCACATAATTATAGGTCTATAAAAATCTGTTTAGTTAAAACTCTTTACCCCACAACAAAATTTTAGATTTTATCCTAGAAAATTATCCGAAGGGGCAGAAAACATTGTGGGAAAGGAGAAATTGCTCGTTACGAACAATTTCTCCTTTTCCCAGTGTTTTCAAAAGACTTGTACCGCAGACACGTAAAAACATGGGCTTGTTTGGGAAAAATGATTCGACTGTTAATCAGCTAACCTATATATATGACGACATGTATGCCGTTCTTTAATATCAGGGCCGTATTTTACGACATTTCTAAAGCTTTTGATAGAGTTTGGCATTGCGGCCTTATCCAAAAACGTTTTACTCTTGGAATTACCGGTCACTTACTTCATTGGTTTGAATCATACTTGTCATCTCGTAAGCAACGTGTTGTCTATGCATCTGCCTCCTCAGCTTGGTCTCCTATAAATGCCGGGGTTCCTCAAGGCTCCATTTTGGGGCCTCTTCTTTCCCTAATTTACATTAATGATATTGTTACAAACATTCATTCAAATATTCGCCTTTTTGCTGATGATACAAGTCTTTACGTCATAGTTGAAAATCTGGATGAAGCTGCAGCAGTCCTGAATGCTGATCTTGATGCTATCTATTCTTGGTCTAAATCTTGGTTGGTCACATTCAACCCTTCAAAAACAATCTCTATGCTCTTCTCCAAGAAACGCAACGAGGTGACTATCCTTCTCTGCACATGAATCAAATACTTATTGAAACTGTGTCTACACACAAGCATCTTGGATTAACTCTATCTAGTGACGCGAAATGGACATCTCACATATCAATAATCCTTGATAAAGCATGGCAAAGAATAAGTGTGATGAGAACCCTTAAATTTCTATTGAACCGTAAAAGTCTTGAACGTATGTATTTTTCTTTCATTCGAGCACTTTTAAAGTATGCAGACGTAGTTTGGGACAATATTAGTGATGCCTCTTAAGCACGACCTTGAATCTGTCCAAAACGAGGCAGGAAGAATCGTGACCGGTGCGACTAATTATTGTAACATTAAAAAACTGCTTTTTCAACTCAAATGGGAAACTCTAACTGAAAGAAGAAAGAAGCACCGTCTTATAATGTTATACAACATGTTAAATGGAATTTCCCCGCCATATTTAACCAGCCTCCTGAAGTCAAACTTCCCAAAATGACAATGAAAGGTACAATTTAAGACATATAAGAAATGTCCGAGCCAATACACAATTCTACATTTTCACTTTTCTGCCACCAGGTCGAGACTGGAACTTGTTACCCGAAAGTACGAGAAATTCTTCAACAATCGAGCAATTTAAGTCTCTTCTAACAACCGCGTTAGACCCTGTCCCTTATTTGATTTCGGCCTAAGAAAATGCCAAATCCTGCACACCAGATTACGACCTGGATGCAGTTCTTTAAACTATGACCTACGACAGGAGAAATTTGGTCGATAATTCTTTTTGCCAATGAGAACAGGTGGAAACAGTTGATCACTTCTTAGTTCACTGCCGTCGTTACCAACAAATTCGTATTAATATTTTTTCCAACATCTCTTGTCCATATACTACAAATAATTTACTCTTTGGGAACGACCGTTTAACAATAGATGAAAACAAACAAATATTTGCTGAGGTCCATCGTTTCATCTTAGCAACCAAAAGGTTTTCTACTTAAGGGAGAGCTTCCCCCTTTTTTTTCTGAGGATTGAATAGCCAGCACTGCCACTGTAATGGTGAACCACAAACGTGAGTGTAACCTTACAGAAAAATTAAATGTGCATTCATGGGTAAAACAAAAAGATATCTCTACCTACAACATCCTATACAACGGGGTAAAAACATTTTTTTATATAAATATTATCGGGAAAGGAATTAATATAAGCTACAAGCTTGTTTTCCAATCCCATTTTATTTGTTCATGTGAAATGGTACTGTGAATGAAATTTTTGAAATAAAATAAAGTTTTAACTAAACATATAATTCAGTAAATGTCATGGACAATAACTTGTATTTCGAAATGCACGTACACCTGTAAACATTTACGTTCACTGTGAGTACTAGATACTTATCCTGTGCTATTATTTGGCTTGCAACACGCGAAAAGGGACATTCGGATACTGGAATAAAGTGTCATCTCGGATCATCCTGCGCAGTCCTCGCAGGCTAATCTAAGACGGCACGTTACGACTACAGTAGATTTTGATCTCCAGTAGACTTGCGCAAAACAGAAAATTACATAAGAATGGAAAGCGATGTTTCGGATTAGCCTGCGTGAACTTCGCAGGCTGATCCGAGACGACACTTTACGCAAATATCCGAATGCCCCTATTCGTATGTTGCAAGCCATATGTACCCGGGTTTACTATTACGAAACTCCGCGCTAATTACAGTCCGTTCTTGCACGGTTTAATTCGAACTATCTCATCTTCTAGAAACACAAAGGTTGTTTCTACGTCGATTGAGTGTAATACTCATATTTTAGGAGCAGCAAAGTTGTTTGAATGGTGCTTAGCATCGTTTGAACAAAATTATTTCACTTATCGTCGGTGTACTTCCAAAACCTCGTAACTACAGCTTGTAACAAGCTGTAGTTACGAGGTTTTGGAAGTACACTGACGTTATGTAGAAGCGACCAGTGCACCAATCTCTGCTTTTCTGGAGTCTGTAATTGTACCAGTAGTTTTCACAGTATTCTCCCGAAACCAATGCTTTTCCACATAACCTTCATCGAAACAATTATCAGTGATATATGGTGGCATATCTCTGCCACGAGATACGAGATAGCCATCATGTTAACTTTAGAAAACTATCGCGATAAATTAAGGTTTCTTGGAAATTTTATCGAGATAGTGAAATGTTTCCCCTGAAATAAAACTCGTGATAAAATTAATATTTCAACGCAAAATTTCTCAGTCGTGCACGAAACTGACATTCGAGACAAAATTATCGTGACAGTTCTAATGTTAGTTATTTGTTGGGGGCAATATCGGGAGGGTGGGGGGGGGGGGCAATAATCCGGGGGAAATTGTCCTCAGGGGGCAATAGTCCCGGGGGGGTTGCAATTGTCCGGAGGGGCAATTGTCCTAGAATCGTGATCAGAGAGAAATAAATCCTGTCGCAATGACTATCGCCAATCTTTCGAAAGAAGTTGGCTAGTTTGGGAATTGAAACCAGCAATCTCGAGTATCGAGTCATACATCTTACTGACTAAGCTGTCGGGCTCGGTTAAAACGGAAGGAAGTTTTCAATCTCGATTACGATTCATGATGCTGCAAAAACTGCTTCGTATACTCATATTTCTGGATAGGGTAATTTTTTTACTATATGATTTTAAATTGTAAACAATTCCTCAATTACAAATCGCAGCAGACTTGTTTATCATGTATGATTATTCATAACAATGAATTATTATTTTTTGTTTATTAACTATGCATTGGCCGTGTTGTTTGATTAATTGTTATGATTGATTACCGATTTAATGTCGATTGTTATTGTAGGTGGAACTGTTGACGTCACAGTTCATGAGGTTATGCATGACATGACGTTGAAAGAAATCCTACGGGCTAGTGGAGGGGCTTGGGGCGGTACAAAAGTTGATGCCTCTTACATAGAATTATTTGAAAATATGTTTGGCAAACAAATCATGACGAGCTTTATCCGAGATAACAAGGTAACATAGATACTCTTCTATTTGTATAGGCCTTCTGTCATATCTAATGACTGAGAATTATAGCTCCCGCCCGTAAATTAATAGAAAAGAGATAGACTATGCAATGTGTTCAGTTGATTGTGTCCATTCTAGGACAATTTTCCCCCGGACTATTGCCCCCCCCCCCGGGACTATTGCCCCATGAGGACAATCCACCCGGACCATTGCCTCCCGAGGACAATTACCCCCGGCCTATTGCCCCCGAGGACAATTCCCCCGGACCATTGCTCCCTGAGGACAAAGAATTGTCCTCGAAGGGCAATAGTCCGGGGGGGATTGTCTTCGGAGGGCAATAGTCCGGGGGGGAATCGTCCTGGGGGGGCAATGATCGGGGGGGGGATTGTCCTCAGGGGCAATTGTCGGGGGGGGGCAATTGTCCGGGGGGCAATGGTCGGGGGAGATGCTTGTGTCGGTATATTATGCCTTATTTGCTGAGGGTAATGTTGGTTTATTGTAAAGTAGGGTGATTCTATCTGTTTGCATCAAGGGCTCCGATAAGGTATCTTCTTCGTGACTGAATGGTTTGTCATATTTGCTTTTAGACACTATGGCCGAAATATCCAAATTAACCCTCAAAGCGCTGGAACCAACTTAACTTGTTTTTGTGGACAGTGTAGATCAAGATCAGACTGCACAGAACGTGCAGTCTGATCTTGGATCTACACTGTCCACTATATTGTTACATATTCTGGCCCCCCAAAAACACCTTGGTACAGCAATATATCAGATATTTTTCCTTTTTTAAAAATGTTTCTTGTATTAATTCAGAACATTAAGGGTTAAACGATGCATTTTGTGACAGGATATGCACATGTTTGAAAGCTTCGCTGTGATAAAGGGTACATGTATATACCGGTAGCTTACAACACGTGAAAAGGGCATTCAGACATTTCCGTACAGAGTCGTCTCGGATTAGCCTGCGGGCTTCGTGCAGGCTAGTCCGAAACGACAGTTTCCGTTCTTATGTAAGTTTCTGTTTTATGCATGCCATTTCGAATTAGTTTGCGGGTACTACACAGGTTGATCCGAGACGACACTTTACGTAAACGCCCGAATGCCCCTTTTCGCATATTGCAAGCCATATATGGTTCTCTTCATAAAAGAAAACATGGTAAAAACAGATGAAAAGGCTCCGAGTTCAGCATTTATGCATATTTAAAGGTGCTTTGCATTGATTTTCGGAAAAGGTTAACTTGAGACAGGTCGTCTCGGCCAATCAGATGATTTTCAGTGAAAAATCAAAATTAGACCTGGATCTATACTTAATCATTCTTGATGACAACGAATGTTTTTGATTTACAATGATATTTATCCTTACAAAAATTAAAAGTCTGTGCTCGATTTCAACAACCATTCTAAAGAGTATCCCAAGACTAAATCTAAATTTAACAAGTGCAAAGCAATATACCCCCGCTTCCTCGAAGGGGGGCATAAAAAGTGACACTGCTTCTCACTGGTAAAAACTCTCTAGTTTAGCCAATCAGAAATTAAAAGTTAGAAAGTTCTTGGTAATAACACTAAAAGAACGATTCAAAATGGTACGGGAATACAGCCCTTGATCTTAGTTGTACTTACTTTTTTACACAAATCGTTTTCAGATCGATCATTTGGACCTAATGCGAGATTTTGAGATAAAGAAGAGAAAATGCACGCCCGAAATGGGCAGTATGACAATCAGGATGTCTGCCGCTCTGTCCGAGTATGTTGAGGACCGAACAGGCAAGACTGTGCCGGAACTCATCGCAGAATCCAGCATGGCGGACAAGATATCAGTCCGCAGAGACCGAATGACTATTTCCGGTGACGTCATGCAACAAATGTTTTCCGAAGCTTTAAATAGCATCATCAGCCACGTTAAAGATGTGTGTAAAAATCCGAAAATCAAACGATTGGATAAGATTCTTATGGTAGGCGGGTTTTCGGAGTCAATGTTTATTTTCCGCTCCATTAAAGAGGCTTTTCCCAATGTTCAGGTTGTACAACCTGACGACCCAGGTTTAGTTGTCCTGAAGGGTGCTGTTATATTTGGCCACATGCCCGATGCGATTTCATCTAGGGTTGTTCAGTGTACATACGGAGTGTCTGTTACCACGGACTTTGATGAAACTATACACCCAAAAGAGAATATGGTCCGGTCCAAAACAAATGAAATATTCTGCAAAAAAGCTTTCAGTAAATTCATTACAGTCGACGAGGATGTTAAAAAAGACAAAGTTATATGTAAAACATACGACATTCGTGAGAGACACTCCCCAATTAGCATAGATATAATGGTTTCTCCCTTGGACAATCCAGTCGTCACGAACCATGGTTGTACCAAACTTGGCACAGTAACTGTGAAATGTCCGATCGGTGGGTGGAGATGCAATTCCAAGCTTCGTGTCGAGTTTAGGTTTGGCGGAACGGAGTTTAGTGTTCGGGCAGTGGAAGAGGTAACATGTATTGAACAAGAAGCTGTGTTCGACTTTTTACAATAACACAACTAACGCTTGCTCAGATGGCAAAATTCCAGACTTGTCTATATTGAAGGAATTTGCAGAGGACAATGAGTATGCCTTAATTAACCCATTATCACACAATCCCTACTTTCGACGCCCCTGAGAAATAAGCCTTTAGAAAAAAATTGTGGGTAAAGGAGAAAATGCTGGTAACCAGCATTTTCTCCTTTTCCCACAATGTTTTCTACCCTTCACAAAACAAATTAAAAATTTTTAGTCACTTTTATTTTGCAAATGCTTTCGATTCGGACAAACCTAAAATTTTGTCGTTTGTACAATGAGTTAAATGGCGGGATTTTCTTTTGAAAAGGGAAAACAGACTGAGGGAAAAGGAGAACTTACTGAATGTTGCAAGTAGTTGACCTTGCCATTACTCAAAGGCTTCTTGAACTGCAATGTCTGATTTAAAAAAAAAATATTCTACAACGACCGCAAGTCTGCAGTAACTTTTCCACTCAGATTGCTGTAGTTGTCAATCCGTTTTTTTCCTACTAATTTTCCAAACTAAATCCTGGTCAGTCGAGCTTCCGATGTGCTTAAGTTCCCAACTGTAGGGAAAAGTGAATAGTCATTTCTCTACTGTCTAAACCCTGAAATAGGAAGAAGCCAGTAGCAAGAAATTTGTGGCTATAGTCATCTTAGAAGTCTGAAACACTAAGCTATCTCTAGCGTCAATTCCTTTGCAAGAAATGTCCTTATTCGTTTTTCCCAGATCGAATATGGATCATTGTGCAATCTCGTGTGATGTCAATTAAATATGAATGAGACAACTATAAGTACAAATATTCACTATGGTACGAAAAAGAAAATAATGTAACCACTGACTTACCTTAAAAACACAATGCCTTATTAAAAAGAATTCATGTTTTTCTGCGACTCGAACTCGATCCGCACGGCTGGTAGCTGAGTCGCTATGACCACTGTACCACAGCGCTATTTGTACGTTTAAATTGAAATTTACCAATAAGTAACTGCTTCGTCCCTGGTATTCCCTATTTGAATGTTTTGAACTGATCCAGTGTTTGTAAACAAAGGCCACAATTATCGCGTTTTGTTAGTACATGTATGCATTTAAATGATTTGTTGTCAAAAAGTAAACGACCAATAGGCACCTCAAATAATCATTGGCAAAACTTCTCTGTATAATAAATTTGTTTTACGGTCAGGTGGTTGGATACTTCGATTCTTGTCCACTGCCATGGCAAATCATGTCACCACCTCGCCTTCGGCTCGGGGCGACATTATTTGCCTAAGCCGTAAACAAGTTTCCAAGTCCCCTGCACAAACTGCATAGGCTGACCTAGTCAGAAACATTTTGCTGATTGTCAGTTCTCTGAGTGTCAAATGACCAGTCTACCCCATGTTTCAGTTTAGTCATGTGAGTGCCAACAGTTGGCTGCAAGTGCTTAATTTTCAATGAATACTGAAGGGTGAAAAAAAGGGCATAATTGTCTAACAAGTATTTTGCTACTGCTGTACTAGTTCCACTTTTGATTGTTAATACTAGTAACCAGCGTAAGTCTGAAGTAAATATCTTCAGTAGATACAGAGATATTTATGTGTTGTCTTGCTTGCTGCAATAGATCACGAAGATGCTTTTAACCTTCTTTCACAAAGCAAGATTTGATAAGCAACGAATATGAAAATGAAACATGTAATCTTTATTAAATGACAGAAAGAACACTTTCACATTGTAAATTCCTCATTACATTTCAAACCATGTAGAAAATTCATCGGATCCAACGAAAAACTTTAATGCAATTTACTCCTTACCAAATGACAAAATTTTAGACAAGTCTAAATTGAAAGCATTTGCAGAAAACAAAATTAACTCTTTACTACACAAGAAAATTTTAGACTGGTCCAAATTGAATGCATTTGCATACGACAAAATAAAGGTGATTAGAAAATAGAAATTTGTTCTGGGAAGAATAGAAAACACTTTGGGAAAAGGACAAAATGCTGGTTACCAGCATTTTCTCCTTTTCCCATAGTGTTTTCAAAAGGCTTCTTTCTCAGGGGCGTCAAAAGTAGGGATTGTGTGGTAATGGGTTAATGTGACTCAAAAAATGAAATCTGTTTTGGATCAGTAGAAAGCATTCCTGGAAAAGGAGAAAGTTCTGGTTACCAGCATTTTCTTCTTTTTCCACCATGATTTCAAAAGGCTTCTCTTGTTGGTTCGTAAAAAACAGGGTTTGTTTGGGAGAGGGTTTAAGTTAGATTATGAGAAAAAGAGCCTTATTATATACAATCCTCATAAAAAGAATCAGTTGTACTAGGTTTTCATTTGTTCTAGGGTTGATGGACATTATGATTTTTAACATCGTTTTCAGCTATATCGCAGCAACTGATGCACCTATCCATGCTTTCATGCTGGAGTTTCTGTTACCAGTGGGCGAAATGTTCTATCCAAACTGCTTTTCCAGATTAAAATGGTTGAAAAAATCATCATGGAAGAAAGTTTAATAAATCCTGTTGCAATGGACTATAATCAATAAGAGCTGAATGGGCTTGTCAGTGAAATGAGCAGCATTGACGGAAGGGCCATGAATGAAGAGAAGTTATTCTCCATGATATGTGAAAAATATTAAAGGGCAATAGCTGAAAAAATAAGGGTGGCAAAGTTACAAATTTTGTGATTTGCTCTTATCCACAAGGTGTTCTATCAGTCTTTGAAGGTCCAAGATCATATCTTTTATATTTTAGAAATTATGGCCCAGACGAACATTCAAAGTGGAAACTAACAAAGGGCAATAACTCAAAAAGAAGGATGGCAGAGTTATGGTTTTTGTGCAATGCACTTCTTCATAATGTGTTCTATTAGTCTTTGAAGTTTCAAGATGATGGATTTTGAAGTTTGGAAGTTATGATCTTTAGAAAAATTCAAACTGAAAATTAACAAATGGCAATCACTCTAAAACTAAAGGTGGCAGAGTTATGATTCCTGTGCAATGCACTTCTCCATAATGGGTTCTATCAGTGTATGAAGTTCCAAGATAATAGCTTTTATAGTTTGGAAGTTACGGCCTAGACAAAAATTCAAACTGAAAATTAACAAAGGGCAATCACTCAAAAAGTAAAGGTGGCAGAGTTCTGGTTTATGTGCAATGCACTTCTCTATAATGGGTTCTATCGGTGTATGAATTTCCAAGATAATAGCTTGTATAGTATGGAAGTTATGGCCTAGACAAAAATTCAAACTGAAAATTAACAAAGGGCAATAACTCAAAAAATAAAGGTGGCAGAGTTATGGTTCATGTGCAGTGCACTTCTCCACAATAGGTTCTATCAATGTATGAAGTTCAAAGTTAATAGCTTTTATAGTATGGAAGTTATGGCCTGGACAAAAATTCAAAGTTGAAAGTTGATTTTTCTAGAAATCTAGGGCAGATAATTTCAGATCGCAAACAGCAATCCAAATTCTAAGACCCAGGTGCACAACTAGACATCATGGAGATTCATTGTGGCAAGTTTCAAATAATTCCGATGGAAACTGTAGGAGGAGTTGCACACACAAGAAATTGCTAACGGACGGTCGGACGGACGACCGGGGGTATAACATAATACGACCCTTTGGGCGTATAATAAAAACCAGTGACCAGCATAGCACAGCAAAAGTATTTGCAGACAACCTGTTAAATATTGACGAGATGGTAACATTTGCCTGTGATACGATAGAAAACATTGTGGGAAAAGGAAAAAAAAACACTGGTTTACCAGCATTTTTTCTCCTTTTCCCACAATGTTTCCAAAAGACTTCCTATGGTTGTCAAAAGTTGGTATTGTGTGGTAAAGGGTTAAACAAAATGGGGACCGACAACCCTGAAAAAAATGCTTCTGAAAGACTAATAAGGTCACGTTTACCTTTAAAGCATGAATACGAGATCACAGAGATAACAGGCCACCTTTTCCTTATTCTTTGTTGTTTTTCACACTTGTCTGCTCCAAGTTCAAAGAAAATGTACAATGCACCATGGAGATATGATACAAGAGTTCACATAAAGAAGCCCAATTTAAACATGAGCATGATTTTGGCCTTGGCTAATCCCTATAGCAATGTTCTGGCTACTTTTCCCTTTTTAACCCTTTAGTGGGACTCATTGACCTTTTTGCAGATGATGTAGATCATGATAAGACTGCACAGAATATGCAGTCTTATCTTGGATCTGCACTGTTTGATAATGAGATATCTTTCTCCAAAGTATAACTTTGAAATAGCATTATTCAGATTTTTTTCAAAACGAACTAATGGTTTCTTTTAGCAAATTCAAATAACACTGAAAGTATGGATATCCTGACATAGTCTTACAGTATGGTCTCTCGAAAGTCCTGTCATAAGCATCAAAAGTCCTGTCATTAAGCATCAAAAGTCCTGTCATTAAGTATCAAAAGTCCTGTCATAAGCATCAAAAGTCCTGTCATAAGCAGACAGACCTTTTGCAGACAGCATGGATCAAGATCAGACTGCACAGAATGTGCAGTCTTTTCTTGGATTTACACTGTCCGATGAGATGTTATTTCCAAAAACATACAAATGAAATATAAAAATGTAAGTTTTTACTATCGAATTGAAAATTTTATATCCGTTATTTATCAAGATAAGGGTTAAAAGCAGAATTAAAGTTGGCAACTTCAATTCCAGCTTTTAGATTCAATTATTGTTTTGCCACAGACTCCATTTTTTGGCTCGGTATTTTGACACACAATACATTAAACATATTTATTTTGCATCAATTGAGAAATAAGTTCTTATAACTTATACCAATCTCTCTCTCAATTCTGCTTCGAGGGAACTTCCCCAGTACTAGCATCAAATATAAGGGCCCATGCAAGTTGACATCTGCTCCCAGGTATCAAACTCAGGGCCTTATAGTTACAAGCCTGACACAAAATACTGCAATGTCCATACTTATGAATAGTACGACCAAAATTTGCCTGCAATTTAATCCCACATTATTTACCTTTGGCCACAAGTAGGCTTTTAATGTTCCATTACTATTCTCTCTCCTCTTTTCAGCTGACAATTAATGCATCACGTTTTTTGTTAATGCTATTAAGACCACATAATCTATCAAAATTGAATATTTAACTCGTAACCAAACAACAATACTTTGGATTAGTCCAAAAGTGAAAGCATTTGCAGACGACAAAATAAATGTAAATTAAAAATAGATACATGTATTTGATTTGGAAAGGGTAGAAAACATGGTGGAAAAAGGAAAAAATGCTGGTAACCAGCATTTTCTCCTTTTTCAACCATGTTTTCAAAAGCTTAGGGTTGTTAATAGTCAGAATTGTGTGGTAAACAGTTGAATAACAAAAGAATATTTGAATAATACTTTGCAAATACATGACATTAATATCGAATTTTATTGAGATACATGCACTGTTTACAAAATACAGTGAAAAATGTCAAATAAACAAACAACAATGACACCAAACAAAAACGATGACAATGTCCCCCACACACTATTTACAGAACTCATAATGGAACAATACAATTTTTAATATCGGACTGTGCTATGGCATAAGTCAACCTTTAAGTTACTTGTGATATCAGAGAGACATTTTAAGCCCTTAAGCGGCTTTCGAAATTAAAGTCCTCTTTACAAAATGAAAAAATGTATATATAACTGGTCCAAATTGAAAAGATTTGTGGACGACCAGTTAACCCTATACCTGGTTTTAATGACCCAGAAGAAGAAGCCTTCTGAAAACATTGTAGGAAAAGGAGAAAAATGCTTTTCCCACAATGTTTTTTACTCTTCTAAAGAGTCAAAGTTTCAATTTTTGAGTCAAATTCATTTTGTCGTCTGCAAGTGCTTTCAATTTGGACCTGTCCAAAATTCTGTTGTTTGGTAAACAGTTAAATGTGACTAAAATGATTGCAATTGTCTTTCATAGATTAGAAAACATCGTGGGAAAAGCAGTCACCAGCATTTTCTCCTTTTCATACAATGTTTCATACAGACGTTAACTAGCTAAAAACTTGCTATCAAAAACATATCTGGCAAACTTGCACTGTGGCAAAACCTGGAATTCATAGATTCACTCTCCTTCCTTTCCCCGAATTCAGCAAAATCGTCAAGAAATTCATCATCATTAAAATTATCATCATCTGTTGAATCAAATTCCCTCCCAATCTGAAACATCACACCTGAATCCGAATCCGTATCTTCAGGGGAGGACCCAGATGTGTCTGATAACTGGGTCATCGATGGAACGAGTGTCAGTCCTCGCGGAATCATGAGCTGAGAATATATTTGTGACACGGTGCCTGACTCTGACAGTGGATCATACAGGATTGTATCCTTTACTCGTTCAAAACTGTTTCGGACCAGCTCGCTTAGACATGGCGTGGAAACAGAGCTGTTCATTTTCAGGATAAACGGACTGTCTGTGGTGGATTTCTTTCCCTCGTTGTGATAGGTACCTGCATTTAAACAAATTGAAATAAATATCAAATGAACACCATCATCTCCTGAAAAAAATTTCCAGCTGTAAACTTTCTTAAAAACGTCTTTGTAGAATGGACATAATTAACATAGCAAGAGCATCACATGCCAGTGCCTATTTTTAGCTGCAGTTTATTTGAAGTATTCCTCACACAAATTGACATGAAATTAATGGCATCTATAACCATGTATTTAATGCTTGAATTATTGACCAAACTTAGGTTTGGATGGCATTGTCTGCAAGTGGAACTATGTGAATGATTTTCAACTCTTTATGCAGCCATTTATGATGTCTTTAAAGAATACTGAGAATAGTTGAAATAAACATAATTTTGTTGGTTAAATTGGTAACAAGTGGCAGGTTACATAGATCTAAAATGCACTTTCTATGCAGTCTGTTCTTAATCTTTGTCAAAAAGTTTTAGTTTTCTAAATCTGTTTGAAGTTACTTCTACACCATTAAATTTGTAATACTGACCTGGTTTGATATGTGTTGTACTTATTTTGCCAAGTTCCTCAAGTTTGTCCTTAGCCCGTACAGAACCAAGATCTGCAGATTGTTTAAGTAATCGTTTAGCACAATGTGTATCTTGTGGGAGACCTGTACGAAATATGCTGAAAGTTAATCTCGTGCTGAATTTGTATTTTGTAAATTCAATTTATCCCATAAAATTGAATAATTCTTTCCTTAGAATTTCAGCTGCTACTACTAGTTGTTTTAGAAAATATTGTTGGAAAAGGAGAAAATGATCATATAAGGCTTACAACACACAAAAAGTGGCATTCGGACATTTGCGTGACGTGTCGTTTTGGATCAGCCTGCGCACTTAACGTCAACATTAGATTTTATCCTACATTAGACTAGCGTGAAACAGAAAATCAGACACGATTGGAAAGTGCCGTTTTGGATCAGACTGTGGGGACTGTGCTGTCTGATCCAAATGTCCAAATGCCCATTTTCGTAAGTTGGGAGCTATACTGTTTGCAGGTTTAATACCTAAAAAAGCTATTTCATACCTCCAAGCCCCTCTAGATGAAACAAAGCCAAACTATACATGGCATCCTTGTGTCCACTTTCAGCCGCTTTGCTGTAGAGGTAAGCAGCTTTACAGGGGCTTTCTTTCATTCCGTATCCATATTCATAAAACATCGCCATGAAATATTGGGATTCAGCATCCTTTAGTGATGAAAAAGAAACATAATATAATACTTGATAACCATTATGCACGAAAGATATTGTTTATACAAAGTTTCCCCCTTAAAATAAATTTTAACATATGACTGAAAGCTACTAACATTTTTTCTTTATGCTGCAATAATTCTTTTCTTTTCAAGACAAAATGTCATCATTTTGATCCGTATCTAATTTCTTTGTGCGCAAATAATTCTGTGGTTGTACATGTATTAAGTATTTGAGAACTTTGATTTTCATGCTCTTTACATTCCTTTTCTTTGACTTTCTTTGCCTTCTTTCGAGTTAAGCTTATGTGACTTTTAGGAGAGCAGTAACGATATTCAAATGTGTAGCTTGTGTTTGTATAAGGTCTTGTATACAGTCTTGCTTTAGAAGTAGCTTTTGTAGTGACATAGTAAAGCATTCACCTCGTTGCCTGTGCAGGTCATATTCTTTGAAGATTCGACCTGTCTGCTATGATGCATCATCCCCCCCCCCCATTTTTGGGGGGATTGTAGTAATACACGCTATAAAGAAGCAATGGAGAAAGTGACTTATATCAGCACGTTTGAGAAGAAATCAGGCCTGTTTAGCTCCAGATTTCTCTAAACTGCTGGTCATAGCTGCATGAATCGCACCAGGAAGCATTTAATTGAGTAAACGTCTATTTTCTAGTTTGAACTTCAAAGTAAAGCTTGTCGCGTAGGAAAGTAGTCGGGTTCTGTGCTCAGAATGCTCAAATTAGTGGGAGATAATGGCATTCACCTTTCGATCCAGAGGTTCTGGCTTTGATCCCCACCTTGGGTAGTTATTTGTCAGAACTGTTACACTTTGATTTGGATGAAAGGAATACTTTGACACCTTCATACTAATGTACGAAAATAATGGCATTGGTTTTGTCCTGTTTTACTTACTTGCTCATCTGCTGCCTTTTTCATATAGTGGGCTGCTTTTTCAGGCTGCTCTACAGAATCCTCAGAATAGTATACACCAAGATACTTCTGAGCCTGTAATTTAAAGAAAATGAAACTTGCTTAGTTTGGTAGGAACACTACAAACAAGCACCTGGTAACGAGATAGCTGTGTTAACAATATTTTGAGGGTTACCTGCCTTTCTAATATAGATCTGCCTATTATTGTCTGAAAACAATTGATTGATTGTATGGTGTTTAACACCTTTTATAACAGCATTTCAGTTATTACTGCTACCAGAGCACATTTCCATGCCTTCCTGACGTTTCTTTTGCCAGTCCTCTGCACAATTTGCTATCCAATCCATTGGCTACTTTTCTTCGTAACTATCATCAAAACAATGGTCAGCAGTGGGAGAGGAGTGAATCCTGTCGCACTATCATCAATCATCAGATTTCATGGGGGCTTGGCTGGACGTTTAACCCTTTCCCAAACAAGCCCTGGTTTTTACATGTCTGCAGTAAAAGTCTTTGAAAACACTGTGGGAAAAGGAGAAATTGCTCGTAACGAGCAATTTCTCCTTTTCCCACAGTGTTTTCTACCCTTTTTGAGAGCTTTCTGCAATTTTCTCCGAATCTAAAATTGTCGTCTGCAAACTCTTTTCAGTTTGGAAGGGTCCAAAATTTGTTGTTTGGGAAAGGGTTAATAAAAGAATATATTAAGTGAATATGGGAGAAATTTTGGGTTACTTTTTACCTTTCCCTACATTTTTCTGTTCAAATTTTGTCCTCGTGTAAGAATCAAGAATATTCTGCTACATATAAACTTTTAATTACACTTGTCTATTTTTTTTCCTGTAAGTTTGTCTGCAATCGTCTTACTTACTTGGATAAAGATTGAAAAATGTAAAAATTTACCTCAACTAATCCAAGATCAGCAGCTGATGTTAACAGCTCTATTGCCCTATGTGTATCTTGTGGAGTGTGTTTAGTCCCGTCCATGTACATAATGCCTAGATTGTACATAGCCTGTAGATGGCCCTCCTTCACAGCAAGTTCATACAAGCGCACTGCCTGGAAAATAGCACAGGAATTACCAAGCCATACCTTGGTAAATGGGGGTTTAATGCCTATCTGTGATGATACCAAGCAAGTCATCACATAATTATAGGTCTATAAAAATCTGTTTAGTTAAAACTCTTTACCCCACAACAAAATTTTAGATTTTATCCTAGATCAGAAGCATCTGCAGACAACCCTATGATATGAGTAAAAAACTACAGTTTGTTTTGGGAAGGGTTGAAAAGAGTGCAAAAAGGAGGTAATGCTGGTTATCAGCATTTCCTCCTTTATCCACAATGTTTTCAAAAGGCTTCATTCACACAGTTGTTTAAAGTCAACAGTGTGTAGTAAAGATTTAATAGTAGGACTGAATCATGAGGTAAAATGGTCCTAAGACACTCAGAAAATTTATCAAAAGCGAAAAGTTTTGTCACAGGTCAGCATGCACAGACTTTGCAGACTGACCTGTGTTGATACTTTTTGCAGATGAAAGAAACCCCCTTTTCACAGACTATGGCTCTGTACATGTGCAAAGTAAGAAGTATTTATTTTGTTGTTCCAGCAAATAGATAATTCCTTGTACAAAATATATTGAATAAGGTTAAAAAAAGTTTCAATGTACATGTAAGTAGTAATCTCCTATTTAACCCTTTCTGAAACGACAAACTTTTGGACTAGACCAAATTGAAAGCATTTGCAGATGACAATTCAACTCTTGCTGAAAAGATGATTTCTGTCTTTGATAGGGTAGAAAACATTGTGGGAAAAGGAGAAAATGCTGGTTACCAGCATTTTCTCCTTTTCCCACAATGTTTTCAAAAGGCTACTATTCTAGACCCCTAAAAACCAGGGATTGTTTGGGAAAAGGTTAAATCACAAATACTGATGAGCATTTTATTTTAATCAACCAAGATCATAAATATAAAAGTTTTGCATCCAAAAACTTTTGTTTTTAATATTCTACGATTCCTTATTTTATAAGCGATCTACATAAAATTATCCATTTCATTTCTTAATGAATAAATCCTAATGATTCTCTGCAAAACTATAAATATAAGTCTCAAAAAGATATGTCTGATATTCTTTTTTGTTGTATTACCAGTAGCCATGTCACATGAAAACTTCTTTCATTCATTTTCAAATGTCATAAAATATTAATCAGAGCAACTTGGCTATTATTCCCAAAATGTCAATAACAACAATGGATATAAAGATTAAGGTCCATATCTGTCAATTATTCTAAAGAATATTGTTCAAATTCATGTAATTCTCATTTCTCAAGAACTTTCTAGATTTGACAGTTATTCTGATTGGCTGAACCAAATGGTTTAGCCAAATTTGATTAGTCAATCAGAAGGTCTGTTATTTTCAACTTTAGAAACTCTTTGAGAATATGACTAAGAATGTTCAAAAGAACGATTTCTGAAGACAGACCCAGATTCCACGGAACTTGTATTATAATTTTGATTCTATACAGATACATGTATTCAGTCAGATACTCCGACAAAACTAGCTACAAAATTGAAAAACCTTAGGTCTGTGAGAGTGAACTTCTTGTTTTTTAAAAAAAAATGATGCATTTTTTTTCCGCTATTGCCTGTTTTAAAGAAAAAAAAAAACAATGCATTTTTTCCTCTATTGCATTCAAATAACTTAAACAGGAGTCTCTTTAGTGATCATCCTTACCTCTGCCGTATTTTGACGTACACCTTTCCCTTGTTCATAGCACTGGGCAAGATTATAGACAGATTTGGAATGCCCTAGTGATACCGCCTCCTCCCACAGTGTTGCAGCAGACTTCATATTCCCACGCATGGCTGCTTGATTTCCCATAATGCCTTTTCCAATACCTGTGTATTTCTTACATATATCTTCGAACTCTGCAAATGCTTCTTCTATAGATAAAACGGGTATAGAAGTGTCTGCCTTGATGTTGGAATTTGTTTGCTGTAAAAGTAACAAGTTTCATCATTTACCAATTACCATATATCTCCTAATGAAAGCTCTCAGAGCTATGCAAAAACAAAGATAGGGAGCCTTTATCAAAATATCTAATTTGCAAAGCAAAAAGTCTGTCCAATTTCATAATTTCATATTTCTTAGTATTTTAGCAACTGTTAAAATGAAATATTGAATAAATTAGAGGAAATATTCATCAAATACTTCAAATATTGCCCTGAGAAAGAAGCCTTTAGAAAACATTGTGGGAAAAGGAGAAAATGCTGGTAACCCCATTTTCTCCTTTTCCCACAATGTTTTCTACCCTTCCCAAAACAAATTTCAATTTTTGAGCTATATTTATTTTGTTGTCTGCAAATGCTTTCAAGTTGGACCAGTCTAAAATTTTGTCGTTTGGTAAAGAGTTAATCAAAATCCTTAGAGGAAATATTCATCAAATTCTTCAAATTTTGTAATTTCAATCAACTTATGTACATTAGGTAAAGGTTTTTTTTTTTGGTTTTTTTTTGGGGGGGGGGGGCTAATATTAAGGCGGGTGCTCTTATTAGGAGAATATGGTAACCCTGTGTTTCAACAACCTTCAGAAAGTATGTTTGTGTAATGGTCAAAATATCAAAGCAGGTATCATACCGCATTTGAATTTAAATTGTATTGTTTCAAAGTACAGAAAATATTGTGGAGATGACAGTCTGTTGTCGTGTGGCCTGGCCATATGTTGGTCACTTGCAGAAAAAAAGCATTTTAGAATCAGGCAAAAAGTATGCAAAAGACACAGCTACCTGGTAGGTTTAAACCTAGTTTTGAAATTCATTTTTCTGTCGGTGACTAACACTTGGACCAACTATACAAGGACAGATTGTCATCTGCACAGTAATTTCAATTGTGATTCATTTGTAATGGAATGATATAAATTCAAACACATTTAAACACCCACTTTGTTGATATTTGGCTTTGAAATCTCTTCTAATCATCTTCTAACCATCTGGCTACATTTTTTTTTTGAAAAACCTGTACATTTTTTATGTGCCAATTCCCCACTCTTTTCAAATCCTATATCTCTCTTTTTACTATGACATAACTGAAATAATGATTAAAGAACAGACCTCTAGAGAGAAGGAATGACTTTGATTTCAAAATTGAAAATACTTGTTATTCTACACTAAACCATATGTTGTGGGTACTTATTAGAATCGTCTCGATGAGACGATTCTAATGAGTACCCACAACATGGGGTTTTGAAGAGGAAAATGATTTTAGAATATCATCAGCCCCTCTTATCTTGGGCTCTAAAACAAGCACAATGTAAGATTCAAATCAGGGCTATATATACCAGTTTTTGTGGTGAGTCTGGCTGGAATATTTCTTTCCCTGGTTTTGATTCTTTAGGAAGCCTTGGATTGGGCTTAGAGTCAGCATCATAAAAGGTGAATCTTTTCTCTTCCCTGAAAGACTTTGGTGATGTTCCTGCAGGTTCAAAGTGAAGACCAGGCTTTGTATCTTCACTCTGATCTGTACCTTTATGTATTTCAGCACTTAACGATTCACTGATCTGTATCTCCTCATTTTGAAGCTGGCTGTATCCATCTTCTATTTCTTCGCCTGGATTTAGACGATGAACTGGGCAGAAAGAAGAACCACCCAGTTTATGGATGGAGTTAGCGATGCTGAGCAAGTATCCTTTCCTAGATTCCTCCTCATTTTGTTGATATTTTCCTTTAGTGTTATAGCGGGTCAGTTCCACGCAGAGGGCTATAGCTCCACCCTGGAATTATTGAATGATATCAGTCTTTCAGCGGCTGAATGAATAAAATAGTGATTCGCTTTTGTTTAACACTTTACCACACAATGACGACTTTTAACAACCCTGGCAAAGAAGCCTTTTGAGAACATTTTGGGAAAAGGAGAAAATGCTGGTTACCAGCATTTTTCTCCTTTTCCCAAAATGTTTTCTACTCCATCAAAAAATGATTGCACTGTTTGAGCCACATTGAAATTGTCATCTCCAAATGCTTTCAGTTTGGACAAGGGTTAATTTTGTTGTCTGATGAAGGGTTAAAAAGAAAAAGACAAAAAAAAAAAGACAAAATGTTCACAATTTAATGAAAATATCATAAATGAACGATCTTGCAGTTTAGATAATAGATCAGGCTACACAGATTGTGGAGTCTGATCTTGAAAATTTGAAAGGGCTAACACTTGGCATAGTACAAACATATTTGATTTTCATCAATTGTGGAACAAGTTATTATAACTTGTATTAACCCCTCGAAATGACTGCTACCTAGAAACCATCACCAGTGTTCATCCCATAATGTGGGAAATTCAGAATGTTGACCCCACCCATCAATGAGTTAAGACAGGAACCTTTCATGTGAGTAGTGGATGCTATGGCCCTACACTTAACCCTTTACCAAACAACAAAATTTTAGACTGGTCTGAATTGAAAGCATTTGTAGATGACAGAATAAACATAACTCAAAAATTGAAATTTGTTACCAGCAGGGTATAAAAAATTGTGGGAAAACCAGAAAATGCTGGTGACCAGCATTTTCTCCTTTTCCTACAATGTTTTCAAAAGGCTTCTATCTCAGGGTCGTAAAAAACAGGAATTGTTTGGTAAAGAGTTAAGCCTGCAACATCTTTGAAACTGGATGCTGCCAAAATTTTGTGGTTTGATATAGAGTAATAACTTACCAGCCTAAACGCCTCAAACACTGAGTGTTTCCCATGTAACAACTTCCAAAAATCAATGTTTTCCGGATTTGGTCCTTCCTTTCCATCACTGCTACCCTTCTTTTCATATCTGTTCAAATCAAGAGAATCATGTTTTATTCTCTACAGGAACTAAAATACAAGTCGAATGAACATATTATACCTTTTCCATGACTTTTTTCTTCCAAGATAGCTGAAATCTTTTCATAATCGTGAGGGAAAAGGAGGACATTACTTGTACTGGATTATCGTTTCATTACAATGTTATAATCTGTTTCCATGTTTCCACAAATTTGCTTTGTAACCCTTAGAGTACCAATACACCCAACAAACATTTTAAATTTAGAATTAAGGCTTGTTTAACTCTTTACCACACAATCCCAACTTTTAATGACCCTGAGAGAGAAGCCGTTTAAAAACATTGTTCGAAAGGAGAAAATGTTGGTAACCAGCATTTTCTCCTTTTTCCACAATATTTTCTACCGTTCACAAAAGAAATTTCAAATTTTCATCACGTTTACTATGTTGCCTGCAAATGCTTTCAATTTGGACCAGTCTAAAATTTTGTCACTTGTTAAATGCAATATCAAAAGGTTGATTTTTCCTTCAACATTTCAGTGAAGTGGACAATGCAGATCAAAGATTAGACCAAATGTTTCATGAAGTCTGATCTTGATTAATACCGGATGCAAAACCAACATTCGGTGAAAATGGGGATGAACCCATTACCACACAATGTTAAATTCTGATAACCCTGGGAAAAAAGAAGTCTGAAAACAATCTGGGAAAAGGATAAATAGCTGGTAATCAGTTTTTTCCAATACCCCAAAATTTTTTTTTTTTACAGAAACAAATCTAGTAATATGAGTCACATTTTGCCTGCAACATACAAATAGGGGCATTTGGACATTAGCATAAAGTGTCGTCTCGGATCAGCCTGTGCGGACTTCAGTCCGCCCAGGCTGATCCAAGACAACACTTTCCATTTTTATGTAATTTTCTGTTTTGCCCAAGTCTACTGTAGCACAAAATCTAAATGTAAAATGCTCAAAATTAATAGAATGCTGACCTGTATCTGTATCTACAGCAGTTGACAACTTGTTTACAATCCTTCGGCTTGTTCTTGTTCAGTTCATTCTCATGTAGGTCCTCAACACAAATGCCTGCCGAGGCACCAGGGCTGTGAAACTGCTGGCGGACCGCTGTGGAAAATAACACAAAACAGCAAAATTTATCAATGATGCAACTGGGTTTTTCCCCAAACTTCAGTGATTCTTTGTTTAAAAATACCACAAAAGAATCTAGCTAGGGCTATATTGAGAAAATAAGCAGCAGAATCTGGGTAGTGGAAGCATTATTCAACGAAGAAATAATTTTCTTCAATGTTAACCTAAGTTTATTGAAGGGGCTATTTCGAAATGTTTTTCCTTCACAGTGAAGAAAATCACTCAGGCGTGTCACTTGATAAACAAGTGGAAGAAGAATCTAAAGTAAAATGGCATTCAATTTAAAGAAAAGTCTAAGACAATACTCACCCCTCGGCAGGCTATTTAACCATCTCCACATTACATTAGTCGTCGACGAGCTTTTAAATGATAAATGTAAACTCGGCTGTCAACAGACAGCCATTTCGACCTTGTAAATATCGCCTGGTTCTCCGCTCTCATACGTACCTGAGTATCAGCTTTTACAAAGTTTATGACCCGGCGCTGTAGGGAAGAAATCAAAGTCGAGCGCCCTCAACTGCCAGAGACGTGGGTCATGCTCTGACAAAAGGGGGCTTAATTGAATTTCCGTAAAGCATAATGCCAAGCAAGCAATCACACATTTATGGATCCACAATAGAAACATTATTTAATCACCGACTTCATCAGGGATTACACTGCCGCGGACTGCGCAAACTTATTTGGATGGATACCATTGTCTCCCGCTAGATGGCATCTATCTAATATGGGCATCCTGGGTACAGAACCGAACCACTTTCCTACGGGCTAACCGTTACTTTGAATGTGAAACTAAAATAAAGGTTTACTCAAGAAAACGCTACCTCGTGCAATTCACTCTGCTATGATCAGCAGTTTAGAGAAATCTGGAGCTAAAGCAGGTCTCATTTCTCCTCAAACGTATTGATAAAAGCTATTTTTAACATTGCTACTTTATAGAGCGTAATATTATAGTCAGCCTGCATTCGGGGCTAGTGATGCGTCATATAAGACAGTCGAATCTTCGAAGAATATGACATGCGCAGACAACGGGATGGATACTTTTCGCAGATGCATTTAGCCCCCTTTTCACAGAGCATGACTTTGACTGGGTACCAGCTTTTACAAACGGTTTATGACCTGGAACTGTAGGGAGGACATCAAAGTCAATCAAATGCCCTTCCCTACCAGAGATATGTCATGCGCTGGCAAAAGGGGGCTTAAGTATTTTCGTGACACATGGTACCAAGAAAGAGATCATACCACACGTGGATCCATACTAAAAGCATTCTTTAACAACATAATTAATCAGGACATAGACTGATGAGTTCTAGACATAGGCTTAAAAAAACACGGACAAAATATATAGCAAAAAGTTTCGGTTCAGGTCAGCCTGCACGGATTGCACAGGCTAACCTAGGTCGATACTATTCGCAGATGCTTTAAGCCCCATTTTCACAGCGCATGACTCAAATTTATTTATGTATTATACACAAAATACATGAAGTTTTATTTAAGGTTTGGACCAGAGTAACGGATAAACATTATCTGAAAGCTACATGTATTTGTAGACAAAATGAAAGCCTAGTCTCATTTCCAGTCCGATCATTAACCCTTTAAATGAAAAATTGTTATTTGTTGAAACATTTTCTTTTTTTCCCTTTTCCCATGATGTTTTCATCTCTTTCAGGGAGAATTTCGTCGTTTGAGCCAAGCCGTAGAGTCGTCTGTCGTAACAGTGAATTTGGACGAGTCCAAAATGAGCGCATTTGCTAAAGAACCAGAACTGGTTTTTATCCTTTATCTATTTTTTGAGTGAGTTGTTCTATACAGTTTGGAGTTATTCTTCCGCTTAATTCTGACCAAGTTCAGTCAGACTTGGTAAAGTCTGAAGCCTAATTTTGGATTTACTCTACACACAAGTTAGATCTTTTAGAAATATTCTGATTAAGTGGCTTTGAAACTGAGATGATTTGGACTTTGCTTGAGGAAAAAGTTTCATTCTTTTTTTTTTTAAAACAAAATCAGAACAGCGAGCTTGAAGGTTCTGTTCTAACTTTTTCTTGATCAAAGCCCTTAAAAGAGATATGCTTATCTAACCATTTCTAATCAAGGATCATACAAACATATATGACCCTTGTTCCAACAGTTAACATGTGCCTCTACTTGAAGATTAAACTCTTTACCAAACGCTAACTTTTAGATTTAACCAAATTGAAAGCATTTGCAGACGACAAAAAAAAAGTGACGAAAAACTTGTAACTTGACTTTAGAACGGAAAAAAAATATGAGAAAAGGAAAATATTCTGTTTACAAGCATTTTCTTCTTTCCCACAATGTTTTCAGAAGGCTTTTTCCTCTGGGTCGCAAAAACCAGGGATTGTACGGTAAAGAGTTAGATAACGCCACATTTGAAGGTGCAAGTTATCCGCAAATTACTGCTGCTAGGTAGATCGCGAACATTAACGTCTGAAACGAGATTTTAGGAGACTACGGAGACGAAAAAAAAAAGAAACATCTCCAGCTTGTCAACGATTTCTTTTTCTATTACTGAAAGGGGTACAACATTTTCAAAATGCCAGAACGTAAGTATTACTTTTATAGTTTTCATGTGAAATAAACAAAAAAACTAGATTGCAAAGCTATGGATGGAAAACTAATATACAAGCCCTAAACATGCAACGGAATGGTATTTCGGATGTGTCGTATACCGGATAGCCTTTTTTGTTTTATGAGTGAATTACATTATGCTATCCTTCAAAATTATGTTCTTTCTCAAGGTCATAAAAACCATGGATTGTCCGGTAAAGAGTTAAGACATAGTTTACATGTAGGTAGAACTCTATTTTATGACACTGAAGAGTTCTAGGAAAGGTAGCCCAAAACTGTTCTATCATTTCCTACAATAAGTTGGACTATACATAAAGCTGTGTTTCTATTATCAGGTGGAGAGATGGAGTTTTCCAATCCAATGGCTCCCCCAGAGATCATTGAGGACGAAGATGAAGACAGGTAATACACTATGAAGTTCACTTTTTATTCAAAACTCAATGGCCCAGTTGTAGCCAGAAATGAATTTTAAAATGAGATAAAAAGAAAGAGAAAGATACTAGAGCTGGGGCGATATCATCGATGCATCGGTGCATCGTGATATTTTTGCTGGCGATAGTATATCGCGATACTAACTCGTTGTATCGATACTTGGCGATACATTTACGTCGTGTCGTGTGCAGAGTGTGTGAGATCACGTTTCAATGTAAATGATTCATGTATAAAATAGGAAAATAAATACGCACAGTTTGTCTCTGCTATACATACAAGAACGTTAAAAAACTCGCCCTAGAAACAATGAAATTCATAAAACTTTGTAATTTGGGGAATAATTTGAAGCCAAATGTTTACAGTCACTCGCTCATGCTTAGGGTTTTCCAGGTTTTAAATATAGATGCTAATTCGGAACGTTCTAAGGTTATCATATTTTCTTCGTGTCCAAAAAGTTGCGGCTGCGTTTTGATCGGTTTGCATCCTTACCAGTTTTGTCACAAGGACTGTAAAATAAAATAAAGCATTAATTAACAAGGTCATTTGATTTAGCGGACGAATATAAGCTGCAATTTGATTATTTGCAAGCGAAAGATAGCACAGTTTGAATTGTCTTTGTTCTTTTTAAATAACAAATGAATGAGATGCGGATCGGCAACTGTCTTCCGAAGTTGACTATAGTGCGGGTTTTGACGCTGGGAAATTGAATTGATGTCTTTTAGGCTGAAAAATATCTGCCTAAATGTCAATCTGACGCATTAAGTTATGGTCTAGAGCTTCATATAACCTAGTTTTAATGCATCCGGCAGAAATATGGGCTAAACACGATCAGTATAAATGCAAAAGACACGCGCATTATCATGAAGCTGGCGAGTTATTTATGACAACGTAATAAAGGTGTTAATCCTCTGATCTAGTGTAAAAGGACCGATTTTAAAGTTTCCTGCTATTCAAAATGACAAACTGATGTCAAATCATGTAGTAATACTTCTCCAAAAATTATTTGTCACGAAAAAATAGATCGCCAAAAAACCGTGAAAACCCATGACACTACAATGATCAGCATGGCATCGTCCGATCATAGGGACTTATAACTATCTTCTCATTTTTAACAGTGAAGTTAAACAGTGGATTTTCACAAATCTGTGAATAAAACAGTAAGTTGAGGCTAAAATGCTATTCATGAGTGAAGAAATTGTTGTTTTAGGAAATGAAAATACAGATCTACGTGATGGGGGGAGTCTGCAAATGCTTGAAATATGTCTAATTTTTTTTTTTAACTTTTGAAAATTAAAAATAAAGGACCAAAATGAATGATATTGAATAAAGCAAAAACTCTAAGTGGTACTGCAAAACCATTGATTTTTGAAGTACAAAACAAAGCATCCTTATAAACTTAATATCATGTAGACAAACTGTCATGGTATTTAAAGCCAAAAGGCATTCTCAGTTAAATGGAGACACCGATTGTACAACAGATAACTAGTTGGTGTGCTCTTCAGATTACAAAACAATAATCATTTGTGATTTCAACCTGATTGCCCAGCACTACCGATCTGAAAGATTTTGTAAAGGAATTGGACCAGTTCGATGGTATCTCACTTACCTACTTGTTTTAGCAAACATTTGGATTGATTTTGCCAAAATGGTTGCACAGTTTGAGAAAAGGTTCCTAAAGTCTTTGAAGAGCTTATAACTGTGAACATGTAGATCTATTTATAAAATCTTGTTTGCGCATATCACATGAAAACAGTCTCTCTTTTAAAAGACTGTCATTAAGTAAATCTGTACCAATTAACTATCGTGATATTGTATCGTATCGCCTGTCTGGTATCGCGATAGTATCGCGATACATTTTTCTTGGCGATACCCAGCTCTAAAAGATACAAGGATTTTGCAATTTTTTACTACTTATAAAATTAATTCTTCTGCCAACAACTTGCTCTTCGACAGACCGTGCCATACCAGATTGTTATCCTGACATTAATTTCCATAACTCTAAATTTTATGATAAAAATTTGAATGAAATTTAACACCCATTTTGTTTACTTTAGGCCCCTACTAGGCTGAAAGATACCTTGTAACAAATTTTTGGGTATTTGTGATAAAGCAAAACAGCATAATGCATTATGGAACAATCCAAAGTGAAGAAGAAGGTTTCGGAAAACATTTCTGCAAAAGGAAAAACTGCTGGTGACCAGCACTTTTCCCTTTTCCCACAATTTTTTCAAAGGGTTTCTTTCTCAGGGTTGTTAGAAACATAGGATTGTGTGTTAAAGGGTCAAAAGATTAGCAGGTATACAGCAATATTTAACAACATGTGCATGTGTTTTCTATTCTCTGCAGACATCCCCTAACAAATGCAGATTTCAGGAAGATGATGATGACCCCTAGGGTGCCATCGTCGGGATCCTCTTCATCAAAGTCTGTTCCTTCCAGGTTTGTGGCTCCACTTTTATTTTTTTCTCTGGCTTTTAGAAAGGTGATGCTTTTATAGTGTGTATCTGCTATGTATTGTCCATGGAAGCTGTTGGAACATAGCTTTTTTTTTACTTCCAGGAAAAATACAAAACTCCATGAAAAAAAACATCTTTCAAGTGAGGCAGCATTTTCCCAAAGATCTCTCTCAAAAACCTTTGATGGAAAAGGTTAAAAAGCTGGTCATCAGCATTTTCTCCTTTGCACACAATGTTTCCTGTCCTATATAAAACAAATGCCATCATTTGAGCCACCTTTAACTTGTCATCTGCAAATGCCTTTCACTCTAGTCTTTAATTTTATTTTCTGATAAAGGCTTTACATAAAGTTATCTGAACTTTTCTCCTCGTGTCACAAGGGTCTTTTGTAGTAGTCTTGGTAAGGCTATAAATTCATTTTTCAGGTAGACACCCTATTGATATTATTTAACGCTTAAGTCATTAAAAGGCTTAGTATCTGGTGTGCCCTTTTAAATTTTAGTGTTTGCACAGTTACTTGAAATAGTGGTTGTTTATTTCTGCTTAATGGTTTAAGTATCAAATATGTAATCACACTGGCTACTTTTGTCTCTTGACAAGACATGAAGAAACCCTAGCTCAGTCCAGTTGATATTAATAGTGGTATGAGGATATATATACAATTTAAAGCAGTATTTAGTAAAAGAAAAGTGGTCTGAAGACAATTCTTAAATCAAAAATTGTTTTATGTTCTTTATTTGTTCCCCTGTTATCATACCAGTTGTTGGTTGAATGATTGTATCTATAAAATAACTTTTTGTTTTACATTTTCAGTAGAAGTGAAAGTATATCAAGCACAATTGAAGAAGAAGATGATCCAGCTACAAGAAGAAGAAAGAAAAAATTGTAAGTAATTTCTCTTGTATTACAGGAATTCATTGACCTGAAATTGACCATTATGCAAAGAATAATTAAAAAGTGAATATTTGTATCATCGAGTAAAATCAGATGGCACAGAAATTCGTTAACAGTAAATGTCGGGTATGACCCTTACTGTACTGTAGTCAAAATGAGTAGCATTTGTGGATGAAATAGATCAAGATCAGACTGTATTGAAAGTGCATCTTAGATTTTTGTCATCCGCCACATATTCGCAATTCTGACTAACAAGTTGATGTTCATTTCAAGTATTTTAAGTTTTCATTAAAGACAAGATGAATATATAAGCAAAATAAATAGTTAAATAAAAAGGCCCACATAATCCGGCATGTAGACGACACTAGCCAAAGCGCGGTTTGGACAATAATTCAAGCATGTAATGTATGATAATAGAGGTCATTTTATTTCATGTCAATTTGTTTGAGTGATACATTTGGTATCTTACCTCTAATTATGTGAAAAGGGGGTATCATGCGTCTACAGAAAGTATTGATCCAGGTCGTCCTATGCAGTATGAGCAGACTGATCTGAGTCAAAACTTTTTGCTATCGGTCAATGTTCTCCATGTTAAAGGACCAAGTCTACTCATGACTCGGTTGTTACAAAAATGGATTTTATAGATTCCTTATTATGTGATGACATGCTTGATATAATGCAGGACAGAGAAGCATTAACCGTTTTTCGGTTAGAGCACAGCACATACTTTTTGTTAGGCCCTCCTTAGCTTAACCCTTTACCAAACAACCCCTGATTTTTACGGCCCTGAGATGGAAGCCTATAGACAACATTGTGGGAAAAGGAGAAAATGCTGGTAACCAGCATTTTCTCCTTTTCCACAATGTTTTCTACCCTGCTGGAAACAAATTTCAATTTTTGGGTTACGTTTATTTTGTTGTCTGCAAGTGCTTTCAATTTGGGCCAGTCTCAACTTTTGTTTATTGTAAAGAGTTAATGGTTAAGGTACTTGATTTATAAGCAGAAAGTTTCCTGAAGTTTTATCACATAAAGGTGATGCATGAAGCCCCCTTTTCTTAGAACATTGCTCCATTACCTTTTACAGGTACTATGCTAAACTGAAGAGACTTGAAGAGGAGAGACAGAAAGAGCTCGCCCAGAAGTACAGAGACAGAGCTAAAGAAAGACGTACAGGGAATGACGACTACGACCAAAATGAAATGGTTAGTACAACAGCTGATTACAGGGCTGTGGCTCCAGATGCGAAATCCATCGAGAATTATGCGGAGAGAAGAAAACAAGTGATCCAAGAGTCGAAATACCTTGGTGGTGATATGGAACATACTCACTTGGTGAAAGGTAAAATGTTTGTATTCATTTTATGAAGTTTTGTGCTCTCTATAACAGTTATAGGGCAAAAAGCAAACACGGGGGCTCCTGCAGATGCAGCCTGATCTTTAATATATGGCCTGAAACATGCAAATAGGGGCATTCAAACATTTTCATAAAGTGTCGTATCGGATCACCTGCACAATCTGTGCAGGCTAATTAATCCAAAGCTGCACTTTCACTTTTTATGTAACTTTCTGTTTTGCACAAGTCTGCTGTAGCACAAAATTTTATGTAAGTGTAAAATGCTGTATTGGATTAGCCTGCGCGGACAGTGCAGGCTGATCAGACACTACACTTTAGTCAAATGTCCAAATGCTCCTTTTTGTATTTTGCAAGCTGTATATTTCCCTCATGTTTAGTCAAGTTTGGAAGATTCATGTTCTGTATTTCAGTGGATTCTGTTTTTTACATACTGAAAGAAGATTTGTCTGTATATTTGGTTAGTGAATTCTCACACTGAAAGATAAGTTAGTAAAATTTTTAAAGCATTTCATCTTCAAAACTCTCACTAAAATATTGGTTTTCTTAACTCAGCGAGAGACCAACAGATGCAATCCTCATGGCACATGTCTGGCAGCATTTACAATATACACAAAGCTAACATGTTAGGCATTTTTACCTAGTTTAAGAACCTATCGTTTGACCCTCAATCTACGGTATCTTGTAACCCTTTCCCAAACAATAAACTTTTGGATTAAACCAAATTGAAAGCATTTGCAGAGGACAATTCAACTCTTGCTGAAAAGATTATTTCTGTCTATGATAGGGTAGAAAACATTGTGGGAAAAGGAGAAAATGCTGGTTACCAGCATTTTCTCCTTTTCCCACAATGTTTTCAAAAGGCAACTATTCCAGACTAGTAAAAACCAGGGATTGTGTGGGAAAGGATTAATTAACCCTTTTAGAGTTTACCACACAATCCTAGGATTTTATCTCTTTGAAAAAGAAGCCTTTTGAAAACACTTTGGGAATAGGAGAAATTGCTGATAACCACAATGTTTTCTGCCCTTCCAAAAGTAACTTTTAATTTTCGTCACATCTTTTCTGTAGTGCGCATGAGCTTTTGATTCACACAAATAAAAAATTTGGCTGTGTGTTAAAAGGTTAAATAGATCTCATTTATGCCTTATTGAAGGTAGAAACAAACTTTCATAGGAAAGGGAGAGGTGAAGAAGAACATGAAACAGAGAAAGTTTTATCTAACAGATTTGGAAAAAAAAAGGCTCTCAAATTATTCTGTATGACTCTTGAAGGTCTGGATTATGCCCTGTTGGAGAAAGTGAGAGCCGAGATATCCAGTAAAGAGAGAGAAGAAGAACAAGAGATGGAGAAGGTTGTCACACAAACAAAGGACAAGAAGGAAGAGCAAGACCCTGAACAACAGATACAGGTTGGTTTTGATATCACTCTCTTTCAGTAGGTAGAAAGATCAGTATGTGCAGCATTTGCAGACAGATCACCATCAGTTAAGTTTGTGTAAAGTTTGATGAAAATGTCCCTTCTTTTGTGCTGATAGTTCTTCATGGCTGTTATTATGTTCCATATAATAACATGACTTCTCTTTATTAAATGCTAGGGCAAAATTCTTTCTCTGGAATGGTTTGATTTGAACAAGATTTTTGTCATTTTGTGGAAGATTTCCTTCTCTCCCTCAACTTCCATAGCGAAGTTGGCAGCTTGCAGAACAGTGGCTCATGGGATTGATCCCTGGCTCGGCCAATTTCTTTCTGAGGACTGATGATAGTCAATGCGACAGGATTCATTCCTCTCCCACTGCTGACCATTATTTCAACAATTATTAAGTGGGAAAGCAGCCAGTGGCTTTGAAAGAAAACTGTGTGGAGTACTGATATAAAGAGACTCCAGGAAAGCATTGTGGAAAAAGGTGAAAATGATGGTTGTGGCTGAAACTGGTAGGACACCTCAAAATGTTTGTAACTATAAACACACAGCATAATGTTTACTTAATATGCAGTGATAAACTTTTTTATTTTTTCTTCGAAAGATGATTTTTTTTTTTCATGACAAAATTATTTCAAAATTCTTGTTTTCCTTTCAGTTTAAAACAAAGCTTGGCAGGAACATATACAGGACCCTCTTCAAACCTAAAGATTCTGGTCGTAATGAACTGTTCCTGCCAAAAAGAATGGCCTATGTGATAGATCTGGAAGATGAGTTTGCAGACTCTGATATCCCAAATACAGTGATCAGAAGTAAAGCTGACTGCCCAAGCTTAGAGGTATTTATTATGCTATTTAACCCTTTACCAAACAATCCCAGGTTTTTGACGATCCTGAGATAGAAGTCTTTTGAAAATCATTGTGGGAAAAGGAGAAAATGCTGGTAACCAGCATTTTCTCCTTTTCCCACAATGTTTTCTACCCTGCTGGAAACAAATTTCAATTTTTGAGTTACGATTATTTTATTGGCTGCAAGATCTTTAAATTTGGATTAGTATAAAATTTTCTCAGTCTACCAAATGACAAAAACTTTAGTTGTTTAAATTGAAAGCATTTGGAGAGAATATTTCAAATTTGGGGCAAATGATGGAATTTGTCTATTATGGGATAATAAACATTGTTGAAAAAGGAGAAAATGCTAATTACCAGCACATTCTTTCTTTCTCATCATATTTTCTAAAGGCTTCTTTCTCAGGCTTGTTAAAACACAGAGTTGTGTTGTAAAGAGTTAATAGGCTATATTTATTGCAGACCAGTTATACACATTTGGCGCGAGTACTGGTGTAGTTTCCAGGAAGGAAAATGGAGAGAGATTAGCATAAGTTAAATGAACTTGTTTCTCAATGGATGTAAAATTGATATGTTTAAAATAAACCAAAACTTATACCATTTGAAAGAGAAAACAATGTCACACATCTTTGCCATAAGATGTATAAGAGGTGATAAAAAAAGGACATTTTGATCTCAGGATTTAGACTGTCATATGCCAGCTCTGTGAAGCTGCGATACCTAGTTTACAGTACAGTATGAAAATGTCTGTTTCACTATTTAGGACTTAGATGTTTATCAATGGTCTCACTTGTTTATGTGCAATTATATTTTCAGGCAACAACTACTCTAACCACTAATGATATTGTAATCAACAAACTGACACAGATCTTGTCTTATCTACGACAAGGTCGAAGAGAGAGTAAAAAGTTGAAGAAACTGAAAGAAAAAGGTATGTGGAAAAGTAGTGATCTTATCCAAATGGCTGCAAAAGGTGAATCATCATGAATTTGGTGATATTGTAGATTAACCCTTTACCCCACAAGACATTTCTGTGGTATCTCTAATTGACCCTTAATAACAGCCTGGATGAAGCAGTTTCTTATGTGTATATGACAACTTTTGATAGCATAGAAAACATTGTGATAAAAGGTGAAATTGCTGGTCACGAGCAATTTCACCTTTTGCCACAATGTTTTCCAAAGGCTCCTACAAGCAATGCGTAGAAATGAGTATCTATGGAGTAAAGGGTTAACACAGAATCCAGAACTCCATACTTGATTACTCTAATAAGATTTTTTTCATGCAGAAGACCCCAAACCCTTTGAAATTATTATAAGATTTGGTTTTAGTGTTGGCCAGAACTTCGTGTGATTGAAAGCAATTTCAAAGAAAATGTAGACCAGGATCAGAATGCAGTCTGATCTTATCAACATTGTTCCATTTGATGTGGAAAGTTTTATATATGTATCATGTCTTGTATTTGTTAATCCTTTACAAAACAGTTCCGACCTATTATAAACCTGTTGAAAAAGACCTTTGAGAACAAAGTGGGAAAAAAGAGAAAATGCTGTTCCTTTTCTCCACATTGTTTTTGGTCTTTCAAAGACAGATTCCACAGTTGGCTTCAAATTGACTATGTTCTCAACAAATGCTTGCAACTTGGATAAGTCTAAAATTTGTCTTTTGTAAAGACTTGTATGAACCCCTAAAGAGTTCTTCATTTCTAATTTCTTCTAGGTAAACTAAAGGAAGCAGAAAAGTTGATGGCCAAGATGCCTGGGGCTGATGATAGGTTAGTGAACGATTTATTACACTGAGGCAAAAATCTTAACTTTGTTTTCAGAGTCCCAATAGGTCAGTCGGTAGCATGCAGGACTTGAAAACAAGGGTTTGTGGGTTTAACCCATTACCAAACAATCCCTACTTTTGATGCCCCTGAGAAAGAAGCCTTTAGAAGACATTGTGGGAAAAGGAGAAAATGCTGGTAACCAGCATTTTCTCCTTTTCCCATGTTTTCTACCCTTCACAACACAAATTTCAAATTTTCAGTCACTTTTATTTTGTTGTCTGCAAATGCTTTCAATTTGGACAAGTCTATAACATTGTCCTTTGGTAATGAGTTAATCTCTGGCTAGGTCCGTTTTTTCCAAGGATTGATGGTAGTCATTGCAACAGGATTCATTCCTCACCCACTGCTGACCATTATCTCTACGATGGTTATGTAAGAAGATGTATAATGGATGTTCATGTATATAATATTATTATATGGTCTGCAAAACTCGGAAAGAAGCATTCAGACATCTTTGTAAAGTGTTGTCTCGGATCAGCCTGTGCAGTCCGTGCAGGGCAGTCCTTAACAATACTTTTTATTGTAATTTTCCATTTTATGCAAGTCTATTCTAGCACAAAATCTAATATAGTCGTAAAGTGTCATCTTGGATTAGCCTGTGCAGTTCGATTAGCATGTGTGAATTGCACAGGCTGATCGGAGACAACTCTTTATGCAAATGTCCGAATGTCCCTTTTTGGGTGTTACATGCCACTAGGTTTGAACTTACAGATTTGTTCCTAACCAAGTTTCCTGAAAATTTGTAACAGAGACTAAAAGCAAATCAAACGTGATATTCTTTTTTTCCCTGCAGCATATTTGGTGACATCGGAGAGTATATTCCTGCTGTACAGAAATCTAAAGACAAGAAAGATAAGAGAGATAGGGATGACCGAGATAGACGGGACAGAGACAGAGATTATGAAAGGGACAGAGATCACAGGTAAACCTTTAGGTCACTCATCCTTTTAAGCTTCAATAAAATGAATGAGCCATGCTTTGTAAAAAGGGGACTTCATGCATTTGCGAGAACTTTCTGCACAGGTCAGCCAGCATATTCTGCGCAGGTTTACCTGGGCAGAAACTTTTCACTGTTGGTCAGTTTTCTTTATGTCCAAGGACCAGTCTGCCTTATGATTAAGTTAGTTGCTAAGAAAGTGGTGTTGGTTATCAAGATATGCTTGGTATCTTGTATCATGTAGATGCGTGAAGCTCCCTTTTGCCATAGGCTTATGCTATACACTTATAACATTACTCTAGTTGCAGTTTATGTTCCGAAACTCGTGAAAATTGCAATAGCAGAAATCTTGGAAACAGATTTAGTTTGTAGTGTAATTTTCTTTACCTAGGGAACTAATAGTCATTGAGACAGATACATAAGGGAGAAGTTATGATGGATATTTTATTCCGTTTTTGTATTAATTTTGTTACAGACAGGCAAGATTAACCCTTTACCAAACAATACCTGTTTTCATGTCCCTGTAGGAGAAGCCTTTTGAAAACATTTTGGGAAAAGGAGAAAATGCTGGTAACCAGCATTTTCTCCTTTTTCCCACAATGTTTTCTGTCCTTCCGAAAACAGATTTCAGTTTTTGAGTCACATTAATTTTGTCGTCTGCAAATGGTGTCAATTTGGACAAGTCTAAAATTTTGTCGTTTGGTAAAGAGTTAACACTGTGATAGACTTGGAAGAAATGGTAATAGATATTTTATGCAGTTTGTAAATTTTTTAGAGATAGACGAGACCGAGATAGAGACAGAGATAGGGACCGTAGAGACAGAGATAGAGCTGGAAGAAATGATGATAAACCCAGTAAGAGAAAATCCTACTTTGAGAAACCCATGGAAGAGGTAGGGCTTGGGTTTTTGCTGTGTTGCTGTACATTATTGTGTATGGTATTCTCAAATTTTCATCTAAATTAGCTGATCTTATTTAACCCTTTACCACACAGCAAAATTTTAGACCTATCTAAATTGGAAGCATTTGCAGACAACAAAATTAATGTGACTCAGCAGTGGAAATTTGGTTCAGAAAACATTGTGGGAAAAGGAGAAAATGCTGGTTGCCAGCATTTGCTCCTCTTCCCACAATGTTTTCCAAAGGCTTCTTTCTTAGGGTCGTCAAAAGTAGGAATTGAGTGGTAATGGGTTAATTATCTTCATTTTGCATTTATTTGCAAAACATGGATTAGTATAGAATTGTTCTTTAACAAAATATTAATAATGGAAAACTTATTTCCGGAATGGCAGAATGAAACAATTATCTTACTCTTTGAGAATTTACTACTGATACAACATGCAGCAAAATCTATTTGAATTGTAGCAAAATCTGGACATTAAAAATGCAAGTTGGGGAAGCTCCATTGTTTGATTATCTCGGCTTAACTCTTTACCACAGAATCCCGACTTTTAACAACCTTTGAAATGAAGCCTTTTGAAAATATTATGGGAAAAGGAGAAAATGTTGGTAACCAGAATTTTCTCCTTTTTCCTACAATGTTTTCTACCCATCCCAAAACAAATCTTAATTTTTCACTCACATTCATACTGTTTAAAAAGAGTTAAGGTTAAAGTCACTGAAATTTAGGCTTTGTATCAGATGGCAAAATCTTTGACTGAAAAGCCTAAGCATGTGACTAATACAGTGTGACTTAAATGACATGGTTTGTCTTTGAAAAGGTAGAAAACACTGCAGGTAAAGGAGAAAATGCTGGTTACCAGCATTTTTTCTTTTTCCTACAATCTTTTCAAAAGTAAAAATGATAGAGTAGTGGAAACATGGAATCAGGAGAATTTAGCCAATAATTTGCTACTTTTTCTAGGATGAAGATCAGACAAAGACCAGCAGCGTAAAAGACCTGGTCAAATCTGTTAATGATAGATACAGAGGCTTTGCGGAGATGGAGGAGGAAAAAGAAAGGTCAGTAGAGCTTTTTTCAGTGTTTCAAAGGTCCACAAGTGGGGGGTCAAATTGCTGTCAAATTTATCTCATAAACTTTCAACCCATTACCACACAATGCCTACTTTTGACGACCCTGAGAAAGAAGCCTTTAGAAAACATTGTGAGAAAAGGAGAAAATGCTGGTAACCAGCATTTTCTCCTTTTCCCACAATGTTTTTTACCCTTTACAAAACAAATTTTAAATTTTCAGTCACTTTTATGTTGTTGTCGACATATGCTTTCGATTTGGTAATGAGTTAAAAGTTTAATTCTAGTATTGAAATACTTTTCTACCAGCAACTGGAACTTAGACAGTATTGCAACTCATCATCAAATTTAAATTAGTATCCATTCTTTCAAATGGTATGATTTGAATTTTCCAGGATTTTTATTCTCTACTATTTTACTTATAGTTGCTGGTGTGTCCCTAATTCACTATATAACATATATTAATAATTACACAACAACATGCATATACATGTAGTATACCGGTCTATTCTACAGATCGATATAAATGTAAATTGCTTGTATAAGGGGACACCTATACTGCATACCTGTTGTTTGTAGCAAAGGTCCTCTGTTTGATCCTTACCCCTGGAAGCTACTTATCAGACCAGTTACAACTTATTTCTATCACAGGCACTTAGCTTCCGTGACTTAAAGTTTCACAACTCACATTTATTTCTGTATACAAGTATTATAAATAGCAGAAGGTTTCGCAGCCACCATGTTTTAACCCTTTACCAATCAACAGAATTATAGGATGGTCCAAATTGTAAGCATTTGCAGATGACAGAATAATTGTGACTAAAAAATTGAAATTTGGTTTGGGAAGGGTAGAAAACATTTCTAAAAATTTTTTTTTCAGGAAAGCTGCAAAGAAGGAAGAGGAGAGGCTTAAGAAACTTAAACAAAAAACAGAAATTGACAGTTACGCAGAATGTTATCCTGGGTAAGTTGATGTTTAAGTATGTATAGAGTATCATATGGCACGCAACATGCCAACAGGGGCATTCAGAGATTTGCATAAAGTGTTGTCTCCAATCTGCCTGCGTGGAGTGCGCAGACTAATCCAAAAGGACTCTCTGTTTTCATGTTATTTCAAAACGACTCTCTGTTTTCATGTTATTTTCTGTTTTGTACAAGTCTATTGCGGGGCAAAATCTATGTTGTTATAAAGTGCCATCTTGGATTAGCCTGTGCGGACTGCACAGGCTGATCCGAGATGACACTTTACACAAATATCCAAGTGTCCCTCTTGGGGTGTCGAAGGCCATATAAAGCTAGGAGGCCAAGTAAATCAAAGTATTGCAGAGCCAGTAGCTCATAATGTATAGGTATTTAAAGCTGCGGATTGCCTTTTTAAATCCAAGCTGAGCCATTTTCTTTCCAAGGATCGATGATAAGTTTTTTGACAGGATTGATTCCTGTCTGAGTGCTGAACATTCTATCAGTGCTGTTTATATAGGAAAGCAACCATTGGTATGGGAAGATAACCGTGTGAAGTATAAGGTAAAAGCATTGAAAGGTTTGTTACTGTGATATAACTGAAATAATGTTGAAAACTATTAAACACTGTGCAAACAATCCCTGGTTTTTATGACCCCGAGATAGAAACCTTTTGAAAACATTGTAGGAAAAGGAGAAAATGCTGGTAACCAGCATTTTCTCCTTTTCCCACAATGTTTTCTACACTTGAAAACAAATTTCAGTTTTTGAGTCACATTTAATTTGTCCTCTGCAAAAGCTGTCGATTTTGACAAGTCCAAAATTTTTTTGTCTGGTAAGGAGTTAAACACTATGCAAACAGTGGTATTTCACATCTTTAGAGATAGACCTTAATATTTTCATTTAACATGTTTCCACATAATCCGCTTTTTTGATGACCCTGAGTAAGAAGCGCTTTGAAAACATTGTGGGAAAAGGAGAAAATGCTGGTAACCAGCATTTTCTCCTTTTCCCTTAAAGTTTTCTACCTATCAAAGAAAACTTGCTTCATTTGAGCCACTATGAAATCATTGTCTGCAAATGCTTTCAATTTGGTTAGGTCTAAAATTGTGCCATGTGGTAACGGAATAATAAAATATTACTTCTGTGTTTTACTTTTACTGAATGGTGCATGTTTATGTAGTATAGATGTAAATTTAGTTTCACTTCATTCACAGGATGGAAGAAGCAGCAGATGCCATCGATGATTCTGACGAAGAAGCGGATTACACAAAGATGGATCAGGGCAACAAGAAAGGACCAATCGGGCGATGGGATTTTGACACGCAAGAGGAGTACAGTGACTACATGTCTAATAAGGAAGCTTTACCCAAGTAAGACTTACAAAATATTGTGGTAAAAGCTCTTTCAAAACTTGTCAAATGTATAGGTATATTACTCCTGTGCAAAGAAAGTACATGTATACAGAGCTCCAGATAAAGGGGAGTGATGGTATTTTAAAGCGATTACTTTTCTTCAAAATCCTATGTTGTTAGAATCATTAGAATCATTAGAATCATCTCGATGAGACGATTCTAATGAGTACCCATAACAAAGGGTTAAGTGGAGAATAATAAAATTTTTCAATTTTGAAATCAAAATCTCTCCCTCTGTCTGGAGCCATGTACATGTGAAGGGTATACTCAGAAGACTTTGTGGGTTGTTGGTTAATTTGTCAATCTTCTTATCCACATTTGAATCAACGTCTAGCAGAACAAAGTACTTCCGAAGTATTGTTCTTATCTAACCATAGAAAGATGAAAATGCATTTTATCCTGTTACATGGTGAAATATCGACCATGAAAAGGGGTGCAGTGAAAACTTTGTGTTTCATGGTCACTTGTGTGTAAATCGAAGCAAGGACAAAACTAAACAGAAGTTGTACTAGGAAATGTGATTATCTTCGTAATTTTTATCTAAGAAAGATCTCTGAAATATTGATTTTTTTTCATATGAATTTAATTCTAAAGAAATCTTAAGAAATACCAAGAGGAATTTGTGTGCATTGTAAACCTCTCCCACTTTGATAAGCCGCGTAATTCAAAATACTTTTTTTCCCATTGCTTTTCTGCTCCTTCTATCGCGCTGTGTAACAGGATAAATAGAATAATTGGTTCGTCTCTGAAATGGGTCAAGTTTTTGGGGCTCGACTTCGGCTCTCCTTATCAGTTCCTACACCTTGCCTGAAAAACTGGATCCATTTCAGTCACTAACTTATTATTCTCTATTTATACATGGTTTGAGACATGTCTAACACCTTTTATTGAGTTCTGCCTTGGAATTTAAGCTAATGCAAGTTAAGCTTTAACAGCATTCTTGTTTGCTAACTAGGATGGCTAAGCATCAAGTGCTTTTGTGCATGGTTTAGAATAAGATCAGACTGCACAGAACATGCACTTTGGTTTTTGATCTACACTGTTTGCTACACTGATATATTGAACGCTTTACCAAACGACAAAATTTTAGACTGGCCCAAATCTGAACCATTTGCAGACAACAAAATAAAATTGGCTGAAAACTTAAAATTTGTTTTTGAAAGGAAAGAAAACATTGTAGGAAAAGGAGAAAATGCTGATTACCAAACATTGTAGGAAAAGGAGAAAAGGAGAAAAGCATTTTCTACTTTCCCACAATGTTTTAAGAATGCTTCTTTGTCAGGGTCATTAAAAGTCATGATTGTATGGTAAAGAGTTAAACCATTCCAGCCTTTTCTCCTTTTCCCACAATGTTTTCAGAAGACTTCTTTTTCAGGGTCGTTTAAAGTTGGGATTATATGGTAAAGAGTCAAACCATTTTACTTTTGACTGAATTTTCTTTCAGAGCCGCATTTCAGTATGGTGTTAAAATGTCAGACGGCAGAAAGACTAGAAGGGCGGGACCTAAAGATGAGAAAGCTGTATTGGATCGTCAGTGGCAACAAATACAGAACATTATGAATAAACGCAAAGCAATGGCAGAAAGTGGTGGTGGTGATGAAAAGAGAGCCAAGTATTAATTCTTGCGGCACCTTTCACAACTTCAGTTGCTTTTGCAGCTAGTATAGATGAAGATCAGACTACACAAAACATACAGTCTGATCTTTGATCTACAAAGTCTGCTTAGCTTAAATACTATAGACAAAACCATCTAATTGTTATTAATGAGGACTTATTTTTAGTGGGGATATGTCCCGTTTGGTTTATTCTGCACTGTAAGGGTTGACTCTTTACAAAACAACAAAATCTTGGATTAGTCCAAAATGACAGCATTTGCAGACAACAAAATAAATGTGAAACAAAAATTGAAATTTGATCTGGAAAAGGTAGAAAGCATTGTTGGAAAAGGAGAAAATGCTTGTTACAAGCTTTAACTTCTTTTTCCACAATATTTTCAAAGGCTTTCTTTCTCAGGGCCATTAAAAGTCAGGATTGTGTAGTAAAGAGTTAATACTTTACAAAGTGTATGTGTATGGAGTAGTTTGATGACTGAATGTGTTCTAGAACATGTGGACTCGGCTAGCGTGAATTTTTTCATCTAATACCCCCATCAGACCAAACTCATTCTCACTTTGTTCCCAAAAGTTTTGCCAAACAGACTTAAACTGAGTTCGGACGAAGCGGATGTATTACCAACCTTGTCCGACCTGTTTACTAACTTAATGAATAAGTTACGAGGGGAAGTGTGCTCTAGAACTTTGAGCCTACTCAAAATACTTTGCAGTCCAGCCTGTCCTGTAATTAGACGGAGTGACAATGTTCTTAAAAGGAGATGGACGTACTACAAATGGAACCATCATGCTTTGATCCTATTAAAGATGTGGTGCAGTCTAGCATCAACTGGCAGTGTGTTTGCATTTCACATACCGAAATTATACATCCTATCCTAACTGAAAATGATGTTTATGCAGTTTCTCCTTTCACAACATTTTTTTTTTTAAATGGTTTTCCTCAGAGTTGTTAAAACTCAAGATAGATTGGTAAAGCGTTGATATTGAAATGTTAACTGTTCACTGCGTAATTCTGACTTTTAACAACCTTGGGAAAGATGCCTTTTGAAAACATTGTGGTAACCAGCATTTTCTCCTTTTCCCACAATGCAGCATTTGAGTCACTCTGAAATTGCTGTCTGCAAATGCTTTCAATTTTGACAAGGCTAAAATTTTGTTGTCTTGGAAAGGGTTAAGACCTCCCATGTTAAATTTATCAGATTTTTCACATAGTGTAGATCTGTCAAACAAAAGCTGAAATGGAAATTCAATAGATTTAGATTCATGGATGAAAATAGGTTTTGGTTTGTTGTATGTATACTAAAAGATGGGTATTTAGATTTTTCACATCTCACCAAATATAAAAAATATATATATAACACTGAAATTTGTTTGAAAAAAAAAAACAATACAAATCATTAGGAATCATAAAATTACACCCCCCCCCCCAATTTTATTTTGATGGTGTTCCCTTAAAAGGCTACATAGCATCTTAAGGTGTTTTTAGATTTTGGGCCAGAAATAGAAAAAAAACATTGTGGGAATGTCAAGTGACTGGCATGTGGCTAAAGACACTTAAATTCCATAACATAACAAACATGTAATTATTTTCCATAATATCTTCTTTGGACGCTATGGTTGTAGCTTTGTCTGTGTATTTCCGGTATATAAATGAGTCAGTTGTTCATGTAAAAATCGGAGTCGGCTTGGGCTATAGTAAATCTCGATTTTCTCTTGTTGTCAGATGGTTTTCGACTACTGCGGTTTTACAAATGAAAATTAAAATGCTTTGGGGGTATAAGGATGATTTCTTTTTTTATTTTTGTAAAGTTTTGGTCCCCAAATCTGAAGTTCCACCAATAATCTTTATACATTATTCTGTATTGCTGCTCCAACAAATCTAACCGCTTTCTAATCTTTTTGTGTACATGTATATATTTTATTCCAATCAGTGATGTATGTTGATTTAAAGTAAAATTACTGCAAAACGATTGTTTTTTCCAGTTGAGTCGTTTGTTGTAGCATTTACATGGTCCAGGATTTGTTCTCTGGCTACGGCCCCTGGTTCGGCCAATTTCTTTCCGAGAATTGATGATAGTCACTGCGACAGGATTTATTCCTCTCCAACTGCTGACCATTGTTGCGACGATGATTATACGGGAAAGCAGCCAGTGGCTTTGAAAGAAAATTGTACAGTGTACCGGTAAAAGAGACTCCAGGAAAGCATGGATAGGTGCACTGGCCGCCATAGTATAACTGAAATAATGTTGAGAACGGCGTTAAACACCATACAATCAATCAGTAGCATCTACATATAACATTTATTTTTGTTAACCCTTTCCCAGATAAGCCCTGGTTTCCAGCATTTTCTCCTTTTCCCACAATGTTTTTGAAAAGGCTTCTTCCTTAGAGCCTGTAAAACTCAGGATTTTGTGGTAAGGAGTTAACCCATTACCACACAATCCCTACTTTTGATGCCCTTAAGAAAGAAGCCTTTTGAAAACACTATGGGAAAAGGAGAAAATGCTGGTAACCAGCATTTTCTCCTTTTCCCACAGTGTTTTCTTCCCTTCCCACAACAAATTTCTATTTTTCAGTCACCTTTATTTTGTCGTCTGCAAATGCTTTCAATTTGGACTGGTCTAAAGTTTTCTCGCGTGGTAAAGAGTTAAGAATGATTGCAAATATTTAGATGATTGTCTACCCTTCTCTGATTAAAGTCTTGGCAAATGTTCGAACCATTTCCTCTTGCTCGGAGGTTTCAACCGAGCCAGGTCTCATAGAACGAAGTTTTTCAATCGCCTCATCTGGGCCAAGTTTGTAATGTTTCACTAGGTAACATGATATAACGGTGCCAGTTCTGCCCTTGCCATGCGCACAATGTACTCCAACAGGCTGAAATATAAATATAATACAAAATCTAACATGACACGTAAATTTGGCACCATATACACACAGCAACGAAAGTGTGGTTAACCCTTTACTCCATAGATACTCATTTCTACGCATTGCTTGTGGGAGCCTTTGGAAAACATTGTAGCAAAAGGTGAAATTGCTCGTGACGAGTAATTTCACCTTTTGTCAGAATGGTTTCTATGCTATCAAAAGGTGTCGTATACACATAAGAAACGGCTTCATCCTTGCTGCTATTTAGGGTCAATTACAGACACCATAGAAATGACTTATGGGGTAAAGTCATTCTGTAGAGTCATTCGGTAAAGTTATTCCGGTAGCACTTTCCCAAACGACAAACTTTTGGACTAGACCAAATTGAAAGCATTTGCAGACGACAATTCTATTCTTGCTGAAAAGATGATTTCTGTCTATGATAGGGTAGAAAACATTATGGGAAAAGGAGAAAATGCTGGATACCAGCATTTTCTCCTTTTCCCATAATGCTTCCAAAAGGCTACTACTCCAGACCCAGGGATTGTTTGGGAAAGGGTTAACCCTTTCCCAAACGACAAATTTTAGACTCTTCCAAACTCAAAGAGTTTGCAGACGACAGTTTCAGATTTGATAAAAAAAGGCAGAAGGTACTCCAAATGAGTAGAAAACACTGTTGGGAAAAGGAGAAAATCGCTCGTTACGAGCAATTCCTCCTTTTCCAACAGTGTTTTCAAAAGACTTGTACTGCAGACACGTAAAAACAAGGGCGTGTTTGGGAAAGGGTTAAAAGTGACTTTGGTCTGTATGAGGTAAGTTATTAATTGGAATATAATCTTTATCCGCGTTTTTACTCTATCCACTTGTTTTCCTTTCATTTTAAGTTGATCATGTTAGAATCGAAATAATCTTTTCTCTATCTATCGTGGTTTATCGTTCAATAAACCACAGCTCTCAGTTATGAGGCACAATAAATAATCCAATCAAGGGCGATAGCAACCCCGATGAAATTATTCACATCTGTCGATTTGTCGGTGAAAACTTCAATCGGAATTGATAAACCCCATTAGAAAGTGAATGTACGAACCGTTTATTAACTGAAATATAGTCTGAAAGATTTCGATATAAAATTGAAACTCACGTTTTCTTTTGTAAGAGGAGCCTGACAATTTTCAAAACGGTAAACCGGCGTATTTCCTGGCGATGAATGTACCGATCTGCTACACATCACTCCACCAGTTACAGCGGAGGGATTTGATGGCTCCCTTCACCAGAGGTATGCCGAATGTTGGCTGTATCTGGTAGATTGATATGCACCAAAAGCTATATTTCATCGCCGGAAATATGCCGGTTTACCGTTCTAAAAATTGTAAGGCTCCTCTTAGAAAAGGAAATGTTAGTCTCAATTTTCTATCGAAATCTGTCTAACAGTATTTCAGTTGACAAACAGTTCGTACATACATTTTTTGCGTGCCTTATCCATTCCGATTCAAGATTGCACCAACGGATAGATATGATGTGTGAATAACTTCATCGAGATTGTTTATGTCGTTGATTAACGAGTTATATAGGCGCCGACATGTATATGGTCACGTGATTGACAGTTCAAATGGAAACGATCCTTATAAAGACGAGGTTAGATGTAGGTACGGAATCGGACGAGTTGTGACGAGTGGCACTTGTACATGACTCAAATGTATCCTTACTTTGTTTGACGCTAGAGATTCTTCAATATAGTTCATGCAGCGTTCAATCTGTTCCAATGTGGGTGGGGTAAAATCTACAACTTTCACTGCTAGGATATCCATGTCTAAAGAAAAAACAAATAAAAAAGGTCAGGCACAGTATACACAAGAGGTGGTTGCTTAACCCTTTCCCAAACGACAAATTTTCGGCTCTTCCAAACTCAAAGAGTTTGCAGACGATAACTTCAAATTTGATAAACTTCAGAATGGCAGAAAGTTCTCCAAGTGGGTAGAAAACACTGTGGGAAAAGGAGAAATTGCTCGTTACGAGCAATTTCTTCTTTTTCCACAGTGTTTTCGAAAGACTTGTACTACAGACACGTAAAAAACAAGTGCTTGTCTAATACCAGTCATGTGATCGATAGAGGCGTTCTGTCTTAAGCAAATCAGGTTGGAATCTAGTCTTGCAACCAAGAATTAAAACTTACTTGATAATGTATTACATTTTAACTTTTTAATAGCAATTAAAGTTCATTGCAGAATGGTTGCTAAAATTTCATATGGACCATTTGGTTTAGCCAATTAGAAGTTTTTTTTATTTTCTAATTTAGAAATACATGCATATTCTAGAGGGTAAGACTTAATATGTGCCCTGTCCGCAACACCACCTTTACTTCACCCGAGACATCCTTTTCTTTTCAAAAAGCAATCTCTAACCCTTTACCACACAATCCAGACTTTTAACGACCCATGTGAAAGAAATCTAGTGAAAACATTGCGGGAAAAGGAGAAAATGCTGGTAACCAGCATTTTCTCCTTTTCCCATAATGTTTTCTACCCTTCCCAAAACAAATTAACCACATTTATTTTGTCGTCTGCAAATGCTTTCAATTTGGAAAAGTTTGAAATTTTATCGTTTGGTAAAGATTTAAGGTAAGACCATTTTGTTTTAATAAGAAATTAGTCATTGGCTTAGAAAAAAAAAAGTAACGTGAGTGGTATTGTTTGAAAAATGTCCAGGAACACATGAATTGATGCCCTTGCAACTATCATATACCTGAAAATCTGATAAACAACAAAAATTTAGATATGTTCAAATTAAAAGCTCTTGCAAACCACAAGATTTATAAAAAGGACTCCAATCTTTAATTTTGTCTTTGAAGAGGAGAAAATATTGTGGAAAAAGGAGAAAATGCTGGTTACCAGCCTTTTCTCTTTTTCCCACGATGCTTTCTAAGGCTTCCTCTCCAATGGTCGTTAAAAATGTGGGCATAGTGTGATAGGCACTAATATTTAAATAAGCCTTGAAACACCAAAGTACCTGGAAAGTTTTCTGTGTCTGGTACTCGATTTTCCATTAGAGTTATAAGCCGGGTCACATCATTCTGCAACAGGTATGCGATATTGGAATCTTCGCCAGGGAACCCCATGGCAGCTAGTTTGCCCTCCACGACCCAGGAGAAATTTACGGGCATCTTGGGTCTGATACGCTCCTCCTCCTTTAGGAATGATAAAAGCAATAATAAGGACGAAAATATTACTACCACTACTATTTAACCCATTACCACACAATCCCTACTTTTGACGCCCCTAAGAAAGAAGCCTTTTGAAAACACTATGGGAAAAGGAGAAAATGCCGGTAACCAGCATTTTCTCCTTTTCCCACAGTATTTTCAACCCTTCCCAGCACAAATTTCTATTTTTTAGCCACCTTTACTTTGTCGTCTGCAAATGCTTTCAATTTGGACCAGTCTAAAATTTTCTCCTGTGGTAAAGAGTTAAAGAATAACTACGTTTATTTCATGCTTTCCAGTAGGATATCGAGAAATAGCAGTGAAAATGTTTTTCGATCTTACACTGGTACCACCAGTGAAAATACCGATTTTCATGTTCTTGTTGCCTAGGTTAATTGCGTGTGCCTCACAACCTGATGGGAAATATGACGTCATTTACCTTACATTTCTCGCGTTGACGTAATATTGTAATGCGTTGCTATGCCGGAGGGGTACGCCACGGGGAATAACGGAAAAGAACTGTACTGGATTTTGATAAAGCTCCTCCCAGAAGTGTTAAAAGCATGAACAGAATATTTGGTTTTTTTTTTGTGAAAGATCGAAATTAATTCCATCTTGTGAACACCATAGGTAATATTTTCACTCGTGGCTGCGCCACTCGTGAAAATATTACCGACGGTGTCCACTCAATGAAATAAATTTCGATCTTTCACCGAAAAAAACAAATATCCTCTATGTCTATTTTTTTTTTTTCTAACTGAAACTTTTCGCTATTGGTCAATTTTCTGTGTGCACAGGGACCAGTCTATCTCATGATTAACTTTAAAAGTGGATAGTATAGATCATAAATATATGATAGTTTACTTGGTACCATGGATCATAGAGATGCATAAACCAACTTTTTCACATTTCCGCAAGGGTCACTACAACTCGGGGCGGGGTGGTAAAGGGCTGAGTCACGCATATGCGTTTAGATACTTATCATATTTCGACTTACATGTTTTGTGGTTAGAATGAAACTTCACCCATAAGCTACAATTAACGACCTACAGACCCTTTGCGGACTGTGTAGATCAAGATCAGACTGCACGTTCCACTATACTGTCCGATAGAGAGATATTGCTTTGCCCCAAATACCTTTGAAATAGAAAAACTTCGGTTTACTTAAAAAACCTCGTAACTACAGCTTGTAACAAGCTATAGTTAACTCTTTACCACACGAGAAAAATTCAGACTGGTCTAAATTGAAAGCATTTGCAGACGACAAAATAAAGGTGACTAGAAAATAGAAATTTGTTCTGGGAAGGGTAGAAAACACTGTGGGAAAAGGAGAAAATGCTGGTTACCAGCATTTTCTCCTTTTCCCATAGTGTTTTCAAAAGGCTTCTTTCTCAGGGGCGTCAAAAGTAGGAACTGTGTGGTAATGGGTTAAGAGGGTTTCGAAGTAACGCGACGAAAATATGGGTTTTTCAATCGGCTTGAAGTTTGATTTAACTTCTCTAGCAGGTTACGGGTTAAAGTTTGTCATGTTTCCTTAGTATAGTTATAGATTGATTGTTTTTGTGTTAAACGTCGTTTTTATAAATATTTCAGATATATGACGGCGGCCAGTACACCTATCCATGCTTTCCTGGAGTTTCTTTAACCAGTACTCAGCACAATTTCCTTTCCAAGCTACTGGCTGCTTTCCCGCATAGCCATCGTCGAAACAATGGTCAGGGGTAACAGAGTAATGAATCCTGTCGCAATGAATAAGTATCGAGCTTACAACATCCTGTTTTCAAGTCTTGTGCGCTACCGACTGAGCCATTGGGGTTCGGCATTAACCCTTAACTCCTTACCACAAGACAGAATTTTAGACTGGTTCAAATTGAAAGCATTTGCAAACGACAAAATGAAGGTGACTGAAAAATTGAAATTTATTCTGGGAAGGGTAGAAAACACTGTGGGAAAAGGAGAAAATGCTGGTTACCAGCAATTTCTCCTTTTCCCACAATGTTTTCTAAAGGCTTCTTTCTCAGGGGCGTCAAAAGTATGGATTGTGTGGTAATGGGTTAAACTGCTGAATCAAAACCCGAAACATTTTTATATAGGACATTCATCTGAAATTCTGCTGTACCAAGGTTTTGTTTTGGCCGGAATATGTAACAAAATAATGGACAGTGTAGATCCAAGATCAGACTGTATATTTTGTGCAGTCTGATCTTGGTCTACACCTTCACAAAAACGAGTTAAGTCGGTTCCAGGGCTTAAAGTGTTGAGTGTTTATCAGGAATCTTTATAAGAATATACCTAATAGTCATTTTTAAAACCTTCCCAATAAAACCAGTACATAAATTAACACACTGATTTTTAACAAAAGGTTTTTCATTTTCCCTATAGAGGTGAAACAGGATCAAACCGCAACCAAAACGTTTGAAATAAAAACAGGAAATTTATGTTTTGGTTAAAAGTAATTATATACACACGTCTCTTTAAAGCCACAGTGAAGGTCAAAATAGGTGTCATACTACGTTTCAATTCAAATCATACCATATAAAAATATGGAAAGAACTGCGGAGATGACAGTCTGTTAAGATGTGGTCCGGTGTAATGCAGAGAAATAACCTCCCGTACAAAATGACCCACGGGTCATTTTACTACGTAGAGAAATGACCCGGGTCATTATTCTACGGAGAGAAATAACCTCCCGTACAAAATGACCCATGGGTTATTTCACTACGTTGAGAAATGACCCATGACCAGCATTTTCTCCTTTTCACACCCTATCAAAAAATAAAAATGTGTCATTTGAGCAATCATGAAATTATGGTCTGCAAATGCTTTCAATTTGGATAGATCTGAAATTCAGCCGTATGGTAAATGGGTAAAGAGTTTTATTTCAAAGGGTCGTTTAAAACATGAGTATACTCTATAAATAGGTCTATCCACGTCTATGAACATAAACCCTTTCCCAAACAAGCCCCTTTTTTTACGTATCTGCAGTACAAGTTTTTTGAAAACACTGTGGGAAAAGGAGAAATTGCTCGTAACGAGCAATTTCTCCTTTTCCCACAGTGTTTTCTACCCATTTGGAAAACTTTCTGCCATTTTTATCAAATTTTAAATTATCGTCTGTAAACTCTTTGAGCTTGGAAGAGTCGAAAATTTGTCGTTTGGGAAAGGGTTAACGCTTTTCTTGATGAGATACTAACATGAAACGTTCAAGTTGATAGTAAAAAAACCAAAATTTTGCTATTTCAAACGGAGTTTTGGGAGGCAGATACATCGTCATCGGACAGTGTAGATCCAAGGTCAGACTGCACAGAACGTGCAGTCTGATCTTGGATCTACACTGTCCGCAGAAGGTCAGAGAGTCACGTTTAGCTGCGTGCCTAAGGGTTAAAATGAAACAGCTGGTGTTTTAAGTGAATGGAGACAATAAAATGGTTCACTGAGTTCCCACAGCTTTTTTGATTATACACAAAAATGTGAGTTCAAAACCTAGCTTGGCCCGAAAAGAGAGAGAGAGAGAGAGAAAGAGAGAGAAAGAGAGAGCTTGGCCCGGAGAGAGAGAGAGAGAGAGAGAGAGAGAGAGAGACCAAGAGACAGCTAGAGACAGAGAGAGAGAGAGAGATATATATATATATATATATATAGAGAGAGAGAGAGAGAGAGAGAGAGAGAGACTCACACAGAATGACCAAGAGACAGAGAGATAGAGAGAGAGAGACAGACAGAAAGAGAGACAGACAGAGAGACAGACAGAGAGACAGACAGAGAGAGAAAGAGAGAGAGAAAGATATATATAGAGAGAGACACAAAGAGCCCAAGAGATAGAGAGAGAGAGAGAGAGATAGAGAGAGAGAGCAAAAATCATGCTGCTCATTCTGTGTAGCCTGATCTTGATCAATTCCGTCTGCAGAAGCACATTTTTTCATCTATGAAGAAACACTATAAATACATGTATTTGGCTATAGGTGTACAGGGCATGATGAGATAACAGAAATACAGAAAAACGCCTTACTCGTTCAACAACTTCCGGACCGCCATGTTCAAACATTACCGAAGCATACATACATGTAATAAGGGAAGAAAAAATAATTAATGTATCGTAAAGTATCCAAATGTAAAAGGAAAGAGATCAGTTACATTCTATTATGTAACATGATCGACGAGAATTAGAAACATGCAGGTGTAAACAATACTTTTATAAACTTTTTAACTTTTGTCACAGCGAAAGAAAAAAAAATATTTTACCGTTCGTTCTGCATCCTCCGCCATATTTAATAACAACACATTAAAAAAATGAATCACAAGTGTTTATAATCCTTGAGCAAGTTATGGACGAATTCTCTCTGCGTTTAAAGATGGGCAGATCAACGATCAATCTGCACAGAACATTGAAATCTGATCTCAGATCTACATTGTTCTTTTCTCTATCAGATTGTACTAAAATGGAAACTGAACCTGCAAAGAGTTTATGTTTTTTTTTAAAGCTGACTAAGATGTGTAGAATGTGATTTTTTTCTTATATTACAGAGCAAAGGTAACTAAATACCATACGACAAAACTACGGCTTTGTCGAAACTGAGAATATTAGCAGACGGCTAAATAAGTTTTACCCAAATGATGGATGTTTTCAGACTGTAGAAAACAATTGTGGGAAAAGGAGAAAATGCTGATTATCAGCATTTTCTCCTTTTCCCGCAATGTTTTCAAAAGTGACCGTTGTGGAAAGGATTATACGCCATCTCCTTGTCACGAAATTTACACGCTAAAAATGTATCCATGTTTATTTCTCGCTTCCGCTTTTCATGGTAACTCAAGTTTCGTATGGTGGCACATTTCTGTCACGAGATACGAGATAGCTATCATGGTAATTTTAGAAAACTATCGCGATTAATGAAAGTATCCTGAAAAATTTTATTGAGATAGTGATAAGTTTCCTGAAAGATATCACGATAAATTTATGATTTTAACGCAAAATTTCCCAACCATGCACGGAGCCATCCTCGGATACCCTGGGGTCTCCCTATTTGCTACGCTACATCGACCCCTGGGACAATTAAGTGAATTTCCCTCGCTTTACCGCTGGCGGAATGCTGGCTTTTCATTGGTTCCATCATCCTTTTGTGATGGGCGAATGGACTGTACACTATGACGTTTTGTATCGATTTTCGGCGGCTGATTCAAAGTTTTATTAGTCAATTGTCCCAGGGTCGATGTAGCGTAGCAAATAGGGAGACCCCGGGGTATCCGAGGATGGCATGGAGCTGACATTTGAGATGACATTATCATGATAGTTCTATCTGTTTCTCGATGTCTATAAATAGATGAGGTGGCCTATTTCTGCCCCGAGATTCGAAGAAGCTATAATGATAATTTTAGGAACTATCGCGATAAATTCAAGATTCCTGGAAATCTTATCGAGACAGTTAAAAGTTTCCTGTGAAAAAATATCACGATAAACTTAATATTTTAACGCAAAATTTATCAATCGTGTTCGAAGCTGACTTCAAAAAAAAATTATCGTGATAGTTCTATCTGTTTCTCGATATCTAAGGATAAAATTTTCCTAATTTGAATGTATGGTGGCATATTTATGCCACGAAGTACAAGAAGGCTATCACGATAATGTTAGAAAACTATCACGATGAATTAAAGTTTCCTGGAAATTTTATCGATATAGTGAAAAGTTTCCTGAAACAGATATCGCCATGAATTTATGATTTTTAACGCAAAGTTTCTCAACCGTGCACGAAGCTGACATTCGAGATAACATTATCGTGCTAGTTCTATCTACTTCTCGATTGTCAATAAATAGAAAATTTATCATTTCAGATGAACTCAGTGTTTTTTGACTAAACAAAATTGTAGTAAGTAAAAATTCGATTCATGAATAATTGTGGTTTAACTGTTTAATTTTGGAATTACTGAAAATGAACAGAAGTATTAAGAATCACAAAGACTATACACATTATGCCTCCTACGAACAACTTCAAAACCAAAACGGAAAATTCATAAGGTTGTAGACGAAGGTATCTAATTATAGATATCGTGAATGTCAGTTATAGGCACGATAGCGAAAAAAAAAATATGATAAAAGTCAGAATTATCGCAATACTTTTATCGGGAATTCTTTTTATTATCTAGATAATATTTTCAGGAAACTTCGCTTTATCACAATAGATCTCTTAAATTATCGCAATAGCTATCTCGTATCTCGCGGCATAAATATGCCACCATAGTTTCGTATTCACTGGCCGGAATGGTCTGTTTAGGCTAATCTTAATTAAAGTCCTAGTACTCAGGATAAGTATTAACCCTTTACTCCATAGATACTCTTTTTAACGCATTGCTTGTAGGAGCCTTTGGAAAACATTGTGGCAAAAGGTGAAATTGCTCGTGACGAGCAATTTCACCTTTTGCCACAATGTTTTCTATGCTATCAAAAGTTGTCATATATACATATAAGAAACAGCCTCATCCTTGCTGTTTTTTAGGGTCAATTAGAGATACCATAGAAATGCCTTATGGGGTAAAGGGTTAAAATTGTTGAAGGATAGAATTGACTTCGGAACTGTTGGTTTGCACCTTCGATCAAATCTCTCCCAAAAATTTTGAAAAGTCAGTGCCTTGCTTTCATGGTAACATTTGCTTTTCATTTTATGGTGTTAACGCCAATTTCAACATTACTTGAATTATATCCTGTGCACAGGTCTATTCCTGCTTTTCTACAGTTTCTCTTTTATTAGTACCTTGGTCGAAACGGTGTGAAGCGGTGATAGAGGAAAGGATCCGGCAGCGAAGACTTTCATCAAGCCTCTGAAAGAAATTGGCTGACCTGTGAGTTCGAAACAGCGACCCCAAGTTTAACTGTTTAACATAATGCAAAATTTTATACCTATCCAAATTGAAAGCATTTGCAGATGACAAAAAGAACGTAACTCAAAAATTGAAATTTGTTTCCAGCAGGGTAGAAAATATTGTGGGAAAAGGAAAAAATGCTGGTTACCAGCATTTTCTCCTTTTCCCACAATGTTTTTAAAAAGCTTACATCTCTTGGTCGTAAAAACCAGGGATTGTTTGGTAAAGGATTAAAGAGTTAAGGCTTTTCTGCCTGCCGAATAAAAAAATTTTGCCAATTACACAAAAAATATTTTTGCTAAATTGACGAGCAATGACGGGCTTACATAACCCAGTCTGTCGATAAAGCACCGGTGGATGTAGAGCAAGATCAGACTGCACGTATGTGTGAGCTGATCTTCCTGTACACTCACCGCAAAAGCCAGCCATTATCCTAAACGGCAGGGTAAGTGTTAACCCCTTACCAGACGACAACATTTTAGCCTTGTCCAAATTGAAAGCATTTGCAGACGACAATTTCAGCGTGGCTCAAATTTTGTATTTTTTCTTAGATAAAGTAGAAAACATTGTGGGAAAAGGAGAAAATGCTGGTGTAACCAGCATTTTCTTCTTTTCCCACAATGTTTTCAGAAGGCTTCTTTTCAAGGAGCGTCAAAAGTCGTCATTGTGTGGTAAAGGGTTAAGAGTTTTGTGTGGTAAAGGGTTAAGAATGTATCTTCAACATGTACTTTGATAGAGCCCGTTTTATTATTTATTTATGGCAATTTTTCTTTTTCTTACTATTCTAGCTATTATCACCGCTCAATCGGCCATAACCGGAAAATAGATAATCGATTCTTTTGATGCTTTGAGAAACTCTTTGCTAATTGTAAAACACGTATCCTTTGCGACCAGTATTGTTCGATAAATACTTTTAATTTTTTTTTACTAAATGCGGTACTTGTATGCCTTCTTTCTTTCATCGGAGCCGAGGCCCGGTAGCTTAGCCGGTAGAGTGCAGGGCTTGAGAACAAGGGGTCGTGGGTGCGATCCAACTTCTTTCCGAGGATTGATGATAGTCATAGCGACAGGATTCATTTCTCTCGACAGAAAATTGAGACTCAAGTTGTCTATATTAAGAGGAGCCTTACAAATTTCAGAACGGTAAACCGGTATGTACCGATCTGGTGCAAATCAATGCACTAGATACAGCCGAGGGATTTGATGGCTCCCATTACCCGAGGTATGCCGGGTGGGGTGCGTCACAGACCGCCATGAAATGACCTAAAGTGGCATTAAACTCCAATATAAACCAAGCCAAACTGAGCATTCGATTTTGAGATCATTAACTACATTGCTAAAAAGAATTAAAGGATCTTACAAATGCTGAAATACATATCTTTCACTATGCTAAACATTTTGTCTTTGTGCTCTGAAAACCATCAGCTTACGTTCTTATCAGACAAAATGTCTCAATCGTTTTCTTGTTTGCTAAATTTTAAATGCTGATAAGCCATGTTTAGGAGAAAATCAAGATATTTGTTTTCTTTGTTCGTTTGTTAAACAGCTCATATTTTCTCCCATCTTTTGTTTTTATTCTTGTCAAAACTGATGTAAGAAGAGGACGAGATGAAACTGCCACTTCCGATTCTCTAACAGGACTGTGTGCCATATAGAAAAACAGCTTTGACAGTCCTGAACAGCCCGTGCATCTTTTGTGCAAACCAATTTTTTTTGCCTATTCTGAGATTTTACAGTATTAAGACCAAATGGAATTATGAGCAGAAAATCATTTGCAATGTCCTGTACTGAAAAAAATATCTTGCGATCGAAGTCGAGGGCAAATTACCCTTTAATTTTTTTGAGCAGTGTATGTTTACAATGCATAAAACTATACACCATGTAGAGGTAAATGTACTCAGGCGTTGTTATGGTAACGAAAATGTCATAATTTATTGTTTATAATTTTATTTTGTGTATTTGTTCGTGTCTATATCCATATGGTAATTAGTTATCGAGTCCCAATCTTTCCTTTCATACATTTTTGTTGTCTCTATCTCACCCTTCATGTTTCTTTTTTTCTTTAATTCATTTTCTCTCTATGACCTATCATATTTTCTTTCGCAGCTATTATCCAGTTACCACACAATCCCGAATTTTATCAACCCTGAGAAAGAAGCCGTTTTAAAACATCGCGGAAAAAGGAGAAAATGCTTGTAACCAGCATTTTTTCCTTTTCCCACAATGTTTTCTACCCTTCCCGAGACAAATTTTGATTTTTTTTCCGAGAAAGAAACTTTTTGAAAACAATGTAGGAAAAGGAGAAAATGCTGGTAATCCCTCAATGTTTTCTACCCTTTCCGAGACAAAATTTGAACTTTGAGTTACATTTAATTTGTCGCCTGCAAATGCTTTGGATTTCAGCAAGTCGAAAGTTTTGTTGTCGGGTAAAAAGTTATATCGTCGGTGTACTTCCAAAACCTCGTAACGACAGCTTGTAACAAGCGTAGTTACGAGGTTTGGGAAGTAAGAGGTTCTTCTTCATCTATGTGTTGCTTTATATATCGTCGATTTACTTCGAAAACCATGTAACTACAGCTGATTACGAACTGTAGTTACGAGGTTTTTGAAGTAAACCGACGATATCAAGTTATGGATCTATGAAACTATCTTTATCTGATAACCTGCAGAATAATGAGGTAGACTGGTCTTTGGAGATGCAGAACATTGGCAGATAGTAAAAGATAGTCAAGCCTGCCCCGACTGCGCAGGCTGACCGAAACGATGCTTTTTGTTGGTGCATTTACAAGGCAAGGTTCATACGTGTACGTGCTGCACCCATTTTACCCCTCAATAATGATTCGTATTAATTAACCCATTACCACACAATCCCTACTTTTGAAGCCCCCGTGAAAGAAGCCTTTTGAAAACACTGTGGAAAAAGGAGAAAATGCTGGTAACCAGCATTTTCTCCTTTTCTCACAGTGTTTTCTACCCTTCCCAAACCAAATCTTAATTTTTTGGTCGCCTTTATTTTGTCGTCTGCAAATGCTTTCGATTTGGACCAGTCTAAAATTTTGTCGTTTGGTAATGAGTTAAGAAGTTAGTTTTATTCTGCAGTGACTTACAAGGGTGCCATACTGATGTACAGTAATGTAAGACCGACAGAACGACAAAAGTACAATGGGTGACAAAAAACAACTACTTCCCTTGTTACGGGAGACCACTCCTTTATGCAAAGTTTCGTCCCGATTTTAATACAATATCTAACAACTGTGTTAGAGAGATGTCTCATTAGCTCACTGGTCCTTTAACCCTTTACTCCATAGATACTCATTTCTACACATTGCTTGTAGGAGCCTGTGGAAAACATTGTGGCAAAAGGTGAAATTGCTCGTGACGAGCAATTTCACCTTTAGTCACAACATTTTCTATGCAATGAAAAGGTGTCGTATACCCATAAAAAACAGCTTCATCCTTGCTGTTTTTTAGGGTCAATTAGATATACCATAGAAATGCCCTATGGGGTAGAGTTAAACCTGGAAGAAATGAGGATATTTGCCCGTCATGGATTCGAATCCCGACAGATACGGTTTAATTTCAGCTATGAATTTGTTGCGAACTTTCATGTTCGTAAACCCCTGATAGCTCACCACTACTTATCGATAGGTGAGTGCAACACTATTCTAAGTGCCTGTACATTGTACAGGCACTTAGAATAGTGTTGCACTTACCTATCACTATAAGGTCCTGAATAAGGTTTTACTTGGTTTTTATCCCTGTTATTCTTTGCGCTATTTATAAACATTCAGGTTTATATATCTCCTTCGAAATTTATCTCATCACAAATTTGACTTGTTTGATGGATTTCAATAGTAATGGTGTGCCAAATTCAATTAGAAAATATTATGAAAACCTTACATATACGCCATAAATCAAACTATAATAACCGCAACATCTCCTAGGAAAGCAAGGATAACAACAAAGGAAATCGAACAAAAGGACCTAGTTGCAGTTTGGTAATCTTTGTATTTATCTAACAAGGGAGATAATTTGGAATTTACTTTTATTCTCCAAGAGCTTTAGTACTGCCTCGCCCTGCTGGTTAACACTTTAACCCATTACCACACAATCCTTACTTTTGACACCCCTGAGAAAGAAGCCTTTAGAAAATATTGTGAGAAAATGAGAAAATGCTGGTAACCAGCATTTTCTCCTTTTCCCACAATGTTTTCTACCCTTCACAAAACAAATTTCAAATTTTCAGTCACTTTTATTTTGTCGTCTGCAAATGCTTTGAATTTGGACCAGTCTAAAATATTGTCGTTTGGTAATGGGTTAACTGGACTGCCGAGTTTTAAACTTTTACTAAACAATCCTTGATTTTTACGACTCTGACATAGACGCCTTTTGAAAACATTGCATTGTCTCTTTTTCCTACACTGTTTTCTAGTTTGCTGGAAACAAATTTCAATTTTGTGTCACATTGTGTTAGTCGTCTGCAAGTGCTTTCAAGTGCTTTCAATTTGGACTCGTCTAAAATTTTGTCTTTTGGTAAAGATTTAACTCTTATCCAACTAATTAAGTGAAATGAAACTTTTAAGGCAATAGTAAAAACCAAAATTTTGCTATTTTAAAGGTAGTTTTTTGGGGAAAATAAGTTCTTTTTGGACAGTGTAGATCAAAGATCAGACTGCATATTCTGTGCAGTCTGATCTTGATCTTCACTGTGACGTGTCCGACAAAGGTCAGTGAATCGCACTCAAGGTTAAAGGTTAATAACCCTGAGAATTAAGGCTGTCGAAAACATTACCGGTAAAGCAGAAAATGCCCTTTCAAACACAAAATTATGGTAACTAGAATGTTCTCTTTTTTTCCACAATTTTTCAAACCTTTCAAATTCAACTTTGCTCATTCGTATTATATGTTATTTGTCATCTTCAAATATTTCAGTTTGGATAAGTCTAAATTCTGTCTTTGATGAAGATTTAATCAACAAGACGTCTGTAATTCATAAGAGGTTCTTCGTTAAAAATAAGACGATTATGAAACCTGTATCTTTTTGCTGTCACTACTGCACTTTACATGGAAGAATGCTTTCCCTGACCATAGGCCTCTGTAACTCCATTGCTGCATAAAGGCATAATGAACTTTTCATTATCGGACACCGTTACTATGTTAACGTATATATGTATATTGTTAAGGGAGACTACTTCTTCATGTATGGCTATATCCCAGTTTAAATATAATACCAAACAACTGCGTTATGGAGAATTCCCTTTAGCTCAGAGGTTATCGTCAGTTTACTTAAAAAATCTCGTAACTATAGCTTGTAGTTACGAGATTTTTTGAGTAAACCGACGTTATGGTCTTGTTCTTTCGTCCGGGCGTTCTAGGTCAGAATCCTATCCGGTCCCTGTATTTCTGCTATGCATTTGTTCATTTTTTTGGCGGACTTTGTTCGTAAGAATATACGATTTAAAGGGAGTCGCCAATATGGTATTTATAGAAACGGTGTTATTGGAGATTTAACCCTTTCCCAAACGGCAAATTTTGGACCAGACCAAATTCAAAGCATTTTGCAGATGACAAATTAACAGTTGTTAAAAAGATGATTTTTCTATATGATAGGGTGGAAAACATTGTGGGAAAAGGAGAAAATGCTGGTTACCAGCATTTTCTCCTTTTCCCACAATGTTTTCAAAAGGCTTTTATTCCTGACCCGTAAAAACCAGGGATTGTTTGGGAAAGGGTTAAGTATATTCCATGACATACAGGCGATGCACCAATGTACTGTACGTGTCCGATGATCGACCAAGAAAATTTTCAGTGTTTCGTGATGGACCAATAGAGTTTCAAAGGCCTGTGCACTGACTAAGGTCATTTCTGTTATTTTCATTCCCTCCACATACATACTTTGTGTACTTGTCTCTCTTTACCTTTTAGGGCGCCATCCCGATATCACAAGTCTTAGCTTTGCAATGTGAAACCAGTTTAACAAAAACGGCTCCTCACATAACAGATTTTCATCGAAATTTTTGAAGAAGTAACCATCAAGTTTTTCCTCGTCGCATACGGATGCTAAATGTGGCAATGCGCATGTCTTCAAACATTCTACCACTTCTGTTACAGAATATCTGTAAAATTCTTCCTTTATAACATGTGAATTGTTGTCTGCCTTGTCATTCTTTTCAACTGATTTGGACTTTAGGTTTATAGGATTTTTGAATGGTGGAGGAACATCGTACACACTTTCGATGTCTCTTGGAAGCAAATCGTTTTCTTGTTGTGATTTTAGACAAACTCTCGAAAGTGTATCTGGGTCGACATTTACATAATCATCCGATTCCTCAGTATTTCTCTCCGATGCCGGTTTTATATCTATGGAAGCGTATTGATCATCAATCGCATTTCCTTCTAGATATGTGTACAAAGGATCATCGTCGTTAGTTTGATCTTTGCAAAAGTCTCCCATGACATAGTCACCGGAATCACCTAATTCGTCAGTGGGTTCAGTTTTCTCTTTATGATCATCTAGACAATCTTTTTCTATATTGGAACTGGGGACGCTTGCTTTGAATTGTTCAACACCATCCATTGACAAATAATCAGTTTCAGTACTGGTATCGTTTGAGTCACCAACAGTAGATCCTTCTAACGCAGTTCTATAATTTTCTGATTCGGTCTGGTAAAAGTCTCCCACTACATAGTCTCCAGAATCACCTAAATCATCGACAGTTCCAGTTTTCGTGATGTTGCATTCTAGACGCTCTTTTGCTGTACTTGCTGTATTGACGCTTGTTTTTATGTTTCCCACCCCATCCATCGACAAATAGTCACCTACAGCATCCATTGGCAAATAATCACCCTCAGTTTCTTGGAGGTTTGAGTCACAAACAACGGTTTCTTTTGACGTACGTCTATAGTTCCTTGAATTACTTTTTAAGATTCCTTTATCCATATTTTGATATTGTGGTCTGTTGTTATTCCCCTGTCGCAACGCGAAATGTGGTTTCAAAGAAACTTTTGGAACATTATCGTTTTCTTCACACGAACTGTCACGAGGACCTTTGGAATCCATTGCCGAATTAAGTGAAAAAGACTTTAGATTTATGTAATCGTGACTGGGCTCACTGTCCTTTCCATTTGGTTTGTTTGATAGAGCACGACCGTTTTCACTTACATTTTCGATATGAGTTTTATGGAAAGTAAACATATCTTCGTCTCCTTTCACTTGACTAGCAGAAGGACATTTTGTATCGACTACAGTTTGTTTAGTAAATTCTTCTTCTCCTGGTAAACTCATCGTCCTTGTTACTGCTGTCTTACCGAAAATTGTATCCGGAACTTGCGCGTAACCTTCATTTATATAACTAACAAACGATCCCGAACGCTGTACATTACTTATACCAGGCACCCATCGAGTTTTTGCTCTGGCACTTTGAGCCCACTGTCTTCTAAGACTCAGCCGTCTCTCCTTCTGCGAGTTTGACTTATCTTGATTATCGTCGATTGGCTTGTGTGGTGCTGTAAAAGACCCGCTAGTCTCGTGGCGATGAATTAACTTTTTGTTCTGAGATTTCTTTTCTGATGAATACAGCTTCCGCAGTTCTTCATGTACTCTGTCGAATCCGGATTTAGACTTTCGAAATACGGCCCGTAGGTAATCTGGGAGTGTCTGAACCTGTTACAACAAAATATAATTATGATCTGCGGACAATCAAATTCGTGTCCTATTTATAGGAACATGATACCACCAACCAAATTTTGGACGCTCGTGAAACAATTAAAAAAAAAAGACAACTTATGTGAATTAAACTATAATGCATACATGTATAAAGCGATGATGTTAATGTAAAAATTATAGGTAGAGGTTTGATACTTGAACTTAATACTTGAACTTAAAACTTGAACTTTATATTTGAACTTAATATTAATTCAAAGTATCGATCATTTCAAAATGTCAAGAACAAGAAATAGAGGATATTTGTTTTTCGATTTCGATCTTTCTTCGTAAAAACTAGTATCTTCTATTGATTTCATGCTTTTAACCCTTTCTTGGGGGGGGGGGATTTAGTCAAACTCCAATAGTTACATTCAGTTATCCCCCGTGGCGTACCCCTTCTGTATAGCAACGCATTACTATCTTTCGTTAAGCGCCAGAAATGTAAGGTACATAACGTCATATTTCCATCTGGTTGTGAGACACGCACATTTTACTTAGGTAACTGTTGCACGGGAACAACTTTTCCGCCTTTAATTGAAGAGTTAGAATATAAAAATCGGTATTTTCACTGGTCGTAACCATGAAATATCGAAAAATATTTCACCGATATTTCTCGATAACCTACCGGAAAGCATGAAATAATGACCAACATTTCATATTAAATAAACGTCTATGCTACAAATAGTTGTTTTAGTTTTATTTTGTGTGTTATTCAGCGTCGACTTGAATCATTGGGCCAAAATCACACGTTCTGTCCCGACCGCAACCTGTTTTCCGCTCATGTCAGGACGCTGTAAGACGTTCTGAGATCTAGTTTGGTCTATCGGGGGCATTATGAAGAAGCAGAACCAAATTGATAACTGTTCTCTGCGTTTGTCTAGTTTGAAAAAACGCGCCAATACGTTTGTAGTGACTGTCTGACGTGGGCGTACCTAACAAGCATTATCTGTCTTTCTATTGTGCGTGTGACTAGACACGCGAAAAAAGGGAGAATTCTGGGAATTCCATTCATCAATTACATGATAAAGGATCAACGATAGTGCAGATCAGTTTAAGCTGATAATTAAATAAAATCAAAGTACTGATAGTACTGAAGGCCAGGAAATTGAGGATACGAAAAAACACATGAGATCAATTTTAATTAATACAAACAGGTAAACGGACAGGGATACAAGCGGATTCCACTAAGCCCCTGGAATTCTTGGTTTTATCAGGAAATTTTGAACTGATACTAGAAAGCACCAGCCAGAAACTAATTAAGCCAGAGCTAGGCATGTGCTCACAGTTATGGGGTGCTTGATAATGGTTTAGAATAGTTAGTAATTTGTCGTGCTTGTAAACAATCCAAAGTCAAAATTGAACCGTATTCAATCGGCGCAATACCAACTTTTGTTATCTAAATTTTTTGAGACATGTGATGTCTTGTAGTCCTGAATGACTTTATTTTTTACATTTATTACGCAAGAACATATTTATTGTTATTGATTTCAATGAAAATACATCTAAGATAGATATCAAGGTAAAATGTAATGAATAATAAAGATTGGAGTGATATGGCAGTTGGTCATGTAGTCTCTACCTTCCACAAGTCGACGAAATTTTGAACTGGTCATATTTGAAGGAAGTTGTAGATGAAAATCCAAAGTAGTTCTTCGTGTATATTGAAAAGTAAAATTTTGGGGAAATTGGGAGGAATTGCTTGTTACAAGCAAATTCTCTTTTAGCCAAAATATTTTCTCAATAAAATACTCTGAAAAGGTTGGATTGTTTTAGGAAAACGATTAGGTTCGGTTTACCTATTTTACTTGCCTATTTTACGGACAAGTCACAGTGACTTGAGCTTCGATACTTATATCTACATAATATAAAAAGACGTTAATCCTAATTCATAATCGTTGTCCAAGGACAACTTGTGTCAAGCCCGCGAACACTTGACTCTCAAGCTTGACCTAGACCCTGGACCTGAATAAATGTTTCAAAGGGAACTTCTGCTCATGATGGAGAACAACGCATTATGCTAATTTATATCGGAATCTATTAAAAAATGTAGGAGTTATGGTTCGGACGAAAAATTGGCCTTCAATGTGGCCAAAATCTTGAACCTACTTGAACAGATGTTTCAAATGGCACATCTAACCGTGATGGAGGTCAATTGTGCCAAATTATTTTGAAATCCATCCACAATTGTAAAAGTTATGGACCGGAAATATTCGGATGCACACAAGCCCTAGTGAACACTAGAAATATGTCAGAGACACTGATGCCCCTGCTAAATGGTATTGGTCACAGGTATGTCATATGACACTAGAAGAGAGAGAGAGATGAAAAAAAAAAATACATTAAATGACAAGCGAACGACTACAGAAAAAAATTATAAGCATTCATTTGGTTTCAAATCAAAGTCAATCAAAGACATTTTTAAGAATCACATAGGTGTAATCTATTTGTGACAGGTGTAAAAGGTGTGAAATACATCCTATCAGTGTGAAATAGGCAGTATAAACAATGACAAAACTACCAAATAACTCTTGGATAAAGGTAAATAATACACATAATGTACATACTAAAGACAACGAAATTTCAAAAATATTTTTATAGACAACTTGATTAACGATATGAATGAAATTTGATGTTGGGGTCGATTTTTTCTAAAATTTTATTTGGGACGATTTCACCAAAGAAATCGTCTCCAGGGGACGATTTCTCCGGAGTGATAAACATAACACGGGCCAAGCAGTTTGGGGACGATTTCTCCAGGGGCCGATTTCTCCAGCATTCCGCTGGAGTAACCTAGATTTAGTCGATATACATAAGAAAAAGTGATAAACATAACACGGGCCAATATTCTATATGTAGTTTGCTTTATTTACGATTGCATTTTAGCGGAGACGCGTTTTGTGACACACATGTTCAAATGTCAACACAACGTTATAGACAATCTCCGAGCAGAGTCGTCGTTCGTTAATTAATCTCATCATACCTGAATGTGAATGATCCTGAGTGCAAGAGAGAGCGTTATAGATATTAACCGTATATAGCGCGTAAGAATACACAACTGCCGGATAAAGCCAAGTTCATTAGGTTACGCCTTTATTAGGTCAGTGTTAATGACAAAAACGGGATAAAAACACACACTCGTCAGTTATTAAAGGATTGTAATACCCTTGCAATTCTATGGCATTTTGCAGATGAAAGCTTTGAGGAAAGGAAAGCATTCACACCGTGTGATAAGCAATCTCTGTATATACTTGGGAAACTAGTTGTTTTGGCGGACTCAGCGATATAGAGTGGACACACCGTCCAGCATTTTTGCCTGAATAGGCAGCTTACGATCCCTATAGGCAAGGGAATTCCCTGGCCTAAAAATGATTGTATAATAAGGTTGAATGACCACTTTTCATACAGAAAATATCATCAAAGCGAGAAGTGTCGACCCTGGTCAGCCTGCGCAATTCGCGCAGTCTGACCAGGGTTGACACTTTTCGCAGTTCCCAGAAGGTCCCTTTTGCGTGACAGGTCAGTAATGTAGATCTATACATGTAATGGCAAAAGAACATGTGATATGGATTTGATTGATCAAATTTCTCTAGGGTATTCCGCGGCTGTATATTACTAACATAAACTCATCCCCGTGTAAATTTTATGACTTGAAAAATCATTTTGATCATATTTATAGAGATATTATTAGTATGTGGTGATTCCTGTCGCTGTATATATAATACCTGTTATAAATGTTCTTTGTAATGATGATGTACTTTGTACAAGTTAAACAATAAATCTGCTGTTGTTATGTTCATTATGTACAGCAATTACTGTTTAGTGTTTGAGGAATTTAACAAAATAAGACCTAGTAGGAGAGAAAGAGAGAGAAAGAGACAGACAGACAGACAGACAGACAGAGCTGTTGATGATTCACCTTTGTATTCGCTTCTTGTTTTGTTCCGGTTGTTTCACTATGTGTCTCTGACGCCATTTCTGCAACAAACAATCGAAAATATACAATTAATCGCTTCCATTTTTCGGAATAGCTGTATCATCTCACTTTTGACCTACTTTGAGTACTAGGAGGAAATGATTTGTTACCCATTTTGTGATTGGCCAAATATTTGTACACTACGCAAAAAAGTAAAAGTCAAAGTAGAAATTTTCTGACATTGGGTAAAAGTGTTCATGACTAAAAAATATCACGTAATGAAAACATTTGCCTGTGTAGAATTGTACTTTATGGCCATGCAGATGTTTAACCCTTTCCCAAACTAGCCCTGGTTTTTACGTGCCTGCAGTAAAAGTCTTTTGAAAACACTGTGGGAAAAGGAGAAATTGCTCGTAACGAGCAATTTCTCCTTTTCCCGCAGTGTTTTCTACCCTTTTTGAGAACTTTCTGCCATTTTCTCCAAATCTAAAATTGTCGTCTGCAAACTCTTTTGGTTTGGAAGAGTCCAAAACTTGTCGTTTGGGAAAGGGTTAAACTCTAGCAATATACCTGTAATTTAAAGTACATGGATAAATTAATGGAATTGAGTATTGGCGAGTTTTGTATTCTGTTTATAGTGTTAAAAAAAAAAACTGGTACCGATTTTTCCTCCTGGTAAAAGTGAATATAAAGTGAGCCGGTGTAATGCAGAGAAATGACCCTTCCTACAAAATGACCCATGGGTCATTTCACTACGTAGAGGAATGACCCGGGTCATTATTCTACGTAGAGAAATGATCCAGCAGAGGGTTATTTCTCTATGAAGAATAATGACCTGGGTCTTTTCTCTAAGTAGTGAAATGACCCATGAGTCGTTTCTCTATGTGGTGAAATGACCCATGGGTCATTTTGTAGGGGAGGGTCATTAATGTGTCATTTCTCTACGTAGTGAAATGACCCATGGGTCATTTTGTAGGGGAGGGTAATTTATGTGTCATTTCTCTACGTGGTGAAATGACCCATGGGTCATTTTGTTGAGGGGGGGGGGGGGGTCATTTCTCTGCATTACACCGTCAAGCTACCGCTCTATTGTCCTACACGAAAACGGAAACGGGTTGTAAAACAGGTTGTTCCCTTTCTTGTAACAATGAAAAAAGATGTCATGTCTCGATTCTGATGATTTAATTCGCAACATGAATAACTATGCCTACCTACGGAAACAATCAGCGAAGAAGCTGAGTTTCTACTAAATTACTTTCAGTAAAAGTAGGTGGGTGTGGTCAAGCATTGAGATGGGTGATAAAACCCCGCGACAAATCGTCGATGTTTGAAAGGTGCTTCATTTTTGGAAAACAAAACAAGCAAAAACATGCAAATGTAAATGTAAATTTACTTTGTTTTCTTTTTGATGATTGCATGGTCTATACAGACCTTTTTTGAACATGCTTTAAGAAATATTCTTCTTTCTATCGTGGTTTATCGTTCAATAAACCACAGTTGTAAGTTATTGGTTACTTTTCAAATTTATAAAATTCTTGAGGATATTTTTGGATTTAGAAAGTCACTATTTCGGACTGCCTAAACCATTTAGTTTAGCCAATCAGAAGCTGTGTTACTTTCAAATTTGAAAAAAAAAAATCTTGCTTAAGAATGGGATTAACACATTACCGCACAATCCCTACTTTTGACGACCATGAGAAAGAAGCCTTTAGAAAACGTTGTGGGAAAAGGAGAAAATGCTGGTAACCAGCATTTTCTCCTTTTTCCACAATATTTTCTATCCTTCACAAAACAAATTTAAATTTTCAGACACTTTTATTTTGTCGTCTGCAAATGTTTTTGATTTGGACAAGCCTGAAATATTGTCGTTTGGTAATGACTTTAAATTGTTCCTGGGAACTTTTGTTGAATTTGGGCCCAGGAGTTACCGAAATTGGATATAATAGTAACTAAAACCCTGATGAAGCCAAATTATGAAACAAAACAACAACAAGAACAAAAACAACAAACGAAAATCAGAAAAAGACAAGAAAAAAAAACCTTACCTTTTTCCAAATATCACAACTCAACTGTCATCTACATTTGCTCTCAGCATCAAATTTGTATGGATAGAAACATCTTTTCTCTAAATAATAATAATAATAATAATAATAATAATAATAATAAATACTGGTGTAAATCCGAGGAAGTAGAATCCAGAGAGATTAGTATAAGTTGTAAGAGCTTGATTCTCAATCGATGTAAAATAAATAAAGTTTAAACTTATAACAATAATAATAATAATAATGATGATAATAATAATAATGCAAACACACAATACAAATAATATACAAATTATGATAAAAATACAAATATTAATAAAATTTTAATAAATATACAAATACAAATAATAATAATAATGATAATAATAATGATAATAATTATACAAGGCCTCTTACAACTATTGAAAATACAATAAACGAACACTTAGGAAGTGTTTTTTTTATTACCTCAAAGGTTTGACCTTCTAGATCGAACAAGAGGGCTCCATAGGACCACGATAAGATTCCACCTTCTTAGTCACACGTTGATCTATTTTTTTCCCAAAAGGTCCAGTTTTCACCCATGGTTTTTAGGTGTTATTTAACTCATTACCAAACGATTACATCGTTTAGCCAATCAAAAGTTGTGTTACTTATACATGTAGAAACATGTAGAAAAAAATTGGAGAATAAGACGAAGAATGTTCTTAAGAATGGTTGGTGAATACAGGCCCAGATTGTACAGACAGTGCTGTCTGACTGTAATCTACACGGTCTTTAAATTGGTCATTGAGACACGCTAAGCGTCTTAAGGGCTAGTCATGACTTGTATCCCGTACAGTTTATAAGTTCTCCTTTTGATAATAAACAATATGTAGCTAAATAAGTGAAATAGCTTAGTCGTTATGAAAAGAAAGACACGATGTAGAAAATGTTTCTTTGCCGTATTTGTCGCAAAAGACCGACCGATCGACTTCCAACTTAACATCCATCCATCCGCCCACTCATTCAGCCTCTGGTTAATCGATCGATTGATCCATCGCTCGATCCATCGTTCGATCCATCCATCCATCCATCCATCAATCAATCAATCAATCAATCAATCAATCAATCATTCAATCAATCAATCAATCAATCAATCATTCATTCATTCATTCATTCATTCATTCATTCAATCAATCAATCAATCAATCAATCAATCAATTAATTCAATCCCACGTTCCTTATTCCTTTTTGAAATCACGTTATGTTCATGAGTAAATAATAATAGAAATACTTCTATTACTACTACTACTACTACTACTACTACTACTACTGCTACTTCCACTACTACTAATAATAATGTGGTGTCTGTGGTAGTGCAGTGGTGTGGCAATGCTCTGGTATCCAAAATTTCCCGTGTTCGATTCTCAGGATTAGGTTTCGGTCGTTCATTGGCAAAAACTTTCAGCGATAGTGCTGCATGGTGTAATGTCCAGGAAGCAGAATTGAGAGAGATTCGCATAATTTGCGAGAACTTTCGTCTCAATCGATGTAAAATAAATGTTTAAACTGATAATAATTAAATCAATTATAATGATAATATTCATTCATTGACTTTGGGGATTAATTGAATAAATTACAATAAACAATGTAAGAACATGATACAAATTATTAGTTAGTTTAAACATATTTTATTGCCATAATTTGAAAGTACACACAATACATGTTAACAATAATAATCATAAACGGCAAATGGGTTGAGCCACAAGTTCAAAAACTTAGTTACGGCCCTCCCCATAGATCATGAAATAACAATCTTTACTAAAAGGCGGAGAACTGTTTATGGCAATATCACTAAGATGAAAAGCAATAATAATGATAATAATTGTAAGTCAAAGAGCAGACAGAGTGAAGAGATACATTTATAAAGGGTCAAACATCTGGCATATTACATGGAGTTTAGATGAGAGAGAGAGAGAGAGAGAGAGAGAGTGAGAGAGAGAGAGAGAGAGAGAGAGGTAGAGGTGGGTATGGGTAACTCAAATCAATTTCTACTCTGTTCAGACAATATAGATCAATTAACCATCCTGAAGCGCCCTGTAGCTGCTATGTACTTATGTACTGTGTCAAAAATTAAAATATTTGCTTCTAAAGGTAATTCGGTATTGCCATGTAATAAAAGATGACAGTTCAAAGGATGAAGATGTCTTAAAGTATTAAAATACAAATTATTCGAAAATCAATTCTAAGTAATAAATCCATCCTTGTAGGATGGAGACACTGTAAATATTGTAATAATAATAATAATAATAATATATGATGATGATGATGACGACGATGATACTACTACTACTACAACTACTATTACTACCACTACTACTACTATTTCTAATTATGATGATGATGATAATAATAATGATAGTGATTTTGATGATGATGATGCTGATGATGTTGTTGTTGATGATGATGATGATAATTATAATAATATTTCCCACTTACTTTTATTTCTTTTGGACTTTACCGTACATTTTCTAAGTATATATCTATAGTACTGCGTCGCCCATACTATTTATAGTAATAAGAATATTGGTTTGTCTGTATTATTCACCGACACTCGAGTTAATTACTAATGATTATTTCTTCATTTTCCCTGTCACGCGTTGATCTCTTTATACATGCACCCTTTGCCAAAACAAACCTGTCTTTTAACGACCGCGAAGTGGAAGTTTGTATAAAACATTGTGGGAAAAGGAGAAAATGCTGGTACCAGCATTTTCTCCTTTTCCCACAATTTTCTACCCTTTAGGAGGCAAAAACGATCGTCCTGAGCAGTGTCTAAATCAACCATCCCACCCTTTTTGAAGAAAAAAAAAAACGATCGTTAAAGCCGTATCTAAATTGTCGTTTTCAAGTTCTTTCAGTTTTGAGAAATCTAAAATCTTGCCGTCTGAAAGGACCTGGTCTATAAAATGGACCCTTCGAGCGCAAAGATGTGGACATTCTCATTTTATGAGACAGAAAACATCAGTATTGCTTTTTAGTACAGGGGGTCTTAGTATAACAAATATTGTAGATCAAAGATCAGATTGTACAGTCCTGTGCAGTCTGATCTTGGTCTAATCTAGCCTCCCAGGCGACGTACATGTAACTTGTAAATGGCTGAATGACTACCTGGAAAAAAGGCAACAGGAAAGGTAACGTAGACCTGAACATTTTTAGAAAATGAAATTTACATTCAATTTAACTCTTTACAAAAAAATCTCTGTTTTTTTCGACCGTGGGGAGAAGCCCTTTTGAAAACATCGTGGAAACAGAAGAAAATGCTGGTTACCAGCATTTTCTCCTTTCCCCCCTATGTTTCTTACCCTTCCCAAACTTCATTTTTTGAGTCGTGTCAATTCTGTTGAATGCGAATGCTTTCAATTTGGAAGAGTCCAGAATTTTGTTGTTTTGTACAGAGTTAAGTGTTATGAAATGCAGAATTGTTAAAGAATCGTGACAAAAAGAAAAGTTGCTCTGAACCAACCATGCCTCCTTTTGCCACTTTGTTTTTTAAAAGTGGACCTCTGCGAGGCAAAAAGCTCTTCAGGGCAAAAGATGCCTTAAACTTCGAAATAAACGGAATTCCATTTGTCATGCCGGTTCTAGAATCACTTTAAATTTAATTTTAACCCATTACCAAACGATATAATTTTAGACTGGTCCAAATTGAAAGCATTTGCAGACAACAAAATAAAATTGACTGAAAATTTGAAATTTGTTTTGTGAAGGGTAGAAAACATTGTGGGAAAAGGAGAAAATGCTGGTTACCAGCATTTTCTCCTTTTCCCACAATGTTTTCTAAAGGCTTCTTTCTCAGGGGCGTCAAAAGTAGGGATTGTGTGGTAAGGGGTTAAAGCAATGTTGGCAGGTGTGTTTTTTTTTCACCAAATATGATTTAGTTTGGAGTCTAGACCTTTTACAGTATGGGATGAGTATCCACTGTGCCCCACAAAAAAAAAATGAAAAACTGCACTAGTATCGAACAGAAATAAAACACGTCATGATTCACCAGGCGAAAGGATACGTGCGTAAAGCCGGAAGTTTTCCCTCGCTACGTATGATGGCTGTTCCCATTTGTGGATAACATCATTAATCAAAGTGCCGGTGTAATGCAGAGAAATGACCCCATTACAAAATGACCCACGGTCATTTCTCGACGTAGAATAATGACCCATGGGTCATTTCTCTACGTCGAGAAATGACCCCCGGGTCATTTCTCGGTGTAGAATAATGACCCGGGTCATTTTTCTACGTCAAAAAATTGACCCATGAGTCATTCCTCTACGTCGAGAAATGACCTGGGGGTCATTTTGTAATTGGGGTCAATTTTCAGCATTACACCGGGATACTAAAACTCAATCTCTTTTCTCCACTCGAAGCTTTTTTGGAGCCTTAGGCAGTTTTTTTAAGTATTTTAGTTATATTGCGGTGGCCAGTGCACTTATTCAAGCTCTCCTAGAGTTCTGGCAGTGTGTGCACACAAGATTTCTAAGGCACAGGCTGCTATCCCACATAACCATCGTCGGAACAATAATGAGCAGTGACAGAGGAATTGTGCCTGTTGCAAGCATAGGCACTCGTTTTCCCTGTCTTTTACTTGTGTACCTAACCGCTTCTATTTCTGCGTACCATAATTTCTGGAAGGTTTCGCAGCGGCCATGTCCGAAACGACACTTTCCATTTTTTATGTATTTTTCTATTTTACGCAAGTCTAATTTAAGTCAAAATCTAATGTAGTCATAAAGTGCTATCTAAGTTTAGCCCGGGAGGACTGCACAGCCGGATCTCTACGTAAATGTTCGAATGCCCCTTTACGCGTGTTGCAAGCCAGTTATAGAAATCGTCGTAAAAAACCTTCAGTAGAATGAGTCTTGGCACAATGACTGTTATCAAACCTCGGAAGGAATCTGGTCGAGCTGGAAATTTGAACCTGTGACCTCTAAATTGCAGCCCACTATGACTTACCGACTTAGCAATCAATCCTGGCATTTCCCTCTTTTATCAGTGTAAACTATGTCAAAAGTCAGTAAATTGTAGATAACATTTCTCTCTGGTTCCCTCTCATCCCATAATGGCGTTGCAGGGTCACTTTTAGTTGCGGAACCATATCATATAGCGGTAATGCGGTCGGTACATCCGGTTACATATTTCCAGATTACAGACTGCTTTAAAATGCTTTTGGAGTAATGTTTACTATACTCGGGGGATATTTGAAATTATTTTGTTGACTTTATACTCGTAAATGAAGCCATTGACACTTATCCTACCGAAAAAATTCAAATGAAACGTGCAAGCCTTCAGTAAATATCCAAGTTTTTATATTTCAAAAGGTATAGTTCGAGAACGACTGCTCCTTATCGGACAGTGTATATCTAAGATCAGATTGCACGTTCTTTGCAGTCTGATCTTGATTTACACTGTCTGCTAAAGGTCAGTGAGTCGTTCTGAGCAACTTAACCCTTTACTCCACAGATACTCATTTCTACACATTGCTTGTAGGAGCCTTTGGAAAACATTGTAGCAAAAGGTGAAATTGTTCGTGACGAGCAATTTCACCTTTTATCACAGTGTTTTCTATGCTATCAAAAGGTGACATTTACACATAAGAAACGGCTTCATCCTAGCTGTTATTTAGGGTCAATTAGAGATGCTACAGGAATGCCTTATGGGGTAAAGGGTTAAGGGTTAATAGAAATTTCAAATGCAAAACAAATTTGTCCATGACCAGATTTGACTTGGCGAGACTGACACAGAAAGTACACTCCTTTTTCTTCCTTTTTCTACCGGACACGTGCTTCCTGTCAACCCTTTCCCAAACGAAAAATTTTAGACTCTTCCAATCTGAAAGAGTTTGTAGAAAACAATTTTAAATTTGATGAAAATGGTAAAATGTTCTCTGAAAGGGTAGAAAACACTGTGGGAAAAGGAGAAATTGCTCTTTACGAGCAATTTCTCCTTTTCCCACGGTGTTTTCAAAAGACTTGTACTGCAGACACGTGAAAACCAGGGATTGTTTGGGAAAGGATTAAGACTAAGGTAATATTAAAGTTAGGTTTTGGCCACCGCTCTCGTTCAGGAACGGAATGAAATTCCTGATGCAGTGATTGTACGTTATGTAAGGTCAATACGACGTCGAATAATTGCCTGTATCGACAGAAGAGGTGGCCATACAAGATATTGATCGAGAAATTACGAGAACTTTAAGAAAAACCTAGCTTTATTGTTCCCTTAGTCTTTGAGTACTTTTGCAACTTTGATTTTAGTACCACCTTCATTTAAACTGCAAAAAACCTAACTTAAACTTTCTGTTAGTCAAAATCTGAATAGTCTGGCATTTTCCTCAGACTCTGAACTAAAGTACGTTACCAATTTTGTTGGTCTTCAGTAAAACATGCTACGAGAAAATTTATAAAAGATAATTAAGTGCACACTTATTTATGGAACTGAGCATATGAGAGTTAAGGGCCGTAGAACCTAAAACTTCATTATCTCCCGCTAGATGGCATTCTGTAAATACTCATCTATCTGATATGGGCATCCTGGGTACAGAACCGAACCACTTTCCTACGCGACAACCGTTACTTTGAATTATAAAACAAAAAAAAAAGGTTTACCCAATAAAACGCTACCTCGTGCAATTCACTCAACTATGATCACCAGTTTAGAGAAATCTGTTGGTAAAGCAGGTCTCATTTCTCCTCAAAAGTATTGATACGTAAAAGCTATTTTCAACATTGTTACTTTATAGAGCGTAATATTACAGTCAGACCGCTTTCGGGGCTAGTAGTGATGCGTCATATAAGACAGTCGAATCTTCGAAGAATATGACATGCGCAGACAACGCCTAAAACTTGGCTTTACCAATTTTTTGTATTCATACGCCAGAGCTTCCGACAAAGTATCGCTGAGTGTAGGACCTGATGGTACAATCGATTCAGTCTGAATTTGGTCGACACCATTCGTGAAACAAACAAACCATCCTTATATTAAAAGGCAAACGGGTTTAAGGTAAGACCTGTGTAATGCACTTCCAGTGAAAATTCTAATTGGTTGATAAATAAAAATAGATAAGGATTTAGGCAGACATAGTATTTTTGCACATTTCTGACGGATCAGAAATTCCGTTTATGTCTATCTTGAAATTATTTTTTGATACTTTTGTTAGTTTTCTGAAAAGGGAGGTAATTATTATCTCTTTGAATTGAGAATATAGTGGTTTTAGATTTATAAATGATAATTCAAAGAAGCAAAAAATGGAAAAAATGAAGAGGTGAAAGTAGTTCAATAATACTCATTCTTAATTATAGCTAATTTTGCAGGATGATATTTTAGTGGAAATATCTGTTTTCCATTGCACAGGTCTTACCTTAACGAATCCTTTTCGCTAATCATAAATGGTCACGATTAAATTTTGACTTACTATCCGAATTTCACTAACATTTTTATCGAATAAAATACATACTACATAACACTCTTGCAGTCGACCAAACTTTGAGACAAATGGGATAGAAAACATCGTGGGAAAGGGAGATAATCCTGGTAACCAGCATTTTCTCCTTTTCCCACAACGTTTTCAAAAGTTTTCTTTTCTGGGAGAAAAGTTAAAAACAACGGATTGTTTTGGTAAATGTCTGTCCGAGTAATGAGGGAAATGAATGAAATCTTGGGGTTTGGAATTTGATACGGTAGTAAACATTGTGAAACAAAAGGGAGAAAATGCTGGTTACCAAAATGTTCTCCTTTTATCACAATGTTTTCAAAAGTTTTATTTGCTTGTGGGGGTCGGGAAAACATGAAATCGAGTCGGTAAAAGTTTGATTTCTTGACCGAATAATATCCGGCTTTGATGTAATTATTTTATAAGTATGGTAATTATCTATTAATTGACAGGATGTCCGTTTAATGAAAAAAAGTTAAGTGGAGTTTTAAGTGGCTTTCAACATTATTTCAGTTATACCACGGACACAGCTCACCAAGTTAGCCAAAATATCATAAGTGTTAGGGCAGCGACACATCTCTGTATACTTGAGGTTCGATCCCCACGGCTGAATTAATAAGAATGAGACGTTAAACGTAGGTTCCGTGTGATGGTGGTACAGACTGAGCACGTAACAGAACCAGGGCCTGTATTCACCAACCATTCTTAAGACCGTTCTTTGTCTTATTCTCCAGAATTTTCTACATTTGTAAGTAACACAACTTCTGATTGGCTAAACCATTCGGTTTAGCCAATCAAAAGTTGTGTTACTTACAAATTTAGAAAACCTTGGAGAATCAGACTAAGAATATTCTCAAGAACGGTTAGTGAATACGGGCCCAGGTGTAACTTATGTTGTGTTTCATTCTATAATTTGCACTATACCTCCGCCCCCACCCCGTCATGTAATTAACAACGTTGTTCAGATGGAGAATCAGTGAAGACGAAAAATAAACAAAAACCATCTAATCAAACCAAAGGTCATTTATTTATGTACTCTTTAAGCTTCACCAGAGGGTGACAGGGCAGATTTATAAAATAGAATTAGTTTGGTCTTTGCGGTGACTTGCTTGAGGAAACTCGCACGTTATTACCGATGGAATCTCTTACAGACAACGACTGACTGACGATAAATCTAATATCTAAACCGCTGAGCCGCAGGATAACTCATTCTGATATTAGAAAAGAGCAAAATGATGGCCCTAAATCGCTCACTTGAGCCCCTTTTCAACCCAATACGACCCATTTTTAATTTTGATTTTTAATCCTTCGAGGTATCCAGACAAACATTGACATAATTTCGTGCTTCTTAGACTGAAAAACGTGGCATCTAGAATGCATAGATGCGTTTTCTTGAATTTGTCTCAGTGACCTACTTTTTCTACTCGATTAATCCTTTCCCAAACAATCCCTGGTTTTTACGGGTCTTGAATAGTAGCCTTTTGAAAACATTGTGGGAAAAGGAGAAAATGCTGGTAACCAGCATTTTCTCCTTTTCCCACAGTGTTTTCTACCCTATCATAGACAGAAATCATCTTTTCAGCAAGAGTTGAACTGTAGTCTGCAAATGCTTTCAATTTGGTCTAGTCCAAAAGTTTGTCGTTTGGGAAAGGGTTAAACGTGACCTATTTTCAGACTTCTTGTAGATGTCATCAAAACAAACCTTCGACCAACTTTCGTGAATTTTGAAAGCAACTGTGGTTGTAAAATTGTACGTTACTTTTTTTCAAAGATTATTCGGCTGTTTTCTGGCTTGATGTGACCCATTTTCAAGCTTGTCCATTGATATCAAGACACACATTTTGAGCAATATTTATAAGTGTTGGACTGAACATGTGGCCTTTAGGACGTACACAAACTTATTCTAGGACATATTCTAGTGACTACTTTTTTGTCCACGTGTCCCATTCTCAAAAACATCCTACAAATCATAAAGGAAAACATTCTGGGGATAATTCTGCATGAATACCAAACTGAAAATGTGTACTCAAGTTTTCTTTATGGTTTGACCTGGTGACCCGGTTTTCGACCAGAACAATCAATTTTCGAATCCTTTTTCAAATATTATCCCGAATAAGATTTTTACAACTTTTCATTCATAAGTTTTTGGCCGAAAATGTGGGTTCAAGAGTTTACACAATTTGTATTTAAAATTTTGACCTGGTGACTTAGTTTGCAACCCGACGTGAACCATTTTCGAACGATTAAGAGATGAAAACAAAGAACTTTCCGATGATTTTTTATGAGTTTCTGACAGAAAATGTGGCCTCGGGAGTGTGTACTCGACGTTTCCAAATATTTGACCTGAGGATTTAGTTTTTTGTGCTACCTCCACTTACAACAAACTTGTCCGAGATATCAGCCAGACAACCTTTCTGGCCAGCTTTCATGAATTTTAGACGGCAAATATGGCCATTAGAGTGTACTCACGGTTTTATTCTTTTAAGATTGAACCAGGTGACCTATAGTTTTGTCCTGACTTGACCCATTTTCAAACCCGTCTGACGGTCTAAGATATCAGCTAGGCCAGCAATTTGACAAACTTTTCTGATTATCAACTTAAAGGCCTCTAAAGCGTACAGAAAGCTAAAGTTTACGACATGCGATGAACGTCGGATACAGCAGGATCGTAAAAGCTCACCCGGAGCACTTCGTACACAGGTGAGCTGAAAAAGAACGTACTTTATAGTGAACCTTTTTTATTCCGACTAGAACATATTTTTTTGTTCTAACCCTTTATCCGAAAATCCGGATTTTTGACTACCCTGTCAAAGAAGAAAACTTTGTGGAAAAGGGGACAACGCTTCTTTCCAGTAAGTTTTCCTGTCTTTTAAATGAGCGGTGTAAATGGAAAATAAAACACATACAATTAACTCAATACGAAACGAAAAAAATTTAGGCTGGTCTAAATTGAAAGCATTTGCAGACGACAATATGAATGTGACTAAAGAATTGAAATTTGTTTTCGGAAGGGTAGCAAACATTGTGGAAAAAAGAGAAAATGCTGGTTACCAGCATTTTCTCCTTTTCCCACAATGTTTTCAAGAGGCTTCTTTCACAGGGGTGTTAAAAGTTTGGATTGTGTGTAATGGTTTAAGCATACCATTCCCTTGGCAGATATGTGATAGTGGTGATTTATTCTCTCCTGATCGGTAAATAAAAGCTGCTAGCTGTTTTGAAAGAATGACTCCTTCAAAAATGGCAAAAAAGACGCTGTGATGGATATAGTAGGGGACTTGATATATATTTGAAATACTTTTGAAAACGGCACCAAGTATCAGATAAAGCTATTCTCAAGAGAAGGAGAGAAAGATAAAAGGAAAGGGGGACATGGAAAGAAAAAAAAAATGAGGCAAACATCTTGTTTCATTTCTGATTCAATGTACTGTGACAGCAAACAAAACAATTAAGAATGTACTTTAAATTTCTATCGTATCACATATCACGCTTTTTACCATATAAGGAATGAAAGTGATTTATTTTCTCTAGTATATTCAAACTCTGAGCAAGTGGCAGATGCAGACATCGTAAAGTCTGATCTTAATTCCATTTCTCTTTTGTCAAGCCTAGATAAAAACATATTATTTCTCAGTTTCAGTAAATTGTATTTTTTTAAGTCTTTGAAAGAGTTCAAATATGACATGCAACATGCGAAAAGGGGCATTGGGAAATTTGCGTAAAGTGTCGTCTCGGATTAGCCTGCGCAGTCCGCGCAGGCTAATCCGAGACGGCACTTTACGAATACTTTGAATTTTTACCTAAAATAGACTTCCGCAAAACAGAAAATTACACAAAAGCGGAAAGAGTCGTTCAGGATTAGTCTGCGCGGACTGCGCAGGCTGATCCGAGACGATACTTTACGCAAATGTCCGAATGCCACTTTTCGCATGTTGCAAGCCATATATCAACCCTGATCTAGCAAAAGAAGGTAAAATGCATCTCTGTGATTAATCATACCAAGCAAAATTTTGCATAAAGTAGGTCCTTAAAACCCATCTTGTTAAACAACCTACTAAATCACGTGGTACACTGCTCCTGTTACATGCAAATAATTGACCATAAGCGAAAGGTACTGCTCCTGTTACATGCAAATAATTGACCATTAGCGAAAGGTACTGCTCCTGTTACATGCAAATAATTGACCATTAGCGAAAGGTACTGCTCCTGTTACATGCAAATAATTGACCATTAGCGAAAGGTACTGCTCCTGTTACATGCAAATTATTGACCATTAACGAAAGGTACTGCTCCTGTTACATGCAAATAATTGACCATTAACGAAAGGTACTGTTCTGTTACATGCAAATAATTGACCAATAGCGAAAAGTTTCGACTCAGGTCAGCCTTCGCCTACTGTGCAGGCTGACTTGGGTCTATACTTTTTGAAAAACTGAATGCTTCAAAGAGCATACGCCATAAATTTTTGTTGTTGAAGAATTTTATCAGAAGGAAAATGAAGATGGTTTATTTTCTATTTAATGCTTTCCGGTAGGTTATCGAGAAATATCGATGAAATATTTTTCGATATTTAATGGTTACGACCAGTGAAAATACCGATTCATATTGTACATAACTAATCAATTGAAAGCGGAAACAGTTATTCCTTAGAGAAAATGCGCATGCGTCACAACCAGATGGAAATATGACGTAATTTACCTTGTATTTCTCGCACTTGACGTAATATTTTATTCAGACGGGGTACGCCACGGGGAATAACCGAAAAGAGCTGTGCTGTATTTTGATTAAATTGCCTCTCTCCCGCAAGAGGTTTAAAGCATGAAATAAATAGAATATTTGTTAATTCGGTGAAAGATCGAAATTTATAAATTATGATTCATAAATCTTTCAGCGTAAAAAACAAATATCCTCTATGTATTTCTATGAACACCTAAATGCCATGTTGAGAAAAAAAAAGCATAACTCTATTAAAATAGTGATACGACACACCTACTGTGTGCCATGATCATTTACAGTATTCGTCCACACCAAGAGTGACATACGCATCTGTAGTCAAGTGTACCATCTTAGTACCATAACAACATAGTTCATGCAGGCAAGGACGGTCAAAGCGTCATATGGTTGCTGTGATATCTGGAGCTATCTGAATAACTTAAAATACCATGTATGATAAGAAAAAAGCTAATTGTCCAAATAAATGCGAAGTTTAACCCATTACCACACAATCCCTACTTTTGGCGCCCTTGACAAAGAAGCCTTTAGAAAACATTGTGGGAAAAGGAGAAAATGCTGGTAACCAGCATTTTCTCCTTTTCCCACACTGTTTTCTACCCTTCACAAAACAAATCTTAAATTTTCAGTCACTTTTATTTTGTCGTCTGGAAATGCTTTCAATTTGGACCAGTCTAAAATATTGTCGTTTGGTAATGGGTTACTAAAAATCCCGGTTTGTCGTTTTAACTTTAGGCTGCTAAGCATGATTCACTGACCATCTGCAGACAGTATAGATCAAGATCAGACTGCACATTCTGTGCAGTCTGATCTTAGATCTATACTGTCCAATAAGAAGACACCTTCTAATTTGAAATATCCTTGAACTATTAAAACTATGTTTTTTTTTTTACCGTCGGGCTGAAAGTTTTGTTTGAAGATATGTAGCAGGATTAAGGGTTAAAGGTTTCTCACTCTGTCACAAAGGTAATGCTACAGAACAATTATAAAGTGCCATAATCACAGATTTCATGTAGACCGCCGCTTTGGCCGCTTTGGCTTTGGCCACATGGAGTTGCCTTTCTTTTCTGGAGCCATCCGATTAATCGCAAAAACTCTACCCTAGAAATATATCAGATGAGACACTGCTAGGACATTTATAGAGTCCAAATAGATTATTTTTTAATTCACAGTTTATGATTTGGTCTGCAACACACGAAAACGGGTATTCGGACATTTCCGTACAGTGTCGGTTCGGATCAGCCTGCGTAGCCCGCGCAGACTAATCTGAAAAAAAAAATTGAAGTAATTTTCTGATTTGCGCAAGTCTACTGTATCACAAAATCCAATGTAGTCGTAAAGTTTCGTCTCGGATTAGCCTGCGCGGACTGCGCAGGCTGATCCGAGACGAAACTTTACGCAAATGTCTGAATGCCTTTCCCTTTTTTGCGTGTTACAGTTCATCTACTAGTCCTATTAGAAACATGTTACGTCGCTTTTTGCCCCAATTACTGATTCCACTTATGGCTGTCACAGCCAGGGCCACAGAAGGTTGGATTTCTTTTCTCAAGCAATCTGATTCGTTACTTGTGAATACCAAAAACAAGAAGAAAAAAGTTATTTAGGTCGCGGTCATAGATTCAAGGTCGAAAAAGATATCTTTTCTTTATCAGTATGTTACAGTTCACCATTCTATCACATGTACGAAATGGTTCGACACACCTTCATTGCGCAAACATTACAGATGTCTACGGAATACAGTTAGGGCCATCGCCTATAAACTTGTTGACTTTTAAACGCTATCGATGGTGATAACGCGATAAGATGGCGATAACGGGATGGTTACGATGATGATTTAATATCGCGTTATCATCATCGTACTATCGCGTATCACCACCGCACTATCTCGTTATCATCATCGTACTATCCCATATCACCATGGCACTATCGCGTCATCATTATCGTACTATCGCGTTATCATCGAACTGTTGCGTAATCATCATCGTACTATCATGTTATCGTCATCTTACTACGACGTTATCACCATCGTGCTATCGCCTTATTATCATCGTCCTATCGCGTTATCGTCATCTTTATATCTCTTTATCACCATAGTAAAATCGACCACCCCATTCAAAGTCAACAAATTCATAGGCGATTGCCCTAACAGTATTGGGTACTCATTATAACTGTGTCATAGAGACGATTCTATTAAGTAACCCACAACATAGGGTTTGGAAGAGATATAATGGATCTAGAATATCATCACTCCCTCTTATCTGGAGCTCTTTAGGTTTGAATAACAAGCAAATGGCATAGATCCAAGATCAGACTGCACGTTATGTGCAGTCTGATCTTGATCTATGCCATTCGCAAAGGCTCAGATTTCGCCTATGGCGCCGAAAGGGTTCAATTGGTGTGATCAAGGATTGCATGTATACTCCTGGTTGGGCTGCTAGCACTTGCTGTTTTTTTTTCTGGAGCCGTCTAATAAACCACAATTAGGTGCACCGGGAAAAATGTTATCTGAGACGCTTCTATGGCTTTAGAGTCTGCATAAATGCTTTTCCATTTCATTATTACACTTTACTAACAATGTCACAAACTTATTCAGTATAAGAGTACACTTTTAAAGTGTCGTAATCACAGGTTTGACGTAGGCCACCGCCGCCAGAGCTGTTGGCATTTTTCTAAAGGCATCTCGATAATCACAAATATCATTTATAGCAAAAAAAGAAAATGATTTGGGAAGCTGTTTTTGTTTCAGGGTTCAAATCGATGCTGATTCTGATTTGAAAAAAAAATGCTGAAATTCAATCAACCGTCAACACCGAGTTTTACTAACACCATCATAGTGCACTATCACACTTTTAAAGTGCCATAATCACAGATTTCATGTAGGCCGCTGCTGCCAGGGCCGCATACGGTTGCCATTCTTTCCTGGAGCCATCAGATAAATCACAAATTCCACGGATGACAAGAAAACTATCATTTCTGTTACCTTCCAGTGAAGCCATCATGGCTTCAGAATCCAGATCGTACGCTTTGATACCATGTTGTTCAGCGAACTCTAAACGCAGGTCGTTAGTTCGAGTAACTAGCTTTCCACTACCGACCACTCCATATCTTACATTGGGACTCTCGTTTTTTGAATCGTGCAAACACCATGCCGGCGGCTTTGGATGCTCGAGCTTCACAAGACTCCCGTCCCGTTTACGATACGTGTATGTTTCTCTGTCTAAAGCCGGCCTCTTGAAGCTGGTTTCCTGCGAGGAGAGAATTTCAAGTCCCTCTTCAATGTAAATATCCCACGGTCTAGGTTTTCTCCAGTCTATCTTAACGATGGACTTTAGACTAGTGACCGTATTTTGTAATACCTTACTTTTGCTGGTGAATGACTTGGTCACATAACTATATTTGTTTCCCTCACACGGCGAAGTGTTCTTATAAACTTTGTCACAATGGATGAACATGGGCGTGTTCCTTCCAGTAGACATAGAAACGACGACGTCACCAGGCCGAACATGTTCGTGATAGTCCGTGAAATGCGGGACTCCACCGGAAACACCAATCAAAAACACGTGATCTATTTTATTGAATATACCTGGTGAAACAAGATGAAAGACATTGACACGTAAGTTATGGTAAAATCTGGTTCATTTGATCTTGCAATAAGTTAAATTACTGGGTTAAATCTGTATATGTGTCTTTGGAAAAAAATGGCATGTGCATAGAATCGAAGTAGTTTAAATCGCATTCTGAATCTAAACCCGCTATAAAGGGTAGTTGTTGAATGCTCAACCTTTATCAGTATGAATTCAGTATTCATTCTAAAGAACGTTTTTAGTCTCAAGTGCTGGCATAAACCTTTGCTTCAAAGGAAGATCAACCATTGTCTTTCCCTAAAACTGTTGCATGGTCCTTATCACTGTCTTCAAAGACCTTTACACAAACAGCCAAACCACACATCTTATACTCAAGGTACCCCATACATTGTGCATAAAGTCCATCCTCAGACAACAATTGAGCATCGAATCCTGAAGAGATGGGCCTGATCATAAACCAGATCAGTTGAATGTAATAAAGTTATAACTCGATGGTTTTTTTTTTTTTTGAAAAAAGACAGCCACGGTTATTGTTTAATGTTAAACACCCTGTCATAAAACTTTATTCTTTAACTTTTTGACTGGTTTAAATTTCATTGTATTACATTTACAAATATTTTACTTTAGGCATCTTTGAAAGTGTAACATTTACTATGAAACACACTGTAGTAGCTAGGTATTGTCGTCATTTGTAAGGGAATGGTTTCTCGAGATTTGTTTTTCTTGCGACAAATGGTCATAAAAGAGAATCCATGGCCGATCATAAGATAAACCGACCTTACCTAGTAGTCGAGTTACGGTATTTTCCGCCGATATACGGGCCGTGTAGCTGTTTATAGGATCCCGGGATAGTTTGGTGCTGACAACTTTGTACTTGCCAATTGTTCCAATTGTGTAGACTTGGGACTCGCCTGCAATGTAACAAACCTGTCATTCCAATCGCGATGTACCACAGTATTACCTGACATGGCCGCTGAAACTCCTACATTCTTGATGCACAACTTTCCTAGATTAACCCTTTCCCAAATAATCCCTGGTTATTACGGGTCTGGAAAAAGGCCTTTTGAAAACATTGTGGGAAAAGGAGAAAATGCTGGTAACCAGCATTTTCTCCTTTTCCAACAATGTTTTCTACCTTATCATAGACAGAAATCATCTTTTCCGCAAGAGTTGAATTGTCGTCAGTAATTGCTTTCAATTTGGTCTTGTCCAAAAGTTTGTCGTTAGGGAAAGGGTTAAAATACTGCGAACAAAAGCCCTCTAAGGTAGTGCACCCGTAATAGAAAACGGCTATTTCCTCTATAATTTTGTCCTACAAATTTGCTATGATTAAAACGGGACTTAATGTACTACTTTAACTGAGCCACCTTTTCCTTTTTTCCCTCTTAGATTTATCATCAATAAATCTAAAATCATGATATTCTCATTACAAAGGGAAATGATAATTACCTCCTTTTTCAGAAAACTAAAATAAGCATCAACAAATAATTTCAAGATAGACATCAAAGGAATTTCTGGTCAGCTAAAAATGTGCAAAAGTATTATATTTGTATAAATTCGTATTTATCAACTATCAAGAAATTTTATTCCATGTTGCACTAGAAGTGTTACAGGTCTATTAGCTTAATTTCCTTTGCAGAGATGCTAGACCAAAACCAGCCTTCAAGAGTATGCAGTCAGATCATGGCCAACTTTAGTACTCGCCGAATTCCTATTGTTATGTTTCCCTGAAGAAGATAACAGCGGGGGCAAAAAAATGTTGGTCACCAGCATTTCTTTATCTTCCACTATGTTTTCTACTCTTTTAAAGCTGTTTGCCATAGCCAATTTACGTGTCATGTTAGAATTCAAGTTGTAAGACCTTGCTTTTTTTCCATAAACTATGTTAAATGAAAAAGTTTAACCGACAGAGGAAACCTGTGAAAGGTACATATCGAATAATTTGAAAAACACAATCTAAAATGGGGCAATGGAGTGATTGCATGCAGGGTGGGTCATTGGGTGAGCTCGTGCTAGTAACAACATTTAAATGACCAACAAATACTTATAAGGATGGATTTACACTGCTTTCAACAGTTTTTCAGTCATATCACACCGACAACTCATTTTTGCATACATTGACTGCCTTGCAAAAGGATACTCCCCGTACCGCCAATAAGAAACGAACCAAGATTTTCTTGTTTAATTTTCATTGTTTTGACACTAAAGATGTGCATAATTTTGAAAAAGAATAATTCTTACTACATAATAAATCTGACTTAAACTAAAAATGATTTGGGTGTTACATGCAGGGTGGACGACAGAGGGTATGTCACTGCACAATACAGGAATCCCAGCTGAACAGCGGTTTCATGAACTTGTATGTTTAAAAGGGCTCTGACGCCTGCCCCAGTCCGGTTGTAGAGAGTTGTGGGGTATTAAATCTCTGAGCAAGCAGACAAAACAAGAAAAAAATGGATTCTATGTCATAACGTCTTCACTAGCCAAGGCTGACGATCATCAAGTTTCTTTATTAACCCTTGGCTGATTGAGTCGAAATTTGTAATCTCCGAGATACTCTGCTTGTTGGATTTTTGTAGTTATCTCCACTTGAATTACATCTTCACAAACCAATCAAACCTCCCGTGACATTCAGCAAAATACACACATATAATCTCGACAGTCAACAGGTATCGGAATGTGTCCTAAACATTTATGAAACTGATTTGTTACATTAAATGTTGCCATAGATATTATTCATACATATATTTTGTAGTGGTTTCCAATGATTTCCTGCATTTGCTATTTGTATTTACGTTTTGTTGATGGTGGATATAGCAAATGTAATGCGCTATTTGATTGGTGCTGTTAGAACAGACTGCAAGCAAATGATTACACCTATCTCGGGGACTACAAATTTAGATTCAGTCAGCTGAGAGTAAATAGAGCTTCATACTAATCGTCATCCTTGGCAAGCAATGATGTGCTATAACAGCGGGTGCTACTATTAGCGTCTGTGCACAGCATGCTTTATCGTGTATATAGTTATACTCACCGACAAAACTGCGGCGAACTGAATCGTAATTGTGATATATTTATTCAAACAGAATACAACAAGAAAGACGTGAATATGAAGTTACCGTTTTCTGTAGAAACTGCTTTCAGACCTACCAAAAAACGGTAACAAAATTCGGATATTGGAACGTAATACCGTATCGAAAGTTACTACATATTTTTCAAAATTTATAGGGGCATAAACGTTTAATTATAATAACGTACACGAGCTTTAGGCGGTACAACCGCCTTCTTCTAGTATGATCCTGTGACACAATGCCTACAGGCATTGTGTCACAGGATCACACTAGAAGAAGGCGGTTGTACCGGGCATTGTGTCACAGGATCACACTAGAAGAAGGCGGTTGTACCGGGCATTGTGTCACAGGATCACACTAGAAGAAGGCGGTTTTACCGGGCATTGTGTCACAGGATCACACTAGAAGAAGGCGGTTGTACCGGGCATTGTGTCACAGGATCACACTAGAAGAAGGCGGTTGTACCGCCGAAAGCTCGTGTACATTATTACAATTAAAAGTTACATTTCTCAAGAAGAGGGTATAGACGCATATAACATTCATATTAATAAGGTAATTGTTAATATTTGACTTATGATATATGTCGATTTTCATCCTGGAAATGAATGCACTATGGAAGAGGAGCAATCCTGAAGTATGAGAACGAAACAGGGGCCGATATTGAGTAGGTATACGCAAAAGAATTTTGCCAACATGGGCTTGGAGATACGAAAATGATATTGCTTAAATCTGTCCGAAGTACAATCTCGGAATATAGGCTTGTGAATAACAGCCCTAAAATATGATCTAGGAACATGAACTTGTACATATATGTCTCGAAATATTATCTCGGAACACGGGTTTGTAAATAGCTGTCCGAAAATATGACCTTGGAATATTGGCTTGTAAATAACTATCCTCAAATTAGAGAACAGAATTTAGGCTTTCACAGGTCTCTACATATATATGCTCTCAAATATGAGATCGGACTTATAGGCACATATATTAACCCTTTACCCCATAAGGCATTTCTATGGCATCTCTAATTGACCCTAAATAACAGCAAGGATAAAACTGTTTCTGATGTGTATTTGACACCTTTTGATAGCATAGAAAACATCGTGGCAAAAGGTGAAATTGCTCGTCACGAGCAATTTTACCTTTTGTCACAATGTTTTCCAAAGGCTCCTACAAGCAATGCGTTGAAATGAGTATCTACGGAGTAAAGGGTTAATGTCCTCAAATATGAGAACAAGGTATAGGATTGTGTACATCTATCCTCATATATGAGGTCGAATATATAGGCTTGTACATAAAAATAATCAAATATGAGGACGAAGTATGAGGTTTAACAAAGCTGACTGTCAATATAACTGCATATGATTATACATGACTGTCCGCAAATATAATGAAGGAACACGGTTGTATAAAAAGCTGTCCATGAAATATGAAGACACAAAATACACAAGTACATAACTCTTTTCAAAGACTGTCCATTAAGTATGAGGTCAAAAATGGGTATGTAGATAGCTCTTTTCAAGTAAGAAGGTTTTTTTTTGATGACTTTCTTCAGCAATGAGATTGGAAAAATATGCCTGCATGTAGATTTCTTAGATATGAATAAGATGGATAGGCGTGTATATAAATGACCTCAAGTATGTGGTTGGAACAGAAGATTGTAAATACATGGATCATACTCTGTGATAAGAAGGATCTAATGTATCTGCAAAAAGTATCGATCCAAATCAGCCTCTGCAGTTCGTGTAGGCTGACCTAGGGTGAAATCTTTTTCTATTGGTCAACTTTTAGCATGCAAGAGGACTATTCTACCTTATGATTCAGTTGTTTATTGGACAAAATTGATTTTATGGATCCATAATCGAGTGATGGGTTGCTTGGTACAACTAATAACGCAGATGCATTAACTCTTTACCAAACGACAAAATTTTAGACTGATCCAAATCGAAAGTACTTGCAGACGACAAAAACAAAAACAAAAAAAAACATAACTCAAAAATTGAAATTTGTTCCCAGCAGGGTAGAAAACATGGTGGGAAAAAGGAGAAAATGCTGGTAACCAGCATTTTCTCCTTTTCCCCACAATGTTTTGAAAAGGCTTCTTCTCAGCGTCATAAAAAAAAGGATTGTTTGGTAAAGGGCTAATTAAACCCGCTTTTGCAAAGGCATGACCCCCATGTTTTTATCTGTTTTGTGAACTCACCTTCGGTTTTATATTTAACAAACGTGATCTTGTCATCAATCATGGCGTCAACAGCCAGTTTTTCGCAGTACAAAGATGTTATTATGGCTATGGTAGGTTGTTCCTTTCCCGTTAGTTGAGGGATATCTTTAACGAGTTTCATTTCTGTAATGTATACGATACATATTGGCGAATCAAAATGTGACCTGCCACACAGAAAGGGATCTTCTGGGAACTGCAAAAAGTATCAACCCTGGTCAGACTGCGCATTTGCGCAGTCTGACCAGGGTTGACACTCTTTGCTTTCATGATATTTTCTGTATGAAAAGTGGTCATTCTACCTTGTTAAACAATCATTTTTGAGCTATCAGATTAAATTTAACTGCACTATCGATCATATGTTTTTATCTTATTGATTAACAGAATCCTCAGATGGTCCCTTTTTGCGTGATGGATCACAAATATGAGAATAAGTAAACTACAGGAGTTGAAAAAATGATATTAATAATCATTTAGGAAGTAACTTCCTGCGTGCTGGATATGCAGTTAATTGTATGTACTAGTAAACACTGAAATTTCTATTTTCATTGCATTTATCCTGAATAATAGTCAGAAAAGTATCCTGTTTTCAGGCCAGAGAGTGTTGAACAGCGCGCAGATTTGATCTATTTGAAGAGAGTTACAAAATATATCTTCTTCTTGAGAATGTATATTATTTCATGCTTTCCGGTAGGTTATCGAGAAATATCAGTGAAATATTTTTCGATATTTCATAGTTACGACCAGTGAAAATAACATTTTTTTTCTAGTTACCTGGGTACCTGGGTAAAATGCGACCAGAAGGAAATATGACGTCATTTACCTAGCATTTCTCGCGCATGACGTAATATTGGAATGCGTTGCTATGCGGAGAGGGTACGCCAATCGGACTAACTGAAAAGAACTGTGCTGGATTTTGATAAAGTTTCTCCCAGAAATGGTTAAAAGCATGAAATAAATAGAATGTTTGTATTTTTCGGCTAAAGATCGAAATTTATTTCACCCCGTGAACTTCATCGATAATATTTTCACTTGTGGCTGCGCCACTCGTGAAAGAATTACCGATGATGTCCATTCGATGAAATAAACTTAGATGTTTAACCGCAAAAAATATATCCTCTATTTATTATAATTAATATTTGAAGTGAAACAAATTCGCCGAGTACAGTCTTTTTCAGTTGGAGTTTAAAAAGTTTGTAGTCTATATGTTACACACCATGACCAGATCCATTTTGTGTTTCGTGCGGCACCCGCATCCAGCGACCAACCTCAACCTCTCGGATCTGGTGCTTCTTTTCCATGTCCTTCAACATTAACACGAGAGAGCTAGGGTCGAGATTCCTTCCTGCGGTTTGTCTGTAATTAGAGATAAAACTCTCTCTAGCACTTCCTTAACCCTTTACCACACATATACCGAGTTTAAACAACCTTTAGCGTAAAGCTCTTTAAAAACATTGGGGGAAAAGGAGAAAATGCTGGTAACCAGCATTTTTTGTTTTTTTCTCTCAATGTTGTTTTCTACACTATGTAAAACAGAATTAATTATTTAAGCAACATTCCATTCGTCGTCTGCAAAGGCTTTCTACTTTGCAAGTCCAAAGGTCAAGACTTAAAGCATCTTTTATCATCTATTTTGTAACCAATTTTATCTTTATTCTATGAAATTATAATCATTCTTGTACGTGCTTGCAAAACGTTGCCCCTGACGGTTGCAGGATTACTACCTTCTTGCAAAACGTTGCCCCTGACGGTTGCAGGATTACTACCTTCTTGCAAAACGTTGCCCCTGACGGTTGCAGGATTGCATAGAATACGGCAGACAGAAAATGCATTTCATTCTATTGCTACATGCCATAGACATATTATCACCTTCAGTTTCCGGTTTAAATCGAAGAGAAATCCCCGGCTTCTCTTTAACCTATACGCCTTATTTCAGATTTCTATCTGCGTTTACATGACTATCCCGATTCTACACACTGTAAAGTTTTGTTTTCTCGCTGGGTGCATCATAAACTCATTGCCACACAATTCTTACTTTTGACGCCCATGAGAAAGAAGCCTCTAGAAAACATTGCGGGAAAAGGAGAAAATGCTGGTAACCAGCATTTTCTCCTTTTCCCACAATCTTTTCTACCCTTCACAAAACAAATTTCAAATTTTCAATCACTTTTATTTTGTCGTCTGCAAATGCTTTCAATTTGAACCAGTCTAAAATATTGTCGTTTGGTAATGGGTTAACCCCTTATAACTAAAATTCCTTTCATATTGTTTTTGTTTGTGTATAAAATGATGACATTTATCTTTGACATGGTAAAAAAAATTGTGCGAAAAGGAGAAAATGCTTGTTCCCACCATGATTTTGATAAAAGGTTCCTTCATCAGGGTCATCAAATACAGGATCTTTTGTTTAGGGCATACCACCTTTTCCCCCTTTTTTCACAAACTTTTTAAACCTGTCATCTGAAGGGAAGGCAAAACATGGGATTATCTGTTATAAGTTAAAAGATGCGCATGTATAAAGCTTTGTGGATAATTTGAAGTGTTGAACAGTCGATGGTTAAGTTGTGTTGGAGAAATCTGGGGTTTGTAAAGTTTCAGAGATCTGACAAGGAAAAGGTATGAAGATAGAAGACGTCGTTTTAATCAAACATTCCCAAGAACATTCTAATTCCAAAATCTCAAAGTAACACATTTTCTTACCAGAAAACCTGATTGGTGTATCTACTAGGAAAATATCCCAGTTTGAAACATTTAAAGTCTAAATTCTGATTAATTTTCAAGATGTCTATGTAACGCTATTTCTGAGCGAACAGACCAAATGGTTCAATAAATCAGAAATCGCGTCATTTAAAAATTTAGAAAATGCTTGACAATGAGACTTGAGATGCTATTTAGAATGGTTAAACACTAATCCAAATTAAATAAATCATTGATTGTGTGCAAGCTACAAAATCATCGGAACACTATCTTGACATAACTAGCAATCAGTAGCACGTATTCGAAGCCAGAAAAGAAATTCTCTGCTTTCAATGCGTCAGCGCTTTGATTAATCGATATCTTGGTTGCAGCCGAAGCTCGGTTAAACTGATTCTTTTGTACCATTGAATAATGGAATAAGTGGCTTTGAAACAACAGAGATATCATTCCAGGTGAATTTAAAATATACCGACGCCCTCTTTCCATTTCTATTCTACATTACGGATGAAAACGTAAGGTGTAAGGCAGTTTTGAAGGGTGTCGTCTGCGCGAGTAACGCGTATTTATACATGATCGTTTGTGTATGGAGGAACTATTTAGTCATGTGTAGGAAAATGCTTGACAATGAGACTTGAGATGCTATTTAGAATGGTTAAACACTAATCCAAATTAATTAAATCATTGATTGTGTGCAAGCTACAAAATCATTGGAACTCTATCTTGACATAACTAGCAATCAGTGGTATGTATTCGAAGCCAGAGAAGAAATCACCTGCCTTCAGTGCGTCAGCACTTTGATTAATCGATATCTTGGTTGCAGCCGAAGCTCGGTTAAACTGACTCTTTTGTTCCATTGAATAATGGAATAAGTGGCTTTGAAACAACAGAGAAATCATTCGAGGTGAATTTAAAAAATTGAAGAGGTTTGTTGGGGAATTTCCAAATGAAATTTATACAGACAAAAATTTCTTACTGCAGCATATCGTTAACTGACATAGTATTCGGATAGGCATCTTCCAGACATCTCAGGATCCGTTGTTTCTTAGCCAACCAGAGTAGTTGTCTGCGGACACGTGACTTCTTACCTTCAGTGGTGTAGTCAGTCTCAACTTCTTGTAATAAACAATGAAAAAAAAATCATTTATAACTACAAGGTCTTGTTTTGAGCATACAAAATTAAAAATTGAACATACAATATCAAACATTTGAGCTGTTAAAGGGAGGCTTAATGCATTTGCGAAAAGTATCGACCCATGTCAGCCTGCGCAGTCCGCGCAGGCTGACATGGGCCGAAACTTTTCGCTGTTTTCAAATCTTTATGCATGTCCAAGGACCATTCTATCTAACGATTCAGGTTTTTATTATACAAAGTGATTTTTGCGGATCCATAACTATGTGGTGACTTGCTTGATGAGCTACAGAGATGCAATAGGCCCCCTTTTTCCAGAGCATGGCTAATTTACAAATTATGAAAGGGTAAAGAGGCATGCCCTGTTAAGAGGAATTCTAATGCATCTGCTAACAGTGTCGACCCGTGTAAACCTAAGCACCCTGCGCAGGCTGACCTTTGTATGAGTTATTTGCTATTTGCCAGACAAATATATTTTGTTTACAGTAAATAAGAAATTAGTATAGAGGGCAGTTTCACCGAGTTTAAAACGCTTACTGTCCTATGAAACTTATTTTGAACAACATTGTATTCTATTCGTGTTGAATGTTGAACGTATCGGAATTAATATCAAATTATAAATCATAAGTAGATTTAAATTCTTTTATCGAATTATTGGTACATGTAAATTTCAAGGTTCATTCTTACCTAGGAGTTCAGCAAATTCAAATTGACCATGTGACGTGTTGTCAGTGGCAACGGCCAATGAGGTGATACCAAAGCGTTTATTTTGCGGTAGACTCCACTCCAGGAATCTCCCTTCTCCATACTTGGAACCTCTGCCAACTTCTATTTTGAAATCAGCCCAGCTGAGCCAAAAATATCGTAATTGCTGGGATAGAAAAATTAATAAACACATAAGAGCGACTCTCATTTACATAAGAAAAATTCAATTGATGACAAATGTCGAAAATAAACAATAACAAGAAAAATTTGATGCATAACATCAATATCGCCGCAGGTCAGTTGTTTTTGGTATAGGATGCAATACAGCGCGTTAATTTTTTACATGAAAGGCATTGCTTGAACAAACTTCGTAGAAGTCCACGTGGTGATACTACATGACAAACATTTAAACTCTGGACCATCTGGGATACAATCTGGTTCTTATCCATCTGGCAATGAAAGTACGATATTTTACATGTTAAAAAACAAAAACAAAAAAAACAACAACAACAAAAATCCCCAAAATCAGTACAAATTTATAAACAAAGTTTGTACACGTTAGACCTGGCACATCTTCGCAAGACAAGGCTGACGATTCACTACGCTACTCTACCCTTGGCGGATCGAGCTTAATTTTTACATTCCCCCGATACGCTTTTTCATTGGATGCAGCCAGCTCTAACTGCAACGCATAAAATCGCTGGTAGCATTTCATCTTTGATTAAAAATAGAACAAAGTCGTTACCTTCCGAATAGAAGGTAAACATGGAAACCTATGGGGATGTCTGCTTATCGCTTCATGTGTATTCGTAAGAGGTTTGTAAAATGATATTACATTGGCTTTTAGAAATATGATGTAAAGGGAGGGGGGAGGGTAATAACCAGCATCAAATAGAGGGCGCATCCCAGGAATCTCGAAATCGAGCTGTGATCGTAACCTTGGCTCGCGAAGATGGACCTGGCAATATAAGTACCGTATTTTCTGTAAAAAAAAATTAACTAGTCAATGTAGTAAAACAATATGGCCACCTCCAGAGGCACTTTTCGAAAGCAAATAAAAATATAGTGCCCTTACAAAATGAACCAGGTTATTTTTCTACGTAGAGAAATGACCCCAGAAGCCATTTCACTACGTAGAGAAATGACACTAGAAGTCATTTCACTACGTGGAGGAATGACCCGGGTCATTATTCTACGTAGAGAAATGACCCTAGAAGTCATTTCACTACGTAGAGGAATGACCCGGGTCATTCCTCTACGTAGAGAAATGACCAATGGGTCATTTTGTAGGGGAGGGTCATTTCTCTGCATTACACCGTCGCCCATGTGGAGCCACAATGTATCATGCTGTGTGAAAAAGGGGTTTAACACATCTACAAACATTTTTTTGCATAGGCTAATCTGGTTTGAAAGGTTGTGTTGTTCGTTAATTTTCTGCATGTAAAAGGACTGGTCTATCCCATGATTCAGCATCTTGTTTGACAAAATTAATTGTTATGGATCCATCATACCATGAAGATTAGCTTGCTGCATTGAAGCCCTTTTTGCTTGAGCATGGCGTCTTTAAATTTAGTCAACGGTAAAATTTGAAATATTTGTGACTAAAGGGAAATAACTCATCTTTTGCAAATTAGCCAGTTTCGTCACAGTAACTTCTTTAACCCTTTACCAAACAATCCCTGGTTTTTACGACCCTGAGATAGAGGCCTTTTGAAAACCCAAGAGACAAGCAATTTTAACTCTTTACCAAACGACATAAATTTGGACGAGTCCAAATTGTAAGCATTTGCAGACAATAAAAGAAATGATGTCACTCAAAAACTGAAAAAAAAAATGTTTTGGGAAGGGTAGAAAGCATTTTGGGAACAGGAGAAAATGCTGGTTACCAGGTCATTTGTGACCAGCATTTTCTCCTGTTCCCGCAATGTTTTCAGGAGGCTTCTTTTTCAGGGCCGTAAAAAAGACTGGCATTGTCTGGTAATGGGTTTTAAGGTCCAATAGCTGCGAAATTTAAATGGAAAATTTGTGTGTACAGAATTGTTTTTATTTTGACACTACTAATAGTCATGATGAAAAGGCGGTAGTAGGATGACGATAACGCCATAGTATGATGATGATAACGCGATGATACGATGATGGTATCATGATAGAATGATAGAATATATGATATTAATAATGCGATAGAATGATGATGATAGAATACCGTTAGGACCATCGGCTTTGGATTTGTTGAATTCAAACGCGATGCTCGGTTGTATGATGGCAATAAAACGATATTACGAGGACGGTGACGCTATACTATGATGATGATAGCACGATAGTGCGTTTGTGATAACTTGATAGTACGATGATGATAACTCATTCGTACGATGGTCATAACACGATATCATATCTCACTATCATCATCGTACTATCACGTTATCTTCTATCGCGGTATCGTGACTTTGCGTTATCACCATCGTGCCAGCGAGCATCGCGTTTTAAAATCACCAAATAAATAGGATATGGCCCTAACGGTATTCCGTATGAAGCCCATGAAAGATGTGATTCAGGTGTCCATTGTCGTGATACGACAGAAAGACGATCGAAAATACAAATTATCACATAAGCACAAGACTTGAAACAGGCTTTACAGAATTAAAGAAAAAACAAGTCAGCACTCACCGTTCCACTCAGGACATTGGCAGTCAATGCATCAGCCCTCACACTCCCCTCCACTCCGTCTTTTATCATAGACCTTGTGTTGTTTTCACCTCCAATTACAACTTCTATAGTTTTCTTGTGAAGTTCGCCGTAGTTAGCTGATAGAGCAATGTGAGCGTCCGATTTGGCTTTTATCATAAAGGTGAGAAAGGTTTTGTTACTCATGGAGATCTCGGGTACAAAATTAAACTGGTAGATGTCGGGTGTAAATAGGCTGACAAAACTCTCTGTAGATATAAATTGATAGATATAGCTGAAGAAATACCTACAAAGCAAACAATAAAAACAAAAATGATATAGACCTTTAGGATATCAGGTTTTTTGTTTATGTTAAAAGATCGAAATCACTTTAGAGTAAAATCATCAGTAGTTTTCACTCGTGTGCCACGACTGAAAATATTACCTATGATGTTCATTCGAAATAAATTTCGATCTAACACCGAAAAACAAACAATCCAATATTCTATTCATTTCATGCTTCTAAGTCTTTTTGGGAGACTAACATGAAAATCCAGTGCAGTTCTATTCGGTGATCCCCCCCCCCCCCCCACTACACATAGCAACACATTACAATATTACGTAAAGCGTGAGAAATGTAAGGTAGGCCTAGATTAGGCCATTTTCCATCTGATTGAGAGGCACGCGCATTTTACCTACGTGACTTGTGTATGAAACAACAGTTTCCACCTTCAATTACTACATTGGTCCCGATAAGAAGATTACTTGGATTTTATCCTTGATTTTTTGCACTGAACAGCTACGTTCTTGAGATGATATTGCATGTAAATCTCGTTAGATTATTTTACAAATCAATGTTTGTGCAGTTCCTGATGATTAAGAACAGAATTCATATTGAATTATATGCTGACCTTACACAAACATAATAAATCATTGTTATATTTATCGCAACATCCCAGAAGGAACCAATGATAATCAAAGCGCTGAAGGCACTGTTGTGGCGGTTGTCCGGTTGATCTTGAGTTTTTGGTCAGACAGACAAGCTGACTCCTTTTATACCGCCCAATCACAATGTGGGGGATATAAGTTTTGAGCTTCAACAGCTAGGAAGTTATGGCCTGGACTGGACAAAAATTCCATCTGAATATCAACAAATGGCAATAACACAAAAAAACATGAATGGCAGTTTTGGTTCTTATGCACTGCACTTCTCCATAATGTGTTCTGCCAATGTATGAAGTTTCAAGTTGATAGCTTTTATAGTTTGAAAGCCCTGGTGAAAAATTCGAGGTGAAACGATAGACAGACTGATGGACAAGGTGACTCCAGCATTACCCCCTAAAACTTTGCTTGCTGTAGGTATTACAAAACAGGTAAAACAGTTTTGCTTATCACCTGGTACATGTATTTATTTAAATGTAAACTATACAGTAACAAATGTCAGAAATATTACCCCCATGACTATAATTTTTTTTCAAGTTCAGCTTCACCGAGCACAAAACTTCAAATAATAATAATAAACAAAAAAAAAAAAAACAACAGAAAATTAGACATTATTCTTTCCAGTTAATCAATAACACATTCACTGGACCTAAGCTCAGTCATTCTGTTTAAACAGATGTGTCACCACTAACAAAAAACAACTGCATATTCCAAGCAAAATTGCATTTTTGTCCATATTTTCATTTAGGCCTAATAATCTTGGATATTTCTTTGAGGTAATCATGCATATTCCTACCAAAATTGCATTTTTGTCGATGTGTTCACCTGAATAATCCTGAACATATTTTTTAAGGTAATCAGTAACGCATTTATTGAATCTAAACTTCATCATTCTGCTTAACTCTTTACTACTAGACAAAATTTTAAACCAGTCTGTGTTGAAATACTTTGCAGACAACAAAATAAATGTGACTTAAATATTCAACTTCTTTTTGGAAAGGGTAGCATTTTACCAGCATTTTCTCCTTTTCCAGCAGTGTTTTCAAAAGGCTTCTTTGTTAACATCTTTAAATGTCGGGATTGTGTGGTAAAGAGTTAAAAAATGTATCGACACAAATAAAAAACAACTGTATATTACAAGCAAATTTGATTTTTTGTCAATGTTTCCATCTTAAACTTGAGACAGATGATTGTGAAATTCTTCACAAGAACATAGTTCTTCACGATAGCATATTAAGTCATCAGCAAAAATTTTATTGATGTACATCCAAGTAAACATTGTGTCGTTGAGTTTGGAAAACAAATTGTTTCATTAGCCTGATAACATGTATCATGAAATATACATGTACATGGAGGTGCTTACTGAACAAAACTACTGTAAGTGTAAACAATCCCTGGTTTTTACAACCTTGAAATAGAAGTCTTTTGAAAGCATTTTGCGAATGGAGAATAAGGCGGTAACCAGCATTTTCTCATTTCCCCACAATGTTTTCTACCCTGCTGGAAACGAATTTCAATTATTTAGCAACATTTACTTTGTTGTCTGCAAGTGCTTTGAATTTGGACCATCTAAACTTTTGTTGTTTGGTAAAGGATTAATTACTCGCCTACAATAGTCGTGCAATAACCTGTTGGCATGTAAAAGAGCTACTAAACAAAATATCCAGCTTTAAGACTGAACAACTTTAAAACAGTATGTCCCTGATCTATCGACCAAATGGCATTAACTAACTACTCAATGATCGTCATGCTGTTAGTAAATTAAATAATCTGTATATACACATAAGGAATACAATAGTAAATACCCATTGATTTAAAGTACTCAAGACCAACTCTGAGTCTTGTAATTACACAAATCTGTCAAAACAAAGTACAGGTCTCAGTATTTTTTTTTGTTCTCCGATCTATGCTTTTTACTATCAGGTGACATATATCAACGTGAACAACAAAAAGTAACAGCATATCCCATGCTAAACTGCATTTCTGTCCATGTTTTCACCTGAATAATTTTATCACCTACAATTTTACAAGTTTTGGCAAGAACACAGCTTTTTACTTATGCTTTCCAATTTGGTAAAGACATCAATGTAGACTAAAATCTCACACGATCAAATATGTAAAGACTAATTTGCAAATATCTGCAGAAGTTGCTGAATATGTGATCTGCTTGACCTAATCGAAGCATTTTAAGAATAACATCAGCTCGCTGAAGCTTCCCTCTTTGATTAAAACTTATAACAAGACAAAAATTAGACACTATTGTTTTCTGGTTATCAGTGACCCATTTACTGAATCTAAGCTCAGTCATTCTGTTTAAAAGATAAGTCAACAGTAACAAAAAGCAACTGCATATTTCAAGCAAAATTGCATTTTTGTAAATGTTTCCACCTTGATAATCCTAATCCTGATATATTTTTCCATATAATCAATAATGCATCTACTGAATCTAGGCCCAGTCTTTCTGTTTTAACAGATATGTCTGACACTAACAAAAAGCAACTGCATACTTTTAGCAAAATTGCATTTTTGTCAATGTTTTCAGTAAATAATCTTGAGAGACTTTTTTCGAGGTGGTCAATAATGCATGTACTGAGTCTATGCTCATTGAAACATTCTGTTCGAAAAAAATGTAAACACTAACAAAAAACACTGCATATTCCAAGTAATCTTTTTTGTCATTGTCTTCACCTAGAAATCTTGAGACATATGATTTGGAAAATCTTCACAATAATATAGTTCTTCACGTTACCCATGTTTAGTTATCAGCAAAAATTTTATCCTATGTACATTTAAGGAAACATTGTATTGTTGAGTTTGGAAAACCAGTTGCTTCATTAGCCTCAGTGCATGTATCATGAAATATACATAGAGATATTTGTCTCTGACGTTTCCACAAAAACATATAAAAACTGTTATCTAAAATCAATCTTCAATTCTTAAGTTCAAAACACACCACTTAGTATCTCCGTAAACAATTTATTGATAAGTTAATCTTAATTAGTGATTAGAGATTTATATTTACAATTTAAACCAGTCAAGTGAAACCACAGGATTTTGTTCATTTCACTGTGGTACACAAGCATTTCGGTCAAGAAAAGATGTATACTGAAATCACTCAGAAGAAACACAAAGTAAAATGTTTTTAAGACTGTTTAACTCATTACCACACGACAAAATTTTAGGTTTGTCCAAATTGAAACCATTTGCACACAATGAAACAAATATGACTGAAAATTTGAAATTTGTTTTGTTACCAGCATTTTCTCCTTATCCCACAATGTTTTCAAAAAGATTTCTTTTCCAGGGTTGTCAAAAGTAGGGATTGTGTAGTAATGGGTTAACATACAAATCTTTGTGAAGAAAGCTTTTAACAAGACACCCATGCAAAGCTGATTTCTCAGCATACATGGTAGGCAAAAGTAAATACTGGCAGATAACTCTCAACTGAGACAAGCTTTTTTGCATAACAATGACAGGCTGAAAGTTCCTAGTCATATTAAGACAGAGAGAAATCTAAAATTAACAAAGACCAGAAACTGGCCTTTAGATTAACAACAATATGTAAGATTAAATAATTATTTTTTTAATACACGGTCAAGGAGATCAAAATGTCAAGAGTCTCATCAAAGCTGTTGTTCAACCATTTGAGAATTTTCAAATGACTTTGCATAAATGTTCATAATGGAAAATGTAGCAAGCAACCCTGGGGAATACTACTGTAGCTTAACCGATTACCATACAATAAGTACTAGTATTTGTCAGCTGCAAATGCTCTAAATTTGGGAAAGTCATAGGTTTGTAATTGTTAGATGAGTCAAAGAATTCTTAATTATTAGGCACAAACATTCATGAACACTTTTTGCACAGCAAAGCCTCCAATGAATCACACTGGAGTATGATTCAAATACTCTGGTAACCATAGATTAACCCATTACCACACAATCCCTACTTTTAACGACCCTGAAGAAAGAAGCCTTAGAAAACATTGTGGGAAAAGGAGAAAATGCTGCTAACCAGCATTTTCTCCTTTTCCCAAAATTTTTTCTACCCCTCTCAAAACAAAATTTCATATTTTCAGTCACTTTTATTTTGTCGTCTGCAAATACTTTTGATTTTGACAAGTCTAAAATATTGTCGTTTGGTAACGAGTTAAATGCCTGAAAACAGTTCATGTCCACTTGAAAATATTTAACCCATTACCACACAATCCTTACTTTTGACACCCCTGAAAGAAGCCTTTTGAAAACATTATGGGAAAAGGAGGTAACCAGCATTTTCTCCTTTTCCCACAGTGTTTTCTGCCCTTCGCAAAACAGATTTGAAATTTTCAGTCACTTTTATTTTGTCATCTGCAAATGCTTTCGATTTGGACAAAGTTAAAATTAGCGTTTGGTAATGAGTTAATATGAAAGCATTGTGAAAAAAAGAAGCATTTGCTCAGACAACCAAATCATGTTTCCTGTCATGTTTCCAGCTTTAGTTACAAAAATATAAAAATGCAACAAAAGTGGGACTTACCAATATGAAAAATAACAATGCTTACTGAAGTCTAAGTATTGTTTCAAATGGATAACTTCTTATTCATAATATGACAACATTTGAAAAAATATTTAGAAGAAAGACAATATCATCTATAAACACTAATAAAACACTATTGTACAAAAAGCATTCTGTACATCTTTTTAGTCTGATTTTGCTATGGTCTTTCTGGTCTGATCCTCTTTCTATACCATTTCACCTGTTTCCAAACAGCAGCTTGAATCTGTTTGGTATCCACAATGTCATGTTGCTCATAGCCAATACCTGTGAATATGTACATATATTATTGAGCCATGCTCTATAAAAAAAAAAGGAGCTGCAACTGCAAAAAGAATAGACCCAGGTCAGCCTGTGTAGTCTGCCCAGGCTGACATGGGCCCACAATGTTTGCCGTTTGAATATCTTCTTTATTTCCATGGACCAGTCTACTTCATGATTAAGTTGAATGTTAGACAAAATGGAGTTTATAGATCCATAATTATTTGATGCCTTGCTTGGTATAATAGATCAAAGAAATGCATTAAGTCTCTTTTTCATAGAGCATGGCCCATATTTTGACAAATATTTATCTTTTTGTGTTTATGCCATGTGGTGAAACAGTGCCAGATTACTAAATGAGTGTATGTGATATTAATGATTTTCACAATTTGAAATGAAATGCTCATTATTATCTACTTCATTTAACCTGACCCAGGTAACAATCATTTACATAAATCAATATTCTATTTTTATCCTCAACATTGCTCGGCATAATTATTATGTCCAGAATGGTCAAGGAAATATTTCACACAGTTTACGCAAATCAAACCTTTACCTACTAGATATGTTGATCTAAAACTTTCAGTGCAGGACACTTTCTCATTTTTCACACCATTTTTTAATACCACGAAAAGTAAAATCATCAGCCTATGAGTATGGCATTTCAAGTTATGTCCTGCATATATTTCCAGTTAAGAAGAACCTATAATTTCAAGTTGCTAATGAATGAATATTTTTCCTGTGCAGAAGGCAAAACCTATTTTCGACTTGTACAAACAAAAAGTTACAATAAGTCATGCTATTAGTCACTTTGTAAATAGGTGTTTATATCCAAGAGTAGTCACGATTTTAAGCAAAGTTTACCTGATATAAGACATCTGAATTGTCATCTGCAAATGCTTTCAATTTGAAAAAGACAATTTCGAATTGTGTGGTAAAGGGTTAAAAAATACAGCATGCTTCTAATTTACATAATTCAAGGGTTTAGAAAAATGACTCTAATAATTCCTTATAGCCAAAAAATCAAGACAGCTGATAATTTTTTTGAATTTCAATTTCATTTTGCCTCCCTATCTCAGAGCATTAATTATTATTTTCATGAAAAAAAGGTTTAAAAATATAAAACCTTCAGTATTTTGCCATGTATGCCTGCTTAGCTGCTATCTGGGTTGATTTCCTTAGAAAGTAACTCAACTGCACCTCCAAAATTGCTCTTCCATATTCTTTATATTTGCATCACTAGTGGCTTCAAAAAGCAGCCAGGAAGTTGTCCAACCAGGTTATCAATCATGGCTGTAAAAAAATGTTTTATAGAAATACAGTTCATTGCATTACAATGTATTAGAATTACCTACCATACAGTGAAAAAAATCAAATTTAAGTCTTTGGTCATAAAGACAATGAAAATAACAAATTATATATGATCCACCAGTCTGCCCAGAAATTCTGTAATTGTTCTATGTTACTTGTAAACACTTGTGAAAATATTCCACCAAAATTGCAAATTTTCCATGGGTTTTGTTGCCATTTTCAAATGTAGCTGGCAGACATTTGAATTCGTATGTTGTTTCACAGTCACAAACAAGAAGTAGATGGAATTCTGAGGAGAATTTGCAATTTACAAGGGCCCGATTAAATAGTTTTTAGAATTTATTTTTTTAATTTATCCAATCAAACTGATCCTGCAACTTCAATAAAACAATTGCCACAGTACATATTTTCTATATTTTGATGTTTCCCCACCCAAAATGGTTTGTAACAAGACCCTCTTTAACCCATTTCCCACAATCCCTACTTTTGACGCCCCTGAGAAAGAAGCCTTGTGAAAACACTGTAGGAAAAGGAGAAAATGCTGGTAACCAGCATTTTCTCCTTTTTCCACAGTGTTTTCATCCTTCCCAAAACAAATTTCAATTTTTCAGTCGCCTTTATTTTGTCGTCTGCAAATGCTTTCAATTTGAACCAGTGTAAGATGTTGTCCTTTGGTAATAAGTTAACTATAACCAGAAGACAAAATTTTTATAACTGGTCATAATCGAAAGATGTTGCAGACAACATAATAAATCTTCAAGTAGTAAAACTTGTATCAAAAAGGGTAGAAATTATTGTGTAAAACAAAGAAAATGCAGGTTACTATTATTTTCTTCTTTTCCCACAATGTTTTTCATAGCTTTTTTTCTTTAGTGACCTTAAATGCAGGAATGAATGGTAATCGTTAAAAACTTCTCTTCACCATAACAGAAAAATCAGGCCTGAGTTAATTAGGTAAAATTTGGTAAAGAGTAGAGAAATATATTTTATTGCAGAAAAAGTGAGTCAGAGACATGTACATGGATTGGTACTTTCACTCATTACCAAACGACAAAATGTTTGGTTTGTCCAAATCTAAAGTATTTGCACATGACAAAATAAATGTGACTGAAAATTTCAAATTTGTTTTGTGAAGGGCAGAAAACATTGTGGGAAAAAGAGAAAATGCTGGTAACCAGCATTTTCTCCTCTTCCCATAATGGTTTCTAAAGGCTTCTTTCTCAGTGGCGTCAAAAGTAGGGATTTTGTGGTAATGGGTTAAGCAAATAATTCGGGTATAACAAAATTTACAAAGATAAAAAGAAAATATGATAGATCTTAATTACCTCAACTCAGTTCCATCCCTCTTGACGTGGTGGGTCATATGGGTCACATTATTTATCATAACAAAATTCACATTTCACATATAAGGATCCACCGTGTCCTTTCTATATTTCTCCAAACAACGCTGTCGTAAGAGAAGGAAACAGGCCAGAGAAGGCAAAATTGACACGCCCTCATTGTTTTTGAAAGAACATCGAATTTAACCTACGTCGGCCAACCTTCAAACTATAACCTGTCGAGGCAACTTCAACATGATCACAAGCCTCAGGCAAACGATCCACAAGCATAGTTATGCCAGTCAAAACTGATCTCGGGGTAAGACTGGGCAGCCTTTCTTTCTGTTTTGCGTGAATTGGCCTTAATTGTAGAGTCGCGAAATTGCATGACAAACTTCTGCACCGGAAGTCTCAATCTCCGAGCAGAGTTGTCGTTCGTTACTCTCACCGTGCGAGAGAGTGCGGAAGTCTTAGAAAAAAAATCGTTTCTTTTTTTTTTATTTTAGATCTATCGGTTATATTAATCGACAAAACACCTATAAAATATTTATATTCTTCATAAAGTATCATTGTATATTAAAACGAAATAATGCTAAAGATGATTTAATCATGCCGTGTCCGGCGGTAATTGACGTGAATGCCCGACCATTCTCTGCAGCTTACCGAGGCAATTCGATTGTTACAAGTACGTAGTATACCGACATTAGCCGATGTTTCAGAATGCAATAACAGTTGGCCAACCTTAACTGTCTCTTAGAATGCATTTTTAAGCATAAAATCAATCACTATCAACACTTCTTTAATCAGTAAAATTAGTTTAAGCCGTCTTCTTTAGAAGCAGTAGCTTATTTGGTGGACTACTTTTTACGGAGTTAACTGAAATTTTATGGCGGTTATTAGGTATGTTCTTAACCGAATCATAGGCAATGAGTTTGGTTTTTAGACTTATTTATTTTTCGAATTTTGTTTCGAATTTTGGATTTTTTTTCTTCGAATTTTGGAATTTTCGTTGACTCTGTGGCGACAACCGCCACAAAAACGAAGGTAAAGGACCAATCTGTTATTGGGATATGTGGGGTTAAATAAAAAAGAAAATAAGCATTTTTTTATAAACAAAGTCGTTGACCAATTCAATCAATTTTGTCTGAAAACAGACTGAACCATAAACTACTCTCGTCCTTTGATCTGCAAAAAATAATAAAAAACATAGAGGTGTATCAGTGCCCTTTATATAAACATGAGTCATGCATTTATATGTATCTGTAGGACATTAGACTGATCGTTTGACCTCCAAAAAACTGAATCAAAGACAAAAAGTTCCATACCAACTGCATTTGTATTTGTAAAAATTGCCGATCCAGGTCAAGCTGCCCAGATTGCGCAGAAGGACCTGGATTGGCACTTTTCGCAAAAAAATCTAACACTCCTTTTTCATAGAGCAAAGCTTAATTGAAGTTAGTATCACAGCGAAAGAATCTTACTAATTTCATTGGTTGTTTCCGTTTTGTACACAGCAGTAACTTGCTCCACCTCGAGCTCTACTTTCTTTATCAACATGTAGTTCTTCAGAAGTGTCGTGGCTTTCTTCATGAAGCCCATGTAATCTGAAAACATTGTGAAGCAAATACCGGTTTTTCTTCTATAACTGATAACAATACTGCTGCTGTTGCTGTTGATGATGACTGATTATGATGATGATGAACAAAAATCTGCCAACGATTGTCGTCAGCTCTTTTAAATTGAATAACAGCGCACGAAACATTATTAGTTGTACGGTCAGGTGGCAGGGGAGTTGGAAACTTCTTCACGGCTGAGATGCAGATAGGGATAGTGGTTCTTGATTCTTAGACAAATTGGACAACTTAACCCTTTCCCAAACAATAACTTTTAGACTCTTACAAACTGACAGTCTGCAGATGAAAAATTGGGAAATTGGTACAAATGACCTTTAGGTCTCTAAAAGGGTAAAAAAAAAAACATTATGAGAAAAGGAAAAAAATGTTGGTTTCCAGCATTTTCTCCTATTCCCTTAGTGTTTTCAAAAGCCGTCTTTCTAACGGTCGTGAAAACCAGGGATTGTTTGGTAAATGGTTAAATGACTTCTAACAACTTTGATTTCAATGAAGAATTATTTTTTTCTTTAATTTGGTGAATCTCCATTTATATGGACATTTGTAAAAGCAAGAAATTTCAATACTTTTTGGAAAATTACTGGGATCCATCAGGTCTTGAAAGAATTGGGTGAATGTCCTTTTCTTTGTGATACCATCTGGCTTTCCGCGGAACCAAAACCGAAGCACCCAGAAGTCCTGGTAGGTTTCCTTCTTCTGCTCTTGGTTGATCAGGTAGGCCATAAATTCTAGTCGTGTTTCTGCAGGATCACCATTGTCTAGACCTGGTACAACAGAAGGTACATGTATATAAATATGCGAAAAGTCTCTCTCTCTCTCTCTCTCTCTTCTATCTTTCGTTCTCTCTCTCTCTCTCTCTCTCTCTCTCTCTCTCTCTCTCTCTCTCTCTCTCTGCTCTCTTTGTCTTTCTCTCTCCACTCCCTCTGTCACTCTCTCTTTATCTCTTTCTCTCTCTGGGAAGAGGGGGAGGTGATGTGGTGGGAGGCAGGGGAAGGAAACGAGTGGGGCTAGGGTGGGAATAGAAGGGCAGATGCGGATCCATTGGTCAAAAAAGGAACGGATCACATACTTTTGCGGAGCTCAACTTTTTTGATATGCTCTTGTGTGCTTTACCAATTCAGTCAAGCATGCTTCTTAAATGGTCCATTCTAAAAAAAATGTGAAGTGGATAATGTAAGTTGTAACACTAATCAACTCTTAATCTAACATTTTTTGAAATGGTCCACACTGAAAGATTCTAATTGTGACTCAAGACTGAAACACGATTTTAGAAGGCAGGATTTTGGTTACCAGCATTTTCTCCTTTTATCAAATTCATTTTATATTTAGGTCGGTCAAACTCAGGAGTGTGTAGTGGACGGCGTGGACCAAGACAAGACGGTACAGAACTTGTAGGCTAAATTTGGACAGATAGTGTCTGCATGTTTATTTGAGCATAAATCTTTACGCTCATTTGCATTTTTCAAGAGAGAGAAAAAATAAATGCAGCACACTTGAAAACAAGAACTGAACAGAACATTACTATATTATATTTCATGTGTCTATTTTTAGAAATGTTATGAGTAAGTAAAGAAATGCCGGGGGCAGGGGGAGGATTATTTCCCCGTCACAGTGAATATTTTCCTCCTGCCGAAAATCTGGAACTAAGTCTTTTTTTAAAAATATCCGTTATCCGGTTAATTGACTTGAAATCAATAGTTTTAAAACTGACATTCGTTGACAAAATAATAAAATAATCAGAGGAAATATAATATATAATTTATTTCATCAGCTTGTGGTTAATATGGGTAAATATTTGCCTCAAGAGGGAAAGGTCCGCCTTACGGCACTCGTTATTTTCGCATACCTTTCCCTTTTTCGGCAAATATTTCCCAATATTAACTACAAGCTGATGAAATAAACTCTATTTATTAACCTAACTATAACATGTATACAATAAGGGTACATATCATAGAAAAGAATATGGCAAATATAGAGAAAAACCGGTAAGTGGCCTTATATAGCAAAAATATATTGATATGCATGTAAATTCTAGCGGGTCATGACATATCAGACTACAGCAGTGCAATCTGAACGTGATCCCTACAAATTCACCGAAAATCGCTTGATACTTTTTCCATTGAGATTTTGTGTAGGGAAGGAATCTTTTATGTGGTAAAATAACTTTTGAAACAGGAAAACTAAAAATCACTAGAGATGCACGCCCACACCGTGCCTGACCAGGCCAATAAACCAGGGCCCGTATTCACCAGCCATTCTTAATAAGAACGCTCTTTGTCTTATTCTCCAGAATTTTTTACATTTGTATGCAACACTACTTCTGATTGGCTAAACAATTTGGTTTAGCCAATCAGAAGTTGTGTTACTTCTCAAGAATGGTTGGTGAATACGGGCTTGGTCATGTTCGGTCAAAGCGTGCAACTACTCGAGTATGTTCATATAGACAATATCAGTCGACTGTGGAATGCGTAGATCTATAACGGTCATAAATGGAAATTGTTGGCATGCATGTGTGGTGTTTGGATTATCTTTCTACTGGTAAGTACGAACAATTTTGTTTCTGTTAAAGTAAATCAATGAGAGGACATGGTAATTAACCTCTTTCATGGGTTGCACACTTTTTCTCACGTCGCGATGATATCGCTCGAGTTGGAAAATATTGTGGAAATAGGGTGGGATAGCCTAACTAGCAGTTTTCTCCCTTTCTCCACCATGTTTCCCACTTTAAGAAACATACGTGTCAACGTGATCTTGTTTTGTTCATCTTTTACTTTGTTTCTCACTTGTAATGATCTTATGCATATTAACCCTTTTCACCTGCCGTTTTGAATATGATTTCTGTAACACCGATGTGACTATATTGTAGTTTCTCATTACTAATATTTTGCACAAGATCCTTTCAAAGTCGCTGGATCTTGTCTGAGATTAGAGACTGGTGAAAAGGGAGAGAGAGACAGACAGTTAGAGAGTCAGACAGACAAACAGATAGACGGACAAACTGACGGACGGACTGACAGACAGAAGCCAGACAGACAAAGAAAAAAAGCTTTTAAGAGGTAGAGAGTTGATCAACTTTAAAGACAGAATGATAAGATAGCGGAGGGGATAAAAGAATGGATAAATGGATGATTGATTTGGAGAAATATATGCTAGAAGAAGGTTTTGTATTTTCGATATAAGTTAATCATAACGCCCATGCCTTTGTCTTGATAGTTTAAAGTATATGTACCCCTGGGCTACGTTTATCAACATACCAGTGCAGGTTTCCAGGGCTGAGCGTTTTGATTATATATATATATATAGATGTGGGGAAATACTTTTGTATTTTATTTTTGAAACGGAATTTATGTGTTTGTTTGGGTGCAGAGACAAACAAACGTACATGTATGTAAGTCTACCTGAATGGTTATTCAGTTCAATCCGCTTGTTACTACAAATAAAGACATCTTTAAAGTGAAGCGAGCAATTTATTATCTTTAAAACACTACTGACATATCAGGAACCTCCGTCTACTTTTCAAAACGAACGGCCCGTATAGTTGTTTTGTAGATTGTGAATAAAAATGTAATACCCCCATTCCACTAGGCCGCGATCCACGGCGCTCTGACGGAGCGCCGTAGATCGCCATGCAGAGCGCCAAGAACACCAAGAACGCTAACAGATCTTTAGCGGATCGCCGAGATCGCCTAGATCGCCACCAGTCTACTCCCTTGCACAAAGATCCGTGGCGCTCTGGACAGAACGCCGTCACATCGCTACTTAATCGCTTAAATCGCAATCGAAACGCAACTTGAACGTAAACATCGTAAATGTAGCGCTATCGGATCGCTCAAGAGCGCAGATGTTCCTCCAGTATGCCAGTCATTGCGCTCCTGTGTGATCTGATAGCGACCATTAGAGATGCAGTAGCGCTCCGTTGCGATCAATTGGCGATATGATCGCGCTCCCATACGATCAAGTGGCGATATGATAGCGCTCTGTTACGATCAAGTGGCGATAGGATAGCGCTCCGTTACGATCAAGCGGCGATATTATGGCGCTCCGATCTCGCTTTTGGAGGACTATATAAAATACTGTCTGTCTCTCAGACCGGTGGTGCTGAGGCCCGAGGTTCGATACCTCGCCTGACCTTTTTCAGACACGTTGTGTTTCCCACTCAACTGAAGGCGAACTGGTATGGAACCCAGAGATAGCCTTGCGTGTGTCTGTGCTTCACACCGGGCAGGTTAAGGAACCAAGGAGGTATAGTCGAAGAAGGGCTCGGGGCTTGTACCCGGATTTCCTTGTAGCCGATTCTTTTTCTCTAATGGTCCATAAATATAATTATACCTCGAGCACAGAGGGACCTTAATCCTACAAAGTCATCATATCATCATTTTGCATTTGGAGAGGGTCAAAGCCTCGAGTCGCTAACGGAGCGACAACGGGTCGTATAAGGTCGCTACTCTTAGCGAGGCTGCAATAGTGACTATGTACAGTTCAATCGCTATCGGATCTCGATGGTCGTTACTTGATCGCCAGCGGAGCGTCATCTGGTTGTCATCTGAGCGGGAGTGTCCTCATAATCACAAATTCGGCAGCGATCTGAGGCGATCTACGGCGCTCTGTACAAGCGCACAGAGCGCCGTAGATCGCGGCCTAGTGGAATGGGGGTATTAGAATCGCAGCATGCAATCTTTATTATTGCAGAAAGTTTAGTGTAACAAAATGCGTGTGCGCCTTTCCTCTTTGAGAAATAGCCCTCCACTCGCCCCTCCCAGCCGCCCCTCCCAGCCCCTTGGAGTGAGAGAGAGAGAGATCGAGAGAGATCTTTATCATTCGGATTATATGTAATGTTACTGAAAGAAATCTCTATGTACAAGAACTTTTCTTACCTTGTGACGATTTACTAATCAAAAGTCCCTTGTAAGGCCCATCAGATACTTGATGTATTTTTGCACTATCCAGCTCTGCAAAATGTCTCCTTTCCAGTCTTACCACAGCTTTACATCCCCTTTTGCCGGCCGTCAGCACAATCTCTATAATAATAGTGATAATAATGATAATAATGATAAAATAATAGTGAAGTCTTCTCCCAGTAAAATTCGACAGAGGTAATTTTGGATTACGTTGCTTTCTTTGATCAGTGTTAAGCACAAAGATTCTAACAGTTTCCAGATGTCAGTTATAGGAAAATGAAACTAAAGGTCTTGGAAATTATTATGGTTTTTGAAACACATTTCTCTGCTACTGTGGTACGAAATGAGAAAATGACACAGATTACATCCCTATGTTGAAGAAGAGAGCAATGAATAAAATGAAAACAATAAACGAATAAAACATTAAAATAGAAATGAATCAAACGCATGGTTTATCTGTTCTGTGCAATTCTAACAGATCGTAGGTATGACTTTTGTGCAAACATTAAGAAGCAAAACAAAAAAAAGTGGGGTGAATGACCCGCAAGAGGAGAATCTTCGGTTATAATGTGGGGTTTTTGTTATAAAATGAAATATTTCACAGATCTGTCGTTCAGGCAAATATATTAACTTTTTCTTTACTATAAAATCCTTCGCAATGATCTGGGAAAATCTTTATATTCTATGGTCAGTCTCTTTTGAATTTATATGAGAAAAAGTAGTTCCCATTTTAACGACATTGTCACCGTAAAAGTGATATCACCAAAACAATATTAAAAAGTGATTCTTGCAAATGACTTATATCGTCACTGTAAAAGTAATATTACTAATATCATCACTAAAACAAGTAATATTATACTAGTTATGATAGTAACACCCCTAGTCACCGACAACTAGTTGACTGATGATCCCATGTAAACCATATGTGGTTACAGAGTGATACTACAATACTTACCCTCGGAATCTGTCATGGACACCGTCATTTGTTTTGGTAATGATCCTGTCTACTTTAAATCGAACAGGTCTTGTCCTCAAAGTTGGATTATGCTGAAATGAAAATAGACAACTTGTTTTCTACTGAACGTCGCTTTCAAGACTGAAAACACATCACCAATTCATGCAGTCCTATAATTTCTTTTACCAGTTCTTTGCACAACACTATTACTGGGCCACTGTCTGCATAATCCTCTTCGAAACAATTTTCAGCAGTTCTTTGCCATATTTTTTTCCTCCAGCTTTAAAGGTTAATTCGTTAAACATGGAACCCACAGAATTACTATATTAGGGTTTTTTCTCTATCCTTCTTTATTCCATTGAATATTTACCACACTAGATATTATGTAAGTTTGTTTTACGTGTCATACAGAGTTACCTTTCGTTGCTGCGTACCACTGTCCGGTCCTGTCCAAGTTACCGTCAAGCACAATATTAGTTGTACGGTCAGGTGGCAAAGGACTTGGAAACTTGTTCACGGCTGTGGTGAATCATTTCGCCCCGAGCCGAAATGTACGGTCAGGTGGCAGGAGACTTGAAAACTTGTTCACGGCTGTCGTGAATCATGGCGCCCCGAGCCGAAAGCTTGGGGCGACATGATTCACCACAGCCGTGAACAAGTTTCCAAGTTCCCTGACACCTGACCGTACAACGAGTTTATTATACTGCAACGTACCCGTTCAAAGCGCGTTTTAACAAGCGAAATTTTCCTTTTTTATAGTCTCACGAATAGAGTATGCTGACGAAATAGAAATTCCCTTCTGAGTGCCCTAATTCAAAGTAAACTCACGTCACTAAAACGTGCAGTTTGGTGCATAAACTTGCAGTCTGGTGATCGATCGGCGCCGCAGCCATTTTGGATGTTGTGTTGCAAGTGCAGTGCTTTTTACGGGACACTAAAAAGGGAAACTGGCTTTACGTGGTTTTTGCCAGGGTACATGATAGATCTATATTCCCGACATGTTTACCAATCAGACCACGATAAATGTCTTTGCAAAACCCCCCTTTTCAGAGCTTTTAGCCCTTTGATAAATTGTTATAGTCATGTTTCCTATTACTTAAGTAGTTAAGGAACTGTTATCTAATGCTTAGGTGAATTCAAAGCTGAGAGATCAGCTTAAGCATATCTGGTTTACATTTACTGAGAAACAAGTTCTTACAACTTACATTATTCCCTCGATTCATCTTCCTGGGTACGGAATACTGTTAGGGCCATCAGCTACGAATTTATTTGATTTTAAACGTGATGCTCGATAGTACGATGGTGATAACGCGATAGTACGATAATGATAAGGCGATAGTACGATGATGATATCGCACTATTATCATTATTCGCGTTATCGTCATCGTACTATCGAGAATCGCGTTTTAAATCAACGAATTCATATGCGATGGTCCTAAATGTATTCCATACCTGGGAACTACAGCAGTACTCCCACCGAATGTGTGGGCTAATGAAAAATCCCAAACTTGAAACCCGAGTATCGATCTCAGGACCTTTTGCTTGCAAGTCCGGTTTAAATCAGAGAAATGACCCTCCCTACAAAATGACCCATGGGTCATTTCACTACGTAGAGGACTGACCCAGATCTTTAGTCTACGTACAGAAATGACCTCAGAGGGTTATTTCTCTACGTAGAATAATGACCCGTGGGGGAGGGTCATTTCTCTGCATTACACCGGCGCTTGTCCTTATGACCAAGGACACCATAAGTTGAACGATAAGCCCGAATTGTTTAAGTCCACAACAAGTCTCGGGTGCAATGAAAACCTCGGTTCGATTCTCACGGCTTGCCAGCTAAAATCAGTAATACTCATCCGGAGTAGACGTTGAACTTGCCCCATGTGACGGTGGTATGCACTGATTATGTAAAAGAACCAGGCGTAACTTAGGACAGACTTTGTCCTATATCGTGTACTTTCACCGATAACATAACAAACAACTTTTGGGGGCATCGCCCATATGGGTAACTGTTGAAGATAGATAAGCGAAAATTAACCAACAAAAAATCAAACGTAAAAGAAAATTGATATGGCTTGCAACACGCGAAAAGGGGCATTCGGACGTTTGTGTAAAGTGTAGCCACAGATCATCCTGGGCTGTCTGCGCAGGCTGATCCGAAACGACAATTTCAGTTCTAATGTGATTTTCTGTTTCGCAAAAGTTTACTAAAGCACAAAATCTAATAAAGTCGTAAAGTGCCGTCTCGGATTAGCCTGCGCGGACTGCGCAGGCTGATCCGAGACGACACTTTACGCAAATGTCCGAATGTCCCTTTTCCCGTGTTGCAAGCCATATTTGCCATGATAATCCATAGACTTCTAGGAGCGACTTAATGGCCTTTTGCGGACAGTGTAGATTAAGATTAGACTGCGCAAAATGTGCAGTCTGATTCTGGATCTGCACTGTCCGATAAGGAGATAATTCATCCCCAAAATGACTATAAGACAGCAACATTATTAGTTGTACGGTCAGGTGGCAGGGGACTTGGAAACTTGTTCACGGCTGTGGTTAATCATGTCGCCCCGAGCCGAAGGCGAGGTGGCGACATGATTCACCACAGCCGTGAACAAGTTTCCAAGTCCCCTGCCACCTGACCGTACAACGAATTTATTATACTGCAAAGTTTTACCCTTTCAAAGCGCTTTAAGCGAGATTTTTCAGTTTTATAATTTCACGAATCGAGTATGCTGATGAAATAGAAATTCCCTTCTGTGTGCCCCATTTCAATGAAAACTGACGTCACTGGAAACTGACGTCACTAAAACGTGCAGTTTGGCTCATAAATGTGCAGTCTGGTGATCGATCGACGCCGCCATTTCGGATGATGTATTGCACGTGTAGTGATGTTTACGGGGCATTCAAAAGGGAATCTGGTTTTACGTGGTTTTTGCCAGGGAACATGATATTATGTTCCCGGCTTGTTGACCAATCAGATCACGAGAAATTTCTTTGCAGTATAATAATATTAGTTGTACTGTCAGGTGGCAGGGGACTTGGAAACTTGTTCTAGGCTGATGTGAATCATGTCACCCCGAGCTGAAGGTGAGGTGGGGACATGATTCACCACAACCGTGAACAAGTTTCCAAGTCCCCTGCCACCTGACCGTACAACTAATAAAGTCCCCTGCCACCTGACCGTACGACAAATTTGTTATACTGCAAAGTTTAACCTCTCCAACTGGTTTTTGGCTTAAAAGCTTGACTACGCTGATGAAGTAGAATTTCCCTTAGAACTGCGTGCCCCAATTCAATGAAAACCGACGTCACTGGGAACTGACGTCACTAAAGTAACTTGTGCCTAAACGTGCAGTTTGGCGCATAATCTTGATGTTTATCTTGATTGACGTCACCATTTTGATTTACTGTAAAAACTGAAAATTTCATTTCCAGTAGCTCAGTCGGTAGCAGGACTTGAAAACAGGGGGTCGCTGGTTCGATCCATGGCTCAGCCAATTTCTTTCCGAGCTATCGCTACATGATTCATTCTTTACCCACCACAGACTATTGTTTCGACGGTAGTTATGTGGGAAAGCAGCCAGTGGCTTGGAAAGAATACTGTGCTGACTACCGGTAATAAAGACTGTGAGAAAGCATGGTTAGGTGCACTGGCCGCCGCGATATAACTGAATAAATGTTGAAAACGGCGTTAAACACCATACAGTCCTATTTTCAGTGTTTGCAAAAGGCTTCTGCAAGAACAAGTTGGGTGGGGGAAGTTTCATAAAAATAAAGCTCCTCTGACATGGCCAATAATGGTTTTAACCCATTACCACACAATCCCTACTTTTGACGCCCCTGAGAAAGAAGCCTTTATGAAAACATTGTGGGAAAAGGAGAAAATGCTGGTAACCAGCATTTTCTCCTTTTCCCACAATGTTTTCTACCCTTCACAAAACGAATTTCAAATTTTCAGTCACTTTTATTTTTTCGTCTGCAAATGCTTTCAATTTCGACCAGTCTAAAATATTGTCGTTTGGTAATGGGTTAATAGTAAACCAACCTTTAATCACAGTCTTGCGGCAGTGTATGGTGTAATCAACAATCGATCTTCCGCCATGTTAGAAAACCGAGCCACATTATCATAAATTTTCAGAAAACTTTATCACATGAATTCCGCAACCAGAAGGAAATTAAATATCCGTTCTTTTCCCTTGTTAACACGTAATCTCTATTGTCTTTCAATTGTGATTAAACAGAGGCACTTGAAACACATCATTTACTGTACCGCCCGACCGAGTCAGCTCGTTCATTATGCCGTTCTAAAAATAGTTCATTTCTGCAGCTATGTTACTGAACATTTACTTGGTCCATGTGCTATTGATTTTGTTGCAGCCAAAGCTTTAGAACTGGCTAACAGAGCATTAGATATTATTGATATTCCTGTTAGCTCGACACATTAGATGTGCTTGCAGACGGCAAGTTATGATCCTACATCTGTAGCATGTGCACTCTGATCTTGATCCATAACTCGTCACAAATCTGTCGATTCCGTTATTACATCTGCTGCAACTTTAAGTCACACTTATGTATTATTCCCCAATATAGGATTGCTTCACTTAAAACATTGTGTCTAATAGCCGTCTTCATATACTTCTCAAAATTTGGTAGGGGTCTCCAGCATTGCCACACTGACTAATAAAATAACCCATGGAAATGCCTCTCTAATCTTTTATCTTACAATGCCGACTGTTAAAGACATAGAGAAAGAAACGTTTGGAAAATATTGTTTGAAAAGGAGAAAATGATGGATACCAGCATTTTCTCCTTTTCCAACGATGTTTTCTGCCCTATGACAAATCGCATATTGTACGTTGCATTTGATTTTTAGTTAGCAAATGCTTTCAACTTGGACAGTTCTAGATTTTTATGGTGTGGTAAACAGTTTATGCAAAATTGTTGTAACATATATACCCATACTGAAATTTGTAACTGATGCCTAACAAATTGTGAGTAGTACATGTATTTCTCACATTTCGGCACCGGATTAAGTTGACTTTATATGTTTGTGTATGTTCATATATAATCTGTACGTCACCAATTTGGGTTTATTTCATCACATATGAATTTTCTAAAAGCCGTCGGCTGAATATTAGTTTTCAAGTTGGCATTTCTCATAAACCAGTGAACAATTTATGATGACTACATTATAAAATGATATTTTCGAAGCCGCTACTGCATATTTGTTTCGTAACAAGAAAGTAATATTATACAATCTTCACTTATATATGTGCATGAACTTTCATTGAATAGAATGAGCGGATATGCATATATAAGCGGAAATTGAACTTTAAAACCTCCCATTTAATTTTTGCATCACTTTGGCAAATCGAGCTTAATTTACATTAAATACCAACATTTCAGATACATGTAAAACAAATCATATTAAAATCATTAGTGTTTTTCTGATTCATTAAGGCATTGTTGCATGTACATGTATGTTATTTTGTCTTTTGTATGTAACGATGAGCAATGCATCTCAAGTTGAAGCAATTAAGTTCTGTTCTGTTTTAACTTCGTCTATATCAACGAAATTTACATATTTATTACACGTCACACTGTTGTAAATATTGTGGTGCCCATAAAAAACAGTTAGCAACAACTTCAACAGCCATTGTAGAGTTATTCACATCTGACGGTAAAGACGAAGGCGAAATTGATAAACTTTTGTACAAAAATGACTTAACAACGTGTATGAAAAACGCTTGCGCACATACTACTGCGCATGTATTTTCGTCGGGGATATTGAATCAAACGTTTGTGTATTTTTTTTTTTTGCATATGATGAATACTATAATGAAACTATTGAAATTACAATAAACTATTGAAAACTATTGGTGCAATGAGAGAAGTAGCACTTTCTTCGGGTAGTATCGGTGGAGAGAAAAGATGGATCTTTGAAATGGATCACCGTAAAATAATTAACCCTTTCCCACACAATCCCTGGATTTTACGGGTCTGGAATAGTAGCCTTTTGAGAACATTGTGGGAAAAGGAGAAAATGCTGGTAACCAGCATTTTCTCCTTTTCCCACAATGTTTTCTACCCTATCATAGACAAAAACCATCTTTTCAGCAAGAGTTAAATTGTCGTCTGCAAATGCTTTCATTTTGGTCTAGTCCAAAAGTTTGTCGTTTGGTCAATGGTTAATATGCTGCTGACACGGTGTTACATACCAAACAATGAAACAAAGGCAGGAAATTTAAAGTAGTGGAAGTATAGCTGTTTCCACTTTGAACATATTTTTGAAAAAAGGAGAAATCGCTCCTATTGAGCAATTTGCCCTTTTCCCATCATGTTTGCTGAGCTTTTCTCCTATTTTTCCTTGAAAAAATAATTTCCAAAGTGACATTTAACCTTGTTTCCTGACGATTCCTGTTTCTTATTGTTTAGAATTATAAATACATAATTGTGGAAAGTTTAAGAAAAGTCTGTCCTTTAGAATGTATCTATTTTTATTTTATTAATTTACCCTTAATTAGATCAAATTATCCCTCTTTTATCTCAATGGCCTTTATATTACAATCGTATTTCAAAACCAAGCTTTCATATATTTTTTTCATTGTGCAAAATATATGAATTTTCATTAAAATCATGTATATATGTATATTTTTCCAGTAATTTTCCTGTTTAACTGACTTAAAGAAAGGCGCTTTGAATTCAATATCAGCTGAATTTTGGAGCTGTATATACATTTTTCAAAGGCAAATTTTTCAAGAAAATTTCTGTTTTTTTTCTTTAACGGTAATTTAGAAATGATTCGATAAAAAAAAGTAATTCCCGTTCTCCTCTTTAAGGATAGAGCACCCTAACAAGAATCGCGTATCATCTGCATTCATCACCAAAATAGTGCGGATTAGGCTAAAATTCGGGCACCGTAATCCATGCAGAAAACCAGTGTGTATCGGCCAATCGAGTACAGTTTACCCGAGTCTAAATCGAACCTGTAAGGTACGCTTTTTACGGCGATGAAAAGCGATTGAAGCGATAGTTGATCGTAAGGTATTTCACATCGTTTTTCACACGATTTGAGCTATATCCGGCGGTTATTGCACACAACTAGGCTTTCCTTGAGTGTCTTTTACCGATACCTCACACAACGTTCTTCCAAAGCCACCAGCTTTTTTTTTCACATAACCATGATCAAAACAACGATCAGCGGTGAGATAGGAAATAAATCCTGTCGCATTGGTCCTCGGAAAGAAATTGGCCGATTGAAAGATTGATCAGCCAATTCAAACCAGAGACACCCCCCCCCCATTCCAAGGTCCTGTGTTCTCCCGACTGTTCATTATTATGATGCACCGAGATTTTCTCATATATAGTCTTATTCTTCAGAATTTTGTCAGAGTGAAAGTAACAGAACTTCTGATTGGCTAAACCAAATGGTTTAGCCAGTCAGAAGTTCTGTTACTTTCACAGTCAGGAAATCTTGAAGAATAAGACTAAAAACGTTCTTACGAGTGGTTGATGAATACGGGCCCAGAACTATGATCCCGTGGGCAACGGCAAAGAACAACTCTGTTTAAGCTTTTTAGAACATTGAGAAAAAGAGGGGATTATTCGTAACAAAACTATTCTCTTTAGTGTGGGTGGCAAAAGGTCTACTCTTTTTTTTTTTTATACTTTTTCGTTCAATTGGGGTGTAGACCAAATTGAAACATAGTTCGATTATGACGGAGTTCAAAATGCTCCCCTTCCCTTAACATAAAAAATTCAAGGGTGGGGCCGTACCCTGCTAGTGACCCTGTATCTACTACCACACTCGTGCATTATGCTTTTCCTTTCACTTAGGATTTAACCATTACGGTGGCAAACAAACGAATATAGCCTCGGAGGTTTTGGCCAGGACGTTTTGCCCAGGAACGTTTTGGCTACGGACTTTTTTGCCAGCTGAAATTACAAAGTTGGGCGTTTTGGTCAAATGTTCTTTGTGAGATTTTGTAAGTTTGTGCCCCGTAAACTATGATTAAAACATTGTAGGAAAGGGGGAAATCACTTTGTTTGACATATATGGAATAATGGGTAATTTGATATTTTTTTTTTTTCCCAATTCATCAGTGTTACAAAAAGTTAACTTTTTCATTTCTTTTAACTGATTGGTGCTACAAAGAGTTAGTTTTAAGTCTTATTTTGCTTTCATACGCTTTAAAGACAAAACTGGGCTTTATGATTAATGTAAATGTCAACTATCATTATTACTATATAATGGTGATTGAACAAATGTAATTAAATCTCTATAATTTGCAATGAAAGAATGCAAAACAATGTCAAATACCATTTTAAAGAAAGAAAGAAAAAAAACAAAATCAACATGAAACAATTCATATGCTTTTGTTTTCCCTAAACTGTTTGCTTTAAACTGCAGAAAATTCATTTACTGTACGTTTCTTTATTAAAAAAGAAAACATTTTGCCAAAACATCTTACTTTACAATTTCATCTGGCCAAAACGTCCGTGGTCAAAACGTCCACGACCAAACCGCCGTCCACCCGAATAAACTCTACTGACAATTTCAGTCAAGGAAAGGTCCCAGATTATTGCCATGCCTGAGTTGCTATTTGTCTTTAGTTCTTTGCATAACTGTTGCTCAAAGATCAGGCTGCACGTTTTGTGCAACCTGATCTTGATATACACTGGTTGCAAATATATCATGAAAAGTACTTTAAGTAAATGGTTGCGGACTTTAAAACGGCGAAACTTTCAAATGTAAACACGTCTTTGTTTGTAATTAAGGAAGTTATTTACTTATATATATCAATAAGAGAGCATTGTCAGTACACAAAAGGTTGTGGATATGGTAAAAAGAGAAAAAGATGTGCAAAGTTCAATCATTTGTTTGTGTCGGATTCATAAATGATAGCAGACACTTAATAGGTGGATTTAATATTTGACTAAGTAATTAAAACCAAAAGGTGATAGTTCAGCTAATTCTTTTCCATTCGGTGGATCTATAGAGAAGTATCTAAAAGCCAGCCGGCTTTGACGATATTTATAGATTGATGTCAAATAGATAGAACTGCTAAAAATCATTTTACGAGGCTCATAAGTGCTAAAGAAGGTCAACACTGATAATTAAAGAAGTGGGTTCATAAACAATTACTATTGTTCTCGTTAAAAATGTCATCTCAGACATGCGAATATAGGTTTAATATGTAGAGCAAAGTCCGTATTCACCAACCATCCCAGATTTCGTTCTTACTCCGACTCTAGAGTTTGACAGTAAAGCAACTTCTGATTAGCTACGCAAGGTAGTATAGCAAAAATATTGTTGTTTTATTGACAATTTCGGAAAACTCTTCATAATTATTGGTGAATACTGACCCTAGATACTGTGATTGTGTAGATATAGCTCTGAAATGTAAGTTGTTATAAATCTCTACTAAATACTAAGTAAAATCTGGAGTTTTGTGGAAATAATTCAGTTGACAGAGTGATTCATTTACAGTTCAAGATGAATGGTAGTGATACTGTGGACACGTTACAGTCATTGGAATCGGCTGAAGTTGAACGCTCCGCTGTTCTCATTACTTATTTGTGTTTGTTGGCTGTCACGGGCATACCGGGAAATATTCTTGTGTGTGTGATCTACAGAAAAACATATACATTATCAATGCCGAAATATTTTATATTCTGGCTAGCTATCAATGACACTGTGAACAGTTCAATAATCATCTTAGAGCTAGTCTCCGTGATTCGTCCCTATACCTATCCGTTCGAATGGCTTTGTAAAATGACTATATTTTTAGAGATGTGGCCGACAATTACATCTGGCGTGTGGCTTGGCGTCATCAGTATCGACAGATACAGAAAGGTGTGTCATCCACTCCACTGGCAAATTCGTCAACGCCATGCAAGATATACCTACATAGCAATTATAGCCGTGGCGCTTATTTTTTCGATTCCAACGCTTGTTTTCTTCGGAAAGCGTGACGTGGACTTACACCCTTATAATATCACCGGTCAGGGTTGTCTGATTCGTGAAGAACATGAAGGAACGCTCTACATAACACTTTACGGTTTATTGTTGTGGCTGTTGTTTGCATCTGTTTTAGCACTCCTCGTGTTTTCATACATTTCAATCGGGAAAGCAATTTTTACGCAGGCGAAGAAGCATGCCCAACGGAGAGAGAGTGAAACACCACAAAACCTCTCGCAAAAGCCATCGACAGAGGAGAATACTCTTTCCGTGACTGAGGGTTCGTCCGCTGGAAGATCCGTGAAACAGGAAAGTATTATAAGTGATCCTGGACTCAAATTCCGTATGTCACGGACACAATCGTCGGAGCCAGATCGAAGGTCGGCGAAAGCAGCTACCTTGCAACGGTCTACCTATATTATGTTTCTCATCTCTCTGATATTTACTCTTAGCTTTGTGCCTTATTTGTCTTTGAGATTGGTTGAAGCGCTTGATAAAAGTTATGTTCCGTCTTTGGAAAACGGAGAAAGGGCTACCTTTAATTTCTTCTTGCGGTGCTACTTTTTGAATTGCGCAGTTAACCCGTTTATATACGGAGCCTGTGTGGCAAAGTTCAGAAAAGATGTTAAAGCCTTATTTGGAAGAATGTGTTAAGATTATGGACCTATTTGAGTTCTGCCGCACCGTATTTTAAGCGCGACTCACTGACCTTTTGCAGACAGTGTAGATCAAAGATCAGACTGCACAGAACGTGCAGTCTGATCTTTGATCTACACTTTCCGATAGAGAGATACTATTATAAAAAAACATAACTTTGAAAGAGCAATATTTAAATCTTTTCTATCGAATTGAAAAGTTCATTTTCGTTATTAAGTAGGACAAGGGCTAAAAATCATTACTTTCTACATATGAGCCACGCTTAGTGAGCTAGGGGTCGAAATATATGAGCAAAGCTCAGTGAGATGGGGGTCGAAATATATGAGCCACGCTCAGTGAGATGGGGGTCGAAATATATGAGCCACGCTCAGTGAGATGGGGGTCGAAATATATGAGCCAGGCTCAGTCAGACGGGGGTCGAAATATATGAGCCAAGCTCAGTCAGACACGCGTCGAAATTTTTAAGCCACGCTCAGTGAGATGGGGGTCGAAATATATGAGCCACGCTCAGTGAGATGGGGGTCGAAATATATGAGCCAAGCTCAGTGAGATGGGGGTCGAAATATATGAGCCACGCTCAGTGAGACGGGGGTCGAAATATATGAGCCAGGCTCAGTGAGACGGGGGTCGAAATATATGAGCCACGCTCAGTGAGACGGGGGTCGAAATATATGAGCCAGGCTCAGTGAGACGGGGGTCGAAATATATGAGCCACGCTCAGTGAGACGGGGGTCGAAATATATGAGCCACGCTCAGTGAGATGGGGGTCGAAATATATGAGCCAGACTCAGTCAGACGGGGGTCGAAATATATGAGCCACGCTCAGTGAGACGGGGGTCGAAATATATGAGCCAGGCTCAGTGAGATGGGGGTCGAAATATATGAGCCACGCTCAGTGAGATTGGGGTGGAAATATATGAGCCACGCTCAGTGAGATGGGGGTCGAAATATATGAGCCACGCTCAGTGAGATGGGGGTCGAAATATATGAGCCACGCTCAGTGAGATGGGGGTCGAAATATATAAGCCACGCTCAGTGAGATTGGGGTCGAAATATATGAGCCACGCTCAGTGAGATGGGGGTCGAAATATATAAGCCACGCTCAGTGAGATGGGGGTCGAAATATATGAGCCACGCTCAGTGAGATGGGGGTCGAAATATATGAGCCAAGCTCAGTGAGATGGGGGTCGAAATATATGAGCCACGCTCAGTGAGATGGGGGTCGAAATATATGAGCCACGCTCAGTGAGATGGGGGTCGAAATATATAAGCCACGCTCAGTGAGATGGGGGTCGAAATATATGAGCCACGCTCAGTGAGATGGGGGTCGAAATATATAAGCCACGCTCAGTGAGATGGGGGTCGAAATGCATCTGCAAAAAGTATCGAACCAGGTCAGCCTATACACAGTCCGCACATGTGAACGTGAGCCAAAACCTTTTGCTTTTGGTAAATATTATGCATATCCAGGTACCATTCTAACTGATGATTAAGATGTTTTTATGAGAAAACGGATTATGTGGATCTAATTTATATAATCATGTAATGACCGCCTTAGTATAACATGGCTTGCAACACGCGAAAAGGGGCAATCAGACATTTGCGTAAAATGTCGTCCCGGATCAGCCTGCGCAGTCCGCGCAGGCTAATCCGAGACGGCACTATACGAGTACATTAGATTTTGTGCAACAGTACATTTGCGCAAAACAGAAAATTACATAAAAACGGAAAGTACCGTCTCGGATTAGCCTGCGCGGACTGCGCAGGCTGATCCGAGACGACACTTTACGCAAATGTCCGAATGTACCTTTTCGCGTGTTGCTGCCCATATATCATGAAGGTTCATTGAACACCTTTTTGCCAGAGTGCAGCTCAAATCAACCCTTATCCCACTTAATAAATAAAATAAAATTTTCAATTCGGTAGTAAAAACCAAAATGCTTCTATTTCAGAATTATATTTTGAGGAATAATATCCCCTAATCGGACAGTATAGATCCAAGATCAGTTCTGTGCTGTCTGACCTTGACCTACACTGTCCACTAAAGGTCTGTAAGTCGCGCTTCGTAGCCGAGGGGTTAAATTCTTTTTAGCTCGAGATTGCTTTCATTAAAAACTTTTGTGTCATATTTGTGCTGTATCTGATAGGACTAATAAAGCTTTTGAAAAAGTGAAACATTTTTTTTAGATTGCTCGACGCTTTCATTAAAACTTTTGTGTCCTATTTATGCTGTAGATTGTTTCAAGCTTGATTAAAAAAAACACACACACACACAAAACTCCCTCTTTTAAAATGAAGAAATTACTTTCACTTGTTTGTATGAAATGCTAGTTCTTAAATCGCAGGGTTTGTCGATTTATATAAGAAGTCTATGTGACCAACTTCAGAACTTTATTAGTTATACGGTCAGGTGGCAGGGAACTTTGACCTTTTTTTAAGAATTGAGGACGCAGATGAAGCAGAATTTCCCTTCTGAGTGCCCCAATTCAATGAAACTGACGTCAATGGGAATTGACGTTACTGGAACCTTAGTAAAACGTGCTAAAAAGTGCAGTTTGGCAAATAATCTTGATATTAATCTTGATCGACGCCCCCATTTTGGATGTTGTATCGATAGCATAGTAATGTGTACGGGGCTCCCGAAAGGGAAACTGCTTTTACATAGGTTTTGCCAGTGTGCATAATTATGTTTAGGGCATATTGTCAAATCCGATCGCATGAAATTCTTAGCAGTATAATATTTGTTTTTGTCTGGGTGATTATGTTCATGTTGTAACTATCGATTTATTTTTATTGTACGATCAAAAGCGAAGGCACTGCAAGCAGTTCTGTATTTCATTTTTGAATTCTGTGCTGTGGATGTAAATAGCACAGCCACTGTATCTAAAAATCAGAAAACCGGAAGTAAATATAACCACATTTCAATACCATTTAAGGTATAAGATATGATCATTTATGTAGGCCTAATATATTCATCATATTAATAGCTTTGTCTTTGTTTAAACTTTTTGCGAAAGTGCAGAGAGAGAGAGAGAGAGAAAGAGAGAGAGAGAGAGAATTACATATTAGATAATAAGAAAAGCATGTATGTAACAAGTTATAGTTTTTTGAAAGACAAAAAAATAATTTACTATTACAAGCATTAGTTGCAGTTGGTATAAAGTGGACAAAATGGCTGTAATAAAGTGACGTCAAATAAAATGAATCGTGTTTATTTCACAAGACAAAGCTTAGTTAAATACTACTCCTTTCATATTAAAAAAAATCTCTCCGGAATTTTCACTTATGGGATTGTTTCCAGGAATGCGACACTTAAAGCCTTCTAGTAAACAAGGATGTTAAATGAGGATTTAATGATAAATAGGCGACTTCCGTTCTTATTTTGTATCCATACTGTCGCCACTGACTTTATATATAATTATATATTTATAAATTTATTTAAGTGTTATCTTGAGATCAGAAAATTCAGTTTTTCAACAAATTGTGTAGGACCTCATTTCATTTGTTATCTTAAAATCGGATAGGTAATACATTTAGAGATCAAACTTTCAGTTTTACAAAACAATCTAATGTAACGTGTCATTATTGTTCTTGCTATATTGATAAATAAATAAATATCTTAATCAACAAAGAACTTTGAAACATTAGTATCTTTAAACGTCAACACCAACCCAGGACCGATTTTTGTATAGAAACTTGAGTTGATAAAAGATTTTCTAAAACATTCAATATGAATGAGAGTGTAAAGGTATCTTTTGAGACTTTGGAATCATTACAATCAGCAGAAGTTACACGCTCCGTCTTCCTTATTGTATTTTTGTGTTTGATAGCTACAACAGGAATTCCTGGAAATATTCTAGTGTGTATCATCTACAGACAAACCTATACACTATCTGTATCGAAATATTTCATATTCTGGCTAGCTGTTACCGACACGGTGAGCAGTTCAATTATCAGTCTAGAGCTTTTATTTGTCCTCTTTCCCTATACCTATCCATCAGAGTGGCTTTGTAAGATTACAGTGTTTTTAGAAATGTGGCCCACAATTACATCTCGACAGATACAGAAAAGTGTGTCATCCTTTCCGCCGGCAAATCACTCAACACCATGCTAGAAACATCTACATTGCATTAAACATAGTGGCATTTGTATTTTCGTGGCCAAATCTCGTTATCTTTGGAAAACGGCAGAAGGATTTGACTCCTTACAATATCACTGGGCAGGTATGCGGGATTCGTGAAGAACACAACGGAACATTATATATAAAACTGTACGGTTTATTATTGTGGCTGTTGTTCACATCTGTTTTAATACTCCTCATATTTTCCTACATTTCAATTGGCAAGAGGATATTTCTCCAGTTGAAGAAGAATGCCGAAATAAAAACGAGGGGAGGCCAGCAGACATCATCGCAAAGACAGAAGAGTCAACTTTTTCCGGGGCCAAGGACACTCAGAGTAAAAACTCCGTCAAACGTGACAGTATGAACAGCGATCCTGGAACAAGATTTCGTGAGCCACGTGCAAAATCGGAGTCTGTCGGAAAGTCGTCAAGGCTCGCTAGTGCAAAACGATCTACATATATTATGTTTCTGATCTCCCTCGTATTTATTCTTAGTTTTGTTCCATATTTGTCATTAAGAATGGTTCATGCACTTGACAAAAGTTTTGTCCGGTCTTTGTCCGATGTGGAAAGGACTGTATGTAATTTCTTTTTGAGGTTTTACTTCCTAAATTGCGCAGTAAACCCGTTTATATACGGAGCCTATGTGGCCAAGTTCAGGAATGAAGTAAAATCTTTGTTTGGGAGAATATGTTAACAGTATCGTACATTTTTTTTTTCAATAATTTATCAACATCGTACCAGAATTTACATAACGTTCCGTATTTACACGTAACAAACTTCTTTAAAGAGTCACTCTTTACGATTTGATTTCTCCATATTTCGATAGGAGAGTGCAACACTACTCTAAGTGCCTGTACAATGTACAGGCACTTAGAATAGCGTTGCACTTATCTACCGATTTGCCCAAGCAACATCGATAAGTTATACCATATGTTTATCAAATGCTTATGTATTAAACTGGCATATTGAACGAGCGCTCGTATTGAAATAAATGAAATAACCTATCTTAAAATAAGTATTGGTTCAATTTGCTAATCGGTGTCAAAATGTACGGTGGTGGATAATAATTTGTGCATAGTGTAAGATGTTAATAGCTGTCTCGTTTTGTTTTACTCTTACATTTGTTCCATGATTGTTTTTGAGAATACTAAAAGCGCTTAATAAAAATTATGTTTTGTCTGTAAAAAAGAAGAAAGAGTTGTTTTAAGTTTACTGACCAAAGGCCCGCAGAGCTTATGTCATGGCATGGTTTCCGTCATCCGTCAGAGAGTCTCTCTGTCCGTCAGCTAGCCTTTTTCTGAGCGATAGTCTGGAATTGTGGTCGGATTATCGTGAAACCTGCACAGTTCCTTTTTATCATTAATAGCTTGAGCCCTGTCGGAGAAAAATATATCCGACGATTAGAAAGGAAAACAACTGGCCAATGAAAGCTGAGAGAACGTTCTACTCTAACAACATTTTTTTTGTGATAAAAACACAGCATTCGAGTCTTTTGTTTTGACTGTTTCTTTTTCATTTATGTTTTTCATTTACGTGAACTGGTCAGTCATCGCCAGAGGAGCGATTCAGGCCCCAAAGAGCCTTTCGCTTGTTTTCCTTTTTGAGGAGCTACTTTTTGGACTGTGTAGATTACTTTTTATACGGAATCTTTCGAAATTGCTAAATAATATCAAAATAATGTATAAGAAATTATGTTGATGTTGTAACTATGGATTTTGTGGCTGTAGAAACCTCCTGCTTGACCAAACAATTGACTGAACAAGTGATTTCTTAAGCTAAGGGAACCAAAATCGTATAAGGATGTTAGCAAATCGTACACAAATGGTCCAAGCCATTATCTAAGTTTAACCCTTTACTCCATAGATAATCATTTCTACACATTGCTTGTAGGAGCGTTTGGAAAACATTGTGACAAAAGGTGAAATTGCTCGTGACGAGCAATTTCACCTTTTGCCACAATGTTTTCTACACTATCAAAAAGTTTCATATACACATAAGAAATGGCTGCATCCTTGCTATTATTTAGGGTGAATAAGAGATACCATAGAAATGCCTTATGGGGTAAAGGGTTAAAAGAGAAGGTAATGAAATCATTTGAATTTATACAATAGATCGTGTATAAAATCCACTGTTACAAAGGAAACATAAGAATTACATATAACTTGGTAAATCTTTTACTATCACTGATATAGATGTGAACGGCAGCAAATCATCTTTGGTTATCAAACGAGCTAAGATTTTCATCCCAATATAAAATGGTTTGGAGTGTTAAGTTTGCTATACCGTTAAACACTGAAACTAAGACTAATTCCTTGGTTATTATAAAACGGACATTCAAAAATGAAGTGCTTAGTCGATTCAATCACACCAAATCTACAAAGCGGTGATTCCACTAGTTTTGTTTGAGTACAGATGTTCATTGAGACTGCTGCATCTATTGCGTAATCTGACATGTATAACTTGAGTTTTCCTTTCGCAAAAAAAAACAAAACAAAAAATAAAGCTTCCGTGGATAAGGTTTATCTACGTTTAAACGGTATTTGAAGGCTGAAAATGATTGTGCATTCTTTGTATCATACGGTACTGAATTCATTAATCACAGATGGCAAAAATGGAGCGCTGTACAAGCTGGTTCTACAAGTAATGTTTCTCAAATTGTTGGGCCTACGAAGGTTATAACTGCAAGCATTGCCAACCGTAGATGGAACAAGAGTATTAAGATAATTTGGGGTAAGTCCGTTGACCATTTTAGAGAAAAGGATGAGTTTGTGCTTACGCCGTCGTTGGCTTAAAGAGTCCCAACCACACTCCTGTTATAGATCAATTATATAAACTAATCTAGTACGATCCGTGCAGCCTCATTTTGTACTTAATCCCGTTGATCTTTCAACCCTTGAGAAAGATCATCCCATATAACATCACCATATTCAAGAAGAGGTCGAATAAAAGAATAATACATAATTTAGAGTGAAAGTCGATCAAGGCGGGTTTTCAGAAGACGCCACAACGATTTTCTTTTTTTTTTTACTGCAAAGTTTTACCAATCCAACGTGTATTAGTGAAATTGAATTTGATTAACCCTTTTACCAGAGGACAAAGTTTTAAGCCTTGTCCAACTTGAAAGCATTTGCAGATGAAAACTCCTATGTGGCTAAAATTGTGCATTTCTATGGAGTAGAAAACATTGTGGAAAAAGCAGAAAATACTGTTTACCAGCATTTTCTCCTTTTATACACAGCATAAACCAATAAAATCAAATGTACAGCTACATCTTAAGCATTGTGATTGTTAAGGTAAGACCTGTGCAATGGAAAACAGCTTTTTCCACTGAAATATCATCATGCAAAAATTAGCTATAATTAAAAATGAGTATTATTGAACTACCTGACCGATTCATTTTTGTTCTATTTTTTCCTTCTTTGAATTATCATTTATAACTCTAAAACCAGTATATTCTTAATTCAAAAAGAGAAGATTATTACCTCCCTTTTCAGAAAACTAACAAAAGTATCAAAAATAATTTCAACATATGCGTAAACAGAATTTCTGATCCGTTAGAAATGTGCAAAAATATTATTTCTGCATAAATCCTCAATTATCCTTATTTATCAACCAATTAGAATTTTCACAGGAAGTGCATTACACAGGTCTTTCCTTAATTATACGGGGAAACACCTACTTCCATTTCAATAATTTGAGACGATTCTGTGTTAATCCACATTATAATCACAATTACTATCATCTAAGGTGCGATAACGGCTTAATGAAATCAATTCTGTATTTGAACATCGACCTCTGAAACTCCACCGATCTATCAAGACATAGTTACTATAAATAGCATATTTGGAATTCCCTTTGAATCGTTTACAGAAAGACAATGTGTACAACAAAATCGAAGAAAAGTTGATCACCACCCCCTTTCTGGGATAATATCTAAACTGAAAAGAATATAGAGAGAATCGCCAACGTGCTGTTTATATACACGGTGTCGATGAAACTTTGAGTATATTCTGTGATATTCATGTACTGGTGATGCGCCAATGTGCTATTTTAGTGTTCGATGATCGATCAAGGAAAGTTTAAGTGTTCCGTACTAGACTAATACAACTTAAAAGACATTTGGTTTGAATTACAAATTTCAATCATACCGGTTACAAGTATGGAAATTACAATAAATCTAAGGATCTGTCTCAGTTCGAGTCACGGTCAGAACAATGAATTGTGAAGCCATACAGTATAGAATTATTTCCGACATTTTACTAACGGCTATTTATCTATTTAATTATTTTTTTCAATTTTAGGGAGTATCGACCTTACCTGATAAAAAAGAAATAAAATTAAAGTAGCACTTTTCTTGTATGTGTCTTTTTAGCAGCAAAAATCATGCTTTTGACCAAAATACTGCCACAGCTGGCACAAGATAAATAACAGTTTGGGTTCAAAATTTGTCAAGCCCATCCAGCCCTTAGCTCGCGTAAACGATTGATTGTGCCTTAAGTGGTTCAAATTGCATGCCCTTGATTTGCTTTTTTTTAAATCGTTTTCTTTCTCACTGTCCTCTATGTTGTGTTTTGTTCATACTTATTAAACTCTGCTTCAATTATACCACAATCATGCTTTTCAGAAGAATTAGTAATCAGTTTATTTTAAGGAACGAAGCCCACGAATCCCTAGAAAGTAGGACATTAAATACAGGTTCTTACCATAAGGAAGAGTTTCAGTCCTCAGTTGATATTTCATGAGTACGACTTACGTAAAGTTACATTTAATTTTTGAAATGTATCGTGTGTTTTATATGCTGTGAGTGGCATTTTGACTACAAATCACGTTCATTAAAGCGTATCACTTTTTATGTTGTTTTTGAAAGATTAATACATAAAAAGAAAGTTTGAAAAATAATAACCACATACTGAAAGGACTTTAACAGAAATCATATGAAATTCTTGGATCTGTTTGTTGTATTGAAAGACTTCAATTGTAGAAGTTCCACAATTAATCATGAATGAAAGTGACCTTATACCTCTCGAGACGTTGGACTCACTGGAACTGGCTGAAGTTGAGCGGTCCGCAGCTCTAATTATATTTTTGTGTATATTGGCCTTGACGGGAATTCCTGGAAATATTCTAGTGTGTATCATCTACAGAAAATCCTACACAGTATCTATGGCTAAATATTTCATATTCTGGCTCGCTGTTAACGACACAATAAACAGTTGTATAATTGTCTTTGATCTGATATCTGTGACCCATCCCTACACTTATCCGTCAGATTGGCTTTGTAAAATTACCATATTTCTTGAGATGTGGCCCACCATGACATCTGCTGCGTGGCTTGGTATCATCAGCATAGACAGATACAGAAAAGTTTGTCACCCATTCAGCTGGCAGATTCGTCAACAGCAAGCAAGGAACATTTACATCATGATAATAATCCTTGCGCTTGTATTCTCTTGGCCAACTCTCGTTCTATTTGGAAAAGAAGGCACGGATTTGTCTCCTTATAACATCACCGGACAGGGATGTCTGATTCTTAAAAAATATGACGGAACTTTATATACAAGAATATATGGTGGGTTATTGTGGCTGTTGTTTGTGTCCGTTTTGATAATTCTCATCATTTTCTACTCTTTAATTGGAAAGAAGATTTTCACGCAGATGAAGATGAATGCTAACATGAAACAGAAAGGAAATCCAAAGACCTCGCCCGAACCACCGACAGACGAGATAACTCTTTCCTCCTTCGAGGATTCGCCAAATGATAAATCCAATAAACTCGATTATGTTTCCGGTGTTGCTGGAACAAAACCACGTGTTCCACTGGCACAATCTGAGTGCACTGCAAATTCGCCGAGAGTTACAAGTGTGCGCCGTTCCACCTATATAATGTTTTTAATCTCTCTGGTGTTCATTGTCAGTTTTGCTCCACATTTGTCGTTGAGATTGGTTCAATCGCTTGATAAAAGTTATTATCTGTCTTTAACCAATGAAGAAAGGGCTGTCTTCAAGTTCTTTCTGAGGTTTTGCTTCATGAACTGTGCAGCCAATCCGTTTATATACGCAGCATGTATGGCCACATTCCGCCATGAAGTTAAAGCGTTGTTTAGGAAAATGTTTTAAGCCTTTCACATCTGTTGTTGATAGTGTCGCCGGTGTAGGTTAAGATCATGCTACACAATACGTGCATTCTGGTCTTTTGCCATCCTGTCTGCAAGGCATAAGCACAATAGACGAAAGACATCGTCAAATTGCAATTATTTTAGTATTATTTCTTGACCGAATATGCCATTTGTGTTTATTTTGCGCTCTAAGGGTGAACCGCTAATACATTTTGTAATAAATTCGTCAACACCAGAAATTACTACAACGCGGTCACTCTTTATGTACATAACCTTTCTTATCTCTCTTGTTTTAATTCTAGCTGTTCTTCCGTATTTTACTTTAAGAATAATTAACGTGCTCGACTAAGGCTTCGTTTGGTGTATAAAAAGTGACGGATGGGATATTGTAAGCGTCTTTCTAAGGTGCTTCCCCTTGGCATGTTTGTACGTATCAAAGAAGTGACCTTGACTTAAACATGGGCAAGACCTCCCACGTATTCGTCTGTTTATCTGGTATTTTCATGTCGTCACAGTCTTATATGCAACGGTTGATTTTGAAGCCTGAGCTTCGAGGTATCATATGGCTTTGTCCCACAAACTCGTTTATTGTAAACCTATAAAATATTTGACAAAAATAACACAATAATCTAAAACATATATGCAACAGACCAGAGTATTTTTTCTGCATCACTACTCTGTGCAGGTTTATCATGTCATGAAGTACTCTGTACGCTCATAGAACACCATCGTGTATACGGACTATTTCTGTGTTTTCACGTTCGGTTCTTTCCGTCAAATCCCCAAGATGCGTGGATGTCTGATTTTCTTTTTTTTATATCGAACGAAGTTTTGACGTTTTCTATAGTTATGAAGGGGAGCTATAAAATAGACAGAATATCATAAGAGTCCGTATTCTTGTGTGTTAAGATGGGGTCTTGTTGCCGTTTTTATCGGGTCACCCTTCATTCTCATCCGATACGAGTCTACCTCTGTACAGGCGCAAGCCGATCTGTGTAAATTATTACAAACGCAAACTATTGTAATATTCAATTTTCAGAGTAGCGAACCTAGTCTATTGTCATTCAAACTGACCCAGGTTCAATGGTAAAAAACAGTTGCCAAATACTGCCTCACAGAATATAATTCAATCTGTTTGATACCTTAATTCTGTTAAATATTACAATATTGATGTAAACCACAAAAAAACTATCCATCCAGTTTGACAATGTCTTCTTAACCAAGTAAAAGACTGAACAAGAGGTCATAAATAAGGCACTAGATGTTTGTTTACATGTAAATTAAGTCAGTAACCTATCAAAATCAGGCTCACTTTGACTTATTCTACCAAGTCAGACTCACTTTGACTTATTCTACCAAGTCTGTAACATTATGAATGAATCAAAAACTAAAAGCATATGCACCTAGCTTCCAGCAAATTCAGACTTTATTAACGCCCTGGATACTTTGCCATTCCTTCAGTTGGTAATTTTCTATAACTATATCCTGCAACACACGAAAAGGGGTAATGGGACATTTGTGTAAAGTATCGTCTCGGAACAGGCTGCGCAGTCCGCGCAGGCTAATTCGAGAGGGCACTTTCCTATTGTGTGTGATTGTCTATTTCATGCACGTCTACCGTATGATAAAATCAAATGTGGTCGTAAAGTGTCGTCTTAGATTAGCCTTCGCGGACTGCACAGGCTGATTCGGAACGACACTTAACGCAAATGTCCGAATGCCCCTTTCCGGGAGTTGCAGGCCATACCATTTTGTATCTGTAAACTGCTGTTTTATATCTTATAAATTAATCCTGCATTACACGATTTCGAGTTTGAACGACACTTCGGAAAAAACTCCTTTGAAAACTGCGGGAAAAGGAGAGAATCCTGGTACCCTGCATTTATCATTTTCTCACAATGTTTTTTTCCCATTTAAAGCCAGGCTGCATGAATTGATTTGTCGTCTGCAAAAACTTTGAATTTTGAGGAGTGTAAAAACCCTTTCGTTTGTTCTTTAAAATCAAACGGTTTACAACCACATCTTGTGCTATTTCATCAATAGCGGCAAAAAGGAAGGAAAGAAAAAGAAGAACAAAATGCAAGTATTAAAATGCATTTAAGTTTATATGATGCCCTTTAAAAATATTGAAAACAACGTGACACATTGTTATTTGTATGATCGGTCGAAGTGTTAGTCACTGCCAGATGGCAGGACGTTAACCCTTTACTCCATAGATACTCGTTTTAACACATCAACAACAGACTGCTTTTGAAAACATTGTGGGAAAAGGAGAAATTGCTCGTAACGAGCAATTTCTCCTTTTCCCACAATGTTTCTACTCAAGCAATTAATTGTATCCCCATTTGGCCATATTTTTGCCATCATATTTTTATTTGCTGCTGAATTGCAAGAGCCTAAAGTTGGCATATGTGGTAAAGGTTTAAAAAAAAAAAAAACTAACCTGACAAGTTTTAACCTAATTTTGAGATAAATTTCTGTTTCACCATCTAACGCTTGAATCGATTATACAATAACAGATATATAGGATCTGACATCAGTGGACTTTTGAGATAAGATTTTATTAAACGAGTCAAGGGAAATGTTATTAAGCGAGCCTTTGGCGAGCTTAATAACATTTTCCTTGACGAGTTTAATAAAATCTTATCTCAAAAGCCCACATATGTCAGATTCTTTTTATCACATTACGATATTTCACAAAATGTAGATCAGATGATGCAAAAACATTCATAAATGCACCCGCGGTATTTTCCATTCACTTGTATGAAATGCGCACAAAATGACGTCAAAAATGACGTCACGCAAATGTGATATTAAACGTGTGAGATAAGAAAATTCGTAATGGGTATATTACACTGAAAACAAGGGAGGTTATGTGATAAATTTATCTTCACAATATTTTTCATAGTTTTAAATGATACAATTTAATTTTATATGCATTGTTTTACCCGCTTCATTTACATTTCGCAGCTCCTATTACTTTAATGATAAATATACTTCACATTAACATTACTTGATGCCAAAAATTTTTTAAAAAAGTGACTTTGGACCGACATTTACTCAATAATATTTTCAAATGAATTGCGAAAGAACGGAGACGATAACAACTTTCCAGACGAAGAAGAAAAAAAATTAAGGCATTTCTCAGTTCAATTTAACTGGACCTCTAAATGAAGATGAGGAGCAAGGAAAAGTGTCTCAAGTCTTACAGAGAATTGATGACAAATGAAAGGACATTTGACACGCAAAGACAAACAATTCTGATGCTGAAAAAAAGAAAACAAAAGGAAAACGATTTACACATCTTATATTCAATTCCAAAATTGTTAACGACCAACACTGAACCAGACACATACATTTGCAAGATACTAATTCTCCAACAAAGTTCTGAAAGAGAAGAAACAATGGACTCATGCGTCACACGCCTAAAACTGGGAGCAAAAGTTTGCAATTTTCGTTGATATAAAAAATTCGTTGATATAATTTAGACTCTGAAATATTCTTATGCTTTACTCTATACCAAATACAGGGTGTCCGGAAAGTAAGGTAATACATTCATACATTTATATTTGGCTTAGAATATTAGATAAAGAGATAAATCAAAGTACTGATAGTACTGAAGGCCAGGAAATTGAGGATACGAAACAATACAAGAGGTCAATTTTAATTAATACAAACAGGTAGACGGACAGGGATACAAGCAGATTCCACTAAGCCCCTGGAATTCTTGGTTTTAACAGGAAATTTTGAACTGATTCAAGAAAGCACCAGCCAGAAACTAATTAAGCCAGAGCTAGGCATGTGCTCACAGTTATGGGGTGCTTGATAATGGCTTAGAATTCTAAGTAATTTGTCGTGCTTGTAAACAATCTCAAGTCAAAATTGACCTATTCAATCGGTGCAATACCAACTTTGGTTATCTAAATTTTCTGAAAACATGTGAAGTCCTGAGTGACGTTATTTTTCACATTTATGAGTCGTATATTAACAGTAGCATATTTTTCCCCAAATTTTATCCTAATCAAATGACAAGTTTCTTTATTGGCAATTACGTCACACAGTAGATTGTATACATGTATTAAAAATGTTTTATCACTATTTTAATTGCCAAATCAACTACCTCTATTTAATTTCCATTGATGACCCACATGAAATTAGTGTATCACTTCATGAGAGATTATAGGACCAACATATAATTACAATTAAAAACTGACATTTATAAGCAACTTTTATAGATGATAAATTAAGGTGCTTCATCAGTAGCAAAATTTAACATGGTGTTAGCCGAAAGAGCCTTGAAAAACATTGTGGTTTTGTCTCAAAATCAGGATGCTCTGTGGACAACACGCTTTTTAAATCAGCCTGGCTGGTGTAACGTAATTTTGAGAGAGAGAGAGAAAATAGGCTGTTTGAAAGATATTTGTAGCTTGCACTAGTCAGTATGCCTCCAATCCCCAGATTTTCAGAATTATCAACACTGAAAGTATCTTGCAGACAACTGAAGTGTTGCTAAAATGATGGTTTTATCAGGTGAATATAGTTCAGTTGGTAGCGAAGTACACTTTAAGAGTCCACAAGCTCGGTCTATTTCCTATTGAGGATTGATGATAGGTATTGTGATAGGGTACAATTCTTTCTTCATCACATACTAAACATACAGGTCTCTGAAATCTAAGTCCTTTGAATCTCTGTAAATAAGTTTTTTTTTTTGTTTTTTTTTTTTCCAAAAATCTCCCTTAACCAAAAGAATTTTTTTTTTTCTGGAAAAAAAGTTGAAAGCACTTGCAGAAGACAAATCAAATATTAATAAAAAAAGTAATTCGTCTTTCAAATGCTAGAAAATATTGTGGGAAAAGGAGGAAATGCTTTTGTGGAAAAGGGTTTCAATATACAGTAACCAGAGATATGATTAAATAAAACACACTTTATGGGATCGAACTGGTGACTTCACGATCGACTGCTGGACATGAATCTCGTATTGGGTGATGGAAAATGTACAAGTAGGAAAGGGCAGGAAAATATACGAGAGAGAGAGAGAGAGAGGATGAAAAAAAACCTTCATACAATAGATCAAAATAATGGGCATATATGAATATAAAAAAAAAATACATTAAATGACAAGCGAACCACTACAGAAAAAAATATAACCACTTATTTGGTTTCAAATCAAAGTCAATCAAATAGATATTTTAAGAATCACACAGGTGTAATCTATTTGTGACAGGTGTAAAAGGTGTGAAATACATCCTATCAGTGTGAAATAGGCAGTTATAAACAATGGCAAAACTACCAAATAACTCTTGGATAAAGGTAACTAATACACATAATATACGTACTAAAGACAACGAAGTTTCAAAAATAATTTTTATAGATAACTTGAATAACGATAGGGATGAAATTTGACGTTGGGGTCGATTTCTCTAAAATTTTATTTGGGGACGATTTCACCAGATTTCCCCAGAGAAATCGTCTCCAAGCAGTTTGGGGACGATTTTTCCAGGGGCCGATTTCTCCAGCAGTCGGAAATTGCTATCACAATGTTCAGCGGGTGTTATGCAGAGAAGTGGACACGCTAGTGGGAAATAGTTTATTGGTGTAGAAAGCAGCACAGTCAAAGTACCCTAGATTTAGTCGATATACATATACACAAGAAAAAGTGATAAACGTAACACGGGCCAATATTCTATATGTAGTTTGCTTTATTTACAATCGCATTTCAGCGGAGACGCGTTTTGTGACACATATGTTCAAATGTCAACACAACGTTATAGATATTAACCGTATAGCGCGTAGGAATACACAACTGCCGGATAAAGCTAAGTTTATTAGGTTACCCCTTTATTAGGTTAATGTTAATGACGAAAACGGGATAAAAAACACACACTCGTCAGTTATTTTTAAAAGGGTCATAATACCCTTGCAATTCCATGGCACTTTGCAGATGAAAGCTTTGAGGGAAACTAGTTGTTTTGGCGGACTCAGCGATATCAAGTGGACACACCGTTCAACATTTTGTCTGAAAGTAGTCCGGAAAAGGCAGCTTACGATCCCTATAGGCAAGGGAATCCCTTGAGAGGGATATGATAAAAATATATATACATGTATATAAAACGTGTAAGTTTTTTGTGTGATAATTTAATCCAATTTTCATTACATTTTGCATCCTTTATACAGACTTTAATTCAACAGTGCTTTTTTGGTCATTGGCGTCATATTAATAATTAATGACGTTTTCAAAGTGATGTCCGATTATGCTCTTTCCTTGCCGAACATGCACGATAAAATTATCAATCACATTAGCATACATTTCAATATCAATCTTCTTGATTTCACTTTATGTGTTCTTTAACGACATACCTTTACTGTCTGGTTTGGAATGTCGACCTTTGACATCACATAACCCCACAGAAAGAAGTCGCATGGGGTCGAGGTCAGGATGAAGTCATCCAGATATGCTAAAAACTTAGTTCATGCTGGATGGTGCTTAAGTACACACACATCTAAATCTGTGACAGACATTTTATATGGTACGTTCGGTGATAATACAAATAAAATATCAAGACAATATTCCGAAGGTCACAGATTGCTGAATATCGTAGCCTGCACACAGTCCCAACCTCAAGCTGCGTAACTTCTTCCTTTGCATTACTTTGAGGTCGAAGGTTCACGATACCTACCCAGACAACATAGACATGTTGTTTAAAAGTCTTTCAAGTAACTCAAAATCATTGATATTTAAATGTGTCCTAAAGTGATTGACAATCGCGTGTGTTTGGAAAAGAAAGAGCATAAAAGGCCGTCAAATTGAAAACGTCATTAATTACTAAAATGACGCCAATCCCAGAAAGGTACTTCTGATTTGAAATCTGTATAAAATTGCGTATTGTTAAGAAAATTAAATGAAATTACCACACATAAAACTTGCACATTTTATGTACATTTAGATTTAATTCTACCTCGTTATCTGATATTTAAAGCCATATTATAGATGTACAAAAGTGTTACCTTACTTTCCTAACACCCTATAGTAGGGAAAAGGCAAAAATGCAAAGTATCAGCATTTTCTACTTTTTTCACATTTTTTGAAAGCCTGATTCTTCGGAAGTCGTTAAAGCTCATCATTGTTTTGTTATAGGGTTGAGTGCATATTTTTGTGTTTTCATCGAGATATAAAATGCGATTGCCTTATTACATGGCAAATAACGCCCGAAGGGCGTTATGTTAAGCCATGTAATAAGGCAATTGCATTTTATATCTCGATGAAAACACAAAAATATGCACTCAACCCTTATAATTGCACTCGCTGTTCACTTAAATCACTTTTCGAAAATGATAGAGAGGAAAACTTCACGGACAAATACGATAGTAAATCAAAGTTAATTTCCTTCGCGGATACTTGGTAGAATGGGCATGAATACGCAATCTATTTTTAGCTTTTCAACATATTTTTTTCTGTCGAAGGCGGCCATTTTGTTGGCTTTGAAATCGATGCTTTCGATGATTCATCAAACAAAATTTAAGAATAAAATAATTATGTAGATCTATATGAACAATACAACCAACTATCTAAACTTGAGGCTAAGCGGACGATGTGTTCTTTCGAGTGAACTTTTCATAGATAATTTGTAAATAATATGCGTACGTACCGTTGGCAGATCCGTTCTCGATGAGTATCTATCTGTTGCCGATATAAGACTTGGTCTATCCTATGTTTCTTGTAAGATATGAATCGAATGACGCCAACGTTTTGTGACCCACTTATTAGAACATAAAAAACGGCGTCGCAGCTGTTAATTTTTCAATATGCATTTTTGGTTTCCCAGTTCTATGCATGTTTCTAATATCGTTCCTATCACGCCAACATTTCAAAAATTCTTAACACAGTGTATTCACTTCTTTCGATCTTTTCTCCAACAGTTCTTTCACACTATTCATTCCACCAAATCCACGATAACTTTTTTCAGGTCAATAGCATTTTTTAAACCAAATCCCCGCAATAAAAAAGTTTAACTCCATCATGAAACAAGAAATCAAGTCCATTTATGCAACAGTGATTTTTCCGTTTACACAGTGTACTAAATTTAACTCAGAGACCCTGGCTTCATAGAAATCGATCGCTGACGTATAGAATGATGTAACTGATGACGTCGACCATTCAGACTCTTTATTCACAGTTGGCATAGATCTAGTATAATTTTTTTTTAGGGTGCAAATAAAGTTAAACACGTATCATTTTGCAAGGTTTATTTTGTTAGTTTCCTTTTTGCAAGTTTTTTAAAGAAAAAGAAATCGATCTTTTTGCATTTGACTGATTCAGTGATGGAACTCTAAATATAGCCCATAAACAGTTTGCATGAAATCTAAAATTAGATACCAACAACAATTTGGAAAAACCGAAAGTAGTGCTATTGCATTTCATCGAAAAATAACATGCAGTTTTTTTTCATCACATGACCCGATTCTGACCAACCAAAAAACGATTTTACACCATGAGTGCAATTATAAAAGGTTGAGGAAAAATCAGAAACTTTTTGCTTGCCACTAATTTTTGAGTTTTAACCTTTTGCCAAACAATCCTGTGTTTTAACGTCCTTGAAGAAAAAGCACATTGAAAACATTGTCAGAAAAGGAGGTAATGCTGGTATCCACAATATTTCACTATTGACAGATATAGTCAACTATTTAAGCAAATTCATTTTATATTTTCGTATGTAAATGCTTAATTTGAAATATTCTAAATTTTCCTTTTGAGGTAAAGGTTAAGTGTTTTCATTGTTTGATCCCGAAATGATAAACTTTAAAGCAAAAGTTAACTTTATGAGGAAAAGTCGGTAATTCCGATGTAATTAAATGTATTCAACAAGTCGAATTCGATGGGTTTCACATCTCTATACAAAGATTTTATTTAGACGTTCGCTCTTCACCAAAACAACAAGTTTTAAACCCTTACAAACTTAAAACAAATGCAGACAATAATTAAAACAATAATCAGTTTAAATTCAGTTTCATGATAGAAAACATTATAGGATAAGGATAAAAAAAAAATACTTGTTGTCAGTAATATTCTCAGGGGTTTCAACAATATTTTAAAAGTCATTCCTGCTCAAAGTCGTGATTGTGTGGTTAAAATTTGCTCTGTACCTTACGACAATTAAAAAAAAAAGTTTAAATTTTGTTACAGGGTAAAAACACTATGGGAAAAGAAAAAAAATACTTGGTTACCAGTAATATTTCCCGGGTGTTCCCACAAAGTTTTCAAAGTCCTTCACGCTCAAGGCCGTAACAACTCGTGATTGTGTGGCTAAAGTTTACTTTGTACCTTATGACAAAATTTTGGAATAGTCCCAATCCAAAGCATTTACAGACCACACATTTAATATGTGAGGATGGTCGGTATTGTCTATAAAAGATGTCAACATGCAAAAAGGGGCATTCAAGATGGTCAGTATGGTCAATAAAAGATAACCAAACGTTGTAGGAAAAGGTGAAAATTCTGGTACTTTCTTTTTCCTTTTCGACATTGTTTTGAAAGGCCTTTCTTGCATAGTGTCGTTAGCATTCGTGATTATGTTGTAAGGCAAACCATTTTCCATCCTACAGTTATGATCTTAAAGACATTACATGTATATCAGAGCGGTTAAAAGAAAAAAAAAAAAAACAGAAATACATGTACACTCAATTTTCAGTTCCGGAATTCAACCGGATGAACTTGTGGCTGTAATTCTAGATAAGGAAAGAAACTGAACTTTACTAGTATAGTGCTAAAGTCCGTTTACAACATACTAATAGTTATATCATGGTAGTCAATGTACTTATTCACACTTTCATGGAGTTTCTTTTTATCAGGACTGCACACTATTTAGAATTCTTTGAAAGCCACTGGCTGCTGTCTACATAACAATCATAGAAACGATGATCAGCGGTGAGAGAAACAATAATTAGCAGTGAGACAGTAATTAATCCTGTCGCAATGACCATCATCAATCCTTGGAAAGAAGTTGGCCGAGCTGGAGATTCGAACTAGTGTCCATCCGAGCCTTCGGCCCCGGGCCAACATGATTCACCACTTCCGTGAACAATTTTCGAAGTTCCCCGCCACCTGTTCTTACAATAAATTCATCATTCTGCAACGTTTTACCATTCCAACGTTTGTTAAGCGAATTTTACCTGTTTTTTGGTTTAAAACATTGATTACACTGACGAAGTAGAATTTCCCTTCTGATTGCCCCAATTCAAGGTACACTGACGTCACTGGGAAATGACGTCATTGAAACATTGGTAATAGGTGCTAAAACCTGCAGCTTGGCGCATAATCTTGATGTTAATCTTGATCAACGCCGCCATTTTAGATGTTGTGTTGATATTGTAATCATGTATAGGAGCTCCCAAAAGGAAAACTGTTCTCTATTTCTTTTGCCAGTGTACATGATACATGTACGGGGTATATTACCCAATCAGTTCACGAGAAATCTCTTTGCAGTACAATAATATCATATGAGCCCCGCTCTGGCAAAGGGGGGGGGGCTTAATAGATGTCTGTGGCGCATTACACCATGGATATCGTCACATAATGATGAATCTATAAAATCGATTTTATCTTAGAACTTATTTAGCCATAACGTACACTGGTCCTTTGACACGCAGAAAACATGACCGATAACAAATAGGTGAGGCTCAGGCTAGGCTATGCTGACTGTGCAGTATGACATTGGTCGATTCATCATGCAGATGCATTTAACCCCTTTTCAGAACAGGATTCTTCGTGAAGGAGACCCCAACTTGCTTACCCTCTCTGTGATTTGTTCAATGCCTCTCTTAATTTATGTGCCGTGCCTTCTTCATGGAAAATGTCAAATGTCTATCCCATCTTGAAGGGTGGAGACCCGTCTATTCCATCTAATTATAGACCAGTCTTTATCCTGAATACTACCGAAAAGGTACTAGAAAAACCATTTTCAATCATGTCTTCTGCTATCTTTCACAATCGTTCATTATCGTGTTTTAAGTACTATCTGAATCAGGACAAACCCCGTCCCAACAAGCTGCACTTTGTTGTAGAAAGGAAGCTACAGGTTATACATGTATACACAAATCGGAAACAAATGTAGCCCTCTCAATCACCACTTATTTCTGAAAAATTGGTTGACTCCCCTCTCTGTACTTGTGGTGGAATTGAGACAAGTGAACATTTCTTTTTTGGATGTAATAGTTATGATACTACTAGGACTAGTATATTAAATGCAATATCGGTATTTGGTAATATTGATCTTCAATTGATACTCTTTGGGAAAGGTAATCTTCTATATCGTGACAATGTGAAATTTTTTCCTGAAGTCCAAAAATTTATTAGGTTATCGATCTCTAGTATGATAATTTTGTTTTCTACCGTTATAAAATTTTATCAGGAATACAGACGCTTACAACAGACTGGAACAAATTTATATTTTCATCGTATAAAAGCCATTTAAGAACACCCCTTTACCTTACCTTCCTTACCCTATCTTTTCCATTACCTTATCTTTCCCCTTTCTCTCCTGTAATTCTCATTCTAACTCAATTCATAGTTTTCAATCAAAACATCTTTCTTCTATTTCCAAACAATTATTAATAATATTACCTTTCTCTCACTATATAGCATATTAATAATATTAGTTTAAATTTATGACGTGTACTCGCTTGTTTAGGTTATCAACTTGAAGAACAACATTATAAGCACTGCTTTCGTTGTTATCTATTTTGCATAAAATTTTGAACTGTATTTGTAAATTATCTTGTACATTTTAGCTGATTTTGCAAATAAAATATGTTTAAACTAACCCCTTTTCACAGAGCATATCATGTTTTCCCCATTTATGGTATTATGATATTAGATATTTATGCAGTACTAATATATCATGTGGGCACAAAGTCATTTCTCTTTCATACGTGACCTTTTTATCGAAGATAATGTGGGTAAAGCACTTTGGGTTGGAAAGAAAATAATTCAAAGAATTGTTAAAAACAAACTCCATGAAAGCATGAACTAGTGCACTGGCTTTTACTAACTAAACTAATGTTTAATTCGGAGGTAAACACCCAACAAACACACAACCAATTAATCTGCAAGGGTCTTCCATTCGACGGATATCCTATTTCCATTCAAGTGATATCAGACCCTTCTTTCTAATTTACGATCACATATACAGTCTTTTAAGGTACAATAGCGACCAAAGGGAAAAAACAACGTGTTATAAAATACAAGGGAAAGTATCATGCATACCGATGAAACGTGATGATTATCATAAATCTGACGATCTGTGAAATAATAGTCGGTCAAAATCCTAGTAACAAGCAGAACAATGAATACTGGAATAGGAATAAATGTTGACATAGTATCTACAGCATTTCTGTGCCTGCAAGTTACATTTCTATAACATGTGCCTTACAACACGCTAAAAGGGACATTCGAACATTTGCGTAAAGTGTCGTCTCGGGTCAGCCTGCGCAGTCCCCTCAGGCTAATCCGAGACAGCACTTTACGACTACATTGAATTTTGTGCTATGGTAGACTTGTGCAAAACAGAAAATTACATTAAACAGGAAAGTGTAGTGTGGAATCAGCCTGCGCGGACTGCGCAGGCTGATCCGACACAACACTTTACGCAAATGTACGAATGTCCCTTTTAGCCTGTTGCAAGCCATATTGGCCTCGCTCTGTGAAAAGTGGGCTTAATGCATCTCGTTGATGCGTGATATCGAACAAGACATCACATCATTATACATCCCTAAAATCTGTTTTGTACAGTATATAGAGGATAATCAACTGGTTATTTTTTATATGAAAAATATTTCAAGACGATGCGTTGTTAGGCGTTGAAAAAACGAGTGCGCAACACGAGTTTTTTTAACGTCTTACGACGCATCCGAGTGAGATATCTTTCATATAAAAAATAACAAGTTGATTATTCTGTTTATTATATACCTTATTAACATTATTATTTTAAATATTTCGCTTGAAAGTCTAAATCAATACTTTGGATAGAGAGAAGAAATCAGGGACATAGTGCGGATGAATACATACTTTAAAAGAACAAAACAAGACTGCGAAAAGTAGTTGGATTGTCTGGTTGAAAATATAGAACTTACAATTAACACTATCCATAAGTGCAAATGAAAAAATAGTAGTTCCTAAAGTACGGCAGGAAATGAAAACGAATGTTGATGTCGTCACTAGTGATGATATCAAAATTTATTACACTTGGAAATTCCAGGATTTCACAGCTAGGTATATAATAGAACAACCTATTGCATCCTGAGGTACATTGATGCTTTGACATGCACAAAAATGAATAACAGCAAAAAGAACCGCCCCAGGTCAATCTGCGTGGACTGCGCAGACTTACTTGAATCGATAGCGTTTGCAAATGCATTAAGCCCACCTTTTCACAGAGCATGGCTCAGTTATATTCAAGCAAGATTAAAACCGTTGCTTACGAACTTACCAGATGAAACCCTGCAATTGTAATAGAAACAAGACAAAAAGGTTATGCTTTTGACCAAATCTATGTCATAGTAGGTGAACGAATTATATAAGATTTTGGTGTTCAAGACGTCTTAACCCTTAAGGCACCTTACACACACCTATAGCTGCCTTTGTGGCTATTGTAGATCAAGATTAGACCGCACAGACATGCAATCTGATATTTAATCTTTACTGACCGCATAGTGGAGTCATTCTTAACTAAAACAACTATGACATTAAACTATTAAAGTCTGGGCCTTATTTCTTGACTGCAAATTTCAGTTGAATTTATTTGGCGCTGTAAGGGTTGAAATGCCTTAGCCCTTAAGCTGCTAGTCACGAGACAAGAACCTCATGCAGACAGTGTAGATCAAGATCAGACTGGATATAACGTCTAGTCTAATCTTGGATCTATACTATCCGATAAATAGTTACATATGTGTTTAACCCATTACCACTCAATCCCTACTTTTGACGCCCCTGAGAAAGAAGCCTCTTGAAAGCACTGTGGGAAAAGGAGAAAATGCTGGTAACCAGCATTTTCTCCTTTTCCCACAGTGTTTTCTACCCTTCCCAGAACTAATTTCTTTTTTTCAGTCCCCTTTATTTTGTCGTCTGCAAATGCTTTCAATTTGGACCAGTCTAAATTTTCTCGTGTGGTAAAGAGTTAACTGTTGACTTGAAGGCATCACTCGGTAGGATTAGGGTTAATTTTCTATCACTATCGACTTTACTTATATACGACTTACCTGCCCAGATTTTAACCCTTATCCTGCTACATAACTAAAATGAAATTTTCAATTCGATAGTAAAACCCCAAACATTGTTATTTCAAAGGGATCTTTTAGAGAAAATAAAATCTCCAGGTCGGACAGCGTAGATACAAGATCAGACTGCACGTTCTGTGCAGTCTGATCTTGATCTACGCTGTCCGCAAAACGCCTGTGAGACGCAATAAGCAGCCAAAGGGTTAACAGGTATGAATTAATACCTGTGCATGAAGCTCAAATTGTATTGCATTCCTTTTCTCGTGTTTTTTCCTACCATCTTTTATGTTTGGTCACATATAATATGACATAGTCACGAAATATATTTTTCTTTGCATATCTAATGTTTCATATTTTGCCGTTTACCACACAATCCCGACTTTTAACGCCTGAAAGAAAAGGCTTTTGAAAACGTTTTTTGAAACGGAGAAAGTAATGGTAACAAGCTTTTTCTAGTTTAAAGATATTAATCTTACATCAATTGAGAAAGAAGTTCTTGCAACTTGGACTGATCTCTTCTCGATTCTGCTTCCGTGTGAATCTTAAATTTTGTCGTTTGATAAGGCGATTAATCCTACTCCATTCATATCACAAATATGGTCTTTAGGACTCTTTGTAATTTCTTATTTCGAGGACTGAAACTCTCTCATCTCAACAAGAAAGGATATTGAATACGGGGTCTAAAATTACGGAAAATTTTCGTTTCTCAGTGGTTGGTTCATATGGAAAATACTCACAAGGACGACTTGCAATGAGTTTCAGTTGAGAATTATAATTTATTCGTGTTTCCTCATAAATGGGAATTGTAATTTGTCTACAATTTGCAGTCCACAAAACTTGCCAGTATTTAGGTTGTTTTTCTTGGATAAATAAACAAAGAATAACATCACCGTGTGTAAACAAATTCAAGAAGTCCAGTTTAAGGATTGGTAACCTGTGTGAAAAGCATTCATTTTAAGAAGTTCCAAGAATTCATCATGAATTCTAGTGACATTATACCTTTTGAGACTTTGGAGTCATTGGAACTGGCTGAAGTTGAGCGGTCTGCAGCTCTAATTATATTTTTGTGTATATTGGCCTTGACAGGAATTCCTGGAAATATTCTAGTGTGTATCATCTACAGAAAATCCTACACAGTATCTATGGCTAAATATTTCATATTCTGGCTTGCTGTTAACGACACAATTAACAGTTGTATGATTGTCTTTGATCTGATAACTGTGACCCATCCATATGCCTATCCGTCAGATTGGCTTTGTAAAATTGCCATTTTTCTGCTGATGTGGCCCACCATGACATCTGCTGCGTGGCTTGGTATCATCAGTATAGACAGATACAGAAAAGTTTGTCACCCATTCAGCTGGCAGATTCGTCAACAACACGCAAGAAACATCTACATCGTGATAATAATCCTTGCACTTGTGTTCTCGTGGCCAACTCTCGTTCTATTTGGAAAAGAAGGCAGGGATTTGTCTCCTTATAACATCACCGGACAGGGATGTCTGATTCTTAAAGAATATGATGGAACTTTATATACAAGAATATATGGTGGGTTATTGTGGCTGTTGTTTGTGTCTATTCTGATTATACTCATCATTTTCTACTCTTTAATTGGAAAGAAGATTTTCACGCAGATGAAGATAAATGCTGAGATGAAAAAGAAAGGAAATCTACAGACTTCACTCGAACCACCGACAGACAAGATAACTCTTTCCTCCCTCGAGGACTCACAAAATGGTAAATCCATTATACTCGATGATGTTTGCGATGATGCTGGATTTAAACCACGTGTTTCAATGCCAAAACCTGAGAGGACTTCAAATTCTTGCAGAGTTAGAAGCGTGCGCCGTTCCACCTGTATAATGATTTTAATCTCTTTGGTGTTCATTGTCAGTTTTGCCCCGTATTTGTCTTTGACATTGGTTCAGTCGCTTGATAAAAGTTATTATCTGTCTTTGCCCAATGGAGAAAGGGCTGTCTTTAAGTTCTCTCTGAGGTTCTTCTACTTGAACTGTGCAGCTAACCCGTTTATCTACGCAGCATGTATGGCTACATTCCGACATGAAGTTAAGGCGTTGTTTAGAAAAATATGTTAACTGTCATTGTAGACTTTGATATAAATTCGCCAAACACCATATCAGATATTACATCAGCGTGGTCGACCTTCATACAAATAACAATTCTTTTATCTTGTTTTCATTCTACCTGTTCTTAAGTATTTGTCGTTAAGAATGGTTGAAGTGCTAAATAAACGTTTAGTTTTGAATATAAAAAGTGACTGGCGGAATATAAGAAGTTCTTTTCTGAGGCGCTATCTCCTTGAACATCGCTGTAAACGAAGGGGCGTAGCCGTATATGTATAAAAGATGAGGCTCGTGACCTAAACATTGGCATGACTTCCACGTATTTGTCTATTTCGCTGGTATTATCTTGTCAAAAAGACTCAATTGCGAAAGATATGTTTAAAATAGGGCTTCGAAGCTTCCATTTGGCTTTGCACCTGAGACCTGTTTATTGTAAACCTATATATGATTTGACTAAAATACAGCAATTATCTAAAACACGCTTTCAACGGACCAGAATACTCTCTTTTCTGTATCACTACCCTGTGTAGGTTTATCTCATCATGCATATACTCTGAACACACGTAGTGTATATACGAAGTTACTACTTCTCTGTTTTCACGTTCGGTTCTTTCCGTCAAATCCCGAAGTTGCGATTTCTATTTAACCTGTTTTTCAATGCTTCTGCACGGTTATGTAGGGGGAGGGGTGCTATAAAAAAAGAGAACATCATAACAGCCTGTATCTTTGTGTGGTAAGAAGGGGTTTCGTTGCGTGTGCTAAGCGGTTCGCATCTGATTCGACATTCCTTCTTTTCCAATACGAATCTATTTCTGTACACATACAGGCCAACCTTGTGCGACTACACAGAAACGCAATTTATTGCGATATTCAACTTTTAGAGTAGTGAACCTAGTCTAATGACAGCCAGACAAAAAACTCAAACAGTTGCCAAATACTGCCTCACAGAATATAATTTCTGCTGTTAGCAATCTTAGTTCTGATAAATATTACAATGTTGATATAAACCTCAAAGAGTTTACCAATCTAATTTGACAATGTCTTCTTACCAAAGTAGTAGACTGAACAAGAGGTCATCGACACGGCTCTAGATCTTTGCTTACATGTAAATTTAGTCAGTAACGTAGCAAAATCAGGCTGAGATTTACTTATTCAGCCACGTCTGTAACATTATGAATTAATCTAAAATCATATACACCTAGCTTCCACCTAATTCCGGCTATATTAATCCTTACTAGCCTGGATAAAATGTCATTCCGTCAGTCAGTAATTTTCTATATGGCACTCAACACGCAAACACAGGCATTTGCGTAAAGTGACGTCCCAAATTTATTTTATATTGTCTTATTTAGATACTTAATTTGGAATATTCTAAATTTTCTGTTAGAGGTAAATGTTAAATGTTCTCCTTGTTTGATCCCGAAATGATAAACTTTAAAGCAAAGATTAATTTACTGGGGAAAAGTCGATAATTCTGGTACAACGAAATGTATTCAACGAGTCGAATTCGATGGGTTTCACATCTCTATACAAAGATTTTGTTTAGACGTTCGTTCTTCACCAAAACACAAGTTTTAAACCCTTTCAAACATAAAATAAATGCAGACAACGATTCAAAAAAGGAAAAAAAAAAAAAACAAGTTTAAATTCTGTTAAGAGGCATAAATCATTATTGGATAAGGAAAAAGTACTGGTTACCAGTAATATTCCCAGGGTGTTCCCACAATATTTCAAAAGTTATTCCTGCTCAAAGTCGTGATTGTGTGGTTAACGTTTGCTTTGTAACTAAAGACAATCAAAAATAAAAAGTTTAAATTTTCTTTTCAGGATAGAAAACATAATGGAAAAAGGGCAAAAAAAGTTTTACATTGGCTTTTATAGTGAAAACTTGATAAACCTGTCTCATGGGTCAAATATTTTACAGGGCCTTTTATTGAGCAAACTTGTTGTACAGGGCTTTTTATTCGGCAAAATTCAAAAATATTCTTGTTTATAACCACACATTCTAGACCAGTCCTGTTTTATTTGGTATGGGGGCTGTATCTTGTGGACCTCCACAAGGATTCAAGTAATTATAGCTTTGTGGCCAAAAATTGCTTTTTCGAAGGATTTTATAGATTAAAATTCTGTTTAAAACCAATTGGCCAAGTATTGTAATGTTTGGCCTATACTTAGTAGCCAGGGGGGCGATACAGGGCCATCATGGCCCTCTTGTTTTGTTAAGTACGTTGACGAAAATCCTTTTTCCATTCAAACGTATCAGACCGTTCTGTCTGAATTAAAATAACAAGCACATTTGCTGTTTTTAAGGCCCAGTAGCGACCTAAGGTAAAGAACTCTGTATGGAATATATCACTCAATACCAATTAGAAGTAAGATGATTTTCATCAATCTGACGATCTGTGAATTAATAGTTGGTCAAAGCTCAAGTAACAACCAGAACAATGATTACTGGAATAAGAATAAATGCAGCTATAGTATTTACAGCATTTCTCTGCCTGCAAGTTACATTCCTATAATATATTGGCCACTCTCTGTAAAAAGTGGGCTTAATGCATCTCGTTGATGCATGATACCGAACAAGACATCACATCTTTATAAATGTACATTGCTTTAATCTGTTTTGTATTACAACCTATTGCATCCTGGAGTACATTTATGGTTTGACATGCAGAAAATTGGCTAACAGCAAAGCATCATTCGGCCCAGGTCAGTCTGCGCGGACTTTGTAGGCTTACTTGAATCGATACCGTTTGCGAATCCATTAAGCCCACTTTTCACAGAGCATAGTTTAATTATATTTAAGAAAATGTTCTACCATTGCTTTTGAACTAACCAGATGAAACCCTGCAATTGCAACTGAAACAATGCTAAAGTGTTTTTGCTTTTTACCAAAACTATGTCATAGCAGATACACGAATTATATAAAATTTTGGTGTTCAAGAGGTCTTAACCCTTAAAGCACCTTACACAACTATAGCTGCCTTTGTGGCTAGTGTAGATCAAGATTAGACCGGACAGACATGCAACCTGATATTTAATCTTTACTGGCCGCATAGTGGAGTCATTCTTAACTATAACAACTATAACATTAAACTATTAAAGACTGGGCCTTATTTCTTGACTGCAAATTTCAGTTGAATTTATTTGGCGCTGTAAGGGTTGAAATGCCTTAACCCTTAAGCTGCTAGTCGCCAGACAAGAACCTCATGCAGACAGTGTAGATCAAGATCAGGCTGCACATAAAGTACAGTCTAATCTTTGATCTACACTATCCGATAATGCGATATCTTACTCCCAAAAATAGTGACATATGGGTTTTACGGTTGAATTGAAGGTATCATTTAACTCACTCGGTAGGATAAAGGTTACTTTCGACTCCACATATCTGTACGACTTACTTACCCAGATTTTAGCAGGTATGAATCAATTCGTGTCCACAAAGTTCAAATTGCAGTGCATTCTCTTACAGTCTGTTTATGTTTTGTTCACAGATGATATGACATACTCCAGCTAAGTCACGAAATCAATATTGTTTTTTTTTTCATATCAATTGTTTTCATATTTTCCCTTTACAACACAATCCTGACTTTTAACGCCGTGAAAGGAAAGGCTTTTGAAAACGATTTTGGAAAAGAATGAAGTGATAGTAACATGCATTTTCTAGTTTAGTGTAAACTTATTAATTTTAAATCGATTGGGAAACAAGTTCTTGCAATTTATACTAATCTCCCTCGATTCTGCTTCCTGTGAACTACACTAGTACTCACGCCGAATGTGTGAGTCTTAAATTTTGTCGTTTTATACAGCGACGAATCCTGCTCCATTCATATTGAATACAGGGTCTAAAATACGGAAAAAAAATCCTGTATAATTCATTCGTTCATACGGACACTGTTCTCAAGCGCTATTTGCGTTGAGTTACGGTTGAGAGCTCTATTTTGTCGTGTTTCGTCATAAACGGGGAATTGTACTTTATATACAAATTGCGGGTCACAAAACTTAAAGTATTTATGCATAAAAACAATCTTAACTTTACTGGGTGTAAAAAAAATCAAACAATCCAGTTTAAGGTTTGGTATCCTGTGTGAAAAGATTTCATTTTAAGAAGTTCCAAGAATTCATTATGAATTCAAGTGACATCATACCTCTCGAAACTTTGGAGTCATTGGAACTGGCTGAAGTTCAGCGGTCCGCAGCTCTAATTATATTTTTGCGTTTATTAGCCTTGACGGGAATTCCTGGAAATATTCTAGTGTGTATCATCTACAGAAAATCCTACACAGTATCTATGGCTAAATATTTCATATTCTGGCTCGCTGTTAACGACACAATAAACAGTTGTATAATTGTCTTTGATCTGATATCTATGACCCAACCCTACATCTATCCGTCGGATTGGCTTTGTAAAATTACCATATTTCTGGAGATGTGGCCCACCATGACATCTGCAAGATGGCTTGGCATCATTCGTATAGACAGATACAGAAAAGTTTGTCACCCATTCAGCTGGCAGATTCGTCAACAGCACGCAAGAAACATCTACATCGTGATAATAATCCTTGCACTTGTGTTCTCGTGGCCAACTTTTGTTCTATTTGGAAAAGAAGACGTGGATTTGTCTCCTTATAACATCACCGGACAGGGATGTCTGATTCTTAAAGAATATTACGGAATTTTAAATACAAGAATGTACACTGGGTTATTGTGGCTGTTGTTTGTATCTGATTTGATTATACTCGTCATTTTCTACTCTTTAATTGAAAAGAAGATTTTCACGAAGAAGAAGATGAATGCTAACATGAAACAGAAAGGAAATCCAAAGACCTCGCCCGAAGCACCGACAGACGAGATAACTCTTTCCTCCTTCGAGGATTCTCCAAATGATAAATCCAATAAACTCGATTATGTTTCCGGTGTTGCTGGAACAAAACCACGTGTTCCACTGGCACAATCTGAGTGCACTCCAAATTCCCCCAGAATTACAAGCGTGCACCGTTCCACCTACATAATGATTTTAATCTCTCTGGTGTTCATTGTCAGTTTTGCACCGTATTTGTCTTTGAGATTGGTTCAGTCGCTTGATAAAAGTTATTATCTGTCTTTGACCAATGAAGAAAGGACTGTCTTCAACTTCTTTCTGAGGTTTTGCTTCATGAACTGTGCAGCCAACCCGTTTATATACGCAGCATGTATGGCCACATTCCGCCATGAAGTTAAAGCTTTGTTTAGGAAAATGTGTTAAGCCTTTCACATCTGTTGTTGATAGTGTCCCCGGTGTAGGTTAAGATCAGGCTACACAATACGTCCATTCTGATCTTTGGCCATACTGTCTGCTAGGCATAAGCACAATAGACGAAAGACATCGTCAAATTGCAATTATTTTAGTATTATTTCTGGACCGAATATGCCATTTGTGTTTATTTTGCGCTCTAAGGGTGAACCGCTAATACATTTTGTAATAAATTCGTCAACAACACACCAGAAATTACTACAACGCGGTCACTCCTTATGTACATACCCTTTCTTATCTCTCTTGTTTTCATTCTAACTGTTCTTCTGTATTTTACTTTAAGAATAATTAACGTGCTCGACTAAGGCTTCGTTTTGTGTATAAAAAGTGACGAATGGGATATCGTAAGCGTCTTTCTAATGTGCTTCCCCTTGGCATGTATGTACGTATCAAAGAAGTGGCCTTGACTTAAACATGGGCAAGACCTCCAACGTATTCGTCTGTTTCTCTGGCATTTTCCTGTCGTCACAGTCTTATGTGCAACGGTAGATTTTGAAGCCTGAGCTTCGAGGTATCATATGGCTTTGTCCCACAAACTTGTTTATTGTAAACCTATAAAATATTTGACAAAAATAACACAATAATCTAAAACATATATGCAACAGACCAGAGTATTTTTTCTGCATCACTACTCTGTGCAGGTTTATCATATCACATTCCTGTGTTTTTTCGTCCTTGGAGAAGAAGCACGTTGAAAATTTTGTGAGAAAAGGTGGTAATGCTGGTATCCACAATATTTCACTATTTGACAGATAAAGTCAACTATTTAAGCAAATTCATTTTATACTTTCGTATGTAAATGCTTAATTTGAAATATTCTAAATTTTCTTTTTGAGGTAAAGGTTAAGTGTTCTCCTTATTTGATCGGGAAATGATAAACTTTAAACAAAAGTTAACTTTATGAGGAAAAGTCGGTAATTTTGTTACAACTAAATGTATTCAAAGAGTCGAATTCGATAGGTTTCAAATATCTATACAAAGATTTTATTTAGAAGTTCGCTCTGCACCAAAACAACAAACTATAAGCCCTTGCAGGATTGAAACAAAGGCAGACAATAATTAAAAAAAAGAAACAGTTTAAATTCTGTCTCAGTGTAGAAAACATTATGGATTAAAAAAAAAAAATACTGGTTACCAGTAATATTTCCAGGGTTTTCCTACAATATTTTAAAAGTCATTCCCGCACAAAGTCGTGATTGTGTGGTTAAAGTTTGCTCTGTACCTAACGACAATTACAAAATAAGTTTAAATTTTGTTACAAGGTAAAAACATTACGAGAGAAGGAAAAAATACTGGTTACCAGTAATATTTCCTGAGTGTTCCCACAAAGTTTTCAAAGTCCTTCACGCTGAAGGTCGTTACAACTCGTGATTGTATGGTTAAACTTTGCTTTTTACCTTATGACAAAATTTTGGAATAGTCATAATCCACAGCATTTACAGACCATGCATTAAATATTCTAGGATGGTCAGTATTGTCTATAAAAGATAACAAAATGTTGTAGGAAAAAGTGAAAATGCGGGTACCTTTTTCTCCTTTTTCGACATTGTTTTGAAAGGCCTTTCTTCCATCGTGTCTTTAGGATCTGTGATTATGTTGTAAGGCAAACCGTTTTCCATCCCACATTTATGATCTTAAAGACATTATATGTATATCAGAACGGAGGAAGTTCAAAATTATAGAAAACAGAAATACATTTACACTCAATTTTCAGTTCCGGAAATCAGCCAGATGAACTTGTGGCTGTAATTCTAGATAAGGAAAGAAAATGGAGTTTACTTGTATAGTGCTATATGCCGTATTCAACATACTATTAGTTATATTATTTTGGCCAGTACACTTATTCACAATTTCCTAGAGTTTCTTTTTTATCAGGAGAGCGCACACTATTCAGAATAATTTCAAAGCCACTGGCTGTTTTCCACATAACAATCGTCGAGGTGGCGGCATAATTCAGCACAGCCGTAAACAAGTTTCCAAATCCCCTGCCACCTGATCGTACAATAAATTTATTGTACTGCAGCGTTTTACCATTCCAACGTTTGTTAAGCGAATTTTACCCGTTTTTTGGTTTAGAAAATTGATTACACTGACGAAGTAGAATTTCCCCTCTGAGTGCCCCCAATTCAATGAAGACTGACGTCACTTGGAACTGACGTCTTTAAAACATTGATGATGCTAAAACGTGCCGCTTGGAGCATAATCTTGATGTTAATCTTGATCGACTCCGCCATTTTAGATGTTGTATTGATATTGTAGTCATGTATAGGGGCTCCAAAAATGAAAACTGCTTTTACGTTTATTTTGCCAGTGTACATGATATATATGTTCGGGGCATACTACCAATCAGTTCGCGAGAAATCTCTTTGCAGTATAATAAAATCATATGAGCCCCGCTCTGGCAAAGAGGGGGGGGGGAACTAAATAAATGTCTGTGGCGCATTATACGATGGATATCGTGACATAGTGATGAATCTATAAAATCAATTTTATCTTAGAACTTATTAAGCCATAACGTACAATGGTCCTTTGACATGCAGAAAACATGAACCGATAACAAATAGGTGAGGCTCAGGCCAGGCTATGCTGACTGTGCAGGCTGACCTTGGTCAATTCATCATCCAGGTGCATTTAACCCCAACTTTTCACAACAGGATTCTTCGTGAAGGAGCCCCTCCCTCACACTTGCTTACTCTCTCTGTGATCTGTTAAATGCCACTCTTAATTTATGTGCCGTGCCTTCGTCATGAAAAAAGGTCAAATGACTTCCCCATCTTTATGGGTGGAGACCCATCTATTCCATCTAATTATAGACCAATCTCTCTTCTGAATACTATCGAAAAAAATATTTTTAATCATGTCTTCTATCTTTCACAATCCAATTTTTTTACTCCGTTTCAATTTGGTTTTTTGACTGATGATTCCACGGTTAACCAGTCACTGTTATTTATCACAATATGTGTAAAGCTTTGGACAATAGTCACGAGCTCCGTATGGTATTTTTTTTATGTGAGTAAAGCGTTCGACAAAGTCTGGCATAAAGGTCTCTTATTTAAATTATATCACGCTGGGGTTCAACGTAGACTTTTAGAATGGTTTACTAATTATCTTTCAAATAGATATCAAAGGGTTGTTCTCAATGGGAGCTACTCTGATTTAAGTATTTTAAAAGCAGGTGTCCCTCAAGGGTCTATATTAGGTCTATTATTATTTTCAGTTTACATTAACGACATAGTCGATAACCTGGTGTCCAATATAAACCTATTTGCAGGTGATGCTAGCCTATCTCTAGAGATTGATAATCCTGATTCTTGCTGGGCTAAATTGCAGTCTGATATAAATAAGATTAATGACTGGACAAAAAAATGGATTGTCAAATTCAACCCTCTAAAATCAGAGTCGTTAGTTATTACACGTAAAAATATAAAACCTGTACATCCTGCCTTATTTATGTCAAATACAAATATACAAAAATGTTCAAAGTCACAGCAATTAGGCATATATTTATCTCACGCCGTACATGGCAATGTCACATCAAAACCTCAGTGGACAAAGCTTGGAGTAGAATAAATATAATGCGTACTCTTAAACGTCGTTTAGAAAAGAAATCGTTCCAAACTACTTATTTTTCCTTTATACACCCATTAATTGAATATGCAGATGTAATATGGGATAACTGCCCACAATATTTGAAAGAACGGCTTGACAAAATTCAGATAGAATCTGCTAGGATAGTGACTGCCCGTACAGAATTAGTATCCCTTGATGATCTTGCAAAGGTGGCAGGATGGGAATGCCTGCAAGACAGAAACGCAAGCATAAACGTATCAAATATTTTAAAATAGTCAAAGGACAAAGTCCTAACACCTTGAGCTGATTAGTATCTCAAAGTGTCGGTAGCATAACCTCAAACAGCCTCCGTGGGTCTCAAAATCGACGAATCCCACAATATAGAACTGAACTTTACAAAAACTCTTTCTTTCCCTCAGTCATTGAAGAATGGAACGAACTACCAATTGAAATACAAAATGAAATTATTATCGTGTTTTAAGAACTATCTGAATCGGGACAAACCAGTCCCAACAAGCTTTACTTTATTGGAGAAAGAAAGCGACAGATTATACATGTATACTCAAATCAGAAACAAATGTAGCCCTCTCAATCACCACTTATTTCTGAAAAATATTGTTGACTCCCCTCTCTGTATTTGTGGTGGGATTGAGACAAGTGAACATTTCTTTTTTGGATGTAATAATTATGATGCTACCAGGACTAATCTATTTAATGCAATATCAGTATTTGGTAATATTGATCTTTAAATGCTGCTCTTTGGGAAAGGTAGTCTTCTATATCGTGACAATGTGAAACTTTTTCTTGAAGTCCAAAAATTTATTAGGTTAAGCAATCGATTTCTAGTATGATAATTTTGTTTCCTACCTTGATAAGATTTTATCATGAATACAGACATGCTTACTATAGAATGGAACAAAAATTTATATTTTCATCGTATGAAAGCCATTTAAGAACACTCCCTTACCTTGTCTTCCTTACCCTATCTTTTCCATTAACTTGTCTTTCCCCTTTCTCTCCTGTTATTCTCAGTCTAAGTCATTTCATAGTTTTCAATCAAAACATCTTCTAATCCCAAACAGTTATTAATCATATTATCTTTCTCTCACAGTATAGAATATTAGTTTAAATTTATGACTTGTACTCGCTTGTTTAGGCTATCAACCTGGAGAAGAACATTAGAAACACTGCTTTCGTTCCTATCCATTTTGCATGAAATTTTGAACTGTATTTGTGAATTTTCTTGTACATTTTAGTTGACTTTGCAATTAAAATATGTTTAAACCAACCCCCTTTCACAGAGCATATCATGTTTTCCCTATTTATGTTATTATAATATTAGATATTTATGCAGTACTAATATATCATGTGTGCACAAAGTCATTTCTCTTTCATATGTGACCTTTTTATCGACGATAATGTGGTAAAGCACTTTTGGCTTGGAAAGAAAATAGTTCAAAGTTTTGTTAAAAAGAAACTCCATGAAAAGATGAACTAGTGCACTGGCTTTTATTAACTAAACTTATGTTTAATACGGAGGTAAACACCCACCAAACACACAACCAATTAATCTGCAAGGGTCTTCCATTCGACTGATATCCTATTTCCATTCAAGTGATATCAGACCCTTCTTTCTTAATTTACGATCACATTTACTGTCTTTTAAGGTACAATTGCGACCAAAGGGAAACAATACCATGTTATAAAATACAGGGAAAGTATCATTCATACCGAATAAAAGTGATGATAATCATAATAGTTGGTCAAAATTCCAGTAACAAGCAGAACAATGAGTACTGGAATAGGAATAAATGCTAACATAGTATCTACAGCATTTCTCTGCCTGCACGTTACATTCCTATAATATATGGTTTACAACACGCTAAAAGGGACATGCGGAGATTTGAGTAAAATATCGTCTCGGGTCAGCCTGCGCAGTCCGCGCCGGCTAATCCGAGACGGCACTTTACGACTACATTGAATTTTGTGCTACAGTAGACTTGTGCAAAACAGAAAATTACATTAAAACGGAAAGTGTCGTGTCGGATCAGCCTGCGCGGACTGCGTAGGCCGATCCGACACGACACTTTACGCAAATGTCCGAATGTCCCTTTTAGCGTGTTGCAGGTCATATTGGCCAGGCTCTGTAAAAAGTGGGCTTTATCCATCTCGTTGATGCATGATATCGAACAAGACATCACATCATTATACATCCCTAAAATCTGTTTTGTACATAGAGGATAATCAACTGGTTATGTTTGATACGAAAAATATCTCACGAGAATGCGTTGTTAGGCGTGGAAAAAACGAGTGCGCAACACGAGTTTTTTTAACGCCTTACGACGCATCTGATTGAGATATTTCTCATATCAAAAATAACCAGTTGATTATCCTGCTTATTATATACCTAATTAACATTATTATTTTAAATTTTTCGCTTGAAAGTCTAAATCAATACTTTGGATATAGAGAAGACATCAGGGACATTGTGCGAATTAATACATAGTTTAAAAGAACAAAACGAGACTATGAAAAGTAGTTGGATTACCTGGTTGAAAATATAGAACTAACAATTAACACTATCTATCAGTGCTTAATGAACAAAATAGTTCCTAAATTACGGCAGGAAGTGAAAACGAAAGTTGATATCGTCACTAGTGATGATGTCAAAATTTATTACACTGGGAAATTCCAGGATTTCACTGCTAGGTTTTAAATAAAACAACCTATTGCATCCTTAGATACATTGATGCTTTGACATGCAGAAAAATGACTGACAGCAAAAAGAACCGGCCCAGGTCAATCTGGGCAGGCTTACCTGAATCGATAGCGTTTGCAAATGCATTAAGTCCCCTTTTCACAGAGCATGGCTCAGTTATATTCAAGAAAGATTAAAACCTTTGCTTGCGAACTTACCAGATGAAACCCTGCAATTGTAATGGAAACGAGACAAAAAGGTTATGCTTTTGACCAAATCTATGTCATAGCAGGTGAACGAATTATATAAGATTTTGGTGTTGAAGAGGTCTTAACCCTTAAGGCACCTTACACACACCTATAGCTGCCTTTGTGGCTAGTGTAGATTAAGATTAGACCGCACAGACATGTAATCTGATATCTTATCTTTACTGGCCGCATAGTGGAGTCATTCTAAACTAAAACAACTATGACATTAAACTATTAAAGTCTGGACCTTATTTCTTGACTGCAAATTTCAGTTGAATTAATTTGGTGCTATACAGGTTGAAATACCTTAACCCTTAAGCTGCTAGTCGCGAGACAAGGACCTCGTACAGACAGTGTAGATCAAGATCAGACTGCTGTAGATCAAGATCAGACTGCAGATAAAGTACAATCTAGTCTTTGATCTACACTATCCGATAAAGCGATATTTAACTCGCAAAAATAGTAACATATGGGTTTTACGGTTGAATCGAAGGTGTCATTTAACTCATTCAGTGGGATAAAGGTTACTTTCGACTCTACATATCTGTATGACTTACTCTTACCCAGATTTTAGCAGGTATGAATTAATGCGTGTGCACAAAGTTCAAATTGCAATGCATTCTCTTACTCACAGTCTGGTATGTTTTGTTTACAGATAATATAGTCCAGTCACCCTAGAGTTTTAGCTTAAACTAATTGCAACAGAAATGATATTTGGATATTTATGTAGCTGATTATAATATAAACACCATATCAAAAATCTAATAAAATCTAACCGTGCAAAATAACAAAAAAATACATTTGAAATGTTAAAAAATCGCATTTTCAGAACTGGCACTAAAGTGCCTCCATACACATGCAATGCGATCATTTGATCAAGCGTCCAGAAGAGAAGCGCTTTATATACATGACTTCCGTCGGCTGCTTGTTGTCAACAATGAATTAAAATCCTGAAATTCGACGCATTTTCGAGGTAAGTCCCTCAAAGTAAACATTTTATTTATAACGAACCGATTACTACCTCAACTAGAAAATAATAAAATTATCAAACATCCAGTATCAACGCGACAATCTCATTCTTCACCTTACGGATAATCGACGCTCTGGGCTATACTGAGTAAAAAAAAAACAGGTTTTGCTGTTTTGAAAGGCATTGCATATGTTTGATATTTTTCCCATTTAAAATGTATATGTTTTCACGAAAAATAGTTTTCATTGTTAGAAAATAGGATAAAATGCACTTTAGTGTACAGGGGTTTTCGCGGATTTTTTAAGTACGGAAGCACATTCGTGCCTTCAATATTAAGCTAGTAAGACGTTCTGAAAGTCAGATTTTATGCATTACTGCTTGTTTGTTATCTTAGAGAGATGAATGAAGTAGATTAACATTACAGTCAAGCAAAATCGTCACATAGAAATACTGATATAGATCAAATTTAGGACTTACAGGGTTTTTTTTTTTCAGGCATATGTTGATGGCTGAGAACTAATCAAATGGTGTTCCTGTTTAGTGTGTTCGTGCTAGCTCTTTCAAATACGATATTAGCTACCAAATTTAGTCCTTAAGTAAATTAATAAACACATATGCTGTTACTTTCAAATACTTTGTTATTTTGACATAGAAGGGTTATTCAGTGAACATCAAAAACTTCTGGTTATTTTAGAAAACAAACCATGGGTTTAGTGCAAGACTATTGTAAGAGCATGTAAAATCTATATGCACTTAACATGGTCTTGCACTAAGCCCTTTTAATTACACCAGTAAGGTTGCAAATGTTCCTAGACATTCCGATTTTACGACAATGCAAGTAAGAATATATTGCAGATGTACATGTAGTTCATTTTGATATGAACAGAATTTTGATACAAATACACCAAGATACACATTTTTATAAATCTATCAAAATGTGAAAATATTTCATCAAAGGTTTTTTTTCATTTAATTTCAAATGATAAAATAACGTTAGTATGTCAAAGAAAACAGAATATGGCTGTTTTAACATATTTTTCAATGCATATGGACTGGTTTGAAAATACCTTTAATCATCCCATGTAATTTTTGGTGTATATATTATATTTTTCCTTTTAAAAGGTATCCCAAAATTCCTCTCAAATTTTTAATTAATCATAATTTCACCGAGGACGGCAGGGTTCGACATTAACATTTTTTTCAACTAGACCAGTGGACCAGTAATTTGAAATTTTTACTAGGCCCCTTCAGATTTCTACTAGACCATTTTTGCAAAATGAAGAAAAGTAAGAAATAGATCTAATACTATGTTGTTTTTCCTTGTTAATATACCACAATTGCGAAAAAGGACAATGTCATGTTAAGTAAGGATCAATGAATGTTTCTCCATTCGTTTATTTGAATTACAATTTTTTTCGCCAGAGGAAAAAAAATAGCCTTACCCATTTTGAAAGCACTATCAGACACACATTCTAGCCTAACTTAAGCTCAAAATAACAGAATATGAGTTTACAAGGACAAAACCATAATGATATAGTATGTTATCAGATCCTTCAATAGATTTTCAGTTTATTTAACTGTCAGAGTAAACATGACATTTTCCTCCGGATCAAACAGAAACCAACAGCGCGTATTCAGCATTTACTCAAGGTCTAAAATGATTATTTTTTGGGTGATCTGGATTTAATTCTATCTTAGTGTTCCCACTGGCTTTTTATTTGAAGGGTACACTTACCCCTTGAGCTATAAATCTGGGGGTAAGATTTAAAAATTAGGGGGCATGACAAAAATCTTTCCAAACTAGAAGTACAGTAATCATTTCAATCATGTTTTGCACCAGAAAAGTATATCATATTAAGATATCTGTGGAAATTTACTGTTTAAAGTCATTAAAAAGCTGATGGACAGTCTGAAGTGACTCTTATAGGACAATGTCAAAAGGAACATGTGTTGTGTCATGGGTTTCCGTGCTTTTTGCAACGAGCATTTTTTCATGTGTGTTAATTTATGGACAGGTTTTTCCACATGATTTGACAAAAATCATCAATAAGGGTAGCAAGTAACTACAAAACCCGTCATTTTGCACAAGTTAAGCGGATAATGGATTCTTTTACTTTTATTTTCCTTACGGGAAGTATCGCGTGTAACCAAAATTGTTAAGTGAATTTCAATTCTATTATATCTACGTGATTTATGCAATAATATGCGTGAGTTGGAACACTTTTATCTATATCTATTTTTGTTTTGATCCATTTGCTTTTAGCTTTGTATTAGAGCTCTACTTCTCCACGATCAGATTTTATTTTGAAGTGATGCAAACTTAGAATTTTCCACATTCGTCTGCTCCGTTGTCTATATAGCCTAAACATCTTGGGGCCTCATTTTCGGTTGTCGTCAAAATGAAACTACGGTATTCCAAGAAAAAGAGCTAGACAAAGGTAATTATTGTTTAAAAATCAAATACTCTGACTAAATTATGAAAATCAGGTTAAATTTAAGACATATCCTTCACGAAAAAAATAGCCCGTAGAATCCAGTCTACTAAATCTATTTTTGGCTCAAGTTGGTTTTTCCACTGAAAATATTGACTACCGCACATGCGCGATGAGCTTCCTGTAGAATTTGTCACTAAATTGTCGCTTGTTGGACAAAATCACAAATTATGTAAGGGATCTTTTTCGAGGAAGAGCATGTAAGGACGATTTTCGTCACTCAATGCCAAGCATATAAACTGATACTGAACTTATTGTCTCGATTTTTGCACTAGACCATTCGGGCTAGCCCAAACCGATTCTTTGCTAGACAGTGTCGTTCGGACGTGCCTTAATGTCGAACCCTGCCGACGACAAAGAAAGAGGTGTGGGATAAATCCACGTTATTTCTCTTTATGTAACTTTTTTCCTAGCCCTTTCCGGCCCTTTTAAAACCAATTCAATGTTGTTGAAAAATGCTTTCAGTTTGGACTAGCCTAAGATCTTTTGCTTGGTAAATTTAAATAGTTTTTCCTTTCTCTCTTGTCGTTTCAAGTACAAGATGCCCAGTATGTTGCGAAGAACTTGAAGATGACAGTACAACAGCTCAGTTATGTAAGAAGGGAAGTGATGGAATAAATGAAGCCAGCAAGTTGAGGAAAGACACGATTGTGACACAACCTGGGCAAAAAGTACATGTAGTGTGTAGAAGACTATATTGTAATCCGTTTGACATAAGAAAGAAGCTGAATGACAAAGAAACAGTCAAGATACCGTCTTCATCACTAAGATCTTCCACCAACTCATTTAGTTTTGGAACACATTGTCTTTTCTGTGCTAATCCGTCAAAATGTCTCGGTAGAAAAAGAGGACAAGAAGTATTTCAGATTAGAACGTTGTCATTTTAAGATAACATTAGTACTGTTTGTAAACAGAGACAAGACGAATGGGCACGTGAAGTAGAGGGTAGATTACAAAATGTCAATGACCTTCCTGCTGCAGATGCAATTTATCACGGAATTAGATAAATGAATAATGTCATTATACGTAATTATTGATTGATTGAATGGTGTTTAACGCCGTTTTCAACAGCATTTCAGGTATATCGCAGCGGCCAGTGCACCTGTCCATGCTTTCATGGAGTTCTTTAGAACCAGTACTCCACACAGTATTCTTTCTAAGCTACTTGCTGCTTTCCCACATAACCATTGTCGAAACAATGGACAGCGGTGAGAGAGGAACGAATCCTGTCGCAATACCTATCATCAATCCTCGGAAAGAATATTGGCCGAGCCGGAGATCGAACCAGCGACCCCCTGTTTTTAAGTCTTGTACGCTACCGATTGAGCTAAAGGGCTCGGCTCTCAATTATTAGGATGAGAATAATTATTATAAGTCTCTAGCACAAAGGCTAGCATTCAAAGATAATCTCAACGTCTGTTTATGTTCTGTTTAACTTACAAATGAGCCGTGCTATGTGAAAACGGTGCTCAATGCATTTGCGAACAGTGGATCATCACCCTTGGCTTGCGAAGATGCTCTCAATCATGATTTAGTTGGTTAATTGACAAAATGAATTTTATGGATCCATAATTAGGTAATTTCTTTCTTGGTATATTGCATCACAGATATACATTAAACCCCTTGTGCCGGAGCATGGCTCAAATTATTGTCAATTTGTGTTTCTACTTTCATGCTAAAGGTGATAACAAATGTAAATGACAAAAACAAACAGAGTTTATATGAGAAAACGTAACTGACTTACAGTGTGAAAACGTTGAAAATAACATTTTAATTTTATACCAAGTGGGTGGGGTAATTGTATCTCCGTAAATCATTTTTTTCTGCAGAATTTTTCTGAATTCCATGATTATATGAATACTGAATAAGAGATATGAATAATTGTCATGTTGAATTTATTTTTTGCATTTAATATGTTGTAAGATATGTTCAATAAAATCAACCTTCTACAAAACGTGCCTTTTTTTTTGTTTTTACTAGGCCCCACGGTAGGTAGATATAAATAAGCTTTTAACATATTTTGCATTGCATCTGTAAATTAGATTTTTAATATGTCGTCTACAACATATTGAAGATTATGAAATAGCAAAAATAATTTCTGTTGCAATTAGTTGAAGCTAAGGCCCTTTTTTTCCACAAGGTGACTGGACTAAATATGGCATACTCCAGCTAAGTCACGAAATCAATATTGTTTTTTTTTTTCATATCAATTGTTTTCATATTTTCCCTTTACAACACAATCCTGACTTTTAACGCCCTGAAAGAAAAGGGTTTTGAAAACGATTTTGGAAAAGGACGAAGTGATAGTAACAAGCATTTTCTAGTTTAGTGTAAACATACATGTATTAATTTTACATCGATTGGGAAACAAGTTCTTGCAATTTATACTAATCTCCCTCGATTCTGCTTCCTGTGAACCTCACCAGTACTCACGCCGAATGTGTAATATTGAATACAGGGTCTAAAATACGGAAAAAAATCCTGTATAAGTCATTCGTTCATAAGGACACTGTTCACAAGCGCAGTTTGCGTTGAGTTACGGTTGAGAGCTCTATTTTGTCGTGTTTCGTCATAAACGGGGAATTGTACTTTATATACAAATTGCAGTTCACAAAACTTAAAGGATTTATGCATAAAAACAATCTTAACTTTACTGGGTGTAAAAAAATTCAAACAACCCAGTTTAAGGTTTGGTATCCTGTGTGAAAAGATTTCATTTTAAGAAGTTCCAAGAATTCATTATGAATTCAAGTGACATCATACCTCTCGAGACTTTGGAGTCATTGGAAATGGCTGAAGTTGAGCGGTCCGCAGCTCTAATTATATTTTTGTGTTTATTAGCCTTGACGGGAATTCCTGGAAATATTCTAGTGTGTATCATCTACAGAAAATCCTACACAGTATCTATGGCTAAATATTTCATATTCTGGCTCGCTGTTAACGACACAATAAACAGTTGTATAATTGTCTTTGATCTGATATCTATGACCCACCCCTACACCTATCCGTCAGATTGGCTTTGTAAAATTACCATATTTCTTGAGATGTGGCCCACCATGACATCTGCTGCGTGGCTTGGCATCATCAGTATAGACAGATACAGAAAAATTTGTCACCCATTCAGCTGGCAGATTCGTCAACAGCACGCAAGAAACATCTACATCGTGATAATAATCCTTGCACTTGTGTTCTCGTGGCCAACTTTTGTTCTATTTGGAAAAGAAGACGTGGATTTGTCTCCTTACAACATCACCGGACAGGGATGTCTGATTCTTAAAGAATATGACGGAACTATGTATACAAGAATATACACTGGGTTATTGTGGCTGCTATTTGTATCTGATTTGATTATACTCATCATTTTCTACTCTTTAATTGGAAAGAAGATTTTCACACAGAAGAAGATGAATGCTAAGATGAAAGAGAAAGGAAATCTACAGAACTCGCCCGAACCACCGACAGACGAGATAACTCTTTCCTCCTTGGAGGATTCTCCAAATGCTAAATCCAATAAACTCGATTATGTTTCCGGTGTTGCTGAAACAAAACCACGTGTTCCACTGGCACAATCTGAATGCACTCCAAATTCCCCCAGAGTTACAAGCGTGCACCGTTCCACCTACATAATGATTTTAATCTCTCTGGTGTTCATTGTCAGTTTTGCACCGTATTTGTCTTTGAGATTGGTTCAGTCGCTTGATAAAAGTTATTATCTGTCTTTGACCAATGGAGAAAGGGCTGTCTTTAAGTTCTTTCTGAGGTTCTGGTCCTTGAACTGTGCAGCCAATCCGTTTATCTACGCAGCATGTATGGCTACATTCCGACATGAAGTTAAATCGTTGTTTAGGAAATATGTTAACTAGTACTGGAGAGCCTTGATATAAATTCGTCAAGACCATACAAGAAATTACATCATTGTGATCGACCTTCATACATATAACGATTCTGTTTGTCTCTTATGTTTTCATTCTATCTGTTCTTCCGTATTTGTCTTTCAGAATGCCCAGGTTGAAGTGTACGTTAAATGTTTAGTTTTGAGAATAAAAAGTGACGGGTGGAATATAAGAAGCGCGTGTTTGATGCACTAACTCCTTGAACATCGCTGTGAACGAAGGGCTATGGCCATGTATGTATCAAAGATAGGGCTGGTGACCTCAGCATTAACTCTTTACCACACGAGAAAATTTTAGACTCGTCCAAACTGAAAGCATTTGCGGACGACAAAATAAAGGTGACTAAAAAATAGAAATTTGTTCTGGGAAGGGTAGAAAACACTGTGGGAAAAGAGAAAATGCTGGTTACCAGCATTTTCTCCTTTTCCCATAGTGTTTTCAAAAGGCTTCTTTCTTAGTGGGCTTCAAAAGTAGGGATTGTGTGGTAATGGGTTAACAGAACGTCCATGTATTTGTCTTTTTCCCTCGAATTTTCTTCTCGAAAGACTTACTAACATGAGTGATGTTCAAACTTTGACTTCGCGCCCGAAACCCGTTTATTGTATACCTATAAATTATAAGACTAACATACTGCAATTATCTGAAACACATATATACTATTCTGAGTAGGTTAATCTCACCATGCACTTACTTTGTACACCCATAGAAGACTATCGTGTATACGAACTACTTCTATGTTTTCATGTTCGGTTCTTTCTGTCAAATCTCGAAGATGCATGGCTGTCTGACTCTCATTCTTTTATATTTAACCTATTTTGTGATGTTTCTTCACAATTATGAAGGGGAGCTATAAAATAAATTATAACAGTCTGTACTGTTGTTTAGTAAGATGAGGTCTCGTTGGGTGTGTCAAGCAGTTCGTATCGGGTTCAACCTACATTCTCATCCGATACGAGTCTACCTCTGTACACACGCAAGCCGATCTGTGCGACTTCACAGAAACGCAAACTATTGTAATATTCACTTTTCAGAGTAGCGAACCTAGTCTATTGCCATTTAGACTGACCCAGGTTCAGTTTAAACAAACACCGAACATTTGCCAAATACTGCCTCACAGAATATGATTCCTTCTCTTAGAAATCTTAATTCTGTTAAATATTACAATGTTGATATAAACCACAAAAAAAAAACTATCAGTCCAGTTTGACAATGTCTTCTTACCAAAGTAAGGCACTTGGTGTTTGTTTACATGTAAGTAGAGTGAACAAGAAGTCATCGGTAAGGCGCTAGGTATTTGTTTACATGTAAATTTAGTCGGTAACCTATCCAGATCAGGCTCAATTTTATTTATTCTATGACTTCTGTAACATTGTGAATGAGTCTAAAACCATATAGACCTAGCTTCACTAGCCTGGATACGTTGGCATTCCTTCAGTCAGTAATTTTCTATGTCATTGTGTTCCGGTTAACTGGCTGTTTCACGTCTTGTAAATAAACCCTTCATTACACAATCTCGAGTTTTCAAAAACTGTGGGAAAAAGAGAGAATGCTGCATGGTACCTAGCATTTCTCCTTTTCTTACAATAGTTTTGCCATTTAAAGCCAGTTTTTTAATAAATTGAGCCACATTTAATTTGTCCGCTGCAAAAGCTTTGAATTTTAAGGGGTGTAAAATTTTGTCGTTTATTCTTTAGAGTTAAATAGTTTATAATCACATCTTGTGCTATTTGATCAATAGCGACAAGAAAGAAGGAAATTAAAAGAAGAACAAAATGCAGGTTTTAAGATGCATTCAAGTCTATAGACATTCTTTATTGACGTAAGCTAATACAGCTTCTGGTTATTAATACGTAATACATAATACATTAACGCGTGGCATGATGCCATTTAAAAACACTGAAAATAATGTGACAAATTGTTTTTGTGTGGTAGGTCTAAGTGTTAGTTACTGGCAGAAACCAAAGGTTCAAAACCGGGCAAAAACTTAAAAGATAGAGTAACCTGGCAACGTTTAACTTAGTCTAAGAATGAATTTCTGTTCCAGCAACTGATACTTGCACCGACCCATTTCAGACAGGGAAAAAAAGATGGACCAAAACACGTTTTTTCTTGTCTAAATTGATTAAAACGATTAAAATCTATAACGTCTTGAAGTATTCTGCTATATCTCTTCTTCAATTCAATATAAATTTAATTACTGTAAGAAAATGTGATATTGTGTCCATTTTGATTTTAAGTCACTGACCCGTTCTCCTTATTCTATAGAAAGGTTTATTTGACACTAAATAACAGAACAATAAATTGCAAGAGTAAAAAAGTCTATAACGTCTTGAATTATTCTCTGTTTTGTTGTGATCGCATTCAAAGTATACGTTTACATTTGTTACATTGAGAACTTGCGTCCATTTCAGTTTAATAACGACACTATCGTCAATTTTTGTATAAGGAACGCTGTATCGAGTTAACCCTTAACAGAACTACACAATTTTAATCATGTCCACATTGAAAGCTTTTGCGGATGACGAAATAAATGCGACTTGAAAACTGAAATTTGGTTTGAGAAGGTTGAAAACTTTGTGGGAACAGGAGAAAATGCTGGCTACCAACATTTTCTCCTTTTCTCACAATATTTTCATAAGGCTTGTTACTCAGGGTAGTGAAAACCGGGTGTAGGACAAAAGTCCACCAGGTCAAAAGCCCACTGGACAAAAGCTGGCTAGGATAGAAGCCCACTTTCAGTAATACACATGTACATGTATATAATTAAAAAAATTCGTACATATGATGTGAGTTGTCTTTAGAAGAGTAGATAACATTTTGTGAAAAGCAGAAAATGCCGGCAAGCAGCATTTCTCTTCTCTCACATTGTTTTCAAAAGTCCAGCATTTTCTGACATTTTTTTTCAAAAGTCTTCTCTCATATGGTTGTTATAAGTATGGGCAATGTTGCAGAGAATTCAACAATGAGAAGAAAAGAAGGCAAATTGTATGTAAAACAAGCTTTGGTAATAATTGTAATACATCAATTATTCAAGTTACAGGGGAGTGTTGATGTTCTATGCTGTCTGATCTTGATCTACACAGTCCGCAATAAATCACTGAGTCACGCTCAACAGCTTAACAGTTGATACTTATGTTGATAATAACCAGTTAGATATAAAGCTTTAAGAATTGACCTGATGCAATTATTGTGGATTCTTTTAAGTACAATTAATTTAATATTTCAAATTAAATTAGTACTTTTAAAATTCCTTAGGTAAGACCGAAGGAAACTCGAGTTAAAGTAAGATGTCCAAACTCTGGATGATCAAAGACGAAAGGCCTAAAATCAAACAGCACTCTCTTGACCTAAAGTATTAAAGATGAATAGTGTGAAAACTATCAAAACAAGTAATTATTGTCAATGTTAAAGAATTATTAGGCCAATGAATTATATTTCCATAACAATATTGAATATTAAGTACATTTTAGTTTGGTTGTACCATAATGAAATACAATAAGATTGTATTTTTCTCATTTTTCAATTCCATTGTTCAAGAAAACAGTCTTTTTTCATAAGGATTAGAAAAAAAACTGTATCAAAATGATTTAAAACACTTCATGCATACGAAGGCAAAAGCCCACTTTTCTAATTCACACAGGCAAATACTTTCCTTTTTTTCATATTTGAACCTAATAATAACCATCCTCAAACTACTTACATCATGTCATGGATGTCATTTTAAAGGTGAAAAACGTGAGATATTGGATGGATCTTAAATCCTAATGTGTCTTTTTTTACAAAAGCGTTAAAATATAGTTTTTTAACACCTTTTTTATAAGCAGTGGTCTTTTGTCCTCCCAGCCAAAATTAGCAGAGGGCTTTTGTCCAGTGGGCTTTTGTCCGGTGGGCTTTTGTCCTAGAGGGCTTTTGTCCCAGTAGGCGTTTGTCCGTTCCCAGTGAAAACCAGGGTTTGCTTGGTAAAGGGTTAAGTGAGATCTTAAAACTGGGTGAAAGGATTGAGCAACGGATAAAGGGAAGATAAAAACAGATGTCATGACAATCTTGTCTATTGTTTTGTTTCACTTGTTAAATGATATAATGTACTTATCATTTTTATACATTTTTATACATGTACTTGTTATTATTTGCATATTTGCATCAGTGAAAACTTTCAAGAGATTTGTAGGAACGTTATCTTCCCTTTTTTTTTTTTTTTTTTTATCAGATTTTTTTTTCTTCTTTTTTAGTTCGTTACCATAGATTTTTTAAATTGCATTTTCTTTTCTGTTTCATTTTTTATTTCTAGAGAAAATTGAGATTGTTGAACTGTCGAATCAGACAAAGTGGTCTAATAATAGACCAAACGTAAACTGCACCAGAAATGCAGTCAATAGATCAATAATAAACTGTGCAAAATAAGCAGTCTGGTCTTGGGCAAAATCGATTTTATGTGTCGAATTTCTTTTGGTTTAAACAAAAAGCTTTGACGTTGCTGTTCAAGAGCAGTTCTATTGCTGACCATAAGTTTTCCCGCACTGTTTTTTCTTGTTTCATAAAACCAACAACTTACAATCATATTTCAGCTAGTTCGAAATTATCGTCTGTAGGTTCTTTCAGTCAATTGTCAACTTACAGTTTCGGGCTGTACATAAAATTGAACCACAAAACCTTACTTGGATCTCTGAACAGTTCTTGTATTTGGTTAATTCTTATACCGCAACTTGTCATCATAGCGAACAGTGAAATCAAAATTTAGTCAACACAGCAGTACACTCGAATCTTGATCTGCACGGTTCGCAAAGCCACAAATTTAGACTTTTATTCGGATTGGGAAAAGAAAAAAAAAAACAACCTTCAAATAGGGACAATAGACTCTTTTAAACTTTTCGTCTGCAGGATAAGACGAAATAATATGATTGATGAAAATAAATAATGATTATTGTAAGGATAGAGGAGGATGGCCACGACCTCCTAAATCAAATATACGGAGCTAACAAAGTTAAAAAATGTAATAAAATGCTTTAAAAGAAAAACAATGTTCAAACGCATTTTTTAGGTTCAATTTTGGGTAATAAAATTTTATGACCTGAAAGGAAAGTGAATTCTAAAACTTTTGGGGATGTAGGACAAAAGCCCACTAGGAAAGAAGCCCAGTGGACAAAAGCCAACTAGGACAAAATCCCACTGGAGCAAAAGCCCACTAGGACAAAAGGCTACTTTTAGTCACAATCAAGTATTTGATTAAAAATTTCGTATGTATAACGCGACTTGTCTTTCGAAGAGTAGAAAACATTGTGAAAAGCAGAAAATGCTGGTAACATTAAAACGGAAAGTGTCCTTTCGGTTGACCCTGCGCTGGCTGTGCAGGCTTTGCAGCTTATCCGAGACGAGGCTTCACGCAATTGTCCCAAAGTTCCTTGTCACATGTTCCAGTCCAGATAGTAATTGTTTTTACTGGTTTATGTGATAGCCTTTGTTTTACCTGTTCTATGTAAGCCCGAATGGGAACACTTGCCTAGTGACACAATATCGCCGTTTAACTATACATGTGTTTGGTTTTATTTAGACTTCATGAGGCGTGAAATAGTGATTGTTCTTGTGGTAGTCTCTCAAATCATAATTGTGACCCGTCACGCGACAAAAGGACCATCTAGGAACTGCGACAATTATCAACCCTGATTAGATTGCACGAACTGGGCAGGCTGACTAGGGTCGACATTTTTCGCTTTTATGACATTTTCTGTATGAAAAATGGTCCGTCTACCTAACAATACAATCGTTTTTGAACTACCAACTTAAACTGACCTGCTCTATCTTTGATCTGTTTCGTCTAATCTATTTACGGAATTCCTAGATTGTTTCTTTTTTTTCGTGACGGGTCACATATACCTACTGAAATCCGTTCTTGTTCTATTTCGAAAGTAAATGAATATGAACAAAATGTTCCGTACCCTAGTAAATACTGTATAATGTGTAAATTAAAGAAAACTGTTTTTCCGTCTATCAGTGACTTTATTATTGGATGAATAAAGATAATTTCACAATTCTTATAGGTCGTTTTTAACGAGGTTTGTTTTCACTATTCCTTTTATGCACTATTAAGGAAAGTTGACTTAAAAAGAGCCAACTTCGAGATGAAGGGCATTGGTTTCAATGGTTATAAAGCGTTTTCAACTCAGACTAGGGTACCCTTTCCTTTGTTTTGAAAAAAATACATTTTGCTTTTCGCCACATTTTGTTGTTGTTGTTGTTGTTGTTGTTGTTGTTGTTGTTGTTGTTGTTGTTGTTGTTGTTGTTCTGTACTCGAATTCATTTTTCATATCTCATTCGATTTGTAAATTTCATGCTTTTATATTTTTCAGCTTTGTTTCCATTTACACCATTTGCAGTATTAGACCTTTACCAAATAATCCCTAGCTTTGACGGCCCTGAGATACAGCCTTTTCAGAAACAATGTGGGAAGAGGAGAAAATCCTGGTACCGGCATTTTCTCCTTTTTCCACAATGTTTCTACCCTGCTCAAAACAAATTTCAGAACTTGAGGTATGTTTATTTTGTCGTCTGTAAGTGCTCCGAATTTGAAGCAGTCTGGAATTTTGTCATTCGGTAAAGACTTAGGGTCTACGGCCCATAGCTCTCATTCTGAAAGACGAAAACTGCCGGAATTGGCCTAATGGCCTTTACGAAAACGTCGATGTTTACCGATGAGTTTGATGACGTAGTCCCTTAACAAAAGTTGCCGTTGTGGTTATTAAGGCTGACCTATATATAACTGTACACGTATGACGTTTCGTATCCGTATTGTGATCTTACTGTATGAAAATATCTTTGGACTGAGGATGTATTAGTCCTTTCCACACAGTGTTTTCCATTCGATTGAAAAATATGATCTGTCTATCCTAAAAACATGTTTGCATCTTAGCAGCTAGGAAAAAGAGTCACTGTGTCTAGATTAATCTTTACAACAATTGCTTAGGATATAGAGTTTTTAAACTGGATTAATTAATGATATTAAACGGGATTAATTAATATAACATGTAAAAGCCCGGAGGCCAAAATATCATAATAGGTATCATAAAAGATATAAATTTAAATCATACCGTTTAAAGGTATGGAGAGTATTGTTCAGGTGACAGTCTGTTATTGTGTTGTCGGGCTATATGTTAGTCGCTGACAGAAAAAACAGAATTTCAAAATCAGGCAAAGAATAAAACAAAAGACACAACAAAAACTATAACCTAGTTTTAGAATGAATTTCTCTCTCAGAAACTATACTTGGACCGACCGTGCAATGAGAAATTGTCATCTTCCCAAAAGTGGTGTATGTTATGAATTTAAATGCATTTAAACATCCCCTTTGTTTAGTTTGGATTTTATTGTTACTTTAACTCATTACTAAACGACAATTTCTTTTTTAGGTTTGTCCATATCTAAAGCATTTGCAGACGACCAAATAAAAGTGACTGAAAATTTAAAGTTTGTTTTGTGGAAGGCGGAAAAATTGTGAGGAAAAGGAGAAAATGCTGGTTGCCAGCATTTTCTCCTTTTCCAACAATTTTTTACAGATTTCTTTCTCAGGGTCGTCAAAAGTAGGGATTGTGTGGTAATGGGTGAAACAATGCGCACGAATATCACATCATTCACGTACACAGTTCTTGAAATCAAAGGAACTAACCTCTGCCTCCCACCAAGATGGCGGTCAGGCTGACGACCACGAAAGGCGGTTTTCAAGCCAGAAAACTGGAAATAACTTTGAAAGAAATCAACGAGAAGTTTATAGATAACGGCGTGCTTAAAGACAGATACACCCAGGACAAATGGACAAAACTGATGTCTACTATCTTGCAGGTGAAATTTATAGAGAATATTTGTTTTTTTCTTTCTAGTTAAAGATCGAATACATCGAGATTTACTTCATCGTGTGAACATCATCGGTAATATTTTCACGAGTGGCGCACCGATGTTTACTCGATGAAATAAATTTCGATTTTTAATAAAAAGAAAAAACAAAAAACAAAAAATATTATTTTTATTTCATGCTTTTTTGGGAGGAACTTTATCAAAATCCAGTACAGTTCTTTTCAATTTTTTCCCGTGGCTCACCCCTTCGCATAGCACTGCATTATAATGTTACGTCAAGCCCGAGATATTCAAGATATATGACGTCATATTTTTAAGTGGTTGTGAGTCACGCGCGTTTACCTAAGTTACTAGAATGTAAAAATCGGTATTTTCACTGGTCGTAACCATGAAATATCTAAAAAAGTATTTCACCGATATTTTTCGATAACCAACCGGAAAGCATGAAATAATAAACATTCATAAAACTCCACGAATTGTAGTGGCCCTTACCCCCCGGTCTCACAGATCCCGATTTCCAAAATAATCGTAGTGCCTCGGGAGAGCGCATTTTCTCCGATTTACCACGAATTCAGGCCGTTTTTCTCCGATCATCCATGGACGAGGGGTATTTTTAGACATACATCGGTGTGTTCCCGATGGGCTGCGAAAAACTACGATGCGATACGATTTACTACGCTTTTGCCCCGATTTTGTTCCGAAGTACGCCGAGTTTAGGAGCCGAGTTACTACGAAACAGTACGATCATGACCGATTGTCCCGATTTCTTACTACGATGGACTACGATGCACAAAGATTTACTGCGACATACGCCGACAGATCCGAATCGACTACGAATTTCAAATCTTATTTCAGGATTATGCCCCGACTTCGTCCAATGGGTATAAATTCCGTAATTAACAGCAAAAAAAAAAAATCAGTTATCATATGGATATTAGACGTCATCCTCAAACTCATTTTGCAAGACAACTGGGTGATCCGGCATAAAATCAGGATCAGGTTAGTTCTCTGTGCTTAATGGTGGAGCTTGGGTGCTCGATGGAGGAGGCATATCTGTTGTAGCTGACTGCTTTTTCTTCGAACGCCCCCTTGTTGGTCCCATTGTATCGAAGTATAGGGAAGCGTCTCGTTCAAAGGTTTGGAAAAAAGTCTGCAAATGAATTGTTTTCAAAGTTGATTTGCCTTTTTATACCAATCGGAATTCGGGGTACTTCGTAGTACTACGGGATGATATCTTAGCAGTTCGTAGTTATTCGGTGTAGGTCGGTGTAGCTCGTGATGCTAGTCGCGTATCTCGTCGTAGTTCATCGGCGAGAATCGGGAATTACTCGTAGTGCATCGGCGTTATTCGGGGTTCATCGCCGAGGTAGGTACGCCGAAATAGGACCGAATAACGCCGAATAACGCCGATTTGCTTACTACGAACAACGACGACTTAGTATGAGGTACACCGAGGTGCGCCGATTTCGGCACGATTTTCCAAATCGGGAGAAAAATTTGCGCATGTTGAAATTTTTGTCCCGATTTATTTTTGATCCCGAATTGATGCCGATTTGAGTCAGGAGGCACTACGACTCTCCCGAAGCTAGCCGATTTCGCGCCGATTTTGAAATTTTCGAAATCGGGATTAAATCGGGGTCTGTGAGACCGGGGGGTTAGGAAGACAGCTGCTGAAAACATTATTGAAAAAAGTGAAAATGCCCGTGACCATTTTCCCTTCTTCCTAGAATACTTTCCAATGTTTAACAAATCCAATGATTTGAGTCACAATGAATTTGTCGTCTGTAAAAGTCATCAAGATGGTCTGGCAAGGAAATACGCCATAATAACTCATCTCATGAAAAGGAAAACTGAGCTCGATAACTGTGAAAGCAATCTTTGAAAAATATCAAGAATCGGAAACAACAAGGAAGAAAAAACTCGAAAAACGAGTCAAAATATTGTGGAAGAATTAAAAAATATTTCATACAAGAGACTCCTTCACCTGAAGAAAACAATGTATTTTTTCTCGGTCTTTGTATTTTATTATATACATGTAATCCTTAAGTTACTGTTTATTTTATAAACATCTGGCAGTAATAGCTTGAAAACAATTTTGTTTGTATAGTAACTTATAAACTAACAAGCAATTCGACAGTTTCCTTTCTGTCATATTTTCTTCATTGTTCCATTTATAATAATTAATGCGTGTCTTTAGGTAACCCACTAAGTATGTCCTGCAACGCATATAAATGGTCATTCGGACATTTGCGTAAAGTGTCGTCTCGAATCAACCTGCGCAGTCTGCGCAAACTAATCCGAAACAACTCTCTTCGTTTTTATGTAACTCTCTCTTTCACGCAAGTCTACTATACGACAAAGTCTTATGTATTTGTAAAGTGCCGTCTCGGATTAGCCTGCGCGGAGACCGCGCAGGCTAACCCGAGACCACACTTTACTGAAATGTCGAAGTACCCCTATTTGTGAGTTGCAAGCCATATAGAAACACACAAATAGCTGTTGAAATTTTCGCGTTCCAGGGCGAGTTTTCCCTGGTACCCCCAGTGAGACAGGAGTTTCACGAACACATGGTAAAGGACCGTAAAGACAAGATCCACACATACAGACTGAACATACAGGCTCTTGACGATATACTGGACTCTTATGTAAGTATGCTTATCTATTATTGAATGTTAATTACGAAACAACAACCTGATGGCCTTCTGTTAACATTTCGATGAAAACCAAAACAATGACTGTTGAAACTAAGATGTAATATATCAATATCAGTTGTTTTCATGAGCTCTAACGAGTTTTCATGGCTGGAAAAAAATCATGGGTCCATTAAATAGTCCAGTCAAATTGTGAGAAGACGCAAAACAAATTGCAACACAAACACTTTTTTCGTTTTCAACATCCTTAGGGACACCTTTTTAACATATGTAAAGTAGGACGAAATCTGAGGATATGAAATTTGATTTTTGAAGCTTTTTTGAATTGGTATGAATTTTGCCATTTTTAAACTTTATTAAAGCTCATCTCACAAGTTTTACATGTCATTCCTACTCGATTTTTCTCTTTAAAGTAACAGTAAAAGGCACTAGCAACTTGTTACAAACTACCCACCATGATTTACATACAAGGCAGCATCCCTTCTGTCAATTTAGCTCTTTACTGGAGTTGGTTCATCCCACCCACCAATACAAAGGGAGGGACCACGGTATATATACAGTAAACTAATGTTGGACAGCTGAAATAGTTAATTTACATTTTTATTGTGAATAAATGTTTGTTTGTTGAAATACTGATTAGTACTTCAGACCATATTTTTCTCTTTCATTGTACAGAAACTTGTCGGTAACACCTTGTTAAAGTACATGTAGAGGACCCGTAATAGTTCTACTGCAGCATGACATAAAATTTCTTGACCGTTGATAAAGATAGATTTATATAGATACAATACTTTTGCACATTTTTAACTGACCAGAAATTCCTCTAATGTCTATCTTCAAATTATCTGTTGACACTTTTGTTAGTCTCCAGAAAAGGAAGGTAATCATCATATCTCTTGGTATGAGAATAGAGTGGTTTTAGATTTATAAATGATAATTCCAGGAAGGACAAAAATGAAAAAGTGGCTCGGTGAAAGTAGTACAATAACACTCATTTTTAATGTTAGCAAATCTTTTAGGATAATAATGTAGTGGAAATAACTGTTTTCAATTACGGGTCCACTACGTTAAGTGGAATAAATTTGGTGATGAAGAAGCGAGAAGGTAGTTTTGCGGTCCGAATATAATATACCCATTTGACTGCCATTCATGGTGATAATGTAAAAAAATTCACCCATTTTGTAACCATTCTGAAATTCCGCAGAACACCCAATTATCATTTTGTTTCTGTTCACAGGACAGAGGGCCGAGGATCTGAACTTGCACTGACCTTACTCGTATACATGTACATGTATATGTCGTAGGCCAGATTGGAATCTAGGCAGATCCGGAATCTGCCTAGACCAAATTAGAATTCAAATTTTGTGTAGACCAAAATGCATTGTTTTCTAATATTTTTAAAAAAAAAATATATTGATTTAATTATGTTTACAATTGAGAGGTATTTTCATTTAAAGCATTTTATATGATTTTTCCACAATTGCTCTTTTTTCCACCTTTTTTATTAGTACAAAACATTCAAAATTTATATTTACTCTGAATTTCTGACTAAAACTGCTTTTATTTTGGGGTTTACGTTTAAAAGTAAGATGATTCAAATGCAGACGCCCTATATTCAACGAGAAATTATTAGAACTTGGTTTAGGCAGATTGTAGAGCTGCAAAGCTAAACTGGAATCCTGATTTGTTATAGACAAATTCCACTTTAGTCTAGGCAGATTCTGGATCTGCCTAGATTCCAGTTTTGACTACGACATATATATAATCCATCAGAATCCAATACACATGTACATAGCGATTTCCTATTTCCAAAGAGAAAGTGTACATGGTTCATGGGTCGTTTCTAATGGCACGGTCACAAATTAGGAACCGCCAACGGACAGTGCGCCTTTATCCGGAATGGGGGCAGAATGGGATTGCACCAGCTCAGCGGCAGTTGCAAATGAACAAGAACAGCTGAAAATTTTGTCAGTAGACAGAGTTTATTGGAGGTTAAGGCACAACTTCACAGTTAACGGCAACAACAACAACAAAACTCACGTCATCCGGGCATCTTTTCAAATAGGCACTGCCTTTTACTTATTGTCAGGGTATCGGGCAATTTCTGTGCAGGCAGTAGAAGTCTTGTCTGACTGGAGCCACCCGGCTTACATGAAACTAATGAAAGTTGAGATTCAAAATTCTCTATTTTCGGGATTTTGCTTGTTTCGTTTGCATTATAATCAGAAGAAACATTCTTTTGAAACGGAGGCTGTGTGGAGCGTTTCTTCAGCAAAGAGGAAACATACTTGTTGCCACAGCAGTTTACATTAGGAAAACTGGAGAAACCCATGAAGAAAGCTCTGTTTAAGTGAAAGCCTTGCTCCAATGTGGGAGTCATGAGTAGATTCCAAGTCATAACTTCACCTGAAACTGGATAAGATTCTTGAGGTTCTCGAAGGTTGGCGCCTGGTTTAAACTGGCCGAGAATCTGCGCTCCTTGGCAAATTATATTCTTACAGCTGTCTTGCCATTGGCTTTGCCTTGTCCTTCTTTGCTAGCATTTTTATCCTTAGTAGTCGATATAAAACTACTGATAGACTGAAGTAACCTAGATGGTCTCAGTGCAGTTACCTCCTGGTTCACGCACGGAGATCTGCTAACACGCGGACGTCATTCGATTGTCAGAAGTTCACCCATCCCAATACCACCTAGCATTCTAAACTGCTTGTTTCTAAACTTGGTTGAAAATTATCCAACGATTCTTTTATTTGTAAACACGCAAGGAAATAATACTGGATCAAACTGCAACCTGTCCGAGTGCATAATTCACTGATGTCTATCCTACTTCATCATCAAAGAACTAGATTTGGCTGGTTGCATTGTGTCTCTGTCTGAAATTATTAGAGCTTTAAGTTTCTCCTTGGTAACACTGTTGCAGGCATTGTCGTACCTCTGTAGACACTCTGCTTTCATAACGTCAGCTTTTATGCAGATGTACTTTAGCATTTATGGCATGGTTTGTAACTTATCAATTAGTCTTTTCTATATATAACATATGTCCGAGGCATGTGTGTACTGTTTGGCTAGGAAACATTTTACCATAGTGCACACCTAAATTCAAAAGGTGCGGTAGAACCTTTATTATTTTAAAAAAATGTCCGATGTCATTCAGTTATCATAAGAGACCTGTTGGCATTTTTTATCAAGAGTACATTTTGCACAACCCTTGCATACGGCTTTTGAACACGTTCATGCAATTATCATTTGCTTAACTTGGAAAGTAAGTCGCTTATCAAGTTTGACAGACACCAATCACAAAACCAGTATTGTGGCTTTTTTTTTTTTAACTTAAAATGGCAACAAATTGGATCAGAAATTGTTGCTGGAACTCAAAATAAGATAAGAAAAAGAACATTTTATGGTTGAATAACGAAACCTTAAAGTTGGAACTTTGTATGTGTGGGTTACAAATTCAAGTTATTAGACTTACAATCATTGGTTCATATCGCAGCTTTGCATGAATACATCTATGGGAATACTTGTGTTTAACCTTTAATTGACTTAATATGCCCCTGCAGTTGATAGCGGTATGTTACCTTTTATTAAAATGGTGGTTCAAGGTTTGCTTATTTGTAGAAAAAGCAATAGGGTAAGTATAAAACCAAAAAAATGTTGTAAATTTTGTTAATAATCATAGGTTGAATTAATACTTGCATCTTGTCAAAAACATCTTAACACAGTTTTCTAACTGTATTAAAACTTAAAACACAATGATTCAAGTTTATTCCTACGTTTTTCGTGGGAGTGTTGTTTGGCAGGACACTTCAGATCCCAAGCCTATTACTGGTGAAACCAAAGAAATACACCAATATGTGAAATGTCACAGTGGTATGACTGAAACCAAGCTGATTGTTGCATAAAAAGTCATTCAACCAAACATTCAAGTTTATTCATAAACAATTTTGTTTTTTTACAAAATCTATGAAAAGACCCAGATTCGGCATTCACGATTCCATCACAAGACATTGTGCCAGACTTTATCAAATGGCAGCCATTGAAAGAATGTGTGTAGGCTTTTAATAAGCAATTATTATTTAAGGAATGATCATGCACATAGCAGTTCACTTCCCCAAAAAAATTGACACTGAAAATCTGATACAAAAAGTAGTGGGTGGGGTAAGTTGATATTGGCTCTATCATTATTTTAAGTAAAAAAGCTGAAAAAAAGAAAGAACAATATTTCAAATAACTAGATAATTCAACACCAGAGTTATCAGAAAATGTTACATGCAGTATAGAAAGCTCAAAACAGTTCGAATAATGTAAAATTTACACATAAGCTACTATTTGTACACAAAGTTGCGGCTGGAAACAAAACGCGCGAAAAAATCGAATTTCATATCTTCCGATTTCGTCCTACTTTTTATATAATGTTTAGGGAGGGTAACCCCTCATACAAATCAAAGAATGGCTTGTGTTGCAATTAGTTTTGGGTTAAGCCCTTTTTTTCATTATTTTGACTGGACTAAAAATAAAAAAAGCCAATGTGTCGGAACTACTTTCGCTGAATGTTCCTCAAAACTGGTCCTACAGAAGGTCGTGTTCATTTACTTTCGTTTTATTGGTTAATTTCAGTATTGGGGATCTGAAAACTGCTTCCCTTTTGTATTCTTGCTTCATACAAATATGAGTGGGAGGGACTTTAGGAACTCCAACGTTAGATTTAATAATAATGATAACAATAATAATAATAATAAAATTAATTTGCTTGAATCATTTCTGTGGGTGTATGTGGTCTGTTATATTGAATAATAAGGTATTGTTATGTACATACCCAGTTATTCCTAGCTTTGTTCATGTGTGTATCTATTTTTGAATGGTTTTCCCCTGTTGCTATTTTTAGAACTGGATTCTCTCTTGTGGAATATTGTTCTGGAAGTTTCCGGGCCTTTTTTACAATCTGATTACTAGAAATTATGCAACTGATTTTAACATGAATTTTCTGGAAGTTTCTCTGTTATTATAAAAGGAAAAGCTCTTTACGTCTCGGCGTTCACTAGTTAATACATGATTGCCAGACTACAGTGGGGATTATCTTGTGTTTGTGTCATATAATTAGTGCTTGGATAACATTCAGCTTGGATTAGGATCAGACTAGACTAAAGTGGGGATTATTTCGTGTGCTTGGATTACATTCAGTTTGGATCAGGATCAGATTGGAATTAAGACTGGAATAATTTGTCTTTTGAATTTAACGTCTAAGGTATTGTTTGTACTATTGTAATATTGTCACTGATTATTTGATATTATTGTTAATAAATTCTGTTAATTGTTATCGTTTGTTGCTGGCTTCTTCTTTCTAGTTACGCCTTGCTCGTAACAGAAATTGGGGGCTCGTCCGGGATTGGAAAATAAGACTAACGCATTCGTTTTCCTTTCGGGATTAACCATCGATTGGAAAATAAGACATAGACGTTTGCTTTTCACAACTTGAATAAAAATCTAATTACATCCTGTTAGTCAAAGTTTCTTACAGACAGTCTTGTTTTCACCTATTGAATGTTTTTCCCTACATTTTTACTAATCAGTAATTATAATACAATTCTGTACTTGAATCCAGCAACAAACAAACATGTCTTTTGACTTAGATAAATTTACGGCTGAACCGTCTGTGGAGTTATTGAATTTAGGTAAAAAGACTGATTTGCTTAATCTTGCTAAACACTTTAAATTGTCTGAAATAAAATCTTCAATGCGTAAACATGAAATTAAGAACATTTTGGTACAATATTTTGTTGATGAGGAGATTTTTAATGAAAATGCTCTTTCCCTGATAGTTGATGTTCAGTCAGTTTCAAGTTCGAAAGAACTTGAATTAAAATTTCAGATCAGACAATTAGAAATTCAGGAAAGAGAGAAGGAAAGGGAAAGAGAAAGAGAGAGAGAAGAAAGAGAAATGGAAAGAGAAAGGGAGAGAGCTGAAAGAGAAAGGGAAAGACAGAGAGAAGAAAGAGAAGAGAGAGAGAAGGAGAGAGAATTTCAATTAAGAATGAGGGAAATAGAAATGCAAGAAAGAGCAAATCAGCCGAAGCAAAAGATTGAATACAATTTCGATGTTACAAAACATATTAGGCTTGTTCCTCCATTTCAAGAAAAAGAAGTTGATAAATACTTCCTACACTTTAAAAAAGTTGCAGAAAACTTAAATCGGCCAAAAGAGCACTGGACCTTACTTCTGCAAAGTGTTTTGATCGGCAAAGCTCGTGAAATTTATACACAACTAGGTGTTGAACAAAGTCATCATTATGAGACTGTTGAAGAACTTATTCTCAAAGGTTATGAGCTGGTCCCAGAAGCATATAGACAAAAATTTAGAAATTGCAAAAAAGATTCTAACCAGACTCATGTTGAATTTGCTAGAAAAAAAGAACAGTTATTTGCTAGATGGCGTTGTTCTAAGAAAATAGACCAAAATTATGATAAACTAAGACAACTTATGTTAGTTGAAGAATTCAAACCTTGTATTCAATCTGATGTTATAACATTCTTAGACGAAAAACAAGTTGAAACTTTAGAAGAAGCAGCTCGTCTGGCTGATAATTACTACCTTACACATAAAGTTTCTTTTATTGCTAAACCAAAACGTACTTCCTCACATCCCCAAAATAAATTCATGTCTGGTAATTCATCTGGCATGCCCAGTCAATCCAATACACCCAAACCCAATTCTACTAGTGAAACCAAAAGTCAATATCCCTTATCTCGACCCACTTGTAACTATTGTAAGAAACCTGGTCACCTTTTTTCTGAATGTTTGAAATTAAAAAGGAAGTTAGAAAGTGATGAAGCCAAACCAACAGGGCTCACCACTCTTAGACCAAGGCCACAGTCTTCTATTAAAACCAATACAATTGACATAGTCACAAAACGCAAGTATGATTCTACTATGGAGATTTTTGAACCATTTATGTTGAATGGTTTTGTATCACATTCAGGTGATAATTTCCCACCTACCCCTATTAAAATTTTAAGAGACACAGGAGCTTCTCATTCTCTTATTTTAGCAGATATACTACTGCCTTTTTCTGAGAAGACTTCTTCCAGTACTAGTGTCCTTATTCAGGGTGTAGAGTGTGGAACTGTTAATATCCCCTCTCCATTACGTTAATTTGTCATTCGATTTGGTTACTGGGCTTGTGGTTATTGGTATTAAACCTTCCTTACCATTTAAAGGTGTCCATTTACTGCTAGGCAATGGACTTAGCTGGAGATAACGTTGTGGTAAATCCACTTGTAACTGACACACCAAATACCGTATAAGCACTTTTTTCTGCGGTGACTTTATTTCTGCTTTATCTGCGGGACCATGCAGGAGCGCAGATTTAAAAGACGCAAAAATTTAGTCCAAATAAAAAGAAGGATTCTGTCGTCGTCGTCGTTCTTTTACTTGTTGTTGTTGTTTTGTGGGGACATGTGTAAATTATACGTGTATTATCAAACTCGGCATATTATTATCGTCTTTTTACTGTTTCCTACTCTCGATATTTAATGGCTTTCACTACCTGTACTGTATTAAAACAATATGATTATCGCAATGAATTTTTTGCCTTCCCACAATGCTTTCAAAATACTAGAACTCTCCTGCATACATTTTAAAACGAGTCATAGTGTTAACTGTACAGTTAATTTACAGTTTGGTAGGTGCGATCTATTATTCGCGCTTTACGGTATATGCATGCCGTTATGACATCGCCTACGGGTAGAAAACAAAGGTTATACCATTGTTAGTTTCACCATCGAACCATTTATACCCTTTCCCCCAATATTATTTTGAGACAGTTAAAGCCAAGCTGAAATCTTCCTTTGATAATTGATATTTGGAACAGATTGTGGCTCAGATTAAGGAAAATGGGTCCGATGAGGTACCAATTGACCCAGTTCACTTATCCATAACTATTTTGAAAGAGCTTGTCTCAAAATGGCGGGTCAAAATGCACCAAGAAGTGTCGAATTAAAATGGGTTAAACTCTAATGGATTCAGATCGGCACGGATCTTGGAAGCAATAGAAGAACATGTTCTCTGGATCTGATACAGAAATAGATATGGCATTGCAATGAATGAAATAGTTATTAACTTATATTAAAAAAATGTGTGTGTGTTTTAAATACGTGAATATCATCCTTTTCATTGAAGACGATAACAACCGAAATACATTTTATGGAGTAGATCTATACCTGTCCAAAATGGACGCTGGTACCGGTATTTCATCAAAATAAAGAGCAATAATTTAATCCTTTTTTTTTTTATCAGGTTCATTACCGCAGAAAAAAGGTACGCAGAATTTTAAACCCCTTATTTTTTTGAAAATCCGTAGAATTTGGACCCCGCAGAAAAAAGTACTTATACGGTATAGGTCAAACAGATGACCCTATCGAGCAGGAAATTCCTGACTTGTATCCTTCTTGTGCAGTTACCCGAGCTATGGCTAAAAAGGCCATTTTAAAAAACTCAAACTCTGACATTGACTTGACGGATACTTTTATCGGTCAATATTTTAATGAGATTAAAAAGTCTCTTGATCCCAGTTTGTCTGATACTCAGACAGACTCGTCAATGTCTTGTCATTCACCACCACGGTCTATTGACCAAGGTCACGACACGCTGTCAAAGTCACAGCTTATCCAGGAACAGCAAACTGATCCTGAGATTTAAAAATTAATTTTTAGGGCTTTACCTGAAGATGAAATTTCACAGGTCCCAATGTGTTACTATATAAAGAATGGGATTCTTATGAGAAAATGGCGACCATTTGATGTCCCAGCTGATGATGAATGGGCTGTTTACCACCAAATTGTGGTTCCAAAGTCATATCGTCATGAAATACTAAGTATAGGCCATAAAAGTCCTATGTCAGGTCATAAACAAGACCTATCACAAAATTATTAATCATTTTTATTGGCCTGGTCTCAAATCAGATGTCTCTAAATATTGTAAAACTTGCCATACATGTCAAATGATAGGTAAACCCAACCAGACCATTACCAAAGCTCAATTACAACCTATTCCTGCTTTTGATGAACCTTTCAGTAGGATACTTATAGACTGTGTTGGTCCTTTACCTCGAACCAAGTCAGGAAATGAGTATCTCTTAACAATTATGTGTACTTCTACACGTTATCCTGAAGCTATTTCTTTAAGGAACATCAAAACAAAGTCAATAGTCAAAGCTCTTATAAAACTTTCACATTTGTTGGTCTTCCAAAATCAGTTCAGTCTGATCAAGGGTCAAATTTTATGTCTGTTATATTCCAACAGGTTATGCATGAATTAGGGATCAAGCAATACAGGTCATCCGCTTATCACCCTGAAAGTCAAGGTGCTTTAGAAAGATTTCACCAGACATTAAAAATATGATATGGTCATATTGCTTTGACACTGAAAAAGACTGGGATGAGGGCATCCATTTGTTACTATTTTAGTCAGAGAATCTGTACAAGAATCTCTTGGTTTCAGTCCTTTTGAATTAGTTTTTGGCCATTCTGTTCGTGGACCTTTAAAACTTTTGAAAGAGAAATTTCTCTCAAATGATGAAACACCTTTGAATTTACTACAGTATGTTTCTGACTTCAGAAATAGACTGTCTAGGGCATGTGAGGTTGCTAGGTCTAATCTTAAAACGTCTCAGAGCAAAATGAAAGCAAGATATGACCACCATGTTGTTGATAGGAAATTTAAACCAGGTGACCAAGTCCTTGCTCTTTTGCCAATACCTGGCAGACCTCTACAGGCAAGATATTTTGGACCCTACACTATTGACAAGCAAACAAGTGATTTAAACTATATAATTAATACTCCAGGAAGGCGTAAAAACAAACAAATGTGTCATGTAAATATGTTAAAGGAATACTTTGACAGAGATAGCTCTATTTCAAAACCAATTACAGTTGTAAACACTGTCCCACAAGAATCAAATGTATTTGAACTTGAAGTAAATGCTGACTTTATTGATAAATCTGATCCTGGTCCATCTAAACTTGAGAATTCTGATATTTTGAGAAACCTTGACAACAAACTTTCTGACTTGGAACCATCACAACAGGAAGAGCTGAAACAGTTGATACATGAATATGAACATTTATTTCCTGATATCCCCACAGGAACTGATAAAATCTATCATGATATTGTGGAAGATTCTAAACCAATAAAGCAGCATCCATATAGAATGAATCCTTTGAAACAGAAATACCTCCAAGATGAAGTAAAATACTTACTGGAAAATGACTTTATTGAACCTAGCCAGAGTAATTACAGTTCACCATATATATTTGTTCCCAAATCAAATGGAACTTATAGAATGTGTACTGACTATCGTAAAGTGAACTCTGTGACAAAAACAGACTCTTTTCCAATACCAAGAATTGATGACTGTATTGACAAAGTTGGAAATTCTAAATATGTCACCAAATTTGACCTGCTAAAAGGATTTTGGCAAGTTCCACTGACTGATAAAGCAAATGAAGTATCAGCCTTTGCTACTCCAAACGGTCTGTACCAGTACAAAGTTATGCCGTTTGGGATGAAAAATTCTCCTGCAACGTTTCAGCGACTTGTAAACAACGTTATATGCGGATTAGATGGCTGTGATGCATATATTGACGACGTCATCATTTACTCAGACAGGTGGAGCGACCACCTTCAAAGAATCAGGAAGTTCTTCGACCGACTCAGTAAAGCGAAACTGACTGTGAATCTTGCAAAAACTGAATTTTGTCATGCTACTGTAACATTTCTAGGACACCTTGTGGGACAGGGTCAAGTTAAACCTTTAGAAGCTCAGGTCAATGCTATATCTGAGTTTCCTGTGCCTAAATGTAAAAGACAGCTGATGCGATTTCTTGGTATGGCTGGCTACTATAGGAAATTCTGTAAAAATTTCTCAGGTATTGCTGAACCTTTAACAGATTTACTTAAGAAAAGCACAAAGTTCAAATGAAATGACAAATGTCAAGATGCATTTGATCGTCTAAAAGCCATACTAAAGAGCGCACCAGTTCTCTTGGCACCTGATTTTGACAAATGCTTCAAATTAGCTGTTGATGCAAGTGATGTTGGTATTGGTGCTGTTCTTTTACAAGAAGATAATAATGGTATTGATCATCCAGTTTGTTACTTTTCTAAGAAGTTTAACAAACATCAGAAAAATTACTCTACCATAGAAAAAGAGTGTCTTGCTTTAATTCTGGCAATCCAGCAGTTCGAAGTTTATTTAACATCTTCAACGTCACCAATAGTTGTATTCAGTGATCATAACCCTTTAAGTTTTTTACACAAACTTAAGAATAAGAATCAAAGATTACTGAGGTGGAGTTTATTGGTTCAAGAGTTTAATCTTGACATAAGACACATAAAAGGGAAAGATAACATTATACCAGATGCTCTTTCAAGAGTTTGAAATTCAGATAGTCATTTAATCTAAATCATGTTCAAACTGGATTTTCAAATTGTACTTTCATTACCTTGACTATTTTTATTAGTCTGAAATAATTAATATTTGAGTTTGTCATTTCCTCTGTAATACTTTAGTTAAAGTGTCATATACATGTATATAAATAATATTTCAAAAAAGAAAGATTTATTTCATAAACCTTTCTTTTTCTTTTCAAGGGGGGAAGTGTTATGTACATACCCAGTAATTCCTAGCTTTGTTCATTTGTGTATCTATTTTTGAATGGTTTTCCCCTGTTGCTATTTTTAGAACTGGATTCTCTCTTGTGGAATATTGTTCTGGAAGTTTCCGGGCCTTTTTACAATCTGATTACTAGAAATTATGCAACTGATTTTAACATGAATTTTCTGGAAGTTTCTCTGTTATTATAAAAGGAAAAGCTCTTTACATCTCGGCGTTCACTAGTTAATACATGATTGCCAGACTACAGTGGGGATTATCTTGTGTTTGTGTCATATAATTAGTGCTTGGATAACATTCAGTTTGGATTAGGATCAGACTAGACTAAAGTGGGGATTATTTCGAGTGCTTGGATTACATTCAGTTTGGATCAGGATCAGACTGGAATTAAGACTGGAATAATTTGTCTTTTGAATTTAACGTCTAAGGTATTGTTTTGTACTATTGTAATATTGTCACTGATTATTTGATATTATTGTTAATAAATTCTGTTAATTGTTATCGTTTGTTGCTGGCTTCTTCATTCTAGTTACGCCTTGCTCGTAACAGTATGCTTTTTTTTTCCATGGAGGTATGAAATAAAAAAAAAACTAATCATACTTTTGTATGAAATTGCTTCGCAGTTCGCGGTTTCATACATGCAGTGCGATTTTTTTTTTTTTTTTCATACCTCCATAATAAAAAATTTAAAAAAATCTCTTCATTCCTTTTTCTAAGAATAATGATCCCTTTACAAGAACAACACAAAATATTATTTGAAAATGCTCTGTGAAAGGGGACTAAATCCATCTGCGAAAAGTATCGACCCAGGTCAGCTGCGCAATCCGCGCAGACTGACCTGGGTCGAAACTTTTCGCTAATGTTCGATAGTCTACCGTATGGAAAAGTTGCTTGTTAGGAGTGGATATTATGAACCCATAATTATGCGTTGGCTTGTTTAGCAGCATGGATCACAGAGATGCATTAAGCCCGCTTTTGCCAACGCGTGCTTCATACTTTATATCTATAGTCAAGACCAAAAAGGCACATGTAAAAGTGCTCAAAGATATTTGTGCTGTTCTATTTTTGAAAAAAGATTCCCCCACCCGAATTAGAGACACCTGCCGACACAAAAACAGCCAAAGACCAGATTAATTTTGGAGAAGAGGTTATAACGCCTGGATTAAAGGCAAAGTGAGTATTGCATCATGTGACAAAGTGTTGAATTACTTTGTTTATATTCTTATTTACATCTCTTTATGCATAGCTTATGCCAATAAGAGTTTTAGATCTATTGGATATGTTGAAAATTGTTAGTTGGCGCCGTATTTTAATGACCAGCCCGCATAGTTTAATAGATAGAGCGCAGGACTTCTAAACGTGATGTTTCGAGCCCTTTGAGGGAGTGTGTTCGATCCCTTCGGCTCGCCATCTAAAATTTACTCATAGTCTTTAGTTATCTGCCACTGATACTAGGACTAGGTGATATTATCATACTTTGTCGATTGAAAACCTTTGCACGCAGTAGTATAAGCCCTGCTTAAAGGGTATTAAGCCTGTTGACTATAAAATGATTGACAGCAGAAATTTACACGTACTTTTGTCAACGTTACGTGACAAACACTTCAGAAGCAAGAACATAACAAATGAGCCATGCTCTGGCAAAAGGGGGCTAAATGAATTTCGGTGAAGCAAGTGATCACAGTATTATACATCCTTAAAACACGGTCTGTATATAACAACCTCATGAATCATGAGGTAGACTGGTCCTTGCAATAGAAGCTTGACCACTAGCGAAAGGTTTAGGCCCCATACTTTTCCCAGGTATACAATAAACCTTTTTTATACAGGGCATGACTCAAATGTTCTACAGCTTGTTCACGGGATAAAATATTTCTTAAATATGTAAATGTGAATGAACCATGCTCTCTGAAAAATGGGCAAAATGCTTTTGCAAAAACCCATGTCAACTTAGGAAGTTCGTGGAGGCTGACATCAGTTGATACTTCTTTGCTTTTGATTAGTTTTCTCTGAATGTCCAAGGTCCATAGTATTGCATGAATCAGCTGGTGTAATGCAGAGAAATGACCCCAGTTACAAAATGAGCGACGGGTCATTTCTCGACGTAGAGGAATGACCCATGGGTCATTTCTCTACGTCGAAAAATGACCCGGGTCATTATTCTACGTCGAGAAATGACCCATGGGTCATTCCTCTACGTCGAGAAATGACTACAGTAGAATGTGTGCTTCAGTAGACTTGCGCAAAACAGAAAATTACATAAAAACGGAAAGTGCCGTCTCGGGTAAGCCTGCGCGGACTGCGCAGGCTGATCCGAGACGGCACTTTACGCAAATGTCCGAATGGCCCTTTTCGCGTGTTGCAAGCCATATTATGTTGATTAATTGATTGAATGGTGTTCACGGCGTTTTCAAGATTATTTCAGTCATATTACAGTGACAGGACTCACCAGTAACAAAGTTAGGGTTTTGAATCGTTTTGCCCTTGAATACTTTCACTAAAAACCTAGTTACTTCCAGTGAGGCTCGAAACCGGGGCATTCAGATTGCGAGTCCTGACCTTTACCACTTAGCACCACTTAGCCTCACTGAATTCTCGATAAATATGTGTAAAACATTTACATGCAAGTTGTATCTCTATACACGTTTCATGCTTGTTGAATTCGAAATTTTTATTCAGAAAGGGAAGAGGAAAACAGGCCGTCATTAAACAGTCTAATGAACAAAAAAATAGCACCACTTAGCCTCACTGAATTCTCGATAAATATGTAAATGTAAAACATATACATGCAAGTTGTATCTCTATACACTTTTCATGCTTGTTAAATTCGAAATTTTTATTCAGAAAGGGAAAAGGAAAACAGGCCGTCATTAAACAGTCTAATGAACAAGAAAAACAAACAGAACTTAAAGCAATGGTCAGTATTGAATCAATTCCACTTCCAAAGGTGAGAGAAACCCCAAAACTTGCCTCACAAAGGTAAGGACAAAGTAACCTTATGTTTGTAGTCTTTCTCTATTGTAAGTTAAATACCGTATTTTTTTTAGCGTCCCAAAATGTTCGCGAGGTTGGTCAATATCCTTTTATCACGTTTCCTATTTTCAAAAATTCAACGGTATGTTTCCATTTTTATGAATCGGGGAGCATAATTATGATCGCATCAAATCCACCAAAAAAAGTGTATACGTATGTCTGGTATTGCAGACGTTTTATTGCATTTGCAAAAAAAAAGGCTAGAATAACAACATTTACCTTGATAGTCAGGTATTTCAAAATCTCAAAATTTCACCTTTTTCGATTTATTTCGATGTTATTTATATATAAATAGATAAAAAAAAGATTTATTCCAGTCTTAGACTGCTAGTATTTCCAAGTCGATTCATTTATCTACAATTTATAGTATCATTTAACTGTAAATGGAAACTGGGACACTAAGGGAAACAACTTTTCTAAAACTTTGTTATAATAATTACTTGTATCAAACGGCAACTCTCCTTATAAATGTATAGTTTATTGTTTACAGTGTGACTATTTTTTTCAATCCGTGCTCACTAATATACCAGCATTTTCAAAGTTATTTCTAAAAATGGCAGGCTTCTCCTTTAAATGTTTGTAAAGATCATATTCTCTCATAAATGAGCCGCATCTGGCAAAAAGATGTTTGCTGTATCTCCGTGACACGTTATACCAAGCAAGATATCACATAATTATTGATACATAGAAACCTTTTTGTCTAATAATAGACTTATACCAAGCAAGATATCACATAATTATTGATACATAGAAACCTTTTTGTCTAATAATAGACTTATACCAAGCAAGATATCACATAATTATTGATACATAGAAACCTTTTTGTCTGATTATAGACTGAATCAGGAGGTACAATGGGCCGCGGAAAATTCATCAATAGCAAAAGGTTTTGGCCTAGGTCAGCCTGCGCAAACTGCGTAGGCTGACCTCGGTCGATGCTTTTTGGAGATACTTTAATTCCCCCTTCTACAGACCATATTGATTATGCCATTTAAAAGGGGAAGCTGATATACACTGATAACTTTGTCAGAAAAGAAGGAACTGTTTATTATCAAGCAATTATAACTCAATTCCACTCAGGTTTTCTTTTTCCTAAGATTTTGAATGCACTAAAAGCAAAGTGTCGTATTGACATGAAAACACATTAAAGTCTTTCCTTAAGAAATCCATAAAAAAAAACTTTACCCGATTAACATTATCATAAGATTGTCTTCTATAATTGTTTTCTAGATCTTTGCCTGATTCGGAACCTAACTGGGAAGAAACATTCAGAGATGAGATAAATTTTCTCCGAAAAGGCGAAACAATTCTGAAGAAAACGATCGATGAACAACAATTTAAAATCAAAGAGTAAGTGATACAGTTAATGCCAAAAGTTTTTTGTTCAAGATTTAGGTGTTTGCCCGGTAAAATTTTGCAATTAGTATGACCCCTTCAAGCAGCCGAATAAGATTGCGCAGTCAGTAGAACACAGTCATGTATCCAGGGTGATTCAAGATATCTGAAACAGTTTCAATCCTTATTAAGTTTTTTTTTAACCGATGCATCCCTTTTTATAGTTTATGGCACAATACTCTTCAATAATTACAGTTTTGTTTGATATGCAATGTTAAGTACTTTTAAAATTTAATACTTTCATGTTGAATAAAACAAGTTTGTATTTTTTATAATATTTACATGGTATGTTCTATACGACGTCCATTCTTCGATATTACGACGTCATGCCTCTTGTGATAGTTTGCGATTGCTGATGAACACATTTCTAGCGTCATTTTCTTCATTTCTCGACAGACATATTCTTTCAACCTTCAGTGTTTGGTAAGGGGAATATAGATTTGTTTGCAAGTTTTCCTACAACAAAAGGTTCAACAGATTAAGGTCCGTGATATGATACGGATTGAAACTCTATCAGACATTATGAGTCATCCTGCACACAAATACTGCAACTATCACGTCTGCTTTGGCTTATAACTCTCTGATTGTCTGATAGTGTTTAGCCAAAATCAAACTGGTCTGCCTATCGTCGATTTCATCAGTGTATCAGTTATATCGAATTTGCCAATAGATCGATGTGGTTTTTTCGTTGCTAATGGCATCAAACGTTCTTCTATCTTTTCAGATTGTATATCTTTCTACATAAATGTTATCAATACTCTTGACAGAAAAACAATTCATGTTTTGCAGACCCTCATCAATGGTTATTTTTAAACAATAGTAATACTGTGTCTTATTTGTATCCATGCACATTTATGAAGATTCACAAAATATCGCTAACTTTCCATGCAGTTCAAAGTAAAATGTATGAGTTCAAAAAATTGCAATTTTTGACGAATTCATGTCATATAACCACATCAAATACAATGTCGGTACACGGAATGAAGCTGAAATCTTATTATTCTATGTTCTTTCCATACATAATCTATTACCCACATATGCATAGAACTGTATTGTGTTTGGGGCATGCCCTATTATGACTGAAAATTGAAGTAAAATATCTTTAGAAAAATTGTTAAATTCAATCATCACCCATATGTATGAAAGCTTCAGTTTTTCATAATGCGATAATTGTAATTATTCTTTTACTTTTCAAGATTAGAGCAAACAGTGGAAAAACTTGAAAAACGCAACATTTCTTTAAAAGACGACATCAAATCACTGGCTGGAGATATAACGGGTGAAAAAGACGAGAAACTTGGAGTTGTCGATAAAGCTGAAAAAGAAATTCTTGTCTTGAGAAAAGAACTTCAGCTTAAAGACCGATCCTTGGAGAAAAGTCTGATAGAGAGAAATCAACTTTTGGAGAGGTTTCTTTTATTAGATACCTCACAATATTTTCAATACAAAGAGTGAGAGAGAGAAAGAGAAAGAGAGAGAGAGAGAGAGAGAGAGAAGAAGAAGAAACTTGTATTCTTTAATTCTCTCTTTGACACGTCTGTGTCCATTCAAACTCGCATCAAAAGTTGACCATTGTATCTTCTCAGACACACGAGGCGACAGTTTGACTAATAGATTTGTAGTCATGCCAAAAACCGTATCAAATTATTGCACTAAAAGGCGTCTACTACTCCTTCTGGCGTGCATGCCTTTTACGCATGTGGTACTAATTGCATAACAAGTTATTATTGGATGGTACAGCAACCATATAGTGAATTCGGCGCATATTCACAATTGTCCTTCCGAGAGAGCACAAGAAAATATACCTTTCTTTGAAGAATTTTCCTGCATAACCCTTTACCATATAATCCCGATTGTCAATGACCCTGAAACAGGGGGCTATTAAAAACATACAGAGAAAGAGAAAACGCTGGTAATTACATGTAGCGTTTTTTCCATTTCCCTCAATGTCTTCTTGATTTAAGAAATATTCAATTATTTAAGCCAAATCTGATAGGTCGCCTGCATGTTCTCCCAGTTTGGGACAGTCTAATATTTTGTTGTTAGGCAAAGAGTAATGAAAGCATGGAACTATTATCAAAAATATATTAGCTTCAGTCGAGTTGAAAGTTACGTTTCTTCAATTTCAAATCGGGACTTCGCAATCGAGCCTTTGCTTTCTTTCTGTCTCTAGGTTAGCCTCGGTGACAGACAGCACCCTAGGAAGCCAAAGTCGGTTAGTGACGGACATGAGTGACCTCCATAACCCTAAAAAATTGGCAGATAAATACACAGAACTGTTTGACAACGAGTGGGCTGAGGCCTTCCAGGTGTTAACTCTCGGTCATCGAATAGAGGATAAAGCGGCAATTGGAATATTATTTGAAATTTTACAGGTATGCGGTGTAACATTTTTTTCTTATAAATTTTCTTACTTCGTACAAATATCGCCTCCTTCACAGTGAAGTTCATGGTATTATTTTTTTCTTGAACGGTATGGAAAACCTTTTCTGAAAACGTGTCCTTGTAACGTGTAATTCACTATTGTCTAAGATTTTCTACGAATGGTGGCCACTGCGAACACAAAAGCTCAATAAACATATTTGTTTTAAAAGTCCTCTTAGAAGTCTTGCAATGTAGGGATTAACAGTAAATGAAGGAGTGTTATGGGTAATACTTGTTTAGTAATCAACAGATACCCATTGGTAAATATACCGGCTGCCACATGGTAAATGTAAAACAGTAGAAACGGCGTCAAACACTATCATTTATGTAAAGAAAAACTGTCGAAGCAGGGCTTTCGGAAGGGGACTTAATGCATTTTTGTGATGTATTATACCAGGCATATCATCACATATCTACGAAAACCCATTCTCTCCAACAACCGACTTGATTATAAGTTAATTTGTTCCTCGGAATTGCAGAAAATGTCCCAAAAGCAAGACAAAACGAAAAAATTCAACCAATGTCTGCCTGCGCGCATAGCGCAGGCTGACACGGGTTGATATTTTTTTGCAGATATATGAAACCCCTCTTTTCATACACATTTACCACAGGACTGTTACAGATTTTGCGAAAGAACAAACAGAACCCATACGAATACACTTATTGAAGATGTGATGTATCCTGTCAAACGCACGGTAGAAATACAGGTAAGGTTATCAACTCTTTCATCTTGAAGAATAGCAACGTTGTTTGCACAAAGAAAGCAGATTGGTGGGATTGAAAATGAAATTTTTGCCTTTACACAATTCTGCAACACTTTCTACTGCAGATGAAATCTGTTCATAAAGGAGCTTAAACACAAAGTCTGTATTTACTTGAAGACATCGGGCCATGTCTGTAAAAAACCTCTGACAACGAGGTTCACATTTAAACGGCCACTTCAATTTTTAACGACTTCTCTAACCATCCTTCTAATTATAAGTTGCAGGAGTAGATTAGCGGATTCATGCATACTTGTAGAAACAGAAATTTGACTTAATTATAAAACAATATGAGAGTATGAAATAATTTGATGAATGAGAAAACGTGGTGTTCTAAAGATGACATTCGATTACGTAACATTGCGGAATCTTTGTTTACACACAAAGACATCCTAATACTACTCTTTCGTTTAAGCGCAGAATATTTCAAAAATATTACAGTAAAGAGATTTGTATTGGGTTTTTCCTAGTCGTAAGAATACTGGCTGAAAGCCAGCAGAGCTTATGTCATGACAAGGTTTCCGTCGTCCATCTGTTTGTCTGTCCTTCCGTCAGTCTGTCCGTCCGTTTGCCTTTTTCTTGTTTGCTCGATATAGTCTGCACTGGCTGTCAGATTTTCATGAAAACTGCACAGTTTGTTTATCATATAAATAGCTTCAATGCTATTGTTTTTGAAGAAGAAATCAGTACAGGAAAAGTAGCCATTTCAAGTTGAACATTTCCATTTCTTGTTTACATTTGTGGTTGGATTTTCACGAAACTTGTACAGTTGCTTTGTCTTATTAACAGCCTGAACTCTTTTGATTTTCAACAAAATGTCACTGTCAAAATTGGAAAAGTAACCAGTTAGAATTGAAAATTTCCATTTCTATTTACTCGATAAAGTCTGCGTTTGTAGTCGGATTTTCATGAAACTTGCACAGCTGCTTTGCATCATAAACAGCTTGAACCCTATTTATTTCGAAGAAAAGGTGACACTTTTTAGGGAAAAGTGTCCATTCAAAGAGGAAAATTTCCATTTCTTGTTCAGGCAATGAAGATCACCTTGATGATCGAATTCTTTTGAACTTTAGGCAGATTGTCTGATTCATCCAAGGGTTGAACTTTATTGAAAGTGAAGAAAATCTAGTAAACAGTTCAGGAAAAGCAGCCATTTGATGACTTAGTGTTGTTTACACAACAAAGTTCACATTTGTAGTCACATTTCTTTGAAATCTGCTAGGATTGTTCAATACACGGTGCACTGAAACCCTCTCGAATTGGGCTGGAATCCAAACGTTTAGTTTTGAGTATCTGCACTTCATTTATTATTTTAACTGTTTGTTCAATTTACTGAGTTTACTTCTGCTGTCTTGGTGGGTTCAAGCTCGGTGGAAAGAACACATTTCTTTTTTTTACATCATGTATTAGTAATGATAGAACAATATCAGGCCTTCAAAAGCATCTTTTTTATTAAGTCAGACATTTTCAGAAGCCATCTGTTTCAATTTTTCAGAAAGATTTGTTTCGAAAGGCATTATTTATAATTCTTAATTATGGGAGATACTAAACAATAACCAGCTGAGGACCAGTGCGACTTTCTTTGCTACAATTAGTCCTGTAGCAAATGTAAGGGTTATCTCTCCTGTACATCTGCCACAAAAACGGATAAGGTAATCATTAATGGTGACACTTCATTTCGAGAATTCTATAACCCCATCGAACAGATTGCAATTAAAAAAAAAGATACATGTCCATACACTGCTGTCTTACAGGAGTCCGATCTTTCCAAACTGGACGATAACACTCTGAAACTCATCAAAGACACCAAGAGGCTCGCTGGAAGACATGCTGTTGCTCAAATTCAAGTGGTATAGACTTCTTTACTCCATTACAAAATAATAACGCTCACGGGGAAGGCTTTTGAAAACGGTGTAGGAAAAAATAAGATCGTAACAAAGCATTTTTCCCCTCCTATTTCCACGAAGTTTTCGATCCTTTTCAAGCTTAATCTCAACATTTATGTTACATTAAATATCGCCGTTGCAAGTGCTTTCAGTTTGGACAATTCTGAAATCTTGATGTCTGTAAAAGACCTCCATTCTTTATGTATGCTACGTGATTCTTGCCGTTACATTTATGTCAAGATGGAGAAATTTATATTCAAATGGAATGGGAAACTTGGGTTCTTTTTAATGATGGGAAAATTCCTGAAACAGTATTCTTGATGTGTTTAAAGACTTTTTTTTTTCAAACTATGTCTACGAAAGTCAGCTTCAAAACCGATTACAAAACTCATATCGGTCTATTTCCTTCTTATCCCAAATTGTTTTCTAGCCATTAAAATACAATTCTTATCATTTTTTAAAGCTATATTCAATTTGTCCTATCCAAATATTTACGATTGGGAAAAATCTCAATTTGATTCGCCTGGTATGGTGAAAATATGATATTTTCCTTCCAGCAATTCATGAAACAGATGTCGCAAGGAAAGAAGAATCTTTACGACAGTAAATACGCCAAGAAAATAGTCCCGTTCATAGACAAATGTCTGGAGTTATGCTGGTTTATGGTCCTGCAAAGTCCGCCTCTGCATATTGACGACGACCGGTACAGCAAGAGTGGCGAGGAATTCGACAGAGATCTATTTAATTTTTACAAAACAACTGGATCTAAAATTGACTACGTCATATGGCCTACATTGTATCTCTCCTATAAGGGCATCGTGTTAGCTAGAGGTGTTGCCCATCCGAAACAAGAGGCCGTTGCACTCAGGATTTCATCCAGACAGTCTATTCGTTGATTCATGGTGGTTTTTAACTATCACACTTCATCCTAACAGCTAGGGTCAATTTGACCTCAGCGACTATTTTCTTGAAGCTACATATTTTTAGAAAGTACAGAAGCTTGACTTTTGACATCTTATGACTCTGTCAAAATTGGTGATTGTATGATAAAAATGGTCATAATGATATGGTTTATCGAGCTTTGAGCTGGTTCTTGATTATTTTTGTGTGGGGTCCTAATGGACCCCAAAATCAAATTTCAATTTCATAACTAATTCTCACATTTTTTTCGATTAAATTATGACCAAATGAAATGGCAATGTTATGTATATAGCAACACAATCTCTGAGAGTCATAGTTACAAGATATTATGGAGTCTGAATTTGAGAACCCAAACGCCTCAGATGGAAATGTTCCCCATGTATCCTAACCATCAGACCAAGGTAGCCTGGGTTCCAGTCTGTTCTTTTTTTTTTTCTATCATTCGGACGTTACTTTAACAAAAATGACGGCGACATCTAGATTACCCCATCTCACAGTGGGAAAAAGTAGATGTCACTGCAAAGTGTTCTAATCTACCATCTACATCGTTTGAGTCACATTTGAATAGTTGTCTGCACATTGACAGATTTCCATATTTATCATTTGGTAAAGTCTTAACCATTTACCAAATGATAAACAGGAAATTCCTCGATCTAAAGAGCCTGAGGAAAAAGCATTTTGAATCCATGCGTTTGAAAGGAATTGCTTGTATCCACCTGAGCTCACCCCTCACAACGTACGTCAGTGTGACGTCATAGGTAGTGATATCGGACCCTTGTTATAAAGTCAGTGTGCGTGCTTGACAAGACTGTTCTTTTTTTGTTATCGTTCCTTTAAAGTCTTTAGACCCCCAAAGCGTACAATGCCTAGGGACTTTATTTTTTGTCAAAGCTTTTTTAACTACTTATAATAATGGAATAGACTTCGACCAACTATTAAAACCCAATCACGTTTTGATATTTGGTCAAAGTGTTTGTGCATATAGACATCTGCTTCCTGTCTAAAACATCAGAATATTAAATGTATCCATCTAATGTCTTTGATAACTACATGAGAGTCTCTGTAGTCCGTTTGTATCCACCCAAGCTAGCCTCATTCTATCTTCATATCGTACTTACTTTTCAATATGGCGGACATAAGTTATGAAAATGCCCAGGTCCGATATCACTTCCTGTGACGTAGGTTGTTACCCTTGGAGCTATATATTCTGAATTACTTGACTTGTCGCCTGCAATAGCTTTGACTTTGGATGAGTATGGATTTTTTATTGGTCAATACTTAAAAGATTGAACAGAAATAAACTGATAAATGCAAATGGTATTAAATTGTTTTTAATCGGTCGGTGTGAGGCGGACGATTAGAGAGATCACAAATTTTGGAAACCCGTCTGCTGCAGAGGACAAACTGATTTAACTGTAACTCGTGACAGCTTTTACTTAGTCTTATAACATCAATACTACTTGTTGTGACCTTAATACAAATACCACTATTAACCCACATAAATGTAAGAATACGAACTAGTAGTAAGCAGGCCTTTAAGTAATTCCTCACTTTACTTTTCAATTATGTAATAGATGGTTGTTACAGTTTTTTTTTAACGTTGACTTCTGCTTAAACATCAGAACCTAAACTGACAAAAGAAGGCATTTCAGAAAAACTCAAAGATTGAAGTCCTTTGCTTTAATTGAGCCTGGACATTTATTATATAGCGAGCCTTTGGCGAGCTTAAATAGCATTCTTTTCTCGACCTGTTTAAAGGAAAAGCTAACGAATATCTGGTTCTTTCATCACATTACTACATACATATATCAACGATAGATAAAAATATGCGGTACCATACACGTTCATTATACTACATAGAAATACTACATTATACTACATAGAAATATTCCTCTTAATCTGATTGGATAATCTCATTGGATGATATGTTCCGAACACCCACCCACACCCACCCACCCACACACAGACACACACACATATATATATGTATACGGGGCTCCCGAAAGGGAGCCCCGTATACATAACTATGCTATCAACACAACATCCAAAATATTGTGAAAAAAAGACTAAAATGCGTTTCGCTTGATCTCTCTCCACCCTATTCATATATGTGCATTGAAATGGCAAAAAAAAAATCTTATTTGTGCAGTCCTGATTTAAATTATCGATAAGAATTTCGTCGGTTTACTTCCAAAACCTCGTAACTATAGCTTGTTACAAGCTGTAGTTACGAGGTTTTGGAAGTAAACTGACGATTTGATATTACTTCCTTGACGAGAACCCGACAGTTAAAAATAGACGTATTTATAGCTGTCACTTGTTGTGATACTCGAATGGAAAATAGAACAAAATAGACTGCGAAGGTATTCATATATAGATATAAACCAGCGAAGAGGTTTTAGACCGTAACGTACATGTAAGTTCTTTATTTTTAAACTTTTCTAGGATAAATTCGCATTTCTTACATTTTGGAATATTAAATAGAAAAAAGGGAATTTACTATAAGTTGCATAGATGAAGATATGCAGAAATTTTCAGCAATTAGTAGAAACTACTATCAATAAATGAGTTTTTAAAGATTGAAGTCGTAAGGAAGGGATCTGTCTCATATAGGCCTATATGTATGACAGATACGATAACGTTAAAAATACCAAGTCACACACCGAAGTAGAACCCTTCAATAAAGACTGGATATTTAAGGTTTACCCATTTTGTAAACGACACACGGAGTAGTGTGCAAATTAAATGAGGTCAAACCAGTTAGCTTTGTATTGGAACGATTAGAGGATAAAGTACGAAAAGGAGAAATTATGGTTACTAGCATTTCCTCTAGAAACTCATTTGTCAGCCCTTATCACACAATCCTGACTTTTTATTAATCTGAGAAAAAGCAGCTGTGAAAACATTATGGGGAAAAGGAGAAAATGCTGGGGAAAAGGAGAAAATGCTGGTAACCAGCATTTTCTCCTTTTGCCAACAATGCTATCTCTCTCCTCTTCGATGCAAATTTTCAGTCACTTTTATTTTGACGTCTACAAATGTTTCCAATTTGGACCTGTCTAAAATCTTGTCGTTTGATAATGAGATATGATATTAATTGATAAAGAAATGAACAGACAGTTTATCATCAAAGAAATGAATGTACTAGTGAGGTCCAAATGAGATCCAGATAGTGAGCATTGTATTGGAATGATTAGAAGATAAAGAATGAAAAGGAGAAATCTTGGTTACTAGCATTTCTCCTAATCGCTCATTCCAGGAAGAGATATTTTCTCCATGGTCGTTTAATCTTAATATTGTCTAGTGAAGGGTTAGCTTTTATCTAAGGGGATATGATAATTTTGACCCTTCACGCAAAAAGGGACCTTCTAGGAACTGCGAAAAGTGTCAACTCTGGTCAGACTGCGCGAATTGCGCAGGCTGACCAGGGTTGGCTCTTTTTGCTTTAATGACATTTTCTGTGTGAAAAGTGGTCATTGTACCTTGTTATACAATCATTTTTGAATTATCAACTTAAACGGACTATCGTTGATCTGTTCTCATCTAACTGATGTACGGAATTCCTACAATGTCCCTTTTCGTGTGACCGGTCACATATCTTCTCCAGGGTCGCTTAAACTCAGTATTGTTTAGCAAAGGGTTAGCTTTTATCTAATGGGATATGATATGAATTGATAAAGGAAGGATTCTAACATGACATGAATGCAGCTCTATAAACACAGTGTAAAGAAAGCGTTGTAAAATCTACGTTACTCTATGTAGAGTGACGTCATTCTATATAGAGACGTCATTCTGTATAAAATAAATAAGTTATTCAATATAGGGTTAATTCACGTTTTTGAGGTCGTTAACATTCGCAGAGGCCCGAAAAATGCTTTACCGCCCGAGTGCAAAGCACGAGGGTGTTTAAGTATTTTGAGGGCCTCAGCGAATGTTAACGACCGAAAAAAACGTGAATTGACGCTATTATTGCATAAAGTAAAGGTATTCTTACAATAATTTGTACAGATAGCAAAAATATTTCCATAGAAATGCAAATAAGTGAATTTCAAATGTACTGTACGCAAATGGGTCAAAACCGGAAGTCGGCGAAAAAGTTTTTGTTACGATTAGGAAAGGGCCGTTAGTCCTGTATGCCAGTTTTGATTCTCTCGCTGTAAATACACTTTTATTGATTTTTAATACACACTGGACTTATGTGGAATAAACTTGCACACATTTGGACGATTACAACTAGGATGAATGCGTGGATATAAATTTCTGTAACTGAAGGCGACAGAGGGTTCGATATACATCAAGCGAGGCGGACCGATCACGTTAAAAAGTGGGTGGGATGTAGCTGGTTTAGCGTACATTTCACAGGTAAATTTTTGTTCAGATCTCGATTAAATTGAGATTCTGTGCAAAGGTTTGTTTGTGGTGTACTAATATCATCAAAGACATGCCATGGAAAGGATCGAATATGGTACGAATTGGACTACAGTTTGATGGTCGGAGTCTAGGGAAAATCTGACAAGGACAAACGTTGTTTACAAGGTAGGCCCGAATCGAGGATATTGATAGTACAAACCCGGGCGTTAACGGCGCGTGAATTTACTGATTAATACACGTTTTCTCCCGTTAACCGCCCGATTTTTACCCGTTAATACATGCTTATAACGGCCCGAAAAGGCACGTTTTATGCAATAATGGAATTTAATCTGCATTTACGTTTTTACAGTAAGTATGAAGGTGCTTTCCTTTGATTAAGAGTTGCTCATGTAAGAATCGAAATAATCTTCTGTCTATGGTGTTTTATCGTTCAATAAACCACGATGTGAGTTATGAGGCGCAATAAATAACCCACTCGGGCTGTCGCCCTCGTGGAATATTTATTCTGGCTCATAACTCACAACTGTGGTTTACTGCACGATAAAACACGAAAGAAAGAAGATTATTTCTGAAATAGAAAGTGTATCAACAAAACAATGAAGGTTCTAGAGCTACTAGAGAGGTGAACCCCATTCATGTGTGTGCGTATTTTTAAATTACAGAACACTCTTGAAGTTTTTGAAAGTAAAGGCAGCCAAAATGGACAAACCGAGGTATGTAAGATATTTACCTCATTAGTACCGTAATTCTCAGTGTAAAGCCTTGTTCAGATTTACGGTAATGCACGTACTTGTCCGTATTTCAATTTAAACCTTGTCTGCCATAGTGTTACTGCGGTCAACTAGGTTGAAGTACATTCAAAGTAGGTTCAAACTTGACAATGAGAGTAAATATAAAACTGACATTCGGACATTTGCGTAAAGTGTCCTATCGGATAAGCCTGCACAGTCCGCGCAGGCTAACCCAAGACGGCACTGTACGTCAACATTAGATTTTTTCCTGCGTTAGACTTGCGTGAAACAGAAAAATCACACACGATCGAAAACTGTTGTATCGGATCAGCCTGCGCAGATTGCGCATGCTTATCCGAAACGACACTTTACGCACACGTCCGAATGTCCCTTTTCGCGTGTTGCAGGCCAAATAATGAATCCCATATTATCCCCTTTTATCAAGGACTTCATCATAAGGTGACCAATAGTAAAAAGTTTTGGCCCAGGCCAGCCTGCACGGACAACGATACTTTTCGCAGATGCATTAAGCCACCTTTTCACAGAGCATAACGAATCTTTTTCAGTCGAGCCTCTTACGAGGACCAATTCCCAACGGAAAATCTACAAACAGACGCAGTCAGAGATAACTTAAACAAGACGGTCATACATGTTCAGGAAATTTCTGGCGGGTGGGTGTCTATGTAAGTATTCTTATCAAAAGCCCAGTAAAGGCCAAAATATCAAAGCAGATATCATAATAATTATTTTCAAACCATACCATTAAAAGTACAGAAAATATTATGGAGATGACGGTATGCTATTGTATGGTTGGACCACGGGTCAGTCGCTGTTAAAGAAAGAATTTTAAGGTCGAGCAACAGTAAACAAGAGACACAGATACCTGATAGGTTTTAACCTAGGTGTAAATTTAATTTCTCTGTCAGCAACTAACATTTGGATCGACAGTACAATGACAGACTGTCATATTCACAATAATTTCCAATAATTAAAATGATTTCAATTTAGATGTATTTAAAGACGTTTTTTGTTTACTTTTTGGTATTTCCTGTTGCTCTACAAAACAAGAAACATCTTTTAAAAGAAGGTCGACATCATAAGAGGTGCTGGAATATACATGTAGATATTGGAACTCTTTCGTGGTTCAATATGGAGAGAATCGATAAAAATTGACCGCGCTAGAAATTGGCCCTTTTCCCTGATTGTTATTGTCGAAAATAGAATATTTACGATACATCCAAACAGCTGGAGAGAACATCACTGTAAAAACTTTGTAAAGAGTAGATTGGTTCAGTTGTGAAGAAAAAAATTGTTGAAGGCCTAATTTAACTTGTATTGCGTTTATTAAGAAAAAAATGTAAATTTTCCTTACCTGACAGCAAGTTAAAACAATTTCAGAGAATCTATGGGCCTTATAACTTGAATAAAGGTATATTGATATTGATATTGTACCTTCAGTGCGTCCGTCCTACATTTTATGATTGGCTGAAATTCATGTCAAATAATAAGAAGAAATTGTATATTTTCTGTAATGGAATGCTATTGGGTCGAAGAACTACTTTGCCCAAAATTTATCTCATCTAAATTAATATGTATGAAATCTATCAAAATCATAATCTAATCTTATCTACTATACGATCTTTATCTTTCTCAGTGAAAGCATATTTTAAAGAGCCAACAACAATGAGGGATTTCTTTATTCGATCTTTTTGTTTGATTTCTAGACGGAAACGCTCTGACAACGACACTGATATTGAATGATGTAAGTCTAGATCAGAATGCATGTAAGTGAGACTGATCACGAGCTTCACTTATCGCTAAAGTGATCAGTTATATCGACACACAACAATTTGACTAACAATATGTGCATTTTAGACCGAGATTTTGATTTATATCTATTTATGTATTTTTTCTAATAGAAAAACAACAGCCCCCAATGAGGAACCATCTACACCAATGAGAGATAATAAAGGACAGATAAAAGAACACACGACAGAAACTTTGAAAAAACAGGACGTTCAAAAAGGGTACGTTTCAAACCGAATCATTTGTTCACTCTTTCATGCTTTTATGTATTTATTCGTTCGTACTCCCCTAAAAACTTCTGACAACGTTTGCTAAGAGTACAACTATTTTTCAAAGGTATTGTTTAGTTAACTGTAGTATAACTACTTTATGTCAAGAACCGACTTTCACTCGTATTATTCCACAGTTGTTTGTCATTACAGACGATCAAGTAAAGAACACACCCGACGAGGGGTAGGTCGTGACATTTTCTTCATGACTACATAGCATAGAATGTTCGATATTTGAGATTCAATACAATACATTTTACATGTTATCATCTTTGGTTTTTTTTCTGTGTGTGTGTGTTCGTTGTCTCATGCCATGTTCACACCTCCATTGACACCTCCTTTTTCCCAACCTACAAAGTGTTAAGCCAAATGTATACCCAAATATTTTCGATTCACTAGTAGGTGAAAAACTAGATTCTATAGTACCTGGTTGAGTTTACTCTGAAAATAATTACAGTCTAGATCTACTCTGAGACATTTTACTTTTTTATAAATTCGTTCTACATTTACAAATTTTCATTTAAGGACGTTTGAGACAGAAAATAATATTTCTACATTACCAAGTAAAGTGAAAGCTCTCGAAGACGATCTATGGGTGATGAGAAAAGAACGAGACGCATTACAATCAAGGTGATTATTCTTGTTCTTCTTTCTTGTTCTTATTTTTCTTGTTCTTTTTCACCTTTTAGCTCTTTTTCTTCTTGTTCTTGTACGTTTTGTTCATGTTCACCTTTTTCTGCTTCTTGTTCTTGATATATTCTTCTTCTTAGATCTTCTTTTTCTTGTTCTGCCTGTTCTTGTTCTTGTTCTTCTTGTTCTTGTTTTTCTTGTTCCTTTCTTTCTTTTTCTTGTCTTTCTTGTTCTTGTTCTTCGTCTTGTTTCTCCTTCATCCTCTTCTTCTCCCTCTTCTTCTTGTTCTTGGCTGTCTTGTTTTTGGCTTTCTTGTTCTTGTTCTTCTTCATTTTTTCTTCTTCGTCTTTTTCTTCTTCTTCATCTTCTTCTTCTTCTGTGTCTTTTTCTGTTTCTATTTCTTCCTTTTTTCTTCTACTTCTTTTTCCTCCTCCTCTTCTTCGTGTTCACTTTCTCGTTCTTGTTGCTGTTCTTCAAATTCAAATCAGTTTCGTGTGTATTGGACCAGGCCTCCGACAGTCTCTCAAAATATAGAATACGAAATATTAACATCATTTTTTCTGATTTAAATGATCTGCAGTCTGTTTCATCACATCATGTGAATGATTTGCAGTCATATTACTATAAATTGAGTTTAAAATTATTTCTGAAAATGTTCACCTCACTTCACCAATTACCACACAGTCCCTACTTTTGGTGACCCTGAGAAAGAACCTTTTAGAAAGCATAGTAGGAAAAAAGAAAATGCTGGTAATCAGCATTTTCTCCTTTTTCAACTATGCTTTTTATTCTTCACAAAACAAATTTCAAATTATTAGTCACTTTTATTTTGTCGTCTGCAAATGCTCTCGATTTGGACACGCCAAAAGTTTTGTCATTTGGTAATGAGCTAAACTATGTTTTGGAAAATGGTGATATAATGCATCATGGTCCAGAAAATCCATTTTGAAGAACAATCGATTGAACTCTGAGGTAGAATTTTTGGACAGAATCAAGAGGTTCGGACCTTGTCAGCCTGGGTAGATACTTTTTTGAATATTATTGAAATAGTACCATTCTAATGGAAAATAGCTATGTCCAATATAATATCATTCTAAAAAAGTTGCTGAGTATTATTGTACTGCTTTGACCGAGCCAGCTTTTCCATTCTTTTTCCTTCTTAGAATTATCATTTATAAATCTATGACCACTATATTCTTACTACAAAGTAGATAATAGTTACCTCCCTTGTCAGAAAACTGACAAAAATATCAACAAATAATTTCAAGATGGACACCAAAGGAATTTCTGGTCGCTTAGAAATGTTCAAAAATACTATATCAGTATAGATCCTTACTTACCAACTAATAAGAAATTTCTTTCCATGTTGCACTGGAAGCGTTAGGATGGTATTACCTTAAATCCAGTTTTCATGCAGCATGGCTCATAGAAATTAACGTTAAAATCTCTTTTTATAACTTTTATTGTTTTTAGTTGATGTAAAATGAGTGTAAGGAGCTCGGTTTATGTCAATCTGAAAATTGGTGAACCTGGATCGGATTCGCTCACTTTTGCTTTGTATCCACTAATTTCCTCTACGCTTCGATTTACTTTACAAAGGGTGTCTGAGACAGAAAAACAGAAAGCGGCCTTACAAAGCCAAGTTAAACATCTCGAGGACAATTTAAAGGTGATGACTAAAGAACGGAACAAATTTGCAGAGGAGAAGGACGCATTTCAAGCGAGGTGTTACTTCTTCGTTTTCTTCTATGCTTAGAGAGAGAGAGAGAGAGAGATCAAACTTTTCGCCTCAAACACTTAGTCATATTGGATCCCTCGTCATAGCCCTCTATAAAATCTCGAGTTTTGATGACCTTAACAATTTTGAAAAAAATGTTGGAAAAAGAGGAATTGAGATGGTTACCAGCATTTTCTCCCTTACCCATGATATTTTCAGCCCTGTTTTGGAGACAAAGCCGAGTTATATCAATTTTGAATTTGCCATCTGCATTTTTAAAAAAAAAAATGTAGGATAGTGTAAAGTTTGTCGACTTGAAGATAGAAACGAAGGAGAACGTATACGTTATACTAATTATTGTTGAAAATGGCGTCCTATAACTGTCAGCCCGAAAATACTTATGAATCAGGGTTTATATTTTTGTGGCAGTTGTTGAAGTCAGTGTCACAATGAGTTCAAAATTGAATTTTGAAGAGGTCTATTTTGAAAACCATGTTTCGTATTTTGTGCAAAGCCGAAGAAAATAAACCAAATTAAACTCAATTTTTCTCAGACAAATGAGATTTTCGACAGCACTCAGATTTGTAATCAGAAATGGCGTGTTAAAATCCACTAGGTGAGGCAATCGATCTTTGAAATACTTCGATTTCACTTTTGGGAATTAAATTTTTACGGTCAAAGGTCCCTCGAAATCATGGGTTTCTTGTAGAAAACTAATTTTATTTGATATACATGTAATAATATGGTTTCTGTCTCTACCAATTTTTCATCCTACTGTCAAGTACCATTTTTCTTCTGAGCCCTCCTGAATGATTGAAGGAAGACCACCAGTTTATACAAAATTATAGCTTTGTCACGCGTACCCTCCCAATCAAAAAAGATATTACTTGTTTTTTGGGTCGTGTGTCGACTTTCAAAACAATAGTTAAATAATAATATTTTTCTCTTTCAAATTATTAAAGCACAACGGCTTCCTTGACAAACGCCACTCCAGTGTTTTCAAAGATTTGATTCGTATGGGAACATAACTTTTGTAAGCAAATTTGTTTCTATATAGAATAAATGTATAGAAGAAAAGTTCCTGCAAGGAAAAGAATTACATTGTAAGAATAACGTATGGCACTTTAGAAGCATATCGAAATTTAGAATATTATTTATTCATCTTTTTCTTTTTCAATTTTCTGATTCAATTTGATTTAACAATTTAATTCAGGCTCAGCCAAGTCTTTTCCGTCCAGATAGGTCAGAACAATCCAGCTATTGCAAATCTGGCCGATCCTTTGCGACCTACAGTTATAGCCGAAAAATACAGTCAGTTATACGACGATGAATGGACGGACGGTTATCAAATGCTTTCGCAGTCTGGTAAAACCGAAGAAGGGAGTATTCAGACACTTCGTGATATTGTTAAGGTAAATTTAGAACACAGTTCAGTATGATTGTTTATCTCCTTGTTTTCAATGTAATACAGTCATTACAATTTTTTTTATCTCACACACGTGTGAAACAAGAAAATAGTCCTCTTTTGGGCTCTGCAACTATGTATGCTTCACTTATAAAATATTGCAGACCTAGGTTCCTGAAAGAAATTAATGGTAAAAATTGCTTATCATGATAAAATTATTAATTTAATCACTTTTGGAAACAAAATCAATATATGCAAGTTTCTTCGGAACAATTTTTCGTTCTTTATATACCTGTCGAAGAAGTACATAGCCTTAATGTAAAATTTTCAGTCTCCTCATTAATGATCTAATTAAGTACCTACAACATAGTTGCGGGGATCGGGTCTATGTTTCAGATGACGTTCCCTCCTTATACGCTTTGATGTATGCAGACGATGTGTCAAGTATTGCAGACACTGTTTTACGCTTACAAAAGCAAATTGATTCAATTTCAAGTTTCAGCAAAGAATTAGACATGAAAATAAATATTGAAAAGTCTAAAATCATCGTTTTTCGAAATGGTGGTCCTTTAAGAAGGTCAGAAAAATGGTATCTAGACGGTAAACAAGTAGAAGTTGTTCCGTTTTACAAGTATCTTGGTGTTTATTTTACGCCTAAATTGTCTTGGACTCTAACAGTAGATAAATTATGTTTACAAGCATCAAAAGCAAGCAATACAATTTTACGTTATCAGCAGAAATTCGGTCTTTTACCCCCGAAGGATATGTTTAAAATTTTTGATTCTATGGTTAAACCAATTCTTTGCTTCGCATCGGATATATGGGGCTACAAATATAATACAAGAATTGAATCTGCACATGCCAAATTTTGTAAAAAATATTGTTATTTACCCGAAAAATGTACAGACAATTTTGCTTTAAACGAATGCGGGCGTCTTCCCTTATGTATCTCATACATGTCCAATTGTATTAAATTTTGGATACGTATTATTCACCTTGAACCCCATAGATACCCCAAACAGTGTTACAATCTGTTGCTACAGTTAGATTTCTCAGGTAGAGAAACCTGGACCAGCCATATTAAGAATTTACTATTTACCTACGGATTTGGGTATGCTTGGATTTTTCAAGATGTGGGAGATGAAAGTCAATTTCTTAAGACCTTAAAGCAGCGATTAATCGATTGTTTTTCACAGAAAATGCATAGTGATATTGTTTCTAGTCCGAAAGGGCAACATTTTCAACATTTTTCATCTTTATTAAATGTAGAACAGTATCTTTCTTTAGATCTAAGCTATAAATTACGAAAAACCTTATTAAATTTTCGATGTTCATGTCATAGTCTAATGATAGAGAAAGGGAGACAACTTGGTATTGACAGAGATTTTAGATATTGTCCTTTATGTCTTACTGAAAACATTCTAGTAATAGAAGACGAAGTTCACTTTTTCAATGACTGCCCTACATATAATAACCTCAGAGCGATATATTTTAAACAAAGTTGGTTAACAAATAAAACCACAGCTACCTTTTACAGCATATTGTCCACAAACAAAACAGATGAAATAATTAGATTAGCCAACTTTTTGTTTCAAGCATTCAAATATCGAAATGATCTTATTGAAAATACTTTTCAGTAACTTTACCCAAAAGCACTTTTTATATTGTCCAGTCTCTGTCTACCTGTTTATATTTTGTACTTTTTACCAGTTTTGTTGTTACTGTTAACATGTAAAAGCATGACATGTACTTCTGGCTGCGAAAGAATGATAGGTACTCTATTTGAAAATGCTTTGTGTGTACACTTTTTTTTATTGAAAATACCTCACAGTAACTTCATCTTTAACCCTTTACTCCATAGATACTCGTTTCTACGCATTGCTTGTAGGAGCCTTTGGTAAACATTGTAATAAAAGGTGAAATTGCTCGTGGCGAGCAATTTCACCTTTTGCCACAATGTTTTCTATACTATCAAAAGGTGTCATATACACATAAGAAACTGCTTCATCCTTGCTTTTATTTAGGGTTAATTAGAGATACCATAGGAAAGCTTCATTGGGTAAAGGGTTAAAAAAGAAAAAACTTTTATACTGTTCAATCTCCAGCTACCAGATTTGATGTTACTGTTAACATGCGAAAACATGATATGTACTTATATTTCTAATAATAGACTGATTCCGAATTAGGACAGTGTGGGGAGTATAGACTGAGATCATAGAGCGAGACTGCTGGTTATGATGCCAGCCTATACTATCTGCTGGATTTAATTAAACACTCTCTAAATGTTGTAAAATGTAATATATAATGGGCCAGTGGCCTTAATATTGAATAAATGTATTGTATTGTATTGTATTGTATTGTAAATTACACATTTTAGATGTATGCCTCTGTTTTAACACACTATGGATTATAGTTCTTGTTATACAGTTATGTAATAAAAAGAATCTGACACTAGTTGGCCTTTGAGGTAAAAATGTATTAACCGCGTCCACACACAAAAAAAGGTTATTAAGCTCGTCAAAGGCTTGCTTTAAAAAAGTTTTGTAGCCTCGCTTGATAAAATTTTATCTAAAATAATCATCTCATGTCAGACCCTTTACATTTCGTATAAAAGCAAAACACGACGCCACTGTCGAACTTGTGTAATAAATATTGACCATACCATACGCCTACAAAAAAGGAAGACCTCAAATTTAACCCTAGTCAACATGAAGAACTTTTATGAAAAAGAAGGGTAATTTGCATTTTTATCATTTCCCAGCAAATTCCTATCCATCTCATTGGCAAAAAAGCATGTGACATACCAAGAGAAGCACTTCAAACTCGCATGAAATCGACTCTATGAATTTCTGTCATATCTACATACTCGTAAATTCCCTCGTTACATAAGTGTTAGTTACCCATTTCTTTTATTAACGTGGTTTTTTCTATCGAAAATATGTTTAGGATAAGGTTTTCCTACGTCATAGGATCTTTTTATGAAACAATTTGCTCCACTCTTGAGCTCTTGCATGCTCTTTTCAAAATCTGTCTAAACTGATAAGCATGGAAAAGCTAAGTTTTGTTTTAATTTTAGAATTAAAATCAAGACCTCATTTGTATGTCAAGCTCTATGGAACTATCCTTATCCTGAATTCTTATTCTTATCAAAGTGGTTTGTAGACCTTATGTAGGTTCTCATAATGTAGAAAATTGCTATGCATGTTGTTATGTAAAGTGACCTGTCTTCTAAATATTCTACAAACATGAAGAACACTGGTTTTTCCGTTATGGTTATTTTCAGAAAGAGGTTGTAAGTAAATAAGCTGTTTACTAATCGATGGTTTTAATCTTTCTAGAAAAGATTAATCTTGAGTTTTTCAAGCTGATATAAATAGGAGCGACTTACTTCGTGATTCTGGGATATGAACATAGACTTGTGGCTTAGAGGATACAGAATTGGTGAAAAGTGTTGGGTTTAGCTTGGGATATACATCTGTAAATTGGAATTATCTTTATTTAAACAACCTGTTTTAAAGATCACTACAAATGAAAAAATAAGAAATGTTCTTCATGTTTCTAGGATATTCAGAAAGCAGGTCCCTGTATATCCTTTGTACATAAAACTTTCCCTCCTAAAGGAAAACAAGTTTTAAGAGTTAAAGCTTTCTTTTGTTACGATATAAAACATATTACACTTAACTGTACGTGGAAAATTATACGTAAAGACAAAAGTTATTTATGTACAAGTTAAGCTCTAGACAAAGCATCAGGTATAATATTATCTCTACCTTTTATGTGTCTGATATCCATTCTATATTCTTGTAAAAACAGACTCCCCTGGAGTAAACGTTGCTTCTTGTTTTTCATTTTATGGATAAATATCAGAGGATTATTATCACGATATGCAATGAAAGGTGCAGGAGAAGACGACAAATATATTTCGAAATGCTGAAGAGCAAGAATAAGATACAAATACTCTTTTTCAATTGTTAAGTAATTTTTCTGATGTTTGTGAAACTTTTTAAAAAGACAAATAACTGGATGATCTACTACATTACAATCTTCTTGAAGTTATACACCACCTACACCAGTATCACTACCTGCACCAGTATCACTAGCATCTACTGCAAGCTTAAATTCTTTTCCAAAAATTAGGAGCTAAAAGAACTGGTTCACTTTTCAGTATGGCTTTTACTTTATCGAAACCTTTTTGACAATTATCATTCCATAAAAATGTTTTGCGTTTGCTGAGAGGACCTGTCAGTGACTCAGCAATGAGAAAAACAGTACCACATGATTTCCTAATGTAACCAGCTATGCCAAGAAATCTCACAAATTGTCGTTTGCATGTAGGTACAGGACAATCAGAAATATCGTTTACTTTAGCTTCGACATGTTTTACCTGTCCTTTTTCAACAACATGACCCAAAAATGTCAAACTAGCCTGACAATATTCACTTTTAACAAGTTAAATCGTTAATTTGGCTCAACTTAGGCTGTTAAAATATTCAGTGATAGTCTTTAGATGTTCATCCCAATCATCACTGTGAATGATGACATCATCGATGTAGGCTCTACAGTCGTCAAATCCAGATATTGTCATGTTGATAAGACGTTGAAATGTTTCTTACGAGTTTTTCATCCCAAAAGGAATAGCTTTGTACTGATAAAGTTCGAAGTTACAAATGCAGAGATCTCTTTAGCTCTTTCAGTGAGAGGAATTTATTAAAATTCTTTTAGAAGACCAAAGATAGTAACACATTTGTCGATGCAGTCATCTACGCTTGGCACTGGAAACAAATCAGTCTTGGTCACAGTATTAACTTTTCTATAGGTGGTGCACATACGAAAAGTTCAATTTGACCTTGGTACAAGTATACAGGGAGAACTCCATTCACTTTGACTAGATTCAATAATGTCATTGTCCAATAGATACTCTCTTTCCTCTTTAAGCTGCTCCAATTTCTTGGGATTCATTCCATGTGGATGTTGTTTCATTGGTTTTGAACTTTCCATGTCCATATCGTGGTATATTGTATCTGTCCGTGTTGGAATATTAAAGAACAGGTACTCATATTCAAAAATGATCTTTTTAAATTCATCTTTTTTAATATTATCCGAATGTGAAAGTTTTTATCTTAATTTTATGAAAATATCCGTATCTTGAAGATTTGAACCAATAAGGTTGGACTTGTCAAAGCCGATTTCTTCACATTTTATGTCTACATTGGTAATGTGAGTTTGAGGGACTGAAGATTTATTGGTGAAATATTTGAATTTATCCCTATCAACATATTTTGGAACATATTTATATGACATAATTGCTTTTGCTTTCGCTTGTCAGTTGTTATCACATAACCCAAAATAACTTGCTTGTACAGGCCTACCAGGAACCGGTAGTAAGTGGTAGTAGAGCTAAAACTTTACCTCCAAGTTTGAAATTTCTTTCTTTGAAGGTGGGTATTTAGAATGTTTACATCTCACCAAATTAAAAAATATATATATCACTGAAATTCAAATGAAAAAATACTTATACATATTATACATATGCTTCGATCACTGTCTGTTGAGTCAGCTCGACATTCCAGCTAAAATCGGCCAGCTCAACAGCAAAAATACATATATGTATCTGTCAAAATCAAAGTCCCTTGAGCCAGCTCGACATTTCAGCTCAACCACCAGCTCAACAGTAAAAATACTTATACATATATTTCGATCATATATTATTTTTACATATTATACTTATACATATTATACATATGTTTCTATCACTGTCTGTTTAGTCAGCTCGAGGACATTCCAGCTCAACCGCCAGCTCAACAGCAAAAATACATATATACTTATACATATGCTTCGATCAATGTCCGTTGATGTCTTCTTCGGACACTATGTTTGAAGCTTCTTCTGTGTATTACTGTAAGTAAATGAGCGAATTGATCATCTAAAAATTGAATGTGTCTCCCGTTGGTGTCAACCTGGGCCGTAGTTAATCTCTAATTTCTCGTGTTGCTGGACGGTTTTCGACTACTGGGGTTTTATGGATGAAAATGAAAAGGCATTGGGAGTATAAGGATGATTTTTTTGCACTGTTGTAAAATTTTCGTCCCAAAATCTGAAGGGCCACCTTTAATATTCCTGTCATACCTTTCTTTCATTTTACATTGAGTTTTCTCTAAATTTAATTTTGCAACTCCACAAGCGTTAAATAATCTGTTTCTAAAGTCAGATACATACTGGAGTAAATTTAAAGGAGAGTCTTCTTGTGAAAGAAATGTTTCTTTTTTAAAGTTTTACAGGTCCACGAACTGTGTGGCCAGAAAATAAACTCAAATGGACTAAAAGAAGAGAGTCCTGTACAGACTCTATGTAGATAATCTATATTGTTTAATTTCCAAATCATGCATTACTTATTGAAAAATGCCAGAAATAAAATTTGACCCTTGATCAGAGGAACAGATTTAAGAAATCCTACAAAAGTGAAAAAAATCACTAAAAGTTTGACATTTATTTTATATTTTATATTTCTTATGTTATTGCTTCAGGAAAACGAGTAGCAGCACACATAAAAGTCAGAGGGTACTCACTACCAGTCTTAGTTTTTGGCCATTGACCTATGCAATCAATTACAATCCTGCTTAAAGGTTCATCAAGTGCAGGGATCGGCTCTAGTTTAGCCTTAGACCTGTATGTCCTGATTGGGGTTGCTTACCATTTGACAAGTATGACAACATCTACAATAATGTGATACGTCTGCTTTTAGACCAGGTCAATAAAAATGGATAAGAATTTTCTGATATGTGTTCTGATATGTTTTATTATTACCTAAATGACCTGACATATGTTTTTCATGAGTTAAGCTTAATATTTCTAATCTATCGGACCTAGGAATGACATCATAATGATTGACAGCCCACTCATCATCAACAGAAACTTCAGGAGGGTGTCATTAATATTCCATTTTCATATAACAACAAACAGGTTCCTGTGAAAGATCAGTTTCACTAACAACTTTTTTAAGATGCTATTTCTGGATCAACGTATTGGTCTTCACTTAGTTTTAACCCTGAAATGACTTTCTTTACCATAGCTCTAATAACTGCACATGAAGGATAAAGGTCAGGCATTTCTTCCTCAATCGGATCAGGTGATTGATCCATGCAAGGTGTGTCAGTTACAAATGGATTAACATTTACCTTATCTCCGGCTAAATCATTCCCTAGTAACAAATGAAGACTTTTAAAAGTTTTTTTTTTTTTTCTAATACTGCTGGACCATTGTTATCATCTTTCTAGAATATATTAATCTAGAGTTTTTCAAGCTGATATAAATATGAGTGACTTACTTCGTGATTTTGGGATATGTGGACTTCGGCTTTGTGGATATAGAATTAGTGAAAGGTATTGTATTTAGCTTGGGATATACTTCTGTAAGTTGGAATTATCTTTTATTTAAACAGGTTGCTCATATCTATCTGCAAGTTAAAACATTTGTTAGTTTAGGTGTTAGGAACCAGAAATTTCATACTATTTGTAGTTTAAACATAATTCTTAATTTTGAGGGACTTGTTCGATCTCTTGTTCTAGATTAAAATTTGTCAAAATTTCATTCAAACTTAACTCTTCTTGTAGTCTTTTGTATTTGTTCAATAATAAATATTGTTACTTTTTAAGGTCTGTTGCTGGTTTTCTTTCTCGTTACGTTTGGCTCGAAACAATGTAATCATGACGATACGGTTATGTTTAAAAAAAAACAGATTTAATTCTTGTTTAAATGAAATTTTGTAAAACACGCTCAGCAAAAGACTCGTTAGTCATCCATTTACTACAAGTGTCATGGATTTTTTTGTCACAAAACTCCCCTTGTTTTCAACGGATTGCGCAGGCTAATCCGACACGATACTTTACGTATATATCTGAATAAACCTTTTCGCGTTTTGCAAGCCATATTAGACAACAGTGTTATTCAACTAAAAGTATACCGGCTGAGGTTTTGTGGTGTATGTTTTCATGTTTTCTTTAATATCTTCAGTGTGAATTATCGTTTGACTGTTGCCAAGATATGTTATATTTTTATCTTATTCAGGATAGCTATGTTTTCTGTGTCAACCAAGCCGACAAACAGTGTGAGAAAGTCATCACTTCACTTCTATCATTCGATTCTACAAAGAAGTACAACAAGGTATGTAGTTCGATCAGCATTCGAGAGGAACGTGTATGCAGAAATAATGGGACGTTACTGTCATGGACAATCTAAAAGCGGCCAAGTCGTCCTAGCCCAAACTTGTTCATGACTTTGATAATTTAATATCTGCATTCACCAGCCATTCTTGCGAAAACTGTAAATCTATTTACTCAAGATTATTTTATTTCATCTATCTATTTTTTTTTAATTATTTATTTATTTATTCATTTTTTCATTTATTTTATTTACTTAGCTATTTATTTATCAATCTGTAAAATTAATGTAGCAAAATATCTAATCGGCTAAACCATGTGGTTAACTCTTTACCACACAATCCCGACTTTTAACAACCCTGAAAAAGAAGCCTTTTGAAAACATTGTGGGAAAAGGAGAAAATGCTGGTAACCAGCATTTTCTCCTTTTCCCACAATGTTTTCTACCCTTCCCAAACCAAATTTTAATTTTTGAGCCACATTTATTTTGTCGTCTGCAAGTGCTTTCAATTTGGACCAGTCTATAAATTTGTCATATGGTAAAGGGTTAAGCAAATCAGAATTTATGATACTTTCTAAACAAGAATGAGATGTAGAATGACAGTAAAAACTAAATGTTGGCCGACGCAGACCAAGACATGAAAAGAATATAGAAATTAAAAACCGCTGAGCGTTTATACCATCTAAAGATATGACAATCGACCATTTTGCAATCTGTTTGAAAAAATGATAGTAACATTAAAGTAACAATTGGCCCCAAAAGTAAACAAAATGGGGGTTTCAATGTATTTGAATTTATATCATACTATTCAATTGTAGTGAAACTGTTGTGAAGGTGACAATCTGTTATTGTACGGTAGATCGAAGTCTTAGTCACCGACAGAGAAATCCATTTTAAAACTAGGTTAAAACCTGCCAGGTAGCTGTGTCTTTTGTTTACTTTCTAGCGACTAACTCATTACTACAATATTTTCCATATTTTTAAATGGTATGAGTTAATTTTAAATGTATTATGATACCTGCTTTAATATTTTGGCCTCTACCGGGCATTGAATTAATTAACCAATTTTGTATTCCAGCAAATGCATAGCATTTCATGTGACTGACAAAACTCCTTTTTTGAATACTCAAAATTCCATTGTACATGTAATTTGATTTCAAAAGCCAGGCTGTGGATTCTGTGAAATCTATTGGTAAGAGCTTACGCGAATTCTATTTGTGACATCTAAATGGCATTGTTTCAGCTTCAAGTCAAACGTGTTGGTGACCTTGACATTTCACAAAGAGCCGCACTGAACGATTTGCGACGGAAAACAAGCATTTTATCAAAGGAAACCGTTATCAATGTACGTTCATTTACAGTGTTTTTTATTGATATTTTGAAAGGAGGCTCAAGTTCATTTTTTCGAAAGGAAATGCCAAAATAAGTGATATCATATTGAGTGCAACACGCGAAAAGGTGCATTCGGACATTTGCGTAAAGTGTCGTCCCGGATTAGCCTGCGCAGTCCGCGCAGGCTAATCCGAGACGGCACTTTACGACTACATTAGATTTTGTGTTACAGTAAAGTTGCGTAAAACAGAAAATCACACAAAATCGGAAAGTGTCGTTTCGGATTAGCCTGTGCGGAGTGCACACGCTGATCAGAGACGACACTTTACGCAAATGTCCGAATGACCCTTTTCGCGTGTTGCACTCCATATTATTTTCGTCAGTTGGTTTTATGACTAATTATATGAACTCGGAAGTAAAACAAACTGATGCTTTCCGTTGTCTGCGAATATCATATTGTTCCAAGATTCGACAGATCTGCTATGATGTATCACCCATCCCCTGCAAACCTGGGAAAAGGAGGGCTTATACCAAGGATTTTAGCCCATTACCAAGCATATAGGGGCTATTTCAATAAATGGCTGATGCGTAGGGTACATGCTAGCCGATCATAGCTGAATAAATTGCACCAGGTAGCATTTTATTAAATAAACGTTTTTTTTTTTTTTCATTTTTAAATTCCAAATAACGTTTTTTTTTTTCAAAGCAGTCGGGTTCTCTACCTGGAATGCCCAAATTAGCTGGACGTGTATTTTAACGGATCTTTCCGAAAAGTGTTTTATATTTCTTTCCTTGAGGGAAAAAAGATTATGAGCCATGCTCTATGAAAAGGTGGTTTAAAGCATCTGCAAAGGCTGTTGATCCAGGTCAGCCTGCCTAGTCGAAACATTTTGCTTTGGTAATTTTTCTGCAGGTCTAAGGGACCATTCTTTTTAATAATTCAGCCAGTTAATACTGAGACTAAATGGGATCTTATGGATCAATAATGATGTAATGGATTGCTTGTTAAATGCATAACTTACGGAAATGTAGTACAGCTTTCCACAGCTCATATTTTGTATAATTTCAGGAATATTGTGAGGAGGAGAGAAACTTCACTGAAACACAGCAAGCCTTGCTACCGTTCAAAGAGAAATGTGTAGAGTTATGCTGGTACATGGTTTTACAGTCACCGCATGTCTACATAGAGGATTGTGATAAATACACAAAGGGGTCTGACTTCAACAAAGACATCTTCCGATTTTATACCAGAACTGGGACTAAACTTGATTTTGTTGTTTGGCCTCCACTGTACCTTCACAAAGACGGTCCGTTGTTGTTGAAAGGCGTTGCTGAGCCTCTATGTGATAAAAAGACATAAAGTAATATGCAATGCCATGCAAACTGCGGATGGAAGCATGGCCTTAAGTTCCTCAACATAGAGGAAGTGTGATGAAAAACACAAGAACTGCATAAAGGTTGTTTCAGATTCATAGGAATCCTCCTGAATTTTGAAATACTTGAAAAAATGCTTTAGCCATTGTACTGAAAATTTGCATATGTAATAATATTACTTTTACCACTCCAGGTGAAATTTTCAGAATTTTTGATAACTTAGTGTGACATTTTTCCGTTCAATGCAGTGTTGAAATGTATGGACAAAACAACTTCAAAACGGTGGGAGGGTTGAAAGCTATTCAGAGTAAAGAGTTTACCTGTTTATGAAAACAATTCAGGTTCGTGAAGTTGGATCAACCCTCAGTAATCGACATTCAGCTCAACACCAGCCTTATTGAGCCAGCTCGACATTCCAGCTCCACGACCAGTTCAACAGAAAAAATACTAAATCCATGTCCGTTGAGCCAGCTCGACATTCCAGCTCAACAGCCAGCTCAACAGCAAAAATACATATATATGTCAAAATCAAAGTCCTTTTAGCCAGCTCGAGGACATTCCAGCTCAACCGCCAGCTCAACAGCAAAAATACATATATACTTATACATATGCTTCGATCAATGTCCGTTGAGCCAGCTCGACATTCCAGCTCAACGGCCATCTCAACAGCAAAAATACTTATATGTACGTTGAGCAAGCTCGACATTCCAGCTTATCCGCTAGCTCAACAGCAACAATACATATATATGTCGAAAATAAAGTTCGTTGAGCCAGCTCTACATTCCAGCTTAACCGCCAGCTCAACAGTAAAAAATACTTATGCAAATGTATAGATCAATGTCCGTTGAGCCAGCTCGACATTCCAGCTCAACGGCAAGCCAAACAACAAAAAACTGTTGAGCTAGAGGTTAAGCTGGAATGTCGAGCTGGCTCAACGGACATGGATCTGGTATTTTTGCTGTTGAGCTGGCTGTTGAGCTGAAATGTAGAGCTGGCTCAACGGACTTCGATTTTGACATATATATGTATTTTTGCTGTTGAGCTGGTAGTTGAGCTGGAATGTCGAACTAGCTCAACATACTTTGATTTTAACATAATATGTATTTTTGCTGTTAAGCTGGCTGTTGAGCTGGAATGTCGAGCTGACTAAACAGACAGTGATAGAAACATATGTATAATATGTATAAGTATAATATTTAAAAGTAATATGATCGAAATATATGTATAAGTATTTTTACTGTTGAGCTGGTGGTTGAGCTGGAATGTCGAGCTGGCTCAAGAGACTTTGATTTTGACAGATACATATATGTACTTTTGCTGTTGAGCTGGCCGTTTTTAGCTGGAATGTCGAGCTGACTCAACAGACAGTGATCGAAGCATATGTATAATATGTATAAGTATTATATGTAAAAATAACTGTTGAGCTGGCGGTTGAGCAGGAATGTCGAGCTGGCTCAACGGACTTTGGTTTTGACATATACATATATGTATTTTTGCTGTTGAGCTGTCGGTTGAGCTGGAATGTCGAGCTGGCTCAACGAACATTGATCGAAGCATATGTATAAGTATGTATGTATTTTTGCTGTTGAGCTGGCGGTTGAGCTGGAATGTCGAGCTGACCCAACGGACATTGATAGAGAGATATGTATAAATATATATGTAATTTGCTGTTGAGCTGGCGGTTGAGCTGGAATGTCGAGCTGACCCAACGGACATTGATAGAGAGATATGTATAAATATATATGTAATTTGCTGTTGAGCTGGCGGTTGAGCTGGAATGTCGAGCTTGCTCAACGTACATATAAGTATTTTTGCTGTTGAGGTGGCCGTTGAGCTGGAATGTCGAGCTGACTCAACGGACATTGATGGAAGCATATGTATAAGTATATATGTATTTTTGCTGTTGAGCTGGCGGTTGAGCTGGAATGTCCTCGAGCTGGCTAAAAGGACTTTGATTTTGACATATATATGTATTTTTGCTGTTGAGCTGGCCGTTGAGCTGGAATGTCGAGCTGGCTCAACGGACATTGATATTTTTGTATTTTGGGCCGGTTGCCTCATATATGCTGAATAAATTATGTGAATTTTTGAATTTTGATAGAAGCATATGTATAAGTATATATGTAATTTTGCTGTTGAGCTGGCTGTTGAGATGGAATGTCGAGCTGGCCCAACGGACATTGATCGAAATATATGTATAAGTATTTTTACTGTTGAACTGGCCGTTGAGCGGGAATGTCGAACTGGCTCAACGGACTTTGATTTTGGCTTATAAATGTATTTTTGCTGTTGAGCTGGCCGTTGAGCTTGAATGTCGAAGTGGCTCAAACGGATATTGATCGAAGCATATGTATAATATATATGTATTTTGCTGTTGAGCTGGCGGTTGAGCTGGAATGTCCTCGAGCTGGCTAAACGGACTTTGTTTTTGACATATATATGTATTTTTACTATTGAGCTGGAATGTCGAGCTGGCTCATCAAGGCTGGTGTTGAGCTGAATGTCGATTTCTGAGTTTGAGCCAACTTCACGGACCCAAACAATTCTCATGCAAGAACGGTATTTATAGTTGTCTTTTGTTTGAAGAGTTGGGTTTTATTTTAACCGACCAATATCAGAGACCTGCACGCACTTATTTACACTGTTTTTTTTATTTTTTATACACGCAAAACTATACCTGTTCTCCTGAATTAGTATGACTTAGTCTGGTTTAATACATTGTGAACTATAATTCTTATTATACAGTAATGCAATAAAAATAATATGACATTTGTACGGCTATTAAGGTAATGACTTATCAAACTCGTCCACAAAAAAAAAAAATGTTACCAAGCTTGCTTAAGGCTTAATAACATTTTTTCTACACTCGTAGATATTTTTTTTTTTATCTCAAAAACCAACTCATGTCAGATCCTATATTTCTGCAATCTTTCTTTTACAAAGTTTATCCGTCGTTGAAAAGGTCATGGCTTAACTCTACCAAACGACAAAATTTCATACTGGTCCGAATTAAAAGCATTTGCAGAGGACAAAATAAATATAACTCAAAAATTGAAATTTGTTTCCAGCAGGGTAGAAAACATTGTGGGAAAAGGAGAAAATGCTGGTCACCAGCATTTTCTCCTTTTCCTACAATGTTTTCAAAAGGCTTCTATCTCAGGGTCGTAAAAACTGGGGATTGTTTAGTAAAGGGTTAATAACTACTTAGTAACTGTAAATGTTGGAAAGAACTGAAGACAAAAGTGCGTAAAGGAATATCAACTAAGACTTCGAGAATTCTGCATACTGCTATATATAGTCTCTACCTCTTGATAGCCTATTTTGCAATTTAAAGCTATTTCCTTAAAGTCAGAGATATAAAACGCTATATTGAAAGACTGTAGAGTGATTCACAATTCAGTCAGCTGAATAGAAATAGATAAATTACCAGATAGAAAGAAACTCAGTAGATTTGTCTTCGATTTCAAGCCAGAAGTGACAACAGCGATTGCTTCTATGGCCACCTAAAAATTAAATGCATTTTCTGTATGTACTTAGTTCATTGCCAGATTAAATATAACATTTTTTTCTTTTAAACACGTTTTACCACAATCATTTCGTTCAAATCTTATTTCAAGTAAGTGCAGACTTTCCACTTTATCATTCTTAATACAAATATATGTGGACAAAATGACAAAAGCTATGGATGCACCATAAAACAACATTCATTCACGCATTGTTAACTCGGTATTGACTCTATACCAGATCTAGAAGTAAACTTGATGGTGTTCCTCGGCCTCTATTGTACTTTTCAAAAAGACAATCTGTTGTTGTCAAAAGCCGTAGCTCACTCATCATGTACAATTTCTACAAAAATACGGCGAAGAGCCACCTCTGTCTGTCTGTCTAATTGTCTGTGTCTGCCTCTCTCTCTCTCTCTCTCTCTCTCTATCTCTCTCTCTCTCTCTCTCTGTCTCCCTTTATCCTCTCTCTCTCTCTCTCTCTCTCTCTCTCTCTCTGTCTCCCTTTACCCCCTCTTTCTCTCTCTCCCTGCGTTTTCCCCACTCACGAAAGATAATTTTATATACACCGCAATAACAGTCGAGTCAGAGTTGTCTTTCCTGACAGGGTTAAGTTTCTCTTCTCTTGAAATAATTTACTTCCTTTTCCAATGAAACCGCGTTATCTAGATCGTAGTAACGGACAACATACTGACGCGCCTTTCAGGTAAGACACAGACTTAGATATTTGTTTTCACTATTTAAACTATTGTTGAAATATTTTAACTGTTTGGCAAGAAAAGATCGTGTTAGAATTAAATGAAAGTGTTAGCACTGAATAGTGTTCAAGATCCTTGAAATAAGTTTTAGAATGGATGTATAAACAGATTAGTTAACTTTTCGAAAAGATTAGACCAAGATCAGACTGCACGGACGTGCAGTCTGATCTTAGTCTAATCTTTTCGCAAAGGGCCTTAAAAGTTTCGATTTGCTGCGAACAGGTTAAATGTTGAAATAGAAAGTAAGACCTCTAGATTATATTGAAAGAATTCAACCTGGCGACTGAAAGTAGGTCAAGCATTTTTGTCATTTAAGTTTTGTGTTCTTTCTATGTATCATTTTTTAATAATTAATTCAATTGCTTCGTTTTTCAAAGCCGAACGTTTTTTTTTTTATAATTTATCGGTTAAACCCTATAAAGAACAAAAATTTCTTTTTCAAGTTATACGACCGCTACTTGTTGATCAAAAACGAAAGTAGAACCTGTTCAGACTGTTAAAAGATCACATTTCAGTCAAGTACATTATTTTGAACTTCAAATGTTAAGGCCTTTGTTATACACTTTTTGAGCAAGGCTCTGTGAAAATGGGTTTATTAAATCTAAAAAACAAAAACAGTATCGACCCAGGCCAGCAGTCTGCACAGGCTGCCCTGAGTCAAAACTGTTTGCTATTGTTCAATCTTCTGCATGTCGAAGGGCCAGTCTATCTTATGATTCAGTTGGTTGTTGGACAAAAATGTTTTTATATATCTTTAATTATTCAACGTATGTGAGAAAAAGGAACATGAGCTTGTTTGCAAGGCAACTGATCCTTTTTCAACACTGTTTACCGAGTAATTTTATTTAAAAACAAATAATATTTTTCTTTTGCTTTTTATAACATGTCCTTCTTTTGTATCAATTATCAAAACTTGTTGCACGGGCGACTGATTGCAAATGCATGTGTTTATTGAATTCATTTAACTCTTTACCAAACAAGCCCTGGTTTTTACGACCCTGATATGGAAACCTTTGGAAAACATTGTGGGAAAAAGAGAAAATGCTGGTAACCAGCATTTTCTACTTTTCCCACAAAGTTTTCAACCCTGCTGGAAACAAATTTTAATGTTTGAGTCCAAATCGAAAGCACAAGCAGACGACAAAATAAAGGTGAATCAAAAATTGAAATTTGTTTCCAGCAGGGTAGAAAACATTGTGGGAATATGAGCAATGCTGGTTACCAGAATTTTCTTCTTTTTCCAAATTGTTTTCAAAATGTTTTTGCCTCAGGGTTATAAGATTTTCTCCTTTTCTAACAATGTTTTCAACAGTTTTCTTTTTCAAGTTCATTTAAACACGAAATTGTTTCGAAGGGTTGACTAAGTTTTTTTCATCGATGTTTAAAATTAAAAATTTATCTGGTTGACTTGTTCTAACAGGAAACTCGTATCTAACCGCCAAAATTTGACATGTCATAATATGATCCAACTATTTTGGTGTGTAAAATTAGTTTTATTACCAAATTTAGCCGATATTGTAGCACGAAACACAATTGTCTGAACGGTGTTCTGTTTTACACGATTTTTATATCAAAGGAAACCGTCTATTACTGAAATGAATGCTCGTAGTTCATGCTGAATAATTAATACGAGCGTATAAGGTGTTTTTGTTCATAAATGAAGCATTATAATCTAGCTAAGTTTTTTCAAAGAGAGAGAGAGAGTTATATAGAGAGTTGAGAGAGACAGAGTTATATAGAGAGTTGAGAGAGACAGACAAAGACAGAGATAGACAGACAGACAGACAGACGGAGATGAGGAGAGAAAGAGGAAAGAACAGAGAAAGAGAGAAGGAGAGAGAGTTAAAAAGACGGTTGAGAGAGAGAGACTGACAGAGAGAAAGAGAGAGGGAGAGAGAGAGGGGGAAGACAGAGAGACAGAGAGACAGACAGACAGAGAGAAACACTGAGAGACAAAGACAGAGAGAGAGAGAGAGGAAGAAGCGACTGAGAGAGAGAGAGAGAGAGAGAGATTCAGAGTTTTTTATAACCTTTAACGCGGCCATTGCACTTACACATGCTTTCCTAGAGTTTCTGATAGCATAATTGGCATAATTATCTTCACAGGCCTTTGGCTGCTTTCCCACTTCTAGTGTCGGAACAATTATCAGCGAGAACGAAATCTACAAGTGGAAAAAAGGTCAATTTGTTTTTCTTCTGATGTCCAGGTATCAAATTTAACTGATACTCATTACCCACTCTTTTTTCCAGCTATTGTGACAAGGATCTTAATCCTGCGCCACACAATGCCGACTATTGGCGACCCTGAGAAATAAACCTTTTGAAAACATTGTGGGAAAACGAGAAAATGCTAGTAACCAGCATTTTCTCCTTTTCCCACACTGTTTTCTCTTCTCTTTGATACAAATTCAAATTTTCAGTCACTTTTTGTTTTGACGTCTGCAAATGCTTTCAATTTGGACCAGTCTAAAATTTTCTCGTTTGGTAAAGAGTTGATTTATCTGTGTTCTGTTTAACACCGTTTTCAGTATTATCGCGGCGGCCAGTGAATCTATTAATGAGTTTCTTTCATCATTACTTGCACAATATTCTTTATAAGCCACTGGTGGCTTTCACTCCATAATCCTCTGGAGATAATGATCAGCCATGAGAGTGGAACAAAACCTGTCTTATTGATTCTTATCAATTTCTGAAGAGTAATTGGCCAAGCTTCGGGATTCGAACCAGTTAGAGCCTGGTTTTTTAAGCTTTGTGCGTCACTGATTTCGCCAAAAGACTCGGCTTCAAGCTTGATACATGTGTTAATCAGTTGTCTATAACTACAGAAGACTAACGTAAACTGAAATCTAGACTGAAGGGTGGGTGTCATATTTCATTTGTACATATATTGTTTTTTGTTACCCTTACAGACATGAAAAAAACTGTACCTGACTTTTACAACAATTGTGAATGTAGATCAGACTTTGCCCTTTCTGTAATCTGACCTTGTATGTAAAGTGTATGACAATTTATAAGATTTTTTGTCACCAAAATACATGTACTTTGAAAATGGGACGTCTAAGTCTGATTTCATGATTGAGAAAGATCCGGAAATGTGTTAAGCAATTCGACCAATTACATCACCGTCTTGTGTTTTGATAACCTTAAGAAAAAGTATTTTGAAAACATTCATTGAAAAGGAGAAAATGCTTGCAGAAGTAATTTATTCTTTAACCAAAATGGTTCTTTTCTTCAAAAGACGAATCCAGTCATTTCAGCTACATATAATTTATCGTCTGCGAACCCTTTGAATTTGGAGAAGTCTAAAATTTTGTCGTTTGGCAAAGAGTTAAGTGTTCACGTAACTAGCGGTATTTTCTACAGATCAGTATATATCAGATCTTGTCAAATAAAATTGACAAAAACATATTTTTAGAATTGCTGATTTGAATAAAACATAAATACGTGTTCGAGTGACCTTTCTTTATATTTAATTATTTCAAATGGACTAATTCTATAATTTGGGATCTATTCAACTTGAATTTTATCACAGTAAGTATAGTCTTTAAGCATTTTATGTTATTTTTTGTCATTATGCTTTAACGGCGATACTGTGTCACGTGTATATGAACAATTGTCCGATATAAAAACACGGAATGTGTTTTGCAGAATTAATTTTGGAATATTTATATATACATGTACGTGTAGATATTTTTTGTCTGATGTATTGTATATCTAGGATCTGACATGAGTTGCCATGTGAGATATATAGGATCTGACATTAATTGGCTTTTGAGATAAGATTTTATGAAACGAGTCTACGGAAATGTTATAAAGCGAGCCTTTGGCGAGTTTAATAAAATTTTCCTTGAGTTTAATAAATAGAGGATAATCAACTGGTTATTTTTGATATGAAAAATATCTGACGAGGATGCGTTGTTAGGCGTTGAAAAAACGAGTGCGCAGCACGAGTTCTTTTAACGCCTTACGACGCATCCGAATCAGATATTTTTCATATAAAAAATAACCAGTTGATTATTCTATTTATTATATCCCTTATTAACATTATCATTTTTTATTTTTTCGTTTGAAGGTCGAAATCAATACCTTGAACAGAGAGAAGAAATCAGGGATATAGTGCGGATGAATACATAATTTAAAAGGAAGTTAAAGTGAAAGCTGATATCGTCACTAGTGATGATATCGAAATTTATTACACTGGGAAATTCCAGGATTTCACTGCTAGGTATTTAATAAAATCTTATCTCAAAAGTCCGCGAATGTCAGATTCTTTTTATCACATAATGATAGATCTATTTCACAAATATAGATCAGCAAAAACATTCATAAATGCACCGTGGTATTATCCATAAATACAAAATGACGTCAAAAATTACATCACACAAAGGTGATATTAAACGAGTGTAAGATAAGAAAACTCGTAATGGTTATATTACACTGAAAACAAGGGAGGTTATGTGGTAAAAAAAGTCTCGTAAACAAGTATAGAAAAATGCTAACAACCGAGCCTTTGGCGAGCTTCATAACTTCCTTTTTTTAAGTCGACTAGCTTATTAAATTTGTTCTTAAAAAGCTAACGAAAGTCAAAATCATTTTATCACGTAAATGTATGTAAATGGTAGATTGTGATGTATTAACTCTTTACCTAACTACAAAATTGTAGGTTTATCCAAATCGAAAGCATTTGCAGACGACAAAATAAAAGTAACTGAAAATTTGAATTTAAGAAAGAAGCATACGATTACAAAACGCGAAATAATACGGATACTATGAAAAATACCACTCTAATGTTCAATATTTCAGCTATTGCCTTTTCAAGAGTAAGAAACACTTTATGCCACAAGTACATTTTCTTTGCGTGCACCATGCAGCCATATTGTTTTATCAGTGATAAGTAAAACAAAATGGCTGCACGATACAAGCTAGAAAATGTTCTAGTGGGATAGAGTGTTTCTAACTCTTGAAAAAGGCAATAGCCGAAATGTTGAACATTAGAGTGGTATCCCTAAGGAATTCAAAGTGTTATTGACTTGTAAATACGGATATGTTAAATTTTGCTTATTTCAAACGTGTGCTAGATACGAAAATTCGAAATAACTGTAATACACAGAAAACAAAGGTATTCTTGTGATAAATAATATTTGAACCGTGCTGTGGTAAAATGGGGCTTAATGTGTCTCCGTGATGCATTGTAAAAAGCATGCTATCACATACTTATGGATCCGTAATAGTCACCATTTTTTACAAACGAAATAATCATGAGGTAGTTTGGTCCTTGGATATCCACGATTTTGACCTACAGCGAAAAGTGTCGACCCTTGTCAGCCTGCGCGGATTGCGCAGGCTGACAAGGATCGATACTTTTCCTAGATGCACTAAGCCCCCTTTTTCTCATTTGTTTGAGAGTCGTCCTAATACTAGCGCTTTCTTAAGGTCAAACGAATTAAACGTTGCACTGTGACACGCTATCGCCGTTACACTGTACTGCATAGAACAACAAACAAATTAACACATAAATAGACACTCAGATACTCATAGTCACTCAGACTAACATTTCATTTACATGAAACGCCACACAACATCACTGAAATCTGCAGCAGCAACAACAACGACAGGAACAGTAAAACCTCAATCTCAAATGATTATTACAAAAGTTGACAAAAAATACTTATTTTTGTGCACATTTATGTCTATATATTAGCTGTATGCAATGCCAGTGTTATTGCTTATTCATAAAATGGGCATGACTCACAAAAACAGTGCGGAGACATTTCAGGGATATTTTCACTGAAGTAAGGGATTTGTTTGATTGGATAAATCAAATGGCTAAAGGCGACCAGAAAGTTTAGCGAATAAGAAAAAGCGGTGCCTTATTACCCTAGGGTAAGACAAGGAGTGCTATTTAGAACGTCTGGCTTGTATTCGAATTAAAGCGATTTTAAAGAAGTCGAGGGTTTACTGCACAAAACACACACACACACACACACACACACACCCACTCACACACAAGATATTTGTTTTCATGTTCAAGCCCTGACGAACCACAGATTCGAACATACAGGAGTGACGAAGGATACTAAGTGGAATGAATGATAGAGTGAACCATTAAATATGGCAAAGGTAAAAACCGATAGCCCAATTTCGATTATACTAATATGTAAAAAACATATTGATCCATAACACGAGAAACTACAGCCAGACTGAAAAAAAAATGAAATAAACTTGCCTAGAAAGCATTTGAAGGAAAAGAAAGTAATATAAAATTGTAGTGGGAACATTGTGGAAAGAGAGGGCCATTGCAACAATATTTAAAAACTGACAATTGCAAATTATGATACATTCATTTAATGTTAGTTTTACTCGTGCAGTAAAGGGTTTAACTGTCTTTTTTTCCTATTGAAATTGGTGATATGAATGCCTGTTAAAATTGATTTGCACAAATTATGCCGTATAGTTAATTGAATAAATAATTACGTACCATAACGGCTTTTTTCCACTACATTAAGTTTTCATATCTATTTTTCCGCAACTGTTCAAAACATTTTTTATAGAACAGACCTATTTGATAGGATAATCCTTTTCTAAAGCAATTCCGAATTATAACGACCCGAATGTAGAAGGATTCTGAAAACTTTGTGGGAAAAAAAGAAAATGCTGGTAACCAGCATTTGCTCCTTTTTCTTCTGTTTCCTATCGTTCGAGAGACAGATCTCACCATTTTAGCCACATCTTTTTTGTCCTCTGCAAATGCTTTCAATTTTATAGGTGTGAAGTTTCGTCATTTATTAAGTAGTTAACTATACAGAGGATCTTCATGTTTGATGTGATAGAATTCAAAGGTACGGATGCTTTTCTGATAATGTGTTACAGTCCGGTCTGTCAAAGTTCCAGTCGCTGGCAGAAAAATAAGTTGTACATCTTCAACACAAAGTTGCCAAATGCCTGCAATTAGTTTACTTTTAGGTACTACTTTGACTTTTAAGGCTTCCTTTATCTTTAGGCCTATGATCAATTCCCTCTTTAAATTTTACAGAGAAAACCTTTCGATATTGAATCTTTTACGAACCTGCTTAGATGTGAATTTTACAACGACATAAGCAGTTGTGAAGTTGAAGAAATAGAAAATCTTTGGTATACGGTAATAATTTGTTATTTTTTTCCATTGAATTGTGTCTTAAATATCTGTCTTATTCTGGGACATTACCTTTCTATTTTAAATTCAGTTGGATGTCTAGTAACTTACTCTGACCCCGCGTAAGGTAAATATGTACTTGCGGGTTTGACCTCTTACAAGACAACAGTCTAAGACTAATTCCAGACACTCGAATGGAGGCATCAGTGACTTGGAATAGTAGAAAACATGGTGAAAAAAGGAGACATTGCATTTTTCTTTGCCCTCGAAAGCTTTTTGTCTATGAGATTGAAAAAACATGAAATTTTAAAGGTATTTGTCCTATGAAAGAGTAGAAAACATTGTATGAAGGAGGGAAATGTTGGATGTTAAAACACGGGATCTGTGTGGATCAAGGTAAAAAATTTTGTTTGATGTCGGATGCCCTAGTATATGGTCTACATTCATTGTTAGAGCTACTGTACGTTAAATAGTCTTATTTTCTTGTCCACATGTATTTGTTGATGCGTGTAGTCGTAAAAGTATTGACCAAGGAATAACGAAAAACTCAAAGATTTACCGTTATTTGCTGTTTCTGATGAAAGTTGACCACGTTGGAACAATTTGAAATGTTATCAGTAAACATATATAAATCATGGATCTTTTTATGTTGAATGTTAGATCAAAGTTGACCGGTGTTACATTACAAATGGGATTTGGAGTGGGTTGTGTAATATTTAGAGCACTCAAAGCGACAATACATCCAGTCTTCTTTTTCATTTGAAAGGGAGAAAATATAGATTTAATAAGAAAACGGTTCGGTTTTTTTATGTTCATACCGACCGGGCAGTGGGATTTGCTTTGGTTAGAAAGCAGAACAGTTGTGGTTGATTTGAGGAAATATCATCTGCATCTACTCTTATGCACTAAGCTTGAACTTGTTTTCTTTTCATAAAGAGTTGGTTATGTTAGAAAGATATAATTCCGTCTGTCGCGGTTTATCGCCCCTGTGGATTATTAAATGTGCCTCAAAACTCACAACCGTTGTTTGGTGAATGATAAATAACAATTGAAAAAAGATTATTTCTTACTAAATAAAAGGTATAGCTGACTGCAACAATGTCCATTTATATGGAAAATGCTTTTCTTTCAGGACAAAATTGGCAAAGCTTTTAGTAAGGCAGCGAGTATATATCACAGATTACCCAAACATAAGATAACAGAAGATCTTCGCCATGGAGTTCAAGCATTTTTAGATGCAACAGTGGATACATCGGTAAAAGCTATTGGTGTATAACAAGCGCTTTGCATTTTTTAACGTTGTCAAATTAACAGCTTGCGCTCTCAGGTAATAAAGAACACTTTGGCCATGGATTTCAATTATGATTTTTTTTTTAATACGGTAAGTCTACTGTTATCTTCAACATTTTGGGCAAAACAATACAGAGCCAGCAGGAGTTTGTAATACAAGAAACGTTGTATGAAATCATAAACTTTTCAGTTTACTTTCTCGGACTAAGATGATTTTGCATGTCTATGTATATTGTGGATGACATCTTCGTGCTCAAATCAGTTAAGAAAAATATTAAAATGAAAGTGTAACGTGGCTTTACGAAGGACAAAGATCGGAAAACCCCTCACTTTTCAAATCATTCTAATGGAAAGTTAGCCATCAATAAAAGATCATTTTAGGAGTTTTAGTCTGTCTAGTCATTGGATGTAAGAGATATATTTTAATTCAAGTTAATTCCAAAGAAAATTCTATGAGAAAACCACATCAGTTTTCCCTCATCATTTTTTATTTACCCTACAGCCAAGGTACATATCTGGTAAGCGTTTCTACTCAGAGAGATACACAAGGTCTCCGACTCCCCAACGCAAGTATTTCGAGCCAGAGAGATATAAAGGGTCTCCGCCGTCCCTAAACAGAAAAAAAAAGTGAGCAATTACATTCAAAACTCTTACCAGGTGACAAAATTTTGGACTTCTTGAAATTCATATGTGCAGACAAAAGGTTAAATACGTAATTTGTCCTAGATATGAGTAGCAAAAATATAGTGAAAAAAGACCTCTATCCTTACAATCTTTTCGAGTGTCTAATTCTAAACGGCCGTTTAATCACGGGATTGTTTGGTGAAGAGTTGAAATAAAAAGGCTACAGAATGTTTAAATAATATCACTATTGCTTGTCTTGAGACTAGTGATATCAGCTGCTGTTTGGAAAGACTGTTTACCAAAGAGCCAAAACTTCCATGCTCATATTCAATCTGATGTTAAATGTCTGTTTTGCATTCCCAGTTGATTGGTCATGCATTATTAAGAATCAACATCTGGATCCAAAAGGGCTCTTAAGTAGGTAAATAATGAGCGCTCCTTAAAGCAGTTCACAAATACATGTTTAACAATTTTATAAGAATTCGGTAGTGTCTGAGCTTACAAGTACTCGTATGTTATTGTCTCCCTCTGCGTCAAAGACAATGCCTAATTTTGGGACTGGATGTCCCGTTCAGCTAAGGAATACACGCCTGCGACTCTGTATTTGGACCAATTTGTTAATATCAGAAGTTTCTGTGGTTAAACTGACTGTCTGGTTTACCTTTTTTCTGATAGGAACACAGAGGATGAATTGGTGTATTATATCAAAGTTCTTGCCAGAGGAATACATGACGAAAACAGTGATGATATTGAGGTTGTACAAAACTTAGACGGAATGAACAAAGGTATTCCGGATCTACGAGGGATGGCTTATGATGTAGACAAATTGTTCCAGCAGTATGTACATATGATCAAATTTAAGCGTGTCTTCAAGTTAAAGACTTAACTCTTTACCACACAATCCCGACTTTTAACAGTCCTTAGAAAGAAGCCTTTTGAAAACATTGAGGGAAAAGGAGAAAATGCAGGTAACCAGCATTTTCTCCTTTTCTGGAAATGTTTTCTACCCTTCCCAAACCAAATTTCATTTTAAGCTCCACTGGCCGAAGGCCAGCGGGCTTATGTCATGGCCCGTTGTCCGTCGTGCGTCCGTCCGTCCGTCCGTCAGTCCGTCCGTCCGTGCGTCCGTCCGTGCGTTAACTTTTTCTTTAAACATCTTCTTCTCTGAAACTACCCATCCAATTTTGATGAAACTTCACAGAAATGATCCTGCCATGGTCCTCTTCAGAATTTCTTGAAAGAATTTAATTCCTTCAAAAACTCTGGTTGCCATGGCAACAAAACTGAAAAATTTTGAAAATCTTTGAAAATCTTCTTGTCTGAAACCGTAAGGCCTAGAGCTACCAAATTTGGCATGTAGCTTTATCTAGTGGACCTCTACCAAGTTTCTTCAAATTATAGCCCTGGGGTCAAAATGGGCCCCGCCCCGGGGGTCACAAGTTTTACATGGGCTTATTTAGTGAGAACTTTAAAACTCCTCTTCTACCTAGGCATAGGGCCTAGGGCTACCAAATTTGGGATGTTGTTTTATTTAGTGGACCTCTACCTAGAGTGTCTAAATTATAGCCCTGGGGTCAAAATTGGCCCCGGCCCGGGGGTAACAAGTTTTACATGGGCTTATATAGGGAGAACTTCAAAATTCTTCTTCCACCTAGCCATAGGGCCTAGGGCTACCAAATTGGCATGTAGCTTTATCTAGTGGACCTCTACCAAGGATTTCCAACTTATAGCCCAGGGGTCAAATTTGGCCCCGCCCCAGGGGGTAACAAATTTTACATGGGCTTATATAGGGAAAACTTTCAAAATCTTGTGGCACCTAGCTATAAGGACTAGGGCTATCAAATTTTGCATGTAGCTTTATCTAGGGGGTCTCTACCAAGGGTGCCCAAAAGTATAGCCCTGGGGTCAAATTTAGCCCCCGTCACAGGGGATCACAAGTTTTGCATTGGCTTATATAGGGAAACTTTAATAACCTACTTGTACATAGCCATAAGGCCTAGGGCTACCAAATTTTGCATGTAGCTTTATCTAATGGGCTTCTACCAAGAGGGCCAAAATTTTAACTTTGGGGGTCAAGTTTGACCCCATCTCAGGGGTCACAAGTTTTACATTGGCTTTATAAACCTGTCTCATGGGTCACATATTTTACAGGGCCTTTTATTGAGCAAACTTGTTGTACAGGGCTTTTTATTGGGCAAGATTCAAAAATCTTCGTGTTTATAACCACACATTCTAGTTTCATATTGTAGGTCTGGGGTCAAAATTGGCTCCATCCAGGGATCACAAGTTTAATATGGGCCTTAAGATATAGTCACTTTGATTTATACATTAATCAAGGGAAATAACTATTTCTATGAAAGATAAAGTTTGGTACTATTTACCTCCCTTGATTGTCAAACTGCATTGATACATGATTGGTGCTAGACATTAAGTTTTTTGATAGAAAATATTCTGTTTTCAAGTGTTATTCATTTTTTTTTTATGCTAATAGTTATGCTCACATAAGGTGAATAATAAAATTCAGAGTAAGGTTTCTATCATTCAGCTTATTTTTCCAAGGATCTTACCTTAAATGAATTAACCTGCCTGACAGCGTTCATTGTTTTTGAAGGCCCTCTTTTTCATGGTCATGAACACTTCAATTTGTGTGGTAAAGGGTTAAAAAGCCAGTGGAGCGATACAGGGCCATCATGGCCCTCTTGTTTCAGTCACATACACCTTATTGTCTGCCAAATGCTTTCAGTTTGGACAAAGAATTAAGCAATGTTTCGTGTAAAATTGTGTAAAAAAGCGTCTGGAAAGGTCATATATCAGAACAACTACATTATAGTGAGCGGCTTTGCTCGATGATTTCTTGGTGAATGGGCTGGCCCATGTTAGTATATGGGAAATTGAAAACATCTTTATTTAAAGAAAATCATTTGAGTCAAGCTTGAATAAGCTTAATGGCAGAAACTTTTTCAAAATCTGATTAAGTGCATTAGAGACTATACACGCCTGCTAGAACTTTAAACATTGTGGAATATGTTATTCAGAATCACTATTTCCTCCACCTATGTATTTTCTAATTAATATTTCAGACTGAAAGCTCGAAATGACACTGTGGAGGCCTCTTTACTGTAGTTCTAAGGATGTTATTGATCATCTATTTATAAACCTTGACGAATTACTCAATATTACATGTAAAATAATTTGAAAGCAGCGATACAAAAGAAAAATATCTATTCTAGTCCAAACTTAAATCATTACTTGGCTTGCTAAACTATTTGTTTTACCCATTTTTTTATTTTAAGGTCGTTTCATCATGTCTTCTTTTATTCAATAAAAAATCACACTATAGATTACATGCATCCTAAACGCTATTATTATAAAAACAGAACGTTGTTGATCGATATTTCGGCTTATTGCTGAAAAAAAACACGCTAATAAACGCTTAAAGCATGTTCTAACACAGTGATATTTGGCATCAACACAAGTAGTTAGAAAATCGCATCGAAAAATATTAGAATTTGTTTTAAAAGGACAGGTCTTTAAATATTATCGGTGACACAAGTTTTACGTGTCTGGGTTCTAATTTAAAATATTGCAAGAACAAGAAATATTTTAATCAAGTAACGGTTTCACGTATGGTAACAGTATTAGAAAAGAAATAAAATAAATAATTTACCCTATTTGCTTTCGGCACAGTTCCTTCCTCGGGGATACGAAATTATCTAGAGTAGGTTAAAACGTTAAATATGTTAACGTATCTGTCTAAAATAGATCAAACGGGTAATTTCATGTACTGAAATATATCTAAACCTTTCGCTTATCTAGCATAAAAGGTTGAATTATATGTAAGTAATACAATACGCTCTAAAGTGGTTGTTTTGTGTCTGACATTATTGATTTTGTTTTTAAGATTTAATAGATTTAAACATTACTTCGAAATCATTTATTTATCCATCTACACAGTAAGAACTCTCTTTCCTCCGTCCGCTTCTGTTGAAAACTCGACGTAACATGCACATTTATCTAATGCAAAACAGCACAACAAAATCGTTTACCAAACCGCATCTAAAAGCTAATATTTAGCTTCTATTTTCTCTATGTAGGAGCTGGGAATTTTCCGTCTCAACACGTCAGTTGTTTTCTTTAACCTACGTACTGGAATATGATTGTTGCATAAAGATGGATAATATCTACTGCAAAACAAGAGCGGTAATTTTTCTGGATTGAGTAGCTCATTACATAGTTAGATTAATGATAATTAATGCTCCTGCTTATAATCACATATTAATCTTCAGAGCCCAAATGGGAAAAAAATCTATGTTGACAAACTGATGACATAAAAATCTATTTCGACTGTAACGTAATGTAATTCCATCTTTGTGTTGTACCTATATCTTCCGTAATTTATGAACAGTTATCCGATATATGAACCGAAAATGCAGTCAAATTTATTGAAACCTCCTTTTGATAGGATCGATGAACTTGAAGAAAAAACTCGTAACAACAATTCCTTATGGGATACAGCTGTTGAAGGACTATCAAAAGAGAGGGATGTTTGGAAAGACAGGTAAGGTTACGTGATCAATCAATACTTTTTCACAAATTCAACAGGAACATAAAATTTTCTAACAGAATAACACAACGGACAATCAAGGCTCACCAGATTTGGCCAAGGAGACCAACAGATTTGGTATAAAAAATATATTTCTTGGAAAACAAAAGGTGTGACATTCTATATTCCACCGGGAAAATCAACATAGCTGATAATGTCTGGACAGTGTTTAGCAATTTGAGATAGTCGTCGTAGATAGTTTGTCAACAAACGCATTTGAAATTGCTCAATGCTTTTTCTGATTAATGGATGTTTGGTAGTGAGTGTAAACGAGAATAGGCGAGAATTTAAAAAAAAATGCCACCCCAATGGTTGGTTTTTGCAGGTCCTTCGAACTTCATTTTAATACGAATATATTTTACACTTTAAGACGTGGATCTCATGAGCTATGTGTCAAACCACAATAATACAAAGTACATTGTGTACATGGTAGGAACTGTTTTTATTCTGTGTTGTTGTGTATGAAAATATTTCAGATTCCAGAAACTGGAGGAAAAGTACATAAGTCTGGTGTCTTCCTATATGATAAAAGTAGATACTATTACTCAACTGGAAACGGAGACAATTTCAGTTAATGAAAGGTCAGGTATTCCAACTATCATAAAATCTAGATAGATAATTGCTGGTGAAAAAATCTTCTGCACAAATGATCTATCCTGTACAATCTTTTATTGTCTAGGCATCTGGAACTTATATTAAATCAGGATTGGATAACAATCATTTAGCAATGTAGTTAAACACGCCTGTGTCTGACTATTCTTATTTTGCGATAACTTTCATGATAAGCAATTGAAACATTTGAGCATATTTATTTTAGAAACCTAGAAAGGATGTTTGAACAGGAAACAGAATGCTCAAAGTCAGTCATATCAATTTTACTACTTCTTTTAATTTTTTTCCGTATCTTAAGCAGTTAAACTGATTCTTCATTTGTTTTGCAGACGTTTCTGGATACTAATTAAATACACCTTGGTGTCATTATTTGAATGTTGATTAAACATGAGTAATCAAAAGGCATATTGTAAAAAGCTATCAAAACAAAGCTCAATTTTGTGTGGTTATCTCTGAAAGTGAATGTCATTGTATATGTGCAAGGCTTGTAAAAACAGATATTTTATTCCAAAAAATCTTTCAAAACATTTTTGAGTCTAAACTACGTTTATCCCTTTTTTTTCTCCTGTTCTTAAATTCACAAAATATGAAACCAATAAACTGTTAGTACTGTGGGGGTCCAGCCTATGATTAATATAACTTAATTTGCCCTCAACCGGTTTCAGAAAGAAAAGCGAGGGTAGTAGACTAATGAACTTATATGAACATAATATTAGTTCATTAGTCTATTACCCCCCCGTGACGATTTTTTAAACTGGTTGAGGACAAGTAAAATTGTATTACTCATAGGCTTGGTCATTATAAATCCCGAATTATTTCCCGTGGTGTGGGATATTCTCCACACTTTTTTCCCTTTTTTTCTGCCCTTAAGTACCATACGCTATTACCTTTTGCGAACACTAGTTTTTGAAAAATAAATATTGATTCGCACTAGCAGCTAAGGTAATTCAAATGTTTAACAAATCTAAATAAAAATGCGTCATTCTTTGAATTATACATTTTTTAACTTTATTTGTTTTTACATGTATCTCTTTTTCTTCTTTTCAACCGTTTTTTTACGAAAGAACTAGCACGATAGTTTTCAAATGGCGCAAGGGAAGTAATTCGTTTACCTCTCCTGTATTGTGATCAGATAAGAATACCATTGAAGTTCTAAATTTTCACGAATCTGCCATAATGTTAGCTAAAATATCCACCATTTTTATGAAGTGCCGGTTGTATGCAACCATATGAGCAATGGATAAATAAAATCAGTGAGAAGAAAATCCATAATGTGTCATTCGGAATGTGTTATTAGTCAGATTATCCAAAAAATATTGGAAAGCTGTTATCAAGATCACATTAAAAGTTGACTAAAGTATCAGATAACTGAAAAGATCAAGGAAAATATCACTGAAACTCTGCCTCAAGCCCTGTTTTACTTTGCGCAGATAGCCTGGCAATAGATTTGTATTTGTTACAGGGTTAATATATAAGCAAGTCCATCACATTTACTCACGTAGTATCTACTTGTACAAACAATGCAGACGAAATGATCAAAATGGAGATTAGTAAACTGATTTGGCTAGTTAGACATTCCATCGAAACACATGTAATGAGTAGGTTGTGGATTCATCTCAGTATTTTCCAAATTTGACTCTGACGCATCAGTCCGTACTGACCTAAAAGCAAAGAAATATGATTTAATCACAGACTGAGGGACACACAGCACAAACTTCAAGCCAAGGAGAAATGTTCTGCAGCGTTGCTCCAGAAATATCGACAGCTGTCTGAAAGGTAATTTTTAGTCTGTATAAGAATGATCTTTTGGTATGATTTTCCACAAGGTACTTTGTTTATTCAAGCTTACGGATGATTTCGAAAGGTATGACAGTATTTGCTGTCAAAGATTACTTGCACGCAACATTGCTTTTAATCATATGTAGTGTAATTTGACCGACGATTTGAACATGACGCATAAAGTAACATAATACAGAGATTTGGATGGATAACACTATCATAACAGCCTTATATTCAAGTAAACAACCCTTTCTTCAAGAAAATGATAGCAGAGCATTTACGTGCTATGATCTGATGTCGTCGTTGAATTAAGGAGTTTCAGGATGAAATAATTTAGCTTTTTTTACCGACAGCGGTGGTGACAGGCTAGGGTTATGAAACTTTGTAGAATACGTTACTTGAACACTGACCGTTTTGATATGTCCAACTTATTCTTAGCAACCATGGTTGCAAGAAAGTATCGCGTTTGCAAATATATGCTTAACCTAGAGTTTTATATTAGGATGTTCAATGACTTTATTAAAAATTATTTGCACTTGTTCTACATTAGGTTTTGAGTCTGAACTCGTATCGCAATCTTTCATGTCTACTCAGGAAGAAGTAATATCTAAACGGTTGAGAGAAACTGAAAAAAAACAACATATTTAAAGTCTCTTTCCGCCCAGAAGTTGTTATAAATGTATTTTCAAAAGATGATAAACAATACAATTCTCAGAGTCAGTCTCAAATGTACTCAACGAAAGTTTTACACGCATTTCATTTCGTATGGTATGTGCTTATACATTTTTGACCGGTGCATTGTAAGCATAGTGACCTTACCTTCAGTAGAAAGTAATCGTTCTACCTATTTTATCCCTGGATACATGTATGTAGTTAAATTGATTGTTTTGTTTTTTTTTTTTGGTAGTTTTGACAATGTACAGTATCAAAACAGAAATTTGGAGGAAAGGATTAGAACATACACAACTACCGTGGAACATTTGGAGAACGAAATCGGCACTTTAAAGAAAAAGTAAGATACCACTTCTTCATTTTGTTTTCATTGTCGCATCGTATCTGTAACAGTCAGCTGTAGACAATGTGCAATTAGTTAAAACATTACCTTACTAGATAAACCGACATGTTTTTTAACAATGTTTCACTGACGATTAAGTGTGCACACAATCATATCAAATCTACAAATGGACACATCCTACATGTCAGAAAAAAAAGTCAACAGAAATAGACATTATGACTGTCTTACAACTGCACCCAAAATGTTTGCACATCCACTCTTCTCAGTGCCACGGTATCTATACATGCATCTGCTTAAACCTTAAAAAGCCCATGCTTACCTGACAAAGACTCAACAGTACACCAAAGAAAATATTGCCTGGACAAATCCTTCACCTAAAAAACGAAACCACAGCCCTGCCCCAGACTATTCTATTACCTAAATAATGATGGTTTGTAACACTATTTTTGATTTGGCAACTAGAAGTTCACTTTCGTAGCTTTCATCGTTATCGCAAGAGAGACATAATTTTAAAACCGTCGAACATCACAAAGCGAGGTTTCAATTTGCTTTGATTCTGTAATTGTGATAGATTTGGTGCCTATTCTAGATAGCATGTCTATCTTTTAGTTAATGATGATGAAAAGCTTTGCTTACGTTTTTCTTTTTTCTTAATTATTATTTATTTATAACAGGACATGTATTAGTGGACGAAATTCACGTTCAATCAATTGTTCTCCTTTTACATTGAAAGAAAACTGGAAAAGCAGGGCGTCTTTATCGTTATCTTTTTTCCTTAGAAATTCGCTGATAAAAAATCAAACAGATGCTAGAAATACTCTTCTCAAACGGGCAACTGTACATGGAGAAACAATGGGTATTTACGATAAAGAGATTTATGAGAGGTACGTATATACTTCTCCAAGTTTGCTAAGCACCAAGAATATTGTTGTACATACCTTAGGTTGTAGATGATTTTTTAGTATTTTTTTCTTGTTGATAATATACTTTTTTATTTATTTTATTGGATGTAAGATTTTACACTTCATATGATCCCTTTTGATTTTATTTTCATTCTTTACTGGATGGTCATTAAAACCGTAGTTTTTTTTTTTTTTTTTCAAATGAATAAAAAACGGAATTAGCGATTAATTTGGTATGGGCATAATAACGAGTATGTGACCCGTTGCAATCAATAACAGCTTGGCATCGTCCTTGCATGCCCCCATTTAGGTTTTGGAATGGAATTCCATTCCACGAGAAGGAATGCACTAAGTTGTTGAATATACGGCTATGTAACTCATTCCACATCTGTTCAATTGGATTCAAGAGTGTAGGAGGCCGTTTGCCAATCCATACGCTGGATACAACCTCTTTCCAAGTACTCTTTGACAACATGGGCAGTGTGTGGACGAGGATTATTCTCCATTAAAATGAATCGATCGCCAACAGCATCCGTGTTTCGAAAATATCATCTTGATATCGCTTTTTGCCGGAGAATGCCTCATATATAGATATTTGTATGTTTTTATAGGAAAATGTTTTTTCTTTCTTCATCACTGTATATAAATATATTATGTAAGGTATGCTGGGGGATGACCACGACCCCCGCATACCTATTGACGTGGTAAATAAAGCTTATAAAAAAAAATCTTGATATCGCTGGGCAGTCGATATGCTTCGATAGAGCACAACTAGGTCACTTCGTCCACCCTAGCTTATCCAAACTTATCCTTCCTCATATTATGACAGAGTCGCCTCCATATCTATCATTCTCAGCAATATTTGTATGAAACCTCTCCCCTTGCCTTCTCCACATTCGAAAACGTGTTGTCCAAGCAGTATCGGGACTTATTTGTGGAGAGGACAGGTCGCCAGCCCATTCTCCTCCAACCAACATGATCCATCGGTCAAGCAAACAGATGCTGACAGTGGTTTGGAGATGAAGGATAAGAATATAAGATCTTCTCGATCGGAGGTAACAATCGTGGAACATGTGCGTACGGTTTTTAGTTGAAACCCTGACCCCAATAGCATTTTGAAAGTCACAACGCTGTTGAGTTGCAGACGCATAGCGGGTTCTCTGAGTCTAGACGACCAGATATTGATCATCAGCTACAGGTGTAGCCCTTCTCCTGCCACCACCGCCTGATAAATATACTATACTGCTGGTACCCTCACCCAGACTCTAGTAGACACAGTATGGTGCATAGCTTCATCATCCTCACGATGAAGGGACCCTTGTTTCAACACTCCAGTTATCCGCCACACGAGGAATTTGCGTGTCATACAAGGAAATATGTGCTGGAGACCTTCGCGATACACCACAGAATGATCTGCAATATCAACATCACAAAAATATAGAATACAGACTCTGCTATGGTGCTAGAAAATCTAAGTACTTAGTAAATTTTGAATAGTAAATAGTTATTTCCTTGAATTTATCTTGGAGTTCGGGTATCCACAATAATTGCAGGAAGCAGGCTGGTCTTGGTGGTTAACCCTTTACCAAACGACAAAATTTTAGACTGGTCCAAATTGAAAGCACTTGCAGATGACAAAATAAATGCAACTCAAAAATTAAATTTTTTCCCAGCAGGGTAGAAAACATTGAGGAAAAAGGAGAAAATGCTGGTTACCGGCATTTTCTCCTTTTCCCACAATGATTTCAATAGTTTTTTTATAACAGGGTCGTAAAAACTAGGACTTGTTTGGGAAAGGGTTAAATTATCTAATTGGATTTAGCGTGAAGTGTCAAGATACATGTACATCTTGAATGTATCACCATTTATAAAATTAAGTCTGAAGCTATGTGCAAATTCACAAGGGTGTTGAAGGCAGACATACATTTGACAGAAAAGTTTAGGGCAAAGAAATCAGGATACGCAAAACTGAATGTAAGATTAAATTAAGCGGTTGAATTATTTTGTGGCTTTGCTTTGCACAACATGCTCATTTCAAACAGTGCCTGATTCAAGGTATCACATCATTCCTTTTTATATACGTGATAAAGGCTATTTCATTGTACGTTTATTTGTGTGTGGGGGTTCATGGGTGTGTGCGTACTTGCGAATATATTTCAGAGAAATGCCTGCAACAAAGGAAACTTCAGTTTCACTACAAGAAAGAGTAGAAGAATTAGAAGCAAAATGCCGCAATCTTGGAGAAAGGTATAAGTTTTCAAATGATAAAAGAACAGGAAATGCATGTCAAGATAAAAGCTGTTATAACGATGTACATTTTGAAGCAAAAATGTACATGCTGAAGAAAACAGGCAATTTTTCTTGCTTAAGGTTTAGAGTAAGTGCAGACCATATAATAAGTTAGACATATTTATTACATAGACTGCCCCGGAATATCCCTTTGCATTGAAGGCTCGTAAGCATTCCTTTTTCGTTTTTTTTTTTTCCAGCACAATAATGACGACCATATCCATACCTCATTGTAAAGGAAGCGAGGCTTATAGATAGAAAATTCCTCAGAATGTGGTTTAGATAGATATGAATAAGAAAAGAAACGACGTCTTCTTGTCATTATTGTAAAAGAACAAAGACTATGTAAAACGTTGAAAATATACTTAGACGCGTTACCACACAAATTCCTTTAGCACTTTGAAACAAGAGCTGCATTACTTTGAGTGCCGCTAATGAGTAATTGCACATGAATTGGGAAGAATATTATCTTTCGGTAGAAATGAAGAACCTAGGTATGGAAATAAACGAACTGGTGTTGTTAATAGCGTTAATGTATCTAAAAGATAAAACATTGTTACTTTGTTTGTTTCCCACTGACGCATTTGTTGATCAGCTGGCATAGATGGTGCAAAATAACCTACGTTCCGCAAATCACAACACAAAAAAACATGGTGATTTATCGCGGCAATGGAGGAAAAAAAATCATTAAATTTGATCGGTACATCGTGCCATTTATGGCTTTCATTTATAGGAATTCGTCTTTGATAAACCAAGTTCAAGCCAAAAAAATACAACTGAAGAAAGCAACGAAACATTCGGAGGCGACAAACACTGAAAGCGACGAACTGCAAGACAGGTATCAATTAGTTTTACCTTCCAAATTACATTTGTTTTTCCTTTTGAAAAATGAACGATAGGTTCGGGAACATGTATCGGAGAACTCAGTTCGTACCCTCCAGTGTGAGGGTGGAGTTTGCTAAAGCTATTTTAAGATATCGTGTTTTGTTTTCGTAGATAAAGATTTATAAACAAACAAAATAGTGCATAAAAAGAGTTCACACGTTACTATATTGTAGTAACTGGTAAGGTATGTGTACTTTTTCTCTTGTTATTTGTAAATGTTACAGAAGTGATTTGCTCATGAAATGTTTAAGCCTTTTTGCATCTACAAATTAAAAATTACGTTGAATGTATGTTACAAATATCTCCATGAGGACAAATCTTATCTGAATCCAACTTTATTTGCAACGCATGTCGCAGTTTTCCCCACAAAAACATAAAGCATTGATGCATGGCGAATAAATATTGTTTACCCCGAATGATAAGATGTATCCTTTCCTATTTAAGATTAAAAGAAGCCGAACAGCGTATTAAACAGATCGAACAAGAAAAGAGAGAGCTAGAAGAGAAGTGCATTATCCTAAATGAAACGTATAGGTATGAAGTTTCGTTTAGTTTAAACATATGTTATTTCCGTTATCGGCACATAAACATATTTATGACGTACAACCACAGAAAAACCAGGCAAATGGATCTGGCCACAAGTTCTAACAACTTAGGTTCGGCCATTCCCTTATGGTTTGTTACACAGGCCAGTCCCTTCTACGTAGTGCGTATATATACAGTCGTACATAAAAAATCGTTGAAAGGTAAAGAAGGTGTTGATATTCCGGTCATAAGATACTTTTTGCGAAATGGTGTCTAATGAAAAGTATATATATATATTTTCTTTAGGTATGGAGCAGTCTAATTTCTTTGATATCTCACTGCAATGGTAAACATGAAAATAAAACAAAATTTTAGATAACAAATCATCAAACTGTAATCTAATTTGTTTGATCATTTTGTTCTTAATCAGTTTTATTAATTTTCAGGTTTTTTGTTCTTGTAAGTTGAAAGAAAGCTGTAAAATGTAAGGACAGAATATAATACATCTTAGAATTTTTCTAATATTGTATTGACTTGGATCTGTTGTCAACATATATTCTTCCATGAACACAGACTTACAGATCTATTGCTAGGGAAGTTCATAAAAATACTGTCTGTGATTCAAATAAGTATTGTATTCACGGAAATACTGATAAAGTGTGGTAATAGTGGATACTTGAGAACTTGATAAATACAAACAGAAAATGGTGACTTCAAAACGCGGTATGTTGACTTCTAATATTACTATTATCATCATCATCGTTATCATTATAAGTATTATTATTTTTTTTTAGATATATAAACATCGAGTTGACTGTGAAAAGTATGAGGATAAAATTTATTTTATCATATAAATATAGTTTTGTGTCTATTTTGGTTCTATGTGAATTCAGTGCACTTCTACGTGAATTGGGTGTATTGTGGATTATCAGTTGCTGAAGAGTTTTGCAATATTTTCTCTCTAGTTTACACAAATGCTCTTGTGTTATATTCACAGACCTTCTGGGAGAAGTAGAAGTACTTCATCTCATACTGGAGAACTTGGTAAAGTACAAGCCGAAAATGACGACCTTAGAGCGCGGTATGTTGACTCTCCACACCTTAAGGCAGCACTTTAATACACGTGTGCAAACCTTGGCAAATTTCTAACTAGTGTATGTCTTATAAGGTTGGTCAGTACAATTTAAAGTCATGCTTGCCTTTTTAACCTAAACGGAACATGTCCCGTCAAAATATCGGCATCAATCAATCTAAGAAATGGTACAGCCACATATCATGCATCTTGTAAAAAGTAAAACGTTGTTATCAATACAGATCATGTTCTTTTTTATTTAGAATATTGCCTCTTTTTTTATCTTCTTCGTGATGTTTCTTCTTTTATGTAGATTGCCTATTCTGCACCAGTTAATTTTAAATATCAGATAAAATTTCAAACAGTTTTTCCGGGCATTTTTTGCTTTGAATTTCTCACTTGTCTTTGTCTTTTTTACATTTCAGAAAAGCGAAAAAAGTGAATGTCATAGAAATGAAACATAATTAAAGGTTTATCAATTATCGCTCAGAACCTAGAGCTAATGAAGTTTGATCGCAAGTCTTGCTTCAAGCTTTATTTTCAACCTTATTGGATGCAACGTAGTGTCAATTTAGTGAGTGTAGTGTAATGTCAGTCTTTATATGTTATTTCCTTTTTTTATTTGCAACAAGTTTTATTATATCATGTAAAACATGTTTGCAGGTTGTTGTTTCAAGAGAGTATCGGAAATCAGAATAAATTTCAAGGAAAGGGACACAAGCTTTCTAAAGAAAATGACAGATCACCAAACAAGTATGTATTTCCTCAGCTGAACGTTTAGAATAAAAGGCGCTGAACATTTCTTATGTTTAAAGTCAAGAATCTATGCCGGTGTGTTTTACCGAATCAGTAGTGAACGTATAAAATGACATACATATTGAATGCTTTTTCCTCCCAACTTACTCTGAGAGGGAAATGGTTTCAGAAAAGCGAACCCAATGACCCAACAAAGTTTCCAATGCCATATTGATTAAGAACGTTTCTATATACCTTTGTCAATGAAGAAAAGTTCTAGGACACCATGATTTAAATTAGGTTCGGTATAAATTATTAATCAACAATGAATGATATTTTCAATAACAGCTTAACAAGCAGTAACAAGCGGGTAAGAGTTCAAACGACCCAGGAGCCCGCTGACCAGATTTTGCTGTACAAGGATGAAATAATTCGACTGAAAGAGAGGTAATACACATATGTCATAACTTGTCGTCGACTTATGTATGCTTACATATCTTAAAATGGTGTATTTAAATGATTCCTGTAAACAAGATATCAAACAATGTACTCAGCACTAAACGTAAAACATCACTTATAAGATCAATAAAAATTAACTGACCCTTCCATATTTTGTATGAAATCTTTACAACGTGATTTTCTTGTTGTCGGTAAAAGGGAAGACAATTCCCGCCTTAAGTTGAATTTCATGACCAATATAAACATTTTCAGCGTTTAGCAAATTTCTGTGTTTTATATAAGGTGTCAGACTGACTAACTAAACAAAAATATATGTACTTTTAGGTACTTGCTAATAAAAAATAAGATCTCAACTGAATCACAGAGTCTGTGTGCTATCAGAACTTGTTATTACTGCAACAGAATCTTTTCCATCTCATACTGAGTTTTTGCTGAAAAAAGAAATGATAAACCAACAAAGGCATCGGAGAAGACATAAAAATGATTAGTCTTGATTTACAAACCACTTTTTTTTTCTTTTTCATGTATGAAATAAATAATTATTCAAAGTATCTTTGTATATATCTGTGTTTTCATGTATAGAATTACAGAACTGGAACAAGATCGAGCCAGGCACGCTGAACATGGGACAGTCGATATAAGCTTTAGAGATAGGTAATGTCAGTAACACATACATCCATCTATGAGCATATCTTTAAATTTAAATGATGTAATCATTTCTGTACCGTACTTTCTAAGACAGGCATTAAATTCATGCATTTATTTTATGTGGTTCGCTTAGAAATGTGCATCAAATGGGACAAATATGAATTAGTTCAAACCACTATATTCGTCTGTGTAATAATGAACCGTACATAAAGGTAGGTTTAATCTGAATCTCTCTGTTTTTCTGTTTCGTTTTTTAGAGTTACAAAGCACAAAGTGGGTGGACAAGATCAAACAGATTTTAGGATCAAACAACTTGAAAAGGAAAATAATGATTTAAAAAGCAGGTAGTAGAAAAGTTCATTTGCTTTTGCTACTCTCCAAGACACAACATTTGATTAAGATTATAATAAACAATTCAAAATATTGTTATGTAGATATGATACTTAGTGACCTGTTTTCAGAATATTCTAGAACCACGAAGAACAAGTATTGATTTTTTCCATCGTGGTTATTTTTAGAATCAGGCAGTTTACTAATCAATGATGTCATCTTTCTAGAAAAGACTAATCTAGCATTATCCAAGCTAATATAAATCGGTGTGACTTGCTTGGTGATTTTGGACTTGGGATTTTGACATTAGACTTGTGGCTTTGTGGATTCAGAATTAGCGAAAAGTGTTGGATTTAACTTTGAATATACATTTGTAAGTTGAGATTTATTTTATTTAAACAAGTTGCTCATATCCACTTGCAAATTAAACTATTGTTGATTTAGGTTTTAGGAACCAGAAATTTCTTTCTTTTTGTAGTATAAACATTATTCTTCATTTTGAGGAGCTTTTTTTTATTTCTTGTTCTAAAATTAGGTTTGACAAGATTTCATTCAAACCTAACACCTATTGCTCTCTTTTGTCTTTGTTCATCAATAAATATTGTTAATTGTAAAGGCTTGTGGCTGATTTTCTTTCTCGTTACGCTTGGATCGTAACAACATAGTCACAAAATTTTCAAAAACATGTCTCCTGCAAACTGCAAAGAGTCGTCTGCATGTGATTGTGTGTCTAGAAAGTTTTATTGCTTTTGATAATAATTACCGTTACTTGCTAAAGCGTTAGGCATCAGTTTATCATATACCAGTAATATATCCGTATTCACATAGCTTGAAAATGTACTCTTGATGTCAGGCTACAGACAGCGATTGACCTAATAAATCAACCGGAAAAGACTGAGAGCAGAAGAAAGGGCCTGGTAATAGACGGCATTGGTGTAACAAACAGGTGTATAACAAAATCTATGTAAAATCTAACTGTAAGAGGACATAAAAAACAAAGTAATTACCTGAGTGATAAGGAATACTAAATCATTGTAACACCAAGGTTGCTTTGGCCAGAGTTTAAATGTCTTGGATGGTCGACGTTACAGATCTTCACTGTCATCAAAAGCAAAAGTGTTGTAAGGGAAATAACATGGGATCTGACATGAGTTGGTATTTGAGAAAGAATTTTATTAAACTAGTCTAGATGAAATTTTGTCAGATAAGCCTTTGGCGAGCTTGATGACATTTTTTTATCAGACGAAACTGATTAAGACTTACTTAAAAAAAAAAACACTGAAAGTAAGATACTATTTAATCACATAACTATTTTTTTTTTTTTTTTTTTTTTTTCTTCTTTTTTCAAGAAATCTGGTTTATATTGTTTTAAAACATAGGACTACATGTACATGAGTACCGAAATTTAACTGAAGCCTATTGGCTTCTTTGACAGGTACCCTACGAAAGGATAAATGATTCCAAGCGAAATTGCCTATAATGATTTTGTCTTTTATCAAGTTGTTTATAAAATTCTTAGCTTTGTCACGATCACCAAATTTGACAATTAATTTTACAAAGAAATCTGAATCAGTAATGTCTTAGAAATGAGGCGTATGATCACAGAGTGTTGACCTCAGACGGCACCATTTGTTCGTCTCAGACATGTGTTGGATAAGAAATTTTTATTTATTGTATTACACTAAAAATGGCAGTTATGTGATAAAATTGCATAGTATAAAACAGATAGTCTGTTGTTACATAGTATGATAAAAATTTTGTCATCTGAGCCTATAGTCAAGATGGTTTCCAAGGAGTTTTTGGTTTTATTCGATTCATGTTCGTTTTCGTCCTGGAAAATAAGTAACTTAAGATGTTTAAAAGATTACGTAAATAACTCCACCAATAACAGTGTTTTGTTTTGGAAAAAATGAAATAACCCTTCGGCTTAATTTGTATCATAGGCGTCCAGAAGACGGCGACGAACTCGGTCTTTCTGCACAACCCGATTCAAAGATAAAGGAACTGGAATTGCGGAACGACAGTCTCAATAAAAGGTAAATTTACTTAATCCTATTTCAACATATAGTCAATGGAATACAACTTGACTGATAACCCATTCATACAGATGGCTTTCTATCATTTAAAAATGCCACTCGTTGTCTGCGCATGTCATATTCTTCGAAGATTCGACTGTCTTATATGACACATCACTAGCCCGAAAGTGGGCTGACTGTAATATTACGCTCTATAAAGTAGCAATGTTGAAAATAGCTTTTATCAATACGTTTGAGGAAAAATGATACCTGCTTTAGCTCCAGATTTCTCTAAACAGATTATCATAGCTGAGTGAATTGCACTAGGTAGCGTTTTAATTGAGTAAACCTTTATTTTAGTTTTAAAATTAAAGTAACGTTTGTCGCGAGGGAAAGTGGTTCGGTTCTGTACCCAGGATGCCCATATTAGATAGATGAGTATTTATAGAATGCCATCTAGCGGGATATAATGAAATGCCACTAGTAATTTCCTAAATGGCAACGTTATTATACCTGGCGTATTAAATCACACGGTAAAAGCAAGAAGATAAAATAAACGATACTTTTCGTAAAGCTTTTTGTGAATATGGAAATTAGATTGGATGAAAATAACGATGGTTGCCTAATTCAATGGTCCTATCTTAACTCACCTTTAATGATAAAGGCGCGCTGTATGTCATAATTTCGTTATTTTGTTAGGTTACAGGACGCACTGGACAGGAATAAAGAGACAGAGAGAGGTGAAATCAGATTAGAAGAGCATGGAACAGATGGGTCTGGTTTCACAGATAGGTATATTAATGATATGAATGTGTTCAGTAAAGAGAACAGACTTAAATCGAACATGACGATGGTGTGTCACCTTATAAAAAGTTAACCAGCGATGAATGAACCCCGTCGCGCTGATCATCCATTGACAGGCTTTGGTGGAGCTTGGATTCTAACTCGCGACCTCTGATATACTACACGTAGCTTCCGGGATCTAACAAGATCACTGGCTATATTGATACCGATTTCGATGTTAGGTCTTTGGTATTTGCAACATGATTGACTTTTTATCACTAATTCTGAATCATAACAATTCTAGGGCATTTGAAAACATTGAGGGAAAAAGAGAAAACGTTGGCAAACAACATTTTCTTTTTTTCTCACAAATGTTTGATACTCCATCACAGTTAAATCCTAGAATATGGGCCTTTTTCGATTTCGTCCTCTGGAATTTCTTTCAACAGAGATGAGTGTAGAATAATGCACTTAGGTTCGCACTTAAATTGTTATTGAGAAATGGTAACTTTGCTTTTTTTTAAAAAAGATTTTCCGGAACACGGGACCAAACAATACAACTGGAAAAGGTGCAGTCAAAATTGGCAGAAATGGAAAACGAAAAAGGAAATTTGGAAGAAAGGTAATTAACCTTATACATTTGTGTAGCATAACAAACAAAACTTCTTAGCAAATTTGCATTGCGACTTCGCTCTCTGTGATCACTTTCACCGCAACGAAATACTGTTCTGATTATAGGCATGAGCTCTTCGCAGTATCTTCAGCTTATGTAATAGCATGTCATCCTTGCTATGGCCGCTACAGTTCATACTACACACAGGATGCATTTAAGAATCCATTAGCAGCAGCAAAATGCCTCAGATTGATGCACTGGCTTGTCAGTCCAATGGAACAACTACGCACGAGCCATTCTCTGGTCATTGTGGTTTTAATGCATGCTCGTGAAGCGGTCCGAGAGGGCACCCTACGACTACATTAGATTTTGTGCTATAATAGACTTGCGAGAAATAGAAAATTACATAAAAACGGAAAATGTAGTTTCAAATTACCTTGCATGAACTGCGCAATCTAAACCGAAAAGACACTTTACGCAAATGTTCTAATGCCCCTTTTTGTGTGACGACGCCCATTTATGATTCATTTCGTCCAAAGACTGACCAAATTATCAGGTACAATGATCCTTACACATGCAAAGAGGTTAACAAATGCAAAACGTTTCGATCCTGTCCGCGCAGGCTGACCCGAGTTTGTACATAATGCAGATGCATCAAGCAACCTTTTCACAGAGCATGGCTCATACATGTACCCATACACAGGCATCCACATCACATACTACTAAGCAATAAAATCGTCCTAATCCATTTTCAGGTCAGCATTGTCCTCAGTGTGTCCAGGCTCTTACTTTAATTTTGACGCCAGTATCTTTCAAATATTAAATAGTATTTGTCTGATCGGACAGCACGATAGGCACTATCTGGTCTTTATCTATACTGTCTACAAAAACACAGAACGTATCTTGCTCTCTGCATACCGAGATTTCATTCTGCCTATTGTGCCATTTATTGCCAGGTTAAAGGAAGCATTGGCGAAGATAAACCAAATGGAAAATGATGACAAAAAGAAGAATGAAACAGGCACAGGCAACGTCAGCTTAAAGGACAGGTAAAATTTATTAGTAAATGTTGCTATAGGAAAAAGAAAGTGGGGTTAGTGAACCGCCATGATGCATTTTATCAGGCAAATCATCCCATAATTATGGATCCTTTCTATCAGTTAAACAACCTACTAAATAATGGAAAAGAATGGCCCTTGGATTTATGGAAATTTATAAATAGAAAAAAGTTTCAATCCTTGTCAGCCTCTGTGGTCTGCGCAGGCGGAATGGTTCGATATCATTCGTATATGCATTAAATCCTCCAATCACAGAGCATGTCTCATATGTTCTACCTGCAAACTCTGTATGTAGATGACAGTATTGCTTTAGTTGTGTTATGTTTCCGTTCTCGTACTTAATCAGCAGCAGGTAAAGCGAAAAAGTCTTCATGGCTATATACAAGAGTTTGTATACTTCAAGTAATGACTTGTGTTACGATCCAAGCGTAACGAGAAAGAAAACCAGCAACAAGCCTTAAACAATTAACAATATTAATCAATTGACAAAGACGAAGAGTACAGTAAAAGTTAAGATTGAATGAAATTTGACATTTTCTAATCATAGAACAAGCAATAGAATATAAAGAAAATATTGTAAGGTTACAAAAATAATGAAGTTGCCGGTTCCTTAAACCTAAAGTAACAGTAGTTTACCTTGCAAGTAGATATGAGCAACCTGTTTAATAAAAAGATAATTCCAAGTTACGAATGTATATCCCTAATTAAATCAAACGCTTTTCACTAATTCTGTACCCTCAAAGCCACAAGTCTAACTTCAAAATCTAAAAAGCACAAGTAAGTCTATCCAATTTATATCAGCTCGGAACATTTTAGATTAGTCTTTTTCTAGGAAGATGGCATCATGGATAAGTAAACAGCTTGTTTACTAACAAACTATTTCTAAAAATAATCACAATGGAAAACCAAGAAATGTTCCTCGTGTTTCTAGAATATTCTGTAAACAGGTCACTCTATATCCTATCTACATAACACTTGAATTGACTTGAATTGTACATAAAAGTGCTCTGTTCGAGGATGTTGTTCGGGCTAATGTTGATAAGCTAAACGTCTACTTCTTTTCTGTTATTGTTCTGTGTATGATTTATAATAAATGTTGAGTTATTCTATCTTAAAAGCAGATTACAAAATTCAGTCGGTAAGGGACCCCAGTCAGAAGTATCAGAATCTCGGACAAGAGAATTAGAGAGAGATATTAGCAGTTTACATGACAGGTACACAAGTTTTGACAAAATCAGTGTTTGTATGTGGATCTCAAGAAAGCTTAATGTAGTCATTTAAATCAATCTCTCTCTCTCTCTCTCTCTCTCTCTCTCTCTCTTTCTCTCTCTCTCTCTCTCTCTCTCTCTCTCTCTCTCTCTGTGCAAACAAAATAAGGTGATTATGTTTGTTACCGTAGACTTTCTTTTATATCTGATTCTATGTTAATAGTACAATTTTATCATACGCTGTGCATCTACCCATCGATCTGATCACTCTCTCTCTCTCTCTCTGCTTCTCTAATAAAGCTTTTTTTTTCTATTGTCAGGTTACGGGACGCTAATGACAAGATCAACCAATTAGAAAGAGACAACAGCATATTGAATGATACGATAGCATCAGGAAACCCCACGCTTAAAGAAAGGTTTAATCGATATTTTCATCATACTTTTTTTCATGATAGATATCTATAAAATGCACTTTATAGTTTAAACACGGGTGGAAGATTTAAAACCTTCTCAAGATATTGCGAAATTTTCTTATAGAACTTATTCTGTGTTTTTGTTTAATCTTTACTGCCGCTTTCAACATTTTTCTTGTTATATTTTAGTGGCCAGTACAGCCCCGCATAAACTCGTATCCTACTAGGACATACATGTACGAGTATATACCATGATATTTCTAGAGATAACTTTCTTTCCTGCATGCAGGTATTTATTGTCTCAAAGTGTAAGCAATTAAATTTAGATGAGTCCTGTCACTGTGACTATCATTTCTGGAAAAGCGTTCGTCCGGGCTGCTTTTCGGAGACAAGAACCCTGATGTTTTTATACTGTAATGACGGAGCTATCGGCACAACAATGAATGCTCTGAACATTTACTTTAAAACAGCACATAACTTCATTCGATATACTTAATCAGTAGTGAAAAAAAAAAAAAAAACATGAAGCCAAGTTTCAGACTTATTTTTGATCAATTCACAGATCAGGATCCTTAGTGGCCAACCAGTCTTAGAAATTGATTTCTCAGTCTAATTCTCAAAACAGAAAGTCTAAGTTTCAAAGTAACACAAAGCCTGCTCGGCAAAGCTATGCCTCCTTTCAACTTTTCTGAACATGTTAGTTTCTATATCCGCTTGTAACAAGCAAAGCAAACAGAAATTACTGTTACTACCATACGAAGTAAAAGAAAATCGTCACAGAACACTGTTTAAGGGCAAAAATGTGCCCTGCATATTCCTGTTTGGATCATCATATTGTGCCGGTGTAATGCAGAGAAATGACCCTCCCTACAAAATGACTCTTGGGTCATTTCATTACTTAGACGAATGACTACGTAGAGAAATGATCCCAGACGGGTGGGTAATTTCTTTACGTGGTGAAATGACCAATGGGTCATTTTGTAGGGGAGGGTCATTTCTCTGCATTACACCGGTAGGGTTGAAGATTTTCCCATGCAAAGGTCTTTTTCATCTAAACCAAGTTCAGGATGCACGGAAAAGGTGACCTAATATCGTGATATAACTGAAATACAGATGCAATAGCTTTAAAACTCTACATTTTGCCAGTAATGTCTAGTCGTCTTTAGAGAATTTCTTTATATGGCCAGCAACACAGGACAGAGGGCATTCAGACATTTGCGTAAAGTGTCGTCTCAGATCAGCCTGCGCAGTCCGCGCAGGCTAATCCGAAACGAAACGTTCCGTTTTTATGTAATTTTCTGTTTTGCGTAAGCTTACTCTAGGACAAAGTCTATATAGTCTTAAAGTGCTGTCTCGCATTAGCCTACGCGGACTGCGCCGGCTAATCCGAGACGACACTTTACGCAAATGTTGGAATGCCCCTTTTGGCGTGCTGCAAGCCAATTATCCTGAACAATATTTTTCTGTTTGAAACAGGTTTCAATATGCATTTCATAGATCACCATCGGACGTATCAAGTTCTCAAGTTAGAGAGTTAGAAAGGGAAAACCGAAGTTTGGAAAACAGGTATGATACAGTGTTACCTTTTTTAAGGACATGCCGAATATTCTCTCGTTGATGGTCCTCGTTTAGTTGCAAACAATAATGTTACCGTAAGTTACATACCTTTTCTAAAGAAAGATCATGCGATACAGATCGCATAATCTGTCCACTCTCTGCAGCCTGAATCTGGGTTTCGTGCGTATGTAGACAGACATGTTTTGGAAAGCACCTGACGCCCAATGTCAATAAAACAAAGATCAAATGTTTTCTACAAAGTGCATTAAATGCTATTAGAAATATCAAGCGCATAACGTTGTTGGCAAAGTAAGCCTACATAACATTGTCGATGAAGCAAACATGACACATGGTCTATGAACTTGCCAAATAGTAAGGCATTAAATATTGTTAATAGAGCAAATAACGATGCCTGCGGAAACACCGTACATTGTTACTTCTGTTTTTAGGTTGGAAGAGGCAATGAATAGGATACATGAGCTGGATAGAGAAGTTCAAAAGGGTAGCAAGGACAGGTAATACTTATGTTCTTTTAAATGCCTCTATACTCGTTATATTATGAAGGTTTTCACAGAAAGGCATCGGTTGGTTTGGGATTTGTTCCATCTGGTCTGCAATCTACATATATTGTAACATTACGTGCTGGCAATGTTCATACCAAGATCGACCACAAGATTGATTAATGGCTTCTGGGCTCGTATTCACTAACCATTCTTAAGAATGTTCTTTGTCTTATTCTTCAGAATTTTCTGCATTAGTAAGTAACTGAACTTCTGATTGGCTAAACCATTTTTAGAAATTTAGAAAACCTTGAAGAATAAGACTAAGAATATTCTCAAGAATAGTTGGTGAATATAGGCCCTGGTCTCTCTTTCCACAGATTTTAACCGCATGTCTCTTGTTTTTTGGTTGTTGTTGTTTTTTTTTTTTTTTTTTTAGTTACAAGTCACATAGTGGCAAAAACAAGAGAAAAATACGCGAAAAGTCTGACGCGAGGGTAAAGGACCTTGAAAGAGAAAACATCAGTTTGCAAGACAGGTAAGTCTCGTAACTCGTTCTTGGCTATATATTTTTGTATGTTAGTAGTTGCCTGGTTAGGTGACTGGGTACTTGGAAATGTCTTCGCTGCTATGGTGAATCATGTCGCCCTAAGTCCTGGCGACGTGTGAAAAAGTTTCAATTAGACCATACGTACAACCAATTTATATCATTGCAACGCTTTACAATTGCAATGGTATTCTGTTTTGAGGTTTCACGAATTTCTTACATATTCGAATTTTCCTTCTGAGCGCCCCAATGCAAATGGTGACGTCACTGAAAACTGTGTAACATATGCAATTCATTGTTTGAAATCACTGCGGTTCGACATTCTTTCATTTCAACATGGATTATCAAAAGAAAAAACAAATCAAAGTAAGTAATTGTTTATCTGCTGATTTGTTAGCAAAATTAAACGACAATTAGTTCTTCAAGTATTTTCATTGTAACTACAATATTTGACATTTAACAGTTTGTTTATATGACTGGGGATGGCTTGTTTTAACCCCTTGGTGTTTGTTTTAGAATGACAGGGAACGATTATATTTGATAATTTCCATTTACAAGTATTTTCAAGTTTAGTCCATTCCTTCCGTCATAGTGAAAAGCAACAAAGAAAGCAAGTAATATTAGGGTATATTTGTCTTGTGGACGACTAGCTCCGATTTTACTCCACCATGTTGGATATTGCGTTTAAGTGTATAAGTCTATGAATCTGCATTCACCATACTCTTTTACAATACCATTCTATTACGATGAAGAGGAGACTTAAAATTGATATCTTACCATAAATTAGATATATCACATTTCTTTTCATTTGTTAGCACTTCTAAACTTCGAAAGGATATGGGCGAAAAGGATCAGGAATTACGGAGAGTGACATCCCAGCTTCAAAAAGCTGAAGATGACAAACGTGATCTTCTCATGAGGCACGTGATTTTTTTAAAAAAAATCGGTAAAAAAGAGCTAAAAAGAGTATTGAACCAAAAAGGCTTCATACAGTACTCACTGGTTGTTGAATAGCATACGAAATAGGAGATTAATTTAGAATAGATGTGTAATATTTATTTGAAAGATAGACGCTTTTACGGTGGTGAACTGAAAGTGTCAGAAACATTCATCAGAAAACAAAGGAATTACATTAATTTACAAAAGAGACTATTGCTCACTGTAACAAAAGCAGCCATCGCATCTGCTTGAAAACATTTCGGACAACGAAATGCAATATTCCTGATTGTCTTAAACTAAAAGTTATGATTGAAGTACTTCATTCTCTCTCTCTCTCTCTCTCTCTCTCTCTCTCTCTCACTCTCTCAATTACTTTATACAAGAACTGATGGATACTTCAGTGTACTTCAATATATGATTGTGCTTTACGGCAACTTAGTATATTTGAGCCGTGATCTGGTCGTGGAGTTTTGTGCATACTAAGCAACTCAATGGATAAGTATGGATGTTTGAGAACCATTTTTAACATCAAACTGGATCATGAGGTAGTTTGATCCGTTTACATGTAACAAATTTACAAAAAGCAAGACGTTTAAACTCATTTCAACCTGCGCGGACTGCGCAGGTTTACATGGGTCAGTAGTTTTTGTAGACACAATAAACCACAATGTATGTGTCACAGAGAAGGACTCATTTCCCCTCCCCCTCCAATACGTGCTATATACAGATATTGTTTACAAAAACGATATTTTAGAATGAAGCGTGGCAGCGAAGATTCTAACGTACTTCAGGGGTCAGGAGCACATTTCACCAGTCCGCAGAGCATAGCAATGAGAAACGGGGAAGGGTAAGCCTAACAAAATGTTTTTGATGTTGTGAGAACTTTAGTGATTTATGTGTTTTAAGCTGAGCATAGGCAGAATGTTCATTTCCCGATCATTGGTCACCGGTTCTAAAAATAGCACACTGGCAAATCGCCTCTTTATCGTATATCATAACATGTTACTATATACGATATGGAGGCGATGCGCATATGTGCTATTATGTGTCCGATGATCGAGCAAGGAAACTATTGATTTCAATGAGAGACCAATAGAGTTTCCAAGGCCTGCGGCATAAGTTACCTCTGTACAGAACAACAAAATTTTGGATTTGCCAAAATCCATAGTTATCCTTCATAAACAACAAATTAAATAAGCTTCAAAGAAAGGAAAATGCCTTTATATGGATAAAGAACATTATGGGATACAGAGAAATACTGTCTCTTAGTAGTTTTCTCGTTTTCCCACAATGTTTTCAAAACATTTCTTACTCAAGGTCGTCAAAACAAGGGATTGTATGAAAATATTTGTTATATTCGGTAGATCTAACTTGGGTGCATTTGCCATGGATATTGTGTCTTCCGTTTGCCTTTTTTCCCTGTTTTCATATTTCTGTATCTTTTGTTACTGTGGACATTTTTTCTTCTAGATTAACAGAAATACATCATGAAAAAGAGAAAGTGTTGCAGGTGGTAAACCAAGCTAAACAGTTTGAGCAACAAAATCAACAGCTTCTGGAAAGGTTAGAATTTTTGGTCGGTCTCACAATTTTTAGTTTCTTGTCTTCGTGTAAAACAGAGATCAGAATTTTAAAGTAACAATAAAAGCTAAATGTAAATAAAGTGGGTGGTTAAACGCATTTGAGTTTATACAAGAGAGAAGTCTTGAAAGTATTTAAATTATTAAGAAGAAGACAATCTGATAGTGTACGGTCGGTCCAAGTGTAAGTCGCTGACAGAGAGATTAATCTCAAAACCGGCCAGGAAGATGGGGTTTTTTGGTAACTGTTTGCCAGATTTTTTTCCAGCGACTAACATATGGTTCGACCACACGATAACAGACTTTTGTCTACACAATATTTTCTATACTATAAAAAAGTACGATTTACGTCTTTATGTACTATGACACCTTCTTTGATATTTTGGCCTTTACTTCGCTTTTAATCTTCAATATATGAGCCATGTTCTTACGAACAAAGTCCGTAACAAAGAAACAAATGAATAAATGCATGGCAGAAATAAGGTACCGAGCGGGATTCGAACCCCGAACTCCCGGACGCAAGGCCAATACCTTAACCACTGAGCCAAAGAGATATCTCCCTGACGCAGTAGCCAGGTATTGTATTTAAATCGGGAGTATGCCATGCAGGAAGGAGTGGTCTCCCATAACACACCCCCTCTTAAAGTCATCATTTATTGATGACTCGAAGCCTTATTAGGCAGGAAGTCCGATTTTTGGACAACAAATGGGATTAATGGCTCAATGGCCAATCCCGGACGAGCCCCCATCTTACGAACGAAGTCCGTAACAAAGAAACAAATGAATAAATGCATGGCAGAAATAAGGTACCGAGCGGGATTCGAACCCCGAACTCCCGGACGCAAGGCCAATACCTTAACCACTGAGCCAAAGAGATATCTCCCTGACGCAGTAGCCAGGTATTGTATTTAAATCGGGAGTATGCCATGCAGGAAGGAGTGGTCTCCCATAACAATGTTCTCTTAAAAAGGGGATCATTGCATTTGCAAACACTTTCGACTCAGGTCAGGCTGCGCATTGCGCGCAGGCTGACCTGAGTCGAACGTTTTGCTATCGGTCAGTTTTCAAAATCAAAGTCCGTTGAGTCAGCTCGACATTCGAGCTCAACAGCAAAAATAGATATACATGTACATGTCAAAATCAAAGTCCGTTGAGTCAGCTCGACATTCCAGCTCAACCCCTAGCTCAACAGTGAAAATATTTAAACTCTTACGAACGAAGTCCGTAACAAAGAAACAAATGAATAAATGCATGGCAGAAATAAGGATCGGAGCGGGATTCGAACTCCGAACTCCCGGACGCAAAGCCAATAACCTAACCACTGAGCCAAAGAGATATCTCCCTGACGCAGTAGCCAGGTATTGTATTTAAATCGGGAGTATACCATGCAGGAAGGAGTGGTCTGTCGTAACACACCCCCTCTTAAAGTCATCATTTATTGATGACTCAAAGCCTTATTAGGCAGGAAGTCCGATTTTGGACAACAAATGGGATTAATGGCTCAATGGCCAATCCCGGACGAGCCCCCATCTTACGAACGAAGTCCGTAACAAAGAAACAAATGAATAAATGCATGGCAGAAATAAGGATCGGAGCGGGATTCGAACTCCGAACTCCCGGACGCAAAGCCAATAACCTAACCACTGAGCCAAAGAGATATCTCCCTGACGCAGTAGCCAGGTATTGTATTTAAATCGGGAGTATACCATGCAGGAAGGAGTGGTCTGTCGTAACAAAACATATGCTTTGATCATTGTCCGCTAGAGCCAGCTGGACATTCCAGTTTAAGGGCCAGCTTAACAGCAAAAATACATATATATATGTATGTGAAAATCAAAGTCCGTTGAGTCCGTTGACTTTGATCTTGACATGTATATGTATTTTTTGCTGCTGAGCTGGTAGTAGATGATTTTGACATATATAATTTTTGTGTATTTTTCCTGTTGAGCTGGCCGTTGAGCTAGAATATCGAGCTGGCTTTGATTTTGACATATATGTACTTTTACTGTTGAACTGGCTGTTGAGCTGGAATGTCGAGTAGCTCAATGGGCATTGATCAAACATATGTATAACTGTTTTTACTGATGAGCAGGCGGTCGAGCTGGAATGTCGAGTTGGCTCAACGGACTTTGATTTTGACATATAAATGTATTTGTGCTGTTGAGCTGGCTGTTGAGCTGGAATGTCGAACTGGCTCAAAGGACATGATTCGAATCATATGCATCAGTATGTTTACTCCCCTCCTACATCATTATACGGGGACAATAAACGAAAAAAAAAAATATGTTTACTCTTGAGTTGGTGGTTGAGATGGAATGTCGAGCTGGCTCAACGAACATGAGTCTAGTATTTTTGCTGTTGAGCTGGCGGTTGAGCTGGAATGTCGAGTTGGCTCAACAACCTTTCATATTGACATATATATGTATTTTTGCTGTCGAACTGATGGTTGAGCTTGAATGTCGATTTGGCTCAACGGACTTTGATTGAAACATATGTACAAGATTTTTTACTGTTGAGCTGCGGTTGAGCTGGAATGTCGAGCTGGCTCAACGGACATTGATCTAGTATTTTTGTTGTTTAGCTGGCTGTTGAGCTGGAATGTCGAGCTGGTTCAACCGATTTTGATTTTGACATGTGTATGTATTTTTGCTGTTGAGCTGGCCGTTGATCTGGAATGTCGAGCTGGCTCAACAAGGCTGATGTTGAGCTGAGTGTCGATTACTGGGCGTTGAGCCAACTTCACGATCCCGCTGTATGCATACATAATTATGTGATGACTTGCTTCTTGTAATGCATCAGTCAGACGTATTTAACTCTCTTGTTCTAGATTCTGGCTCGCACGAGGTAACGTTAGTAAACATAGTCTTAAAAATTGTGTTTTAAAATCACAAAGGAATGCGGGAATTTACTGGTAAATCTAACAAACGATTAAATCTCTAATAATTAATTAACTTTCAAGTCTTTGAACGCAATATGTAAACTGAACCCACTTTTTGCTATAAATAGAACCCACTGAAACGCAGAAAGATTTTCATCTTGATGGCTTTACTAGATAAGCATGTCGTATCGGTCCAAGATTAGTTCGTATAATCTGTGCAAAGTTATCTGGATCTTTAAAATCTTGAAACGGTCTGTTTTTGTCTAAATACCTAAAGGATTACAGGACACTTCCGGTTTAGAGACTGATTAATAAACTTTAATGTGTTTCATTTCCAAATAATACAAAAGAAATATTGCCTGTTACATATGGTGCCACTAAGATTTCTGAAGAATAGGGATTATTGGGTTCTCTTTGAAAAAAAAACGTGTATTATAATTAGTATTAATGAATAACCATAACAGTTTACCGCAAAGCAAGCTTATACAGAAATTACTTTTTTAAAGTCAAAGTCGACTACAAAGTCAGTTGGAGGAGAAAGATCAAGAACTGGAACGATTACATTTGGAACTACGATCGCATGGAGCAAGAAATACGGATCAAGATCAGGAGTAAGACGGATTTTCGGCTGTTTAAAGAAAAAGTTCTTCCATACTCTTTTGACTTTTTTTTATATATTTTTTTCTGCATCCAATATGAAGTTTAACATTCTGTTTGTTAATGAAAATGATTCATGTTAATTTGATAATATTCATTTTACTGGGTGAATTAATTGCTTATCGATAATAGTAACTTCAAGTTTTTTTCATTTTCCACTCTGGATAGTTTGAAGTTCTTTTTGAAGAAATCTGGTCGTAATTTTACCCTATGATATAGACTAAAACTTGAAATACGAAAACAAATGTTACATATTGATAAGAAGCTCTTTGCTATAAAGGGATGTATGATTGTAACAAGCAATTACTTTTTTGTCCATTGAAGTACTCTAAAGCCTCAACTCACTCTTAATGAAGCATTCAACCCTCTTGCCAGAACATGGCTCAATGTACAGAAAAATGAAATTGTGTTTTCAGTCTGACTTTCATAAAGCCTGAAAAGGAAGGAATGCTTCACACAGAATCCCAAACAAGACAACTTGAACAGGACAAACGGGATCTCACTGAAAGGTCAGACTAGTGCATTTCCATTAAGTGTGGTATGGGGAAATTAACTTTATAAAGGTATTTTACCGGGTTTATGGTGGCAGATGGGCTTATCCTGCATTTTTGTTGCCCTCCACCCCATTAACCGGAGGTTAAGTCCTTTGAAAACACTGAGAGGAGAAAGGAAAATGCAGGTAACCCGCATTTTCTTCTTTTCCAACGATAATTTTTGAACGTCAATAGATAAACCGAATTATCTTAGCACTATTTAAGTTATCATCTTTAAATATTTGACAAACAGATGATTTTGGTGTCTGGTAAAGCGTTAAGTCTCGTTTCAAAACTACAGTTTGTGTTACAAACTAGAAGTTTCACAAAAATAGCTAGGTATTTCCTCTTTGCATTGTATCGAATATTCTTATTTTCTTATTTACAATAAAATACTTTTGAGTTTGAATATTGAAAATAATAGACATACAGCAGCCTTACATGTAAGAATTTAAAAATTTCGTTCGGTATTAGGAAAGAAGTTTACTGGGGTATTTAACTCTTCACCATTCCACAAAAACTATAAACTTGGTCTCAGTGGAAGCATCAATCACAGGTGACAAAATGAAAGTGGTTGAAATGTTAACAATTGCCTTTGAAAGGGTGGTAAACATTGTTTTAAAACAGAGAGTTCATTTCTCCTTTACCCAGATTGATTTTAAAGCCACTTTCTTCAGGGTTGTTGAAATACTGGAATGTAAGGTAACCAATCAGCAAATCGGTCTGGTCATATAGAGATGCCAGAGGGAAAATGAAAACAGAGCTTATTGTATGTTATTGGTCTTATTTATTTATGGTAGAAATGAACAACTCAAGAGTCAGCTTGAGCAACACCAACGGGAGGTAGAGAGACTGCAAACTGAATTGAGACAGAGAGATGAAAACCGCACTGAGCAGAGGTAATCATTTTTTTTTTTTTTCTTTCAATGCTGAGCATCTAACTTTAACTGGTGTGGTGTCATTGGCCGTGAGGTAGAGCGTCGGCCTCTTAACCATAAGGTCCTGAGTTTGATCCCCGGGAGCGAATGTCAACATAGGGCTTTTTCATTGTCCCACACATTCGGTGCGAGGACCGGTGTAGTTCCCAGGAAGCAGAATCGAGAGAAATTAGTATAAGTTGTAAGAACTTGTTTCTCAATCGATGTGAAATAAGTATGTTTAAATTAATTAAAGTCACTGATTTACACCAGAGACTTAAGACTGAAGAACATAATAAAACAGTGAAAAATTAAGAACGTCATTTTTGGACAATTTCCACATGCATACAGAATGTAGAATATCTATACTTTTATGTTCAGTAAAGGCAACAATGTTTTCTGGTTGAAACCACTATTGTCAAAACACAAGAGTATAAATAATATAAAATTCTTTTTCAGGAGACATTATTTCATATAAGTATTTCAGGAATTTTGGCTTTCAGGATGACTGTGAACTGATACGTGTCCTGATTTTGGTACTGAATCCTTTCCCAAACAATCCCTGGTTTTTACGGGTCTGGGATAGTAGCCTTTTGAAAACATTGTGGAAAAAGGAGAAAATGCTGGTAACCAGCATTTTCTCCTTTTTCCACAATGTTTTCTACCCTATCATATACAGAAATCATCTTTTCATCAAGAGTTGAATTGTCGTCTGCAAATGCTTTCAAATTGGTCCTGTTCAAATATTTGTCTTTTGGGAAAGGGTTAAAGAACAAAATATCTGACCCATGGTCTGGCAGACTACGCAGGCTAAACTTAGTCGATAATTGTCCAGATGCATTAAGCCCCTCTTCTGTTTTCCACATATATACAATACAAGGTTGATTCATAAACAATAAAATTAACTATTTACCAAACAACACAATTGTAGACTGGTCAAAATTGAAAGCATTTGTAGACGACAGAATGAAAGTCACAGAAAATTGAAATTTGTTTTGGAAAAGGTAGAAAACATTTTGGGAAAAAAAGAAACAGCATTTTCTAGTTTTGGCCACAATGGCCTCTTTCTCAGGGTCTTTCAAAGTAGGGATTGTGCGATAGAGGGTTAAATAAACGTTTTTAACATTTATGTATTTTACATGTCTTTCAATTCTAGCATGACAGACATGCATCATCAAACAGGTGGAGAGTCTCTTACAGAAAGACAAATTGAGCGATTCGAGCAACAAAAAGAAAATCTTCTAGATAGGTAAGACAAGCGCTGTCTGGTCACACATGTTTTCGAGATATCCTAGTCATTAGTATTTCTCTATTTGAATTGTAAATATCGGTATTCACGTAAACTCTCTCTCTCTCTCTCTCTCTCTCTCGCTCTCTCTCTCTCTCTCTCTCTCTCTCTCTCTCTCTAAAATAATGTGAGTATAACGTTGCCTACAAAACTATTAATTTTGATTTATTTGATTAATTTATCTGAATTCCATGCGGAGGCATTTTAATTCATTAAAACGAACTTAACGAATGGGTATTAATTCAATCTAGTATTTAGGAACCAAGACCTAAATGGGACTGTACTAGCATACGGACTTATCTCAATCTGTTTTTGCACGTTTAAGAGTGGTAATGGTAATGTTTAATCACAAATAATTTATTATGGATTTGTCTGCTGTATATATTTTACACTTTATATTTTTCCTTTATATAGAATTTTCATTGATGTAAAATATTTGTCTATAAGCCATTTTTTAAACAGAAATAGAGATCTACAAAAACAGATAGATCAACTGAGAGAAGAAGTGTCAAGGCTGACAAGGGAACATCAACAAAAAGATGACTATTGCACCGAACTTAGCAAAAAGTAGGGCATCATTGTACTTCGTTATGTAGAAAAAATATAGTTCCATTAAGATCTTTTCATCATTTTGTCGTTTACCTTATGCTAAACCGAATTGATAAGCTTTCTGAACGGGAGAGGTACGACAAAAGCTTGTGCAAACCGCTGGGAGAAAATGTTATGGACACTAAGACTATCCACATTCTCATTTGAGCCTAAAATATTTCTTACATTGCCTGTAAAATTAATTAATCCATTACAACAGAGTCCTGAGTTTTAACGGCACTAGTAAACTTTTGACAACAAAGTGGGTAAAAAAGAAAATACTGATTACCTGTTTCAACTTAATGGTAATGCTGAAGACAAATGATAGGCGAGGCTTCCAATACCAATCGATCGTAAAATATATTTTTTCTTTTAGAATTTTTAATTTTCGCTAATTCTTTTCTTTAAGCTTACTTTTCTTTATTTCAGGTTGACAGACATGCGTCGTGAGAGAGACATGGCTGGGCAGAACGATGGCCAAAGTAGACAACTCGAGCAAGAAAAACAGGAGCTCCAACAAAGGTAATGCACCTTATTGGGTCAAGCAGGTATTGCGTTGAATTCTTAGCATGCTTGAGACGGTATTTCATTATTTCATGCGTAGAAGCATAATATGAAGCAAAATATCAAACTGCATAAAATGAAAAACCTAATCTTGGATGTACTCTGACCCATTTATGAATTATTTTGAGTTTAGTGTACATGCATCTTTTTTCTTAATATATGGGCACATTTTCTTCTAAATCTAAATTTGTAATTTTTCTTGCATGGAAAAATTGAAAGCTAAGCAAACTCATACCGAGGAGTTCATGAATGCATATGGCACACGTAAAATATATAAATGCTTTGGTATTGTATATATGTTAGTTTTACGTTGTATGTTAAGTTACGGTTGAAGTATTCGTTCATCTGAACTTGTCTAATTCAGAATATACGGTTGAAAACAATCACTTACTCTATATTGGTGTATTGGTAACAGTCTTTCCTTTCTTATACAATGCTTAGCACATAATGTTGGGCAGAAGTCAAAGTTATTTGAACAAGATGGTACACATAAACACTCTTTTTGTCACATCGTTTGTTTGATCAAAATAAGTGGCAGGCCCTTGGATTCAACTGTCTTAACTTTATTGCCTTCTTCTTCTAAAAAAAGATAACTGTTTCACTTTTACCTTTCACATCATCATCATGACTTTTAACGGCCATGGGAAAGAAAGCTTTTTCAGGTTTCAGGTGAAAATATTTGTCTTCTGCATGAGGCGGTATTTCATGCGTAGAAGCATAATGTGAAGCGATATCAGACTGCATAAAATGTAAAGCATAATCTTGGATGCACTCTGATCAATTTGTGAATTCTTTTGAGCGTAGTGTACATGCATCTTTTTTCTTTATATATATGAACACATTTTCTTCTAAATCTAAATTAGTAATTTTTCTTGCATGGAAAAATTGAAAGCTAAGCAAACTCATACCGAGGAGTTCATGAATGCATATGGCACACGTAAAATATATAAATGCTTTGATATAATAGATATGTTAGTTTTACGTTGTATGTTAAGTTACGGTTGAAGTATTCGTTCATCTGAACTTGTCTAATTCAGAATGAACTGTTGAAAACCATCTCGTGTCTTTCCTTCTTATACAATGCTTGGCACATAATGTTGGGCTGAAGTCAAAGTCACTTGAACAAGATGGTACACATAAACACACTTTTTGTCACATATCGGTTGTTTCATCAAAATAGGTGGCAGGCCCTTGGATTCAACTGTCTAAACTTTATTGCCTTCTTCTTCTAAATAAAGATAATTGTTTCACTTTTACCCTTTACCATATCATCATGACTTTTAACGGCCATGGGAAAGAAAGCTTTTTCAGGTTTTAAGTAAAATTTATTTCGTCTTCCGCAAATGGTTTCAATCTGAAAAGGTCCGAAAATGTGTCGTTTGGTAAAACGTTACCAAGAAATTTACTAAGTAATGTACTTAAAAAAAATAACAAGAATTGTTACAAAGTAGATATGTCGCTGCATATTTTGTAGATTGGAAGAGGCTCTCGTCGACAGTAATAAAGTCGGTGAGCTAGAATCGTTAATCATGACCCTGGAGAATCAGAAAAGGGTATACGAAGAAAGGTAAACCGGCGGCACGGTTATTGTAAACGTGTTTTCCAATAAAATAAATGAAATGAAGAAAATGTCCTCTCAGTTGTAAAAACTGTTGATGATTTCACTGAGGATAAAAGTGAATCAGACAATATAGATTTAAGAACAGACTGAACGTTTCGATTGAAGTTTGATCTTGGTTCAGACTGTCCACAATTAGATTTGTACCTAATGGTCTAAAGAACACCATTTTCCCTGTTGATTAATGACAACATTTATCTGATAGAGTAATGTTTCTAGATCTGTATCCAGTGTACTTTCTCATGTAAGTAAAGATTATCACAGAGTAAAATTCAAAAGCATTTTGGAATATTTACATTGAAGTATTTCTAGATCCAATAGACTTTTTATGTTATGATAGAAAAAGTCTAACTACTGTGTAGTTTGTACGGCTTAGAGATAGAATTCTATGTCGGTCTCATTTTGGTAGATTGAAGAAAAGAGATAAGTAGGAATAAAATGGTTAGTGGACTGGTAAATTCAGACCACATTATACTTTAGACTTGGCCAGGAACAAGCTGAGGAACAGGCAGGAATATACAGCGAGGGTGCACCAAGCAAACTCAAAAAGGCAAAGAAGATTAAAACTTATAGGTAGGTTGGAATTGTTAAGATAAAACACTTTGTTAGTATTTTGCAACTGAAATGTTATGATACAGTTACCCTCGACCCATTTCGACTAGACGTTTGGGCCTGCACACGTTTACTTTTTCACGTATTAGATCTATTGCTCTCGAAAAGGTTTTGTTGAATCTTATACTGCTTTACTGCATTTTGTATAACCCATAATTATGCCATTTAAATCGGCCATACTCTCTAAATGATATGCCATAGACTGATAAACAGTAACATTTAATTCCATTTATGAAGACTTATTTTATTGCAGTGGTGAAAAAATGTATAAAGACAAGGGACATCGGATCGAGGATGGCGAGCAAAATGAGCTCGATAGAGTAAAATTAGAGCTGCTAGAAACAAAGCAAGAGAATGAAGACCTTAAAAAGAGGTTTGAAATGTTGCATACTTATTTCGTCATGCATACATCATGTATTCTGATATTCGTAGGTGGCTTTTTGTAAATAGCGTGATTTCTACACTTAATCTGCCATGCTCTTACCCTCCATTATTATGCAAATCAGTTCATTAGTTTACACCTATTACACAGGTCTGTTAGACGCACTGAACCCCATCAGTTAAACCAATTATCATTTTTATGACATTGAACAAAATCCAATTACACATAACATGCCACTTATTCAAATGGCAAATATCAAGCGATTTCTGGTGATTTTGTGCGGATTATGTTAAGATTGCACTGCTGTAGTCTGATATGTCATGGCCCGCTCGAATTTACATGTATATCGATATATTTTTGCTATACAGGGCCACTTCTTTTGATATATACCCTTATCGCATACATGCTATACTTGGGTTAATTAAGTAATGTTCTATGTTCAATTAGATAATGTAGTCTGCTGAAAGGCAATACCTTATGGCTCATGAAATCTTGTAGGTAATTCCTAACCAATCCTTAAGCCCTTGGGGTGTTCATAGCTCTGGTATATGGTAATTTTGGTATAGGAAGGCTTTGTTGTTAAGTTGGAAACAAATGACCAAGGCTTTGGCAAAAGGGTGTTTAGTGCATCTCCGTGAAGGTTTTCGACATATGATACTTTCTGCAGCACCCTTTCACAGAGCATAGCTCTCATTAAAAGAAAAAGAACTAGATTGTTCAATGAACTGTAGAACTAAATTTCGGCGGATTCAAAGTATGCCCGAAACATCACCTTCGATTTTGTTAATTAAGCGTTCAAAAAACAATTGTGCTATACACAAAAGAATCATTATAGATATGATTTAGTTAAAACATTTTTTTTTTATTTGCAAATTCAACTAAAATGTACAAGATAATTTACAAATATAGTTCAAAATTTTATACACGATGGATAAGAACGAAAGCAGTGCTTATAATGTTTTTCTCCAAGTTGATAACCTATGCAAACGAGTACAAGTAATAGATTTCAACCAATATGCTTCATAGTGAGAGAGATAAGATAATATTAATAATAATTGTTTGGGAACAGGGAAGAAATATGTTTTGAATGGGGCTACTGGTACTTGATTAGTGTTAGTCCGTACCTGATCACAAGGAATTCTAAGACTGAAAATTCTCAGATATGTGTAGGTATAGTGTACATACTGGGGAGATCCAGCCCAAATATGGAGTGCAACACGCGAAAAGGGTCATTCGGACGTTTGCGTAAAGTGTCGTCTCTGATCAGCGTGTGCAGTCCGCACAGGCTAATCCTAAACGACAATTTCCGATTTTATGCAATTTTCTGTGATTCGCAAGTCTACTGTAGCACAAAATCTAATGTAGTCGTAAAGTGCCGTCCCGGATTAGCCTGCGCGGACTGCGCAGGCTAATCCGGGACGACACTTTACGCAAATGTCCGAATGCCCCTTTTCGCGTGTTGCACTCCATATACAACTGATCTTTAACTGCCTGACGGGCTGTATGCTAATGGAATTTGCAGACTGCTTAAATAAAGGTATCATCCTTGCTCAATCTGAACTCAATCTAAACTGCGATCTATACAATTTTTAAAATCTAGGCCAATACAACCTGGAAATAGACACGGGATTTTTTATTTATTATTTATTTATTTATTTATTTATTTATTTCATTTACTTATTTTCTTTTAGTTAGCCCTTTTAAAGTCATGGGAGAAAACGGTTTTCGTTTTTACCTTGTGAAACACGAGATTTGTCCAAGTTCGTTTCATTTGCAGATGTTTGATTAGATTTTGCGTAAATGTAATTATTCCTCTTTGAGAAATAGAAAAGTCTTTGGGATAAAGGCATAATGCTGTTAACCAGTTTTTTCCCATATTGAGAATTGTATGTAAAATTGGAGTTTTATGCGAATGAACTGTTCGTATTTTAGATTAAATGAAGGTGTTGGCCATGCAATAGACCTCCAGAAGATCAACGAACTCGAGGCACACGCTACCAAAATTCAGAGCGAGAAAAGGGAATTGGAAGAAAAGTAAATAATTTACGTAAAAAAGTACCAAAGTTTACTTACTAATTTGACATACCATAAACTTCTTCGCTTAATCCTTACGCATTAATGTGGCCCTTCAATACGGTTAAGAATCAGAAAGTAGAACTGCAGGCTCAGTGTCAGACTTCAAGTCCCCGTGCAACCTGATCTCAATCTTTGTCACTTTCCAAGTGTATCTCCGGGTCGCCAAAGGTTATGTAACTGTAGCAAAAACAAATTATCGCAATTCTTCAACAGATCAAGTTTCTTGTAGAAAGTGGTCCACATTTTTAAAAAGCAGTGTTTGATCTTAAGACTGCAGAGTGCAACGCAAAGATCTTTTACGGATAGTGTAGATCAAGATCAAGATGTTGGTCTTGGACCTATAGTGTCTGACAAGGAGATCTTTACCCCAAAAAATCTAACTTTGAAATAGCAATAATTTGGTCTTTATCATTATTTATTTTTGACACCCGCTCCCGGGAATCGAACTCAGGAACTTTTGATAACGAGGCCGACGCTCTACCTCAGGACCACGGGCACCACACATTACCAGATTGAAAGTTTCGTTTAACTTATTTAGCAAATTAAAGGTTATACTCACTATATCAATAGCTAATTCTCCTCCATGTTTCAAAGCCTTCAGCCTCTGAGTACTTGCTTTCTAAACTCCTCTGTTAAATCTTATAGAAAACACATTTGATTTCACGACTGTGACAGAATTGTAGCAAAAACATTTTACAGACCTGCCGTAAATAGCAGTACAACAGTTACTGTGTTAACCAATTCACATCTACTGATTCTGTACATTTTAGGCTCAGCAACCTTCAAGCTGAACTACAGAGAGTACAACAGAAAGAGGGTAGATTAAACAGATCTGAGAGAGTAAATACAGATCAGCCTGATGGGTAAGTAAACAGAATATCCTATTATAGAGCAATATATACAGTTCGGACACATATTGGCATGTATTCGTTCACTTAGGACAATTTAATGATAAATGAATGTTATAGTTAAATAGTGCGTCCTACAATTAATTATGTTCTGCAGTCGTTTTCTAATAGGCTGAGCATTTTTGTTTTCACGTATGCGAGCAGATCCCATTCCAATTAAGACATTAAGACTTTGATAAGGTGTTTTCTTATGGATTCTTGAAAGGAAACAGAAAGAAATATGTAGACATAGCTAAAACACCCAAATGTTTATTTTCCTTCAGTAATGGTTATTTTAAAAGAGAGCTTGACTTTGACAAGGTGTTTTCTTAATGATTCTTGAAAATAAAAAGGAAGAAATATTTAGACATAGCTAAAACACCCAAGTGTTTATTTTCCTTCAGTAATGGTTTTTCTAAAAGAGAGCTTGAGCAACAAAAAAGAGAGCTTGAGCAACAAACAAATGAATTGGATAGAGTGAAATCAGAACTGGAAGAGACGAGAAAACAAAACGAGGAACTACAACAACGGTAAGACTCCGAGTTATGCAGTCGTAGTTATACAGCTTGTAATTAATTATGTTATAAAGTAAATGATTCTGCTCTTAACTCTTGAACCGTTGATACTGCTCTAACTCTTGAATTAAATCAACGAAGGATACGCTGTACAGCGTATCCTTCGTTGATTTATTTCACGAGTTACCTACATCTCTGATAGTCATGATATAGACTGGTCCTTTGACATGTAGTCAATTGAACAACAGCAGAATGTTTCCAACAAGTCAGCTTACACGAACTGCTCAGGCTGACATGGGACGATACTTTTTACAGTGCAGTAAATCCCTTTTCACAGAGCATGGGTCATATCCAATGCACTCAATTTTGGAACTACAAGTGTTTTCTCTAGAATTTTCTTTAAATAATTCCTATTAAAACGATGACGAACGATACTTTTCCACGTGTCTTCATAATTCTTTTAGCAATACCCTCGTTGTTCGACTTTAGTTATTATTTGCCACAACGACAGAAATTTTCTATAAGAATCAAATACTATGTGTGTAGGTGTGTGGGATTTTCTTCTGTAACCACCAGTGTCCGAATTCACTTACCATTTTTTAGAACATTTTAATAGCCAAATAATAGATTTAGAAAGAAATACAAATCCCTTTCGGCCAAACCGTTTCGTTTAGTCAATCACAAGTTTTGTTACTTTCATGTTTATAGAACTTTCCTAAGAATGGCTGGTGAATACGGTCCCAGAGCTTGTATACAATGATTCCATTTATTTCCAAGAAATCAGTCAGCTCTGAACAGGCTTTCTGCCTCGGCAATTTAGATTTCTTGTTTTTGGGTTTATGATTGAATTTTATTTGAAATAATCTTCGGACAAAGGTATTCTGATGTTGGCAATATAATTTTGGTCATATCATGTTACCAGTGAAGAATGGAAATCTGACTGGTTCCCTTAGAGATTCAACGAAGTATTATACTATTTATTTATTTATTATAAATTTCATTGACATTCCCGATGGCACATTTGTCTATTATTCTTATGTTAATCAAAAAAAAAAAAACAGCTTATGAAACACATTTGAACATAGACTACCCATCGAATGATTTATATTTACCAAATATTTTTGTTTCTGATAAATTTTCATGTTCCACTTGTCCATTTACAAGTAACTTATTAACGATAAATATTGAGTTGTTCATTTACAACACAAAGTACTTTTTAGGTTGAGATTAATGGAACAAGAGGCTGAAAAATCGCAGCAACTAGAGAATACAGCGGGAAGACATCGCAGGGAAAGACAAGAGTTGCAGAATCGGTAATGTTTTGTTCTAATATTTGAACGAGTACAATGTCATATTTGGTCAGTTTAAAAGTAGCGTTGATTGGCTTTGTGCCGATATTTTTGATAAGTTACAAGTTTATCTTTGTTTGCAGTCTGTCAGACTTAGAGAATACCGCAACAAGACTTCGAAAGGATAGACAAGAATTGCGGAATCGGTAATTATCTTTTTCCAGCATTTCTTTCATCCGAAATCGTTTGAATAAACTTTTCAAATATGGATTATCAAAACTTGAGTGAGCAGCAAACACTATTTTGGCAATGAAAATATAATATGAGAAGTTTAGTGTGTTTGGACTCTGACCTATATTAAATCCCTTACTACCTTGCTGAGACGAATGTTCATTTTCGTTGCAACATATAAGAATTAATATTTCACTATCGTTATTCAGAATCTGGCAAAGTGCACCAAAATGATATTCAGTACTAGGAAGCATACGCAAACCTGTAAATGTCCATCCACAAGGATTGAAAGTTGTTGTTGTTGTTGTTTTTGTAGAAGTGCGGAACTTGAACAAAAAAATGCACAAGGTCGTAATGAGTTAGAGAGATTATCATCAGATTTGAGACAATCAGAAGAAAAAAATGCAAATCTTTCACAAAGGTAATGTTTCAAGACATGATATCAAAAGGTTTTATTCTGTCACTCTTTATGACTTTATTTATACATTTCTTTCTTACTTTTTGTTTTGTTTTGTTGTTGTTGTTCCATGATGATGTGCAACCAAAATTGACTAAAACCTTATCAAATCTACAATTCCCTGATAGCATTTCAATAAGTATAATCATGTATCTATTCAAATAATAGAGTTGGGTATGGATTGAATAGGGTACGAACAGGTCGGTTTACAAAGCTTATCTGGGTCTATTATTTCACTATGATTATCTTATTATTACATTATGCGGTATTTAGGGTTCAATTGTAGATGGCTTTTGACTTTCGACAAGAATATATTTTCAACAATTCCATGGGTTTTCATTAATAGTGAAGGCTTTCATCATGTTAAAAATAACTGAACGAAACCAAGATTGATATTTTTTGTGTAGATTAAGAAATGCCGATGGAGCTTCAGAGAAAGTTAAAGAATTGGAAGTACAAGTTTTATATCTACAAAATGAGAAGAAACAAGGCGAAGAAAGGTAGGCAAAAGTACCTGTCTTTGGAGGAGACGGATGCAAGTTCTTCTCTTTATAGAATCATTCATATTCTGTTTCACTTAACTCAGACCGTTATATTTACAAGAGTTTGTCTTTTCTTCTATGGATTACATGAAACCAAATATGACACCTGCGGAGTTCATGGTTTTGTCATCGTATAGCTGTGTTTACTCCAGTTTTTTTTTTATCTCTCTCTCTCTTTCTCTCTCTCTCTCTCATCCTCTCTTTCTCTCTCTCTCTCTCTCACACACATACACACACACCCACACTCACACACACATTATACATACTATATTTTGATAAATATTCAGAATGAGAATAAGAAATTTGGAATTAATGGGTCACAAGACTTAGATCGATACAGAGAGGCATAGAAACTGAAGTTTATACCGTGGCCTACCCTCATCTTGCATTTTAGCGTACTACAGATCCTGGTATGAATTTATGGAGTGATATCGTGGATATGACTTACGGGCAAAAGATTCTGACATAAAGACTTCTACTTTCAGACTAAAAAGGGTAGAACGTGAGACAACGAAAAGGGAGAAACTTGAAACTCGGTCAAAACTCTACGGTGAGGAAAGAGGGAGTTTACCGGACCAGTGAGTATTCCATTATTCAGCCAATATATCATGAGAAACAATGATAAATCAAACACACTAAAAGCATAGTAAGCATAAAGCTTTTGAAAACAAAAAGTGCATCGGTTTACTATGAATTCGTTTAATCTCAATGTACCTGCAGTATCATTTATATTAGATTCACAAAGCCACAAACAGTGATTGAATTAAGAAAATAATAGCTGTTTTAAATGTTAGGAAATTTAAAAAGTCGTAGCTGCAACAACAAAGTTAGCTGAAATCTGACTCGATAACGGTCCATATATATGTATCATTTTTTAATTATGCAAAATGTCTAGTTAAAAGAAAATAAAGAAAATATTTTCCTTTTCATGCAAGAAGTCCGCGTCTACAAGAACAGTTAGAGAAGCAACAGATGGAAATAGCAAGAATAACATCAGAACTCCATCAAACAAAGACCGAAAAAGAAAAGCTAGAATACAGGTAAAACTAATATCTTTTTAAAGCAATGTGATCTAAACAAGACAGGTGCTTGTAAAACTCATTTTTTTTGCACTCATCTCAGCCGACCATAACAATAGAAAGTATTGATTTCAAATGATCTCCTTTTTTCAAATAATAGAACATTGACTCATTTAAAGTCAAATTTAAGAATTGTGGACTCAGTACTCATAACTTTTATGGTGAAATCGCTGAAGCTTTAACTGAAAATTATGTTAATACGGTGTATTTGCATTCAAGATTTCAATATCAAGTGTGAGGAACGGTGGAACTTGCTTTGGTCTAAAAGAAATTGCTCCCATCGAAATAAATTATCTTAACCATCTAATATTAGGAGTTCCTCAAGTATTATATGCATGTAATGATAGTTTTTATACAATACTTCTCACATATTTTTCAGAATGCTGTGATTGATTTTCAAAAGTACTTTTTCCTGGATTTCTTTTTTAACACACAAAAAAATGTTTACATTAAGTGGTACACAGCAATTTAACTTTAATTAGGGCGGCACAGCCCGCACATATACATCATGTACACTGGCAAAACCGACGTAAAAGCAGTTTGCCTTTCAAGGATTTCTCTGATTTTTCTTGCAATTGCAGCCTGAGTTCACCAATTGTTTGAGGATTGTTCTGATACACATTGTCCTTCAGATATGCACAGATAAAAATCTTAGGGGGTTCAAGTCAGGTGAATGAAGTGTTCACGCGTTGTAACACTTCCTGCTGATCAGCCTTTCCTAAAACCACTCTCTAAGCAAGTCAAGGATGTGACTTGATGTTTTAAGGTTCGGTTGCTCAGTTGAACAAGATATCGTCGGTTAACTTCAAAGACCTCGTAACTACAGCTTGAAACAAGCTGTACTTACGAGGTTTTGGAAGTAAACCGGGGATATGCAAAATGATGTTTACAATACGACCATAAAAAATGACGAAAGGCGATAAAAAACATGTTGTTTTTTTCATGATAACTTAAGCTTGTAACCAAATTTGTAAGTTTGACCTATTTGTAGACTGGGTAATGCCGGTCAAGGTTCAAAAAGACTAGATGAGTTAGAAGTACAAATGATTTATCTTCAAAGTGAGAAAAAGGCAGCGGAAGAAAGGTATCATGTCTGCATGATGAGTGTGTGTTTGGTTGTGCCGTGTCTTACTTTTTGTACATGACAGTCATGAAGATAATGATAGCTATGATTAACACTGGTGATGGTTGTTTCTTTAGTAATATCGCATGCAAGAGATGTAAATATGACCCATCATGCAAAAATGGACAACCTGGGAATTCTGTACATGAATTAGATGAAAACAGATAAACGATAGCTGATCATTCAAAAATGGTTGTATAACAAGGTACATTGATCATTGTTCATACAGAAAATGCCATTGAAGCGAAAAGTATCAACCCTCGTCAGCCTGCGCGATATGCGCATTCTGACCAGGGTTGACACTCTTCGCAGTTCTTAGAGGGTCCCATTTTGTATATGGGTCACAAATATATGGGACATACTCTGCAAAAAGGGGCTTCACGCATCTACAAAAACAACTAACCGATGTCAGCCTGTACGTTGCGCGTAAGCAGACTTGGGTCGAGAAAAATTGTTGTCCATCAATTTTCTACATGTGATGTATTTTGGTTGTTGGACACGATGGGTTGTAGACTGTGGAACTATAACACATGACTTGACTTAATTGGTATAAGGCATCATGTAGGTGCATAAAATCCTCTTTTTCCCAGAACGGGGTTCATTCGTAAATATTTCAACACACCAGCAGCAGATTACTTTCAAAACTAGCGTGAAACACTCGTTTTAATTTATGTCTTCTTTACATAAATGTAGATGTTTTCTTGACAGGCTGGGCAATTATCTGTCTGAAGTTCTGCAAACAGATTGCACGCTGTTCAACCGCTTAACTTTGTTCTAAGCTGTCTAGAAATGAAAAAAAAAAAGAATTCGACAGTGGGTGACTTCTGATATAGAAAAAAGAAACATGTAACTCTTAGGCTGCGTAACCTGATTTAAGTACCTTTTGCGGACAGTGTAGATCAGGACCAGACTGCACAGAAAGTGCAGTCTGATCTTAATTTTAAACTGTCCGATAAGGACTTTTTTGTTCCCAAAAGTACCTTTGATGTAGGAAAACTTTGGGGTTTTTTTTCCCATCGAAACACACTGAAATTTTTATTTCATTTATTTAGTAAGTGTAGGGTTGAAATAAACAAAAGTACAGTAAGACCATCTTATTAAGTGACGTATACTTACAATCACTGCATGCTACAGGTTACAAAGATTGGGACGAGAAAAGTCAACTACAGAGTCCACTGTCGCCACATTTAGGTAGTATGAGAAAGAAAAAGGAGACACGGGGGAGAGGTGAGCAATACTTTTATCCCTTACTTTTATTTTTAGTTTGTTTGTTTTTGGTGTTATAGGTCTTCTTTGTAGCAAGAATGGTTCATCAGGCTGGAGCTTGTGAGAAAACTTGACTGCGAGCATTTCTGTAGCCAATCCAAGTTAGAATACATTTGTAGAGTCACTGAATGCTTTTAAATAACGAATTGCAAAGAAAAGAAGACCGTAAAGAAACCATTTAATTTCTGATTAGTACTTGTAAAAGAGGAAAACAGAGCTAGTCCTAACTTTCTTTCAGCAATGTACAACTGCAGAAACTGATAGAGGAACAGCAGACAGATATACAGAGACTGAACAGCGATCTGAAGAAGTCGCAAGAAGAAAGCCAAAACCTTCGAGAAAGGTATACTTGAGTATCTGATAAACAACTGTAGTGTTGCTAGAATGGCATTTATACCGTAAACTGCTAAGCTGAAATTGAATATAATCAATATATGTTTCCGATCAAATTGATTGATTTCAAATTCTCATTTAACAATTCTGATGGGTTTCCGTCATTGAAAAGTGTATATCAATATTAGGCTCTATTGATATGGAAGTCGATGAAGGTTTGCACCTTTTACATAGAATATGACAGGTTTAGAAACACGTGAACTTTGATTAGATACTAGTTTGCAGTAGTGTGAGAATACGCTAGTCAACAATTACAAAACCTCTAGATCTAGGCTTTCAAATTTGAGAAGGAATGATAATTCTATAGATGAATCGATTGGACAAAATGTATAATTTACCACGAATACTAAATCTGTTAGATTAATGCTGCTTTAGAAGATCTTATTCCAAGCACCTATTGTTGGGATGCACTGACAAATAACTGTAAAACTTGAGTTCTAATCTATACTACATTTATCGAAGTATATATAATTCCAAGTAACAAAAGTGATATATGCTTCCGAACCAGCAGTAATGCAATATTTCAGGAAATACTTGGGAAATGTTAAGAACATGAAATTACTAAATGAAAGCGAGGTATAGATTTACGGACCGACTGCGAATCGCTGCAGACGCAAAACGCAATGTTTGGAGTACTTGGTGTGTGAGCAGCACTTTAACTTGAAAAGAAAGCTTCGGATTTGTACTGCCATAAGCTGTTACGTAGAGCCAGTGATTATCATTTAGTTGCATGTTTTTATTTCCTTGCTAGAGAGATTGCTTTCGTAGAGAAATGTTGTATCCATTTAGTTTCTTGCTTAACGACCAGAAAGCAGCCCACTGGCCAGCTTATATTTCAGCTTCATACAGGGGTATCAAAAGGAAGTAACTGTGGGTCACATGAGATAAAACTTGTCAATAAACGAAACTGCTGATCACTAAACATTGAGCTGTTATTATTCAAGTGCTAGGTAAATCCTTTGGTTGTCTTCATAATGTTGAAGTAGAAGAAGAAGAAAACATGCGTTTGCCCTACTTTCAGACTGAATGTAGCAGACAAAAAGCCAAAGAAGGTTGAAGAGCTAGAAGTTCAGTTGATTTACCTTCTGAATGAGAAAAAAGAAGCAGAAAAAAGGTAGTAGGCTAGGCATGCATATTGCAGTGTTTAAGATCAGAATTTGTGACCCATCATGCAAAAAGCGACATTCTGGGAACTGCCAAAAGTGTTAACCCTGGTCAGACTGCGCGGATTGCGCAGGCTGACCAGAGTTGACGCTTTTCGCTTTAATGACATTTACTATATATGAAAAGTGGTCATTGAACCTTGTTAAATACGATCATTTTTTAATCATAAGCTTAAACTGACCAGCACTATCGTCGATCTGTTTTCATTTTATTGATGTATAGAAATCCCAGATGGTTCTTTTTTGTGTGATGGGTCACATTTGTATCATTTAATGGCCGATTAGCAGCCAAAAGTAAACAAAGCCGGTGTTAAAAAATGAGAATAAAGATAAACGGACTTAAGTCATACCATTATACAAATAAACAAAATATTGTGAAGGTGATCATCTGTTCTTGTAATGTAGTACAAGTGTAAGTTGCTGACAGAAAAAGATGAATTGTAAAATTAGGTTTAAAGTTGCCACTTTGCCTTGCTTACTTTTTGTCTGATTTTGAAGTTGACTGTATTGTTAGCGACCGACCGCATAATATATTGTTACGGAGTTCCAGATAAGAGGGAGTGGTTTTATTCTTAACCATTTCCCAAACAAGCCCTGGTTTTTACGTGTCTGCGGTAAAAGTCTTTTGAAAACACTGTGGGAAAAGGAGTGTTTTCTACCCTTTTTGAGGACTTTCTGCCATTTTCTCAAAATTTTCGTCTGCGAACTCTTTCGTTTCGGAAGGGTCCAAAATTTGTCGTTTGGGAAAAGGTTAAGTCAATATTTCTCATTTTGAAATTAAAAGAACTATATCTCTCTGGAACTCTGTTGTTATCTTCACAATATTTTCCATTATCTTGAAAGGTATTATTTAAATCTAAATGCATTTTAACGTCTGTTGTTATCTTCACAATATTTTCCATTATCTTGAAAGGTATTATTTAAATCTAAATGCATTTTAACGTCTGCATTGTTTAGCTTTGACCATCATCAGGCCTTTTGGTAGACAATTTGATTGATAAATTAAAAGCTTGTATTTCATAATCAACTCTGTGTACGGACATACGAGTAGGCGGACGATGGAAACCACGCCATGACATAGTTTCTGCTGACCTTAGGCTAGTAGAGCTAATACCAACAGAATATCATTTTCTTGTGTACCCCATAAATCCTGCAATGATGATAATTTTTTGTAAAACTTATATACTTCTTTACATCATCGCTAGCTGGAAGTCTATCGAATAAAAAAATCTGCCCAGTAGTCAGGGGAAAGTAGCCATCTGAAGGTGACAAATTACATTTCCTATTTACACGAGAAAGTCTGCATTTGTATTAATTTGTATGTCAGAAAATGAATGAATAAAAAAATCTGGCCAGTAGTCAAGGAAAGTAGCCATCCGAAGGTGACAAATTACATTTCCTGTTTACACGAGAAAGTCTGCATTTGTATTAATTTGTATGTCAGAAAATGAATGAATATAATGCAACGTCTTGCTCGAAATAGGTTTTTGTGAAATGCATTGATGGTTAAACCATCTTCTTCTACAGGGCAGCTTATCTTTTATTCATTTCTCGTGCCAACTTTCGATTTTAATTTATTTTCTTGCTGTGTGTTTGTTGCAAATAACAACAGGAAGTAGTTGTTTTAGAAAAAAGAAAATTGCTTGCTTTTCAATATGCTACTTTGTAGATATAGTTCTAAGTTATTTGAATCTATTGCTATGGATTTTAGCTTGTTTTGCATATGGCGTAGCTTTGCTCGCTGGATAGCTTTCAATACTTTCTTGGGCTGAAAATACACAATTTACAGCAAGTGAAAAAACAGTGGTTCTATTTAGGTGCTGAATCAAGAAGCGTATGATGTGAATACAAGATCGGTCTACTTGTTCCGTTCAATTCCATCTTCGTCTATGTCACCTGCAAAAGTTACTTCTGTTGCCATAGCAATGAAAGACAATGAAACGACAATTTATGTGAGCGTGCTCTATGAAAAGTGATTTAATACATTTTCAAAAAGTTTCGAACCAGGTCAGCCTGTGCTGTCAGTGCAGGCTAACTTGAATGAAGACTTCTTGCTAATGATCAATTCTCTGCATGTCCAAGAAGCAGTGTATCTCATAGTTCATTCGGTTAGTTTCGCTTGACATCATCCATCACAGAGATACATTAAAACCCCTGTTACTGTAGCACGACTGTTTTAACTCATTGCCCCATAAGACATTTCTATGGTATCTCTAATTGACCCTACATAACAGCAAGGATGAAGCTGTTTCTTATGTGTATATGACACCTTTTGATAGCACAGAAAACATTTTGGCAAAAGGTGAAATTGCTCGTCACGAGCAATTGCATCTTTTGCCACAATGTTTTCTAAAGGCTCCTTCAAGCAATGTGTAGAACCCTCTTATAACTCTTTGCCCCATAAAACATTTCTATGGTATTTCAAATTGACCCTAAATAACAGCAAGGATGAATCTGTTTCTTATGTGTATTATGACACCTTTTGATAGCACAGATAACATTTTGGCAAAAGGTGAAATTGCTCGTCACGAGCAATTTCACCTTTTGCCTCAATGATTTCCAAAGGCTCCTACAAGCAATGCGTAGAAATGAGTGTCAATGGAGTAAAAGGTTAATTTTCTTTCTGTCTCTCTGTAGAACCTCAAGGCTACAGAGAAAAGTGGAGCAGCAACAGGCAGAAATCCAGAGATTACACTTACAGTTGGAACAAGTGCAGGAACAGTATGACGACATACAAACAAGGTTAGAATTTGCTTCGAAGACTCTCACAGTTTTCACGAGACTGCATCTTCGCGAGCCAAGTTTACGATCACTACCTGGATCTTATCTTGGCTGATTGAGCCAGATTTCGACATTCCTGCGATGCGCCCTCTAATGGATGTTGGGTATTATCCCCCTTTACATCATATTTCTAAAGGCCAATGAAATATCGTTTTACAAACCGCTTACGAAAACACATGAAGCGATAAGCAGACCTCCACGTTGGTTTCCATGTTTATTTTCTATTCGAAAGGTAGCGACCTTGTTCTATTTTTATCAAAGATGAAATGCTACGAACGATTTCATTTGTTGAAGTTAGAGCTGGCTGCATCCAATGAAAAAGTGTATCGGGGGAATGTAAAAATCAAGCTCGATCCGCCAAGGGTAGAGTAGCGTAGTGAATCGTCTGCCTTGGCTTGCGAGGATGATGAGACTGCTTCTATCCTTTGTCAAACGATCCTGAAAAAGAGGGCTTTCGAAATAATTTTTAAAAACACTGCATGTATTAACTATTTTACCACACAATTCCGACTTTTAACGACCCTGAGAAAAAGCCTTTTGAAAACATTGTAGGAAATGGAGAAAATGCTGGTAACCAGCATTTTCTCCATTTCCCACAATGCTTTCTATAATTCCAAAAACTTTCAATTTTTAAGCCACATTAATTTTGTCGTCTGCTCATGCTTTCAATTTGGACAAGTCTACAATTTTGTTGTTTGGTATAGAGTTCAGCATTTTGGAATCATTTTCTAAAATATTACAAAATACCTCTTACGGGCATTTTCTCATTTTTCCCTCAATGGTTTCTGTCTTGCCAAGAACGAATTCAACTTTGTCAGTGATATATATTTTGTCTTCTGCAAACACTTTCGATTTGGATAAGTAAGACATTTTGTCTTTTGGTAAATAGGTGACTCTTTCAGCACCAACATGTTATACATTTTAGCCTGCATATTAAATCCACTAAAACTTAGGACAGTGTTTATCACATAGTAAACAAGCAGGCGATTTCGATTTAAAATCATAAACCTCGATCTATAATACTGCAAAGAAATTTCTCGCGGACCGATTGGATAACATTACCGGACATATACTAAGTATTCTTGTACACTGGCAATATCTATGTGAAAGCAGCTTTCGGCAAAGAAATTTCTCGAGGACCGATTAGATAATATTACTAGACATATATTCTTATTATACTGCAAAGAAATTTCTCGTGATCTGATTGGTTAACATGCCGGGAACATAATATCATGTTCCCTGGCAAAAACCAGTTTCCCTTTTGAGTGCCCCGTAAACATCACTACACGTGCAATACATCATCCAAAATGGCGGCGCCGATCGATCACCAGACTGCACATTTATTCACCAAACTGCACGTTTTAGTGACGTCAGTTTCCAGTGACGTCAGTTTTCATTGAATTGGGGCACACAGAAGGGAATTTCTATTTCGTCGGCATTCCCGATTCGTGAAATTTTAAAACGGGAACATTTCGCTTAACGCGCTTTGAAAGGGTAAAACTTTGCAGTATAATAAATTCGTTGTACGGTCAGGTGGCAGGGGACTTGGAAACTTGTTCACGGCTGTGGTGAATCATGTCGCCACCTCGCCTTCGGCTCGGGGCGACATGATTAACCACAGCCGTGAACAAGTTTCCAAGTCCCCTGCCACCTGACCGTACAACTAATATTGTACACTGGTAATATCTATGTGATAGCAGCTTTCGGGGTAGCGGGTGCATTCACAGCCACACTTTTAACAAATTATCCAAAACAGAAGAATAACATACTGAGTAGGCCTAGCCTGCACCATATTAACACTAGTTCCCATTGACGGTTGTCAGTAAAGCGGAAAGAATTGAATTTTTTTAGATAGATAAAATACCGACATACATTCTGGATTTAAAACGAGCCATCCCATCGTTCAATAAACAAATTGTGGAAAGTCGAAACTCATACAGTGTAACCTAAAATTCGTTTTAGGCAACTAATAAATGATCGTTTTACTTTTGCCAACAAATCATATTAAGATGCACTGTTTCTTATCTTGTTGTTTAAGTCCATGTTTAAAGACAAAATACGTCGACTGTCTAAAGCTCATGAACCAAACTGCACGTTTACCAAGGTTTCATGGACAACAGTTTTTTTTGTGACGTCATTTTTCATTATAGCGAGGCACTCATAAGGGAATTCCTATTTCGTCATCGTGCTAAATTCGTCAGATCATAAAAGAAGGAGATTTCGCTGTACATATTTTGGAATTGAGGTAAAATAAATTCATAGTACGGTCAGGTAGCAGAAGACTTGGAAAATTGGTCACGGCTGTGGAAGATTTATATCGCCACGGGTGGCAAAGGACTTCCTTAGTTGTGCTGCCAGGTAGCAGAGGACTTGGAAACTTGTTCACGGCTGCGGTAAATCATGTTGCCACCTCGCTGAGGTGGCGACATGATTCACCACAGCCGTGAACAAGTTTCCAAGCCCCCTGCCACCTGACCGCACAACGAATTTATCATACTGCAGCAAAGTTTTACCATTCCAACGTTTGTTAAGCGAATTTTACCTGTTTTTTGGTTTAATAATTGAACGAAGCAGAATTTCCCTTCTGAATGCCCCAATTCTATGAAAACTGACGTCACTGAAACCTTAGTAATACGAGCTCGTGGCATAATCCTGATGTTAATCTTGATCGATGCCGCCATTTTGGATGTTGCGTTGATACTGTAGTCATGTATACGGGGCTCCCGCAAGAGAAACTGCTTTACGTTGGTTTTCCAGTGTACATGATATATATGTTTGGAGCATGTCATCCAATCAGATCACGTGAAAATCTTTGCATACTGCACCATATTATACTAATAAAAAAACTTGTGCACCGCCATGGCGAAGTCCCCTGCCAACTGACCGTGCAACTAATACTGTGTGGTCTGATCTTGGTCAATTCGATCCGCAAAATTTTTGTTGGTTGTATTTGGGGTTTAACGCCACTTTAACAGCTAGGGTCATATCATGGCGGTCGGTGACGCACATGTGTTTCCTGGCTTTCTCATACCAGTACCAATACAACTTTCTTTCCAAAGCCACCGACTACCTTTCTCACTTGCTTCAGCAGAGGTGAGAGGCGAAAATACGCCAGAAAGAAAGTTCGCCTCAACCGGGTATCGAACTCACAACCACCAGGTCATGAGTCCGACATGCTCACCACTGAGCCACCCGGGCGGGCTCGATTCGCAAACACCTCTGTCTTTCGCCTATGGTGCTGATAGGGTTTAAGTTGATTAATTATGGGACAAAAAAGCTCATGCTTTCGTCCATGGATGTTTTGAAATGGCGTCCATTTCCGGTGCATAAGAACCGTGTTGTATAGAGATTTAGCAATCATTGCAGGTTTAGTCAACTTGCTTCTGCCCAACTTACACACGATAATCCAAACGTAACGGACCTCAGTGATTCAAATAGGCCTATAAAGCTGGGTGATGCTTATTCTGAACTGTATGACAATGAATGGACAGAAGCATACTCTGCTCTAGACGAAGACGATGGCAATAGTCTCGAGGAGGTAGAGATCGTTATGACACTCCGAGATATTTTATTGGTATGTAATATATAGAGTTTAATTCATCGGATTGTGGTTAATATGAGGAAATATTTGCCTCAAAGGGAAAGGTCAGCGAAAATAACAAGTGCCTTACGACACTGGTTATTTTCGCATACTTTTCCCTTTTTTGGCAAATATTTGCCCATATTAACCACAAGCTGATGAAATAAATCATATTATATTTCCTCTGATTATTTTATCAACGAATCCCACTTATAAAACTAGTGATCTCAAGTCAATCAACCGGGATAACCGAAATTTTCAAAAAAAGTAGTTCCAGATTTTCGGCAGGAGGAAAATATTCCCTGTGCCGGGGAAATAATTCCCTCCAGCTGAAATTACGACATTTCTTTACCCATAACATTTCTAAAAATAGACACATGAAATGTGATATATATATATAGGATCTGACACGACTGGGCTAAAATGAATTTTTCAATTCGATAATGAACGCCCAAATACTTCAAAATTATGTTTTGGGTAATAACATCTCCTCAGCGGACAGTGTAGATACAAGATCAGACTGCACGTTCTGTGCAGTCTGATCTTGGATCTAAACAGTCCGCGAAAGGTCAGTGAGTCGTGCTTGGCAACCAAAGGGTTAAATAACCTTTCTTTATAGAGGCAGTTCCAAGGAAACTTTCTGCCATAATATTTCAAACAGAATACCATATAGAAACATTCTGTGGCAACGCAACATTGTTAATGAATCTAAATAGGTACTGAGCCGCCGCCCTTAGTCACAAGGCAATATATTGGTCAGTGTTTATGAAGACAAACTGTAACGAAAGATAAAGAATCTATTCCTCAATTCTGTCATACAAACTGTACATTTTAAAGGTGGCCCTTCAGATTTTGGGACCAAAACTTCTGCAAAAATAAAAGAAAAATCCTTATACTCTCGAGACCTTTTCATTTTCATTCATAAAACCCCAGTAGTCGAAAACTATCCGACAACAAGGGAAACTAGAGATTTACTACGGCCAAGGTCGACACCGAAGGGAAACACAAACTATTTTTACATGAGCAACTCGCTCATTTACATACCGGAAATACACAGATATATAATTGTAATTTTATGATTTTTAATTATAGATGATTTGTATTTTTTTTATATAAATTCAGTGATATTTATATTTTTCTAATTTTGTGAGATGTGCAAAATTTAAATACCCACCTTTAAATAACATCTCATGAATTTCATATGTATCTTTCATTAATTTCAGGACTGCTTCGAGCACTGTAAAGACACCAGCAAGAAGCAAATTGATGGAATAAAATCTTTGCTCTTTTCACCAAGGGCTACTTCCTCAACTGTAAGTTGAACTTCAGGCAAACATGTGCCTTGTATATATTTATTTCTTTGTTTTAGTTTTTGGGGCTTTTAAGTTCATTGAACGAACATGATTTTAGTTGTATCCCGGCGGATACTGCGCTTATCTATCCATTGATTGAAGGTGTATTTCGCTGCCTGCAACATTATTTCAGTTATATCACGGCCGTAGTTCACATATTCATATATTTCCTTGAATTTACCAGTACTAAGCTGCTGCGAAAAAAAAAAAAAAAACTAAATAAACTATTAAGAGACAAAAGTGTAAAGTCCTGTTTTAGATTAACGTCCAGTAGATTAACCCTTTCCCAAACAGCAAATTTGGGACCAGACCAAATTAAGAGCATTTTGCCGATGACAAATTAACAGTTGCTAAAAAGATGATTTTTCTATATGACAGGGTAGAAAACATTGTGGAAAGAGGAGAAAATGCTGGTAACCAGCATTTTCTCCTTTTCCCACAATGTTTTCAAAAGGCTTCTATTCCTGACCCGTAAAAACCAGGAATTGTTCGGGAAAGGGTTAACTAGTGTGACAAAACATACACTTTTTGGGGGGTCATGAAGCAGACAAATTTTGCTGACGGTATGACAAAGGGAACACGAAATATCTTTTTATATATGTCGAAATAAAAGTCTGTTGAACCAGCTCGATATTCTACCTCAACCACCAGCTCAACGGCAAAACTACATAATTATATATGTCAAGATCAGAGTCCGTTGAGCTAGCTCGACATTCCAGCTCAACCACCAGCTCAACGGCAAAAATACTTATACATATGTTTCAATGTCCGTTGAGCCAGCTGTACATTCCAGCTCAACGGCCAGCTCAACAGCAAAAATACATGTATATGTCAAAACCGATTTCGTTTAGCCAGGTCGACATTCCAGCTGAACCAACAGCTCAACAGTAAATATATTTATACATATGTTTCGATCAATGTCCTTTGAGTCAGCTCCACATTCAAGCTCAACAGCCAGCTCAACAGCAAAAATACTTCTACATAATATGTTTCGATTAATGTCCGTTGAGCCAGCTCGACATACCAGCTCAACGGCCAGCTCAACAGCAAAGATACATATATATGTGAAAATCAAAGTCAGTTGAGCCAGCTCGACATTCAAACTCAAGGGCCAGCTCAACCGCCCGCCCAAAAGTAAAAATACTTAAACACATGTTTCGATCAATTTGCTTTGAGCAAGCTCGACATTTCAGCTCAACGGCCAGCTCAACAGCAAAAATACATATATATGTAAGAATCATAGGCCGTTGAGCCAACTCAACATTCCAGCTCAACGGCCAGCTCGACAGCAAAATATTAGATCCATGTCCGTTGAGCCAGTTCGACATTCGAGCTTAACGGCCAGTTCAACAGCCAAAAAACTAGAATCATGTCTGTTGAGCCAGCTCGACATTCCATCTCAAACGCCAGCTCAACATTAAAAATACTTATACATATGTTTCGATCAGTGTCAGTTGAGCCAGCTCGAAATACCAGCTCAACGGCAAAAATACATTTATGTAAAAAGCAAAGGCCGTTGAGCCAACTCAACATTCCAGCCCAACGGCCAGCTCAACAGTGAAAATACTAGAGCCATGTCAGTTGAAGCAGGTCGACATTCCAGCTCAACAGCCAGCTCAAAAGCAAAAATACATATACATGTCAAAATCAAAATCCGTTGAGCCAACTCGACATTCCAGTTCAACGGCCCGCTCAACAGCAAAAATATTACATCCATGTCCGTTTAGCTAGCACATCCCAGATCAACCGCCAGATCAACAGTAAAAAAAACTTTTTACATATGTTTCGATCAATGTGCATTGAGCCAACTCGACATTCCAGCTCAGCAGCAATCTTAACAGCAAAATTACATATATATGTCAAAATCAAAGGCCAGGGTACCAGCTAGACATTCAAGCTCAACGGCCAGGTCAACAGTAGAAATACAAATACATGTCAAAATCAAAGTCCGTTCAGCATGCACGACATTCCAGCTCAACCAACAGCTCAAAAGGAAAAATACATAATATATATGTCAAAATCAATGTCCGTTGAGCTAGGTTGACATTCAAGCTCAACCGCCAGCTCAACAGAAGAAATATGTTTCGATCAATGTCCGTTGAGCCAGCTCGACATTTCAGCTCAATGGCCAGCTCAACAGCAAAAATACTTATATATGTCAAAATAAAATTCCGTTAAGCCAGGTCGACATTCCAGCTCAACTGCCAGCTCATGAGTAAAAATACTTATACATGTTTCGATAAATGGCCGTTGAGCCAGCTCAACATACCAGCCCAATAGCCAACTAAACAACAAAAAACATATGTATTTCAAAATCAAAGTACGTTGAGCAAGCTCGGCATTCCACCTCAGCTCAACAGCAAAAATAATAGAACCATGTCCGTTGAGCCAGGTCGACATTCCAGTTCAGCCGCCAGCTCAACAGCAAAATTACATATGTATGTCAAAATCAACGTCCGTTGAGCCAGCTCGACATATCAGCTCAAGCACCAGCTCAATAGTAAAAATAGTTCTACATATGTTTCGATAAATGTCCCTTGAGCCAGGACGACAATCCAGCTCAACGGCCAGATCAACAGTAAAAGTACATATATATGCCAAAATCAAAGTCCGTAGAGCCAGCTCGACATTCCAGCTCAACGGCCAGCTTATCAACAAAAATACATATATATATGTCAAAATAAAGTCCGTTGAGCCAGCTCGACATTCCATCTGAAACGCCAGCTCAACAGTAAAAATGCTTATACATATGCTTCAATCAATGTCCGTTGAGCCATTTATATGTACTTTTCGTGTTCAGCTTGCCGTTGAGCTGGAATTTCGAGTTGTCTTAATAGACTTTGATTTTAACATATAAATATGTATTCTTGCTGTTAATCTGGCCGTTGAGCTGTAATTTCGATCTTGCTCAACGGACATTGATTGAAGCATATGTATAAGTACTTTTAGTGTTGTGCTGGCAGTTGAGCTGGAATGTCGAGCTGGCTGGCAGTTGAGCTGGAATGTCGAGCTGGCTCAACGGACTATGATTTTGACATGTATTTTTGCCCTTAAGCTGGTGGTTGAGCTGGAATGTCGACCTGGTTTACGGAATTTGATTTTGACATATATATGTGAAGTTTTGCTGTTGAGCTGGCCGTTGTGCTGGTATTTCGAGCTGGCTCAACTGACATTGATCGAAACATATGTATAAGTATTTTTACTGTTGAGCTGGCGGTTGAGCTGGAATGTTCGAGCTAGCTTAATGGACATGGATCTAGTATTTTGCTGTCGAGCTGGCCGTTGAGGTGGAATGTTGAGTGGGATCAACGGACTTTGATTCTTACATATATATGTATTTTTGCTGTTGAGTTGGCCGTTGAGCTGGAATGTCGAGCTTGCTCAAAGGACATTGATCAAGACATGTGTATAAGTATTTTTACTTTGGGGCTGGCAGTTGAGCTGGCCGTTGAGTTTGAATGTCGAGCTGACTCAACGGACTTTGATTTTGTCATGTTTATGTATTTCTTCTGTTGAGCGTGCCGTTGAGCTGGGATTTCGAGCGTGCTCAATGGACATTAATCGAAACATATAGATAAGTATTTTTCTGTTGAGCTGGCGGTTGAGCTGGAATGTCGAGCTGGCTTGACGGACGTGAATTTAGTATTTTGGCTGTGGAGCTGGCCGTTGAGCTTGAATGTCGAGCTGGCTCAATGGACATGGATTTAATTTTTTTGCTGTTGAGCTGGCCGTTGAGCTTGAATGTTGACTTGGCTCAACGGCCTTTCATTTTTACATATATATGTACTTTTGCTGTTGGCCTGGCCGTTGAGCTGGAATGCCGAGCTAGCTCAAAGGACATTGATCGAAACATTAGTATAAGCATTTTGGGAGGGGGGGGGCGCTGGCGGTTGAGCTGGCCGTTGAGTTTGAATGTCGAGCTAGCTCAACGGACTTTGATTTTGACATGTATATATTTTTTTGCTGTTGAGCTGGCTGTTGAGCTGGTATTTCGAGCTGGCTCTCCGGACATTGATCGAAACATACATTAAGTATTTTTACTGTTTAGCTGGCGGTTGAGCTGGAATGTCGAGCTGGCTTAACGGACATGAATCTAGTATTTTGCTGTCGAGCTGGCCGTTGAAGTGGAATGTTGAGTTGGCTCAACGGTCTTTGATTCTTACATATATAATGTATTTTTCCTGTTGAGCTGGCCGTTGAGCTGCAATGTCGAGCTTGCTCAAAGGACATTGATCGAAACATGTGTATAAGTATTTTTACTTTTGGGCGGGCGGTTGAGCTGGCCGTTGAGTTTGAATGTCGAGCTGGCTCAACGGACTTTGATTTTGACTTGTATATGTATTTTTGCTGTTGAGCTGGCCGTTGAGCTGGAATTTCGAGCTGGCTCAACGGACATTAATCGAAACATATGTATAAGTATTTCTAATGTTGAGCTGGCGGTTGAGCTGGAATGTCGAGCTGGCTAAACGGACATGAATCTTGTATTTTGGCTGTTGAGCTGGCCGTTGAGCTGTAACGAGCTGGCTCAGCTGACATTGATCGAAACATATGTATAAGTATTTTTACTGTTGAGCTGGCGGTGGAGCTGGAATGTCGAGCTGGCTTAACTTACATGAATCTTGTATTTTGGCTGTTGAGCTGGCCGTTGAGCTGGAATGTCGAGCTGGCTCAATGGACATGAATGTAGTATTTCAGCTGTTGATCTGGCCGTTGAGCTGGAATGTTGAATTGGCTCAACGGTCTTTCATTTTTACATATATATGTATTTTTGCTGTTGACCTGGCGGTTGAGCTGGCCGTTGAGTTTGAATGTCGAGCTGGCTCAATGGACTTTGATTTTGTCATGTATATGTATTTTTGCTGTTGAGCTGGCCGTTGAGCTGGAATTTCGAGCTGGCTCACGAGACATTGATCGAAACATATGTATAAGTATTTTTACTTTTGAGCTGGTGGTTGAGCTGGAATGTCGAGCTGGCTCAATGGACATGAATTTAATTTTTTTGCTGTTGAGCTGGCCGTTGAGCTGAAATGTTGAGTTGGCTCAACGGCCTTTGATTTTTACACATATATTTTTTTTTGCTGTTGAGCTGGGTGTTGAGCTGGAATATCGAGCTGGCTCAACAAGGCTGATGTTGAGCTGAATGTTGATTACTGAGCGTTGAGCCAACTTCACGGACCCACTTACAGTCCTTTGTTCATTTCGAGTCTTGTCAAAATTCACCAAATAAACTAGAATTGTTAATGATTCGAAATCATGTAATTGAAGTTTCCATTTATAGATATCGAGAAAGGCATAGCACTGTCACGATAATGTTATCTCGCATGTCAGCTTCGTGCACGAATGAGAAATATCGCGTGAAAACATTAAGTTTTTCGTGATTATTTTTTCTCAGGAAACTTTTCACTTTCTCGATGAAATTTTCAGGTAACTTGAAGTTATCCCGATAGTTTTTTAAAATCATCAAAATAGCTCTCTCGTATCTCGTGGCAGATTTCTGCTACGAGATACGAGATAGCTGTCATGATAATTTTAGAAAACTATCGCGATAACATATTTCTGCAACGAGATACGAGATAGCTATCATGATGATTTTAGAAAATTATCGCGATAACTTAAAGTTTCCTGAAAATTTTGATAAGGGTCCGTGTGCATATTTTTTACCAATTGCAAAGTACCGTCCACTCATTCTGTATCAGTATCAAGAAGTAGGTCAGAAACCAAGCGTATTCAGCTACACCGAAAAACTAGTTGAATGATTTTCTTTTCTTATCAGGTGCCATCTGGAGCTGATCTCACCAAAGCACAAGCAAAGATGATTAGCGAGTTAAGAAAGAAAACAGTTGCACAAGCGATCAGTTCAATGCAGCAGGTAAGACATCCGCCGAGCTTTAGCAAAATGGGATTTACTGCTTCATATACGTATAGAATTTCAAATACATTTTGTCTAAAATCGGCAAAATCCTATATCAGACTGAAAACTAGAGCTATCATTAAATGTGATCATACCCTTACCCCCACTAGCTCACAGCTCACAAATCAGGTCTTGGTCACAGAATGCAGAATTGTTTAGTACAAAAACAATTATTGAAAACGGTTACAGGGGAGACAATTCCGCAACAAATTGTAGCAAGGTCATGAAATTGCACATGCACAAGTTCAGATATATAGGAACAGTGTGTAACTTTGAGTTCAATACCTGTCGGAGTATTTGTGTCTACGGACAGACAAGCGAACGGACGGACAGACGGAAGGACGGATGGACGGATGGACAGACATCCATGGTGATTCCAGTATATCCCCACAACGCACTTGAGGGGGTATAATAATATCAGTCAGGCCCATTTGATGAAATATATCATCTGCTTCCGTGATGAACTTCTGCTAGTGATTGTGCCTTTTTTATAATCATATAAAATTGACATTGGAAAAAATATGAGCCATGAATTCATGTATTCGGACTTCGATCACATTGCGTAGATGACGTGCCTTGGTACGTTATGCAGACGTAATAAGCCCCGTTTATACGCAATGTGATCGAAATCGAAATACATGAATTCACGTGAGAAAGACTTTGTAGCAAGTAGGAAATGTTGTTCGAGGCTATCAATTCCTCAGTTTAACATAATGTTGGAAAAGAAAGGAAAAAAAACCATGATTGGCCTTTGGACGCCAAAAATGTATTAATTTTGTTTTCATAGATACACTATATTTCAGAAAACATATATGCGAGCTAGGTGTCGATGCGCCATAAAACCACATTCACTCACATTTCAGAAAATGACCAGGAAGTACCATGACAGGTGGCAGTATAAAGCAGTTGAAGACTTTGTCAAAAAATGTGTAGAACTTTGTTGGCCAATGGTGGTCCAATCCCCGCCTGTCTTTCTCGATGGGAGCTACAAATCTGGTGATCATTTCGATAAAGACGTTTTCAAAGCCTTTACAAAGACGGGAACTTCGATCGATTACGTCGTGTGGCCACCGCTGTATCTACATAAAGGTGGACCCATCTTGTGTAAAGGTACTGCTCAGGGCAGACAATAGAATGGGAAAGAGGACAATGGATCCAATAACTTTATTACGTAGGAAACACAACATTGGCTAGGAAAGAAGACAGTAAATAAAGTTATATTATTACAAATTAAGCTATCACAATTAGTCTGTTACTTCTGTTTGTTAGTTTGATGTTTAACGCTATCTGTGATACTATTTACTTATATCGCGCACACTATAGTAGGCTGCATCAAGAAGTTGAAGACTTTGTCTAGAAATGTATAGAACTTTGCAGGCTATCAATATGTTACAAATTATGTTATCGTGATGTTCCACTGTTTTGCCAATATTACGTTTATCAAACGAGTCTACAAAGAATGATAAATAACTAAATAACTTTTTTTTGCAGACGAGTTTTATAAATTTTTACTTCAAAAGCCAACGAATGTCAAATTCTTTTTATCACATCACTGTAAAATAACAAGAGTTATAGTCCCCATGTTATAGATGCCCCAGGTATTTTCCGACACTAGCACTATAGCACTCCTTCTTGAAGGATTTTCTTCTCGCAGATGAGAATTTAGAGATATTTTTTAGACATCTCTGTACAGGGTTTACGAGTTAGTAATATAAATTTCAACCTAAACCTTCAATTTTTTTGTGTGAAATTTATGTATATGTGCTTGTTATTATAATAGTAGATGACGATATAGGCGATCTGGGCCACTTTGGCCACAAACAACCACGCTTTTGAATCTGGGCCACTTTGGCCACAAACAACCACGCTTTTGAATCTGAGCCACTGACCATATGCAACCACGCTCAAAAAAACTGGCCCACTCGACCATATGCGACCACGCTAATGAAAAAACTAGGACGCGTATTTGCATCATGTGTTGGCATACAGAGATTGGTGGACTCGTCTGCGTGTCTGCGTGCCTGCGTGCGTAGTCTCGTCTACATTCGTCTGTATATCGTCTGCGCTTGTTTGTTCGTCCGCGTTCTTCTGTATATCTTCTATTTTATAATGCCCTAGTGCTAAAGTGTTTATACCACCATCTAATATATATCTCTTATCATCATTACCGCTTAACGCTTTTTTGTTTACCTCCTCCGTATACATTTCATGCCCGCGACTCCTTAATACGCGCATACTTCTATACTGCTCCTTTCCTGCGACTAGGCACTCTTTATAGGTATCGAAATTTATTTCGTTTTTGATTACCGACTTTTTAATTCCTTTGCACCTTTTATCTTCCTTCCCCTCCAACGTTCGATACGCGTACATTTTTGCTCGGAGACCTACGAACTCGGTCATAATCTGCCCTCCTAATTCATCTTTAAACATACCCACTACCTTTTTATTGCGGCCTGTTGGTATGCCTGAAGGGTGGCCCGGTTGGTAGTTGCTCGTATCAAACCATGATTCAACATCCCCCGCAATATCTTTATAGATATCTTCGGTCTCTATTTCGAGGATAAAACTGTCAGTATCAGTATAGCATAATTTAACCTTTTCGCCATATTTTTTCTTGAAGTAGTTATAGTAAGCGTCATACATATGCGTTTTGCTTATATCCAAGATGCTCATCCCCAGATAGACGGGCTTGTTATATTTCGTATCGGTCTTTTTCATATGCACAGCCGCCAGATTCTCGGTAAATATTGTTGTATGGTTGTAGTTCGGCTTTGCTATAAGTTTTCTCATGCGGTCTTCGTTATTGACCAGCTCTATGTCTACCCTGTTTCTCACATTCTCCATCGTTTTGCCAAAAACGGAATTGTTCATCAGCTTAAAAAACTCTTTTTCGAACTCGTTCTTCGCGGCTGTTCGCAGCTCGATATTTAGATCGATATACGGTTTGAGACACGCGCTTTCTTCAAACCTGATACCCGCATGAACCTTTGTCAGCTTCAAACCTAAATCAAGATACGTTTTTAGATCTTGACAGTGTAGGACATAGTTTGTTTTATCTCCTAGGTTTGGAACCAATTTGTCTACCTTTTCTACCTTCAAACGTTCTGGCGCTAGAGGTAGGTCATTATGTAGATCGTGCAATTCTTTCGGGTACTCTAGATCAACCTCCAGAATACAAGGAGTCTGCTCCCACCTATCTAATTCATCCTTACTCATCCATTCGAAACCGTGTGTGGGGAGAGGACGACTCATTGCCCAAGGATAAAGACTGTTTGCATCTATGTATAATAAATGCTTTGAAGGTTTATTCGGATCATATCTATCTCCCTGGTACACGTTGTTGGCTTTCGCGTGCCTTTTTGTGCACATACTAACTCCGCCCCTGATACCCTGCTCTATCATCAAAAGCATATCAGGGTCCGATAAAAGTTCGAGCTCTACTTTCGTGATTTTTAATGCTGCGTCCCAGGCTAGGCCTGGAGAGGTATAATACCAACTAGGGTCTAGGTCATAGTTTTCGCAACAAACGTCTCTGAAGTTTTCAAACACATCAGCCAAAAGCAATACATCTACTTTGTTATAGAGTTCTAAGTAGTCTTTCAACGTTTTCATACCGAAAGTTGACCACACGTTTTGTGCGTGAGCATAGTCTTTATCACTGATATGTTCTCCGCTCAAACAAGAGTAAAACGCTTCTTTTGGCGGTAGGCGGGTTTCTTCGAGTCTATCAAAAGAGTCCAGGTACTCGTAAGGAAAAACCCCCTTTCTCCTGACTAATGGTATACGTTCTTCCGCAAAAAATCTTGATAGGATTTTTAACTGGTTGTCATTCAAGTTACTCGAAAGCCGATCTAGACTCGAACTCATGAATTTGAAGCTATCTAGAAATCTAATTTCGTGCGTTATGTTTTCTCCGACCCAGATGCTTTTACTGAAACTGATATACCTTTCCTCGTTGTTCGGAATACAGTTGATCCTACCGGCGGATTCACCCAGATACTTGATGAAAAGATGCGCGTCGTATCCGCTTAAATTATGAAAGTACACGGGTGTAAAGGTAGGTTTCTTAGCCTCTAGGTTGCATTTATTGTGCGCGGCACCTCTATATTTACCCGTAAAATGACAGTGGTCTGCTACTCTCCAATTTTGTTTAGTAAATTTTTCGTTACAAAACCAACAACGCGTTTGTTGGTTGTGTTTTACCTTTTCCTGTATTGACATATTAATAGGTTTGGGGTTTTGGTAGTATTCTCGGTGTATTTCTTGTATATCGCCTTTTAACCAGTCTATAAAAACTTCTTCGGCGTCTTCTCCGGTATAGTTTCTTTCTATGGGTGCCATAACATCATCATCAAAACATTTTATAATATAGTAAAAGCTGCAAGGTCTATGCTTTTGGTGTTGCACGGTGTAACTATTTTTAGGGTCTGGCTGGCATGTGTGTATCGGCTCTAGAACACTTTCGAAATCTGCGTATACAACAAAGGGGACCCGAATTTTGCGAGCGTGGTTTTGGAATTTTAAAACGCTGCCCTTTTTAGGCAGTTCCAAAGCAACAGGCTCATGGTTGTCGCAGCGGCGCTTATGTTTTTCTAAAAGTTCTTTACTACCAAAATGATTCATGCATCGTTTACAATATTCGCTACTGCCATGATACCTACTTACTTGATTTCTTACTAAACCATTAAAGTTTTTGATGAGGGCATAGTGCGAATTTCCATCTTCATCCGTAATAAAAAGCAGGTCAACATGTTTATCTTTCTCGTCTTTTGTGAGTCTTAGAGGGTAAACAATCTTCTTCATTTCGTCAGACCCATAGACGTTGACACTGATTTCGGGGTTCCGGTTTTCAAACTTGTTTATATCATTCAAAGAAACGGGATAGGCGATACCATCCATATTCAAAGTTTCTTTCAATGGCGTTAGGTCAGTAATCCTTTCAGGGTGCGAATCCTTAGGATGTAAGTATCTAAGCACACAGTAGGTAAAGCATTCGTTATCTTCGTTTTTAGGATTAATTACAGCCTTTTTATTACTTATCCACTTTGGTAGTGGCAAGTAACCATTTGCGCGTAAAGGATCATAATTGCCTATGTGTAATTCTAACCTAACTATATTCGAAAAAGCAAAACCGCTACCTTCTCTCTGAAACTTAGCTAACTTTTCTAAAATTTCGTCTATCATACGCTGCAATAACTCCTCTACTCCTCCAGCATTTAAGTTGAGCGATTGATTGGAGGAAAAAGCGTATTCTCTATCAGAGTTGGGGTCTGTGGGCAAATGTAATCTACACCGAAGTACAAGTTTTACTTTCGTTTGTAGGTTTCTTCGAAGGATGTTTAGAAGAATATCCTCCGTTTCCATAAAGAATCCATCGGGCGTATAACCTTCTCTACCATCTATTACGTGCTGTCTGACATAACCTCTAAATACGGATTGCCCGGCTCTAATTTCAAACGGTTGCCTCGGAGGGTAATTTTCTCTAACGCGAGCAACAATTTCATCTAATACCCGCGGTATCTGCGGTGTTTCCACATTACCGGTCAACCAATTACCGAAATCAGTTATTCTTCTTCGTATAGATTCCGGAACGACTGCACCAGCGACTCGTCTAGCTCCGGAGTAAACATTGGACGCAGCCCGTCTAGCTATATTCGAAAACCAACTCATTTTAATTAGTAAGAAAAAAAACTCTTAAGACTCACAATCAAAAATTTTATTATATCTCCCCGGATATAATAAAATTATAGAATGGTAACCCTATATTGGTTCTTCCAAACCCTCCCGTTCCAGTCCGTAATCGTTCGAGGGCTGCGGTCTATATATTTACCAGCCTTATAAATCGATCGAAAGGTTTTTACCTCACCGGTGTTAACATCTTCTAAAGTAACCGTTTTAGGATTTTTCCTGATAGTTAGTAATCTATCGTATTGGGGGTCACGGTTCTTTTCCGGTTTAGGCTTTTCCTCAGGCAGTAAGCCGTGTTCTTTCGCTAACTCAACTAATCGCTTCTTATCCCAGTAAGAGCGATACGCTATATTATTTTCTTTAAGAATCTCTTTCAAATCTGGAACCTTTATCATTTTTTAATATATAGGAAAAAAATTCTTAACTCAATACACTACGCTCATCTTATTACCATCAGACTGAAAGTTGATTAACCTATCGCTAATAATAACGGCATATGCCTCGGTATCTGCGGGTACATTTTCATCAAAATGTGTCTTGATTTGAATATCAGTAACAGAATATTTTAACCTTTCACTTTGCTTAGAAACATCAAACAAAAACAGAGGATAGAGGGCCCCATAATCCGAGGGGGAAATATTAGGGTTTGATACTAACTCATCCATGTTAAAGAACTTAGACCTAAATAACGCGGCATCGCCATAAGCTCTACTAAATTTATGCATTGGAAATGAAAGATTATAGTCAGCAGCTGGGTATCTTATGGAATTTAGCGTGACATAAATATTCTTAACCCTTACATTGTCGAATATAGCCGGGTTTTGCTCTTGGTCTCCATTTTTATCAGTTTGAAAGCCAGCAATGATAAAACGCGGCACCTCAGGAGATGATTTAACGGCGAGTCTCCAGGTAAATGTTGATGACTCTGGGACCGAGATAGAGTCGCACTGTATCATTCTATATCCAACTGGAAATTTTTCTTTTCTCTCGATAAGTTTATAAAGTTCCATTTTCTCCTTATCCGCGGGCATCACGTGTGGCATGTACCACGATATCTTACTCAACGTAACTTTGCCAATCCCAACCGCGTTAACTCTGAAAATTGCATCATCGTCATTATTTCTCGTTAAGGTGAGTGTTTGCTTCATTCCATACAGAATTTTGTTATAGTCCTCGCAAAACCCAAATACATGCTTTAATGGTACTCTAAAGCTAAATGTACCTTTTGGGTCTGGGCCATTAATGATGTACTGTTTTCTTATGTTAAAACCTACGTTATTAGCTTCTGCGGCGGCTGTTGTATCCTTATACCACAATTGGTTTAGTCCTTGCGATTTGGAAAAGTCATCCGGATATTTTAGCAACCCGAGCATCGTAGTAGCTTGACCCGGATGAAGTATGGATTCAATCTCTTGGCCGGAAAGTTGGTACCGGATATTTTTAAAAAGATACATGAGACCGTTGTTTGTTAAAGAAATAAGGTCGGCATCTGCGTAAGGTGCTCCAGCAACACCTTCTAAGCGACCTTCTATAAGTAAATAACTTTCGCTCGGATGCGTAAAAATATCTTGGGTTTCGATGTTAATCCTAATCTCTCCCCCTGGACCGTTGAGATTTGTTCCTGTGATTGGTTCATACTCAAAGTGCTCATACTCATCAATACTATCGTATTTTACAATTGGTTCGGCGATATTTAAAATGTCCATTTTTTATAATACAATTATAATTTTTTTAAGCAAAAATTATAATTGCGTCTATCACTCAAACCAAAGCTGGGGAGAAGCCTTTTTTGTGTTGTCAACCCACACACTTTTAAGTGTAATGTATTGTGGGCTACGGTCATAATTTTTCTTTTTAGGGTAAACCTTGTTTCCGTACACAATTTTTATTGGAGAAATGTCTATGTCTATACGCCCTAAATAATCGTTTACCTGTTTCTCAATCTCCCTCATTATAGCTATTTTTTCGGAAGGTAACATCACGCACGTTTTTTGATAACCATGCGTCGTATCATTAATTTCGAGTAACTCGTAACCCTCCACTCGTAGAGACGCGTTAGTTACTACAATAGATGAAGTTCTATACCTTCGATGGCATTTACGATAGAAACCCAACTCCGCCATTTTTAATATGTACTATTTTTTCTTAACTTAAATCATTTTTTTCTTCATGTTACTTTAATACCAGACCCGCCGTTTAATTTTTTAACTAAGTCCTGAATAGCAATGGCGCTCCCGTCCATTAAGGTGCTAATGTTTTGCGTTGCAGGGTTGCTCACCACGTTTATAGGTGTTGCGGTATGTTTTTCTAAAATTTTTTGCGATTTTGGTGTTAAAGCTTTCGTGACTAGTTTCTTCCCCGCTTCTACAGCGACATTCTTCCCAGCCTCTAAAGCTTTCTTTCCCGCTTCCTTAGCAACGCTCTTACCAACATCTAAGGCGGAAGATGCGAGTTGCTTAGCCGCGCTACTGGTAAAAAGGCTCATGAGAGAGCTCCAAATGTTGTCAAAGAACCCGCTACCTCCGTATGCATACCTTCTATTAAATCCTCTTTTTCTAGGGGTGATCATTTTTTTTATAGCATAGACATTAAATTTTTATAAGCGTCGGAGCCTATAACACCCTGTCTTTTTAATTCATCGCATATGCCTACTAACTCGTTTCTTACACCCGTGTTACCCGCTTTTTTGCTCGCTAACAACAGGTCGAGTCTTTCTATTAATGCGTTAGGGTCACCCGGGATAACAACGATACCCTTTCCTTTATATAAATCTTTATCGTCCCAAATTTGTTTTTGTATATGTTTCCATTTGTTTCCTTTATTGGCTTTAGAGCGTTTTTGGCCCGGATCGTTATCACGATGAAGAGCGTTTGTTTGTGTCATCAACTTGCCATAATTTGTATAGTCCTCCTCGTTAAACCCTTTCGGTTCTTTTTCGACAATTAGGCTCCATAGACCATCGGTACCTTCATATTCTTTACCTTCAACTATAATATTGCTATCATTGATAACAACTGGTTTGTTACCGAAATAAAATTTACCTTCTTTGTCATATAACCCAGTCGTTTTATCAACTTCGCCTTTAGTAGCAAACTTTCTTAGATACTTTTCTGCTATTTCCCCAAGAAACAGTGGTGCTATAATTTCTTCTTCTTCACTCGGTTTATCATAAGCTGTGATAGATGGAAAGGCTGGAAACTTAATGGTTTTTATACCTTCCTTAATTGGTTTAAGTTCTTCTACAACTTCCTTAGTTGTAGCTTTTTGCGTTTCTGTAATAGGTTTAAAGAACTTTGAAAGGTCAGTTTGCAATTCTTTCTCCCCCGTTCTCTCCGCTAGTTGACTGTCCCGGATATTCTTCTTTAATTCGAGGTACTCTTTTACAATTAGGTCCCTTTTTGCGGGATCAGTTATTTTTAGAAACGACATTTTTTAATTAGCAACATATTTTTTTTAAAACGCGAGTACACACGTTATCTCTATCATAAAGATAACGTGATGTTTTTCATCACGATTTTAATCGCAGTTTTCATCACGATTTTAATCGCAGTTTTCATCATTACCTATCTCCACGATACACTTACACTTAAAATTCAAGTTTACCCCCATGGTTCTTTTCCACCAATCTCCGAAAGGACTCACGCGCTTCTTGCCTCCCTTTCTCAATTAATGTTTCTTCGGTTTCGGCCAATATCTTTTTCTTCGTTTTCGACCTAACTTCTTCCTTCATTACTTTATACTTTTGTAATTCTTCTAAGATAAGTCGAAATTCTTCATCACTAACCTCGTTATCGCTCAAAGCTTTCGATACATGCGAGGATATCGTATCTAACTTGGTATCAGCGATTGTTCTAATTTTCTCGTGCTTTTCGGCTTTTGCGGTGGAGCGCCTTACGCTATACTTTCCAATTAAGCTTAAAAGACCAGTAAAAGCCGCGGTTCCTTCTAATGCTATCACTGCGGGTATCGCGACTATCGTTGATAGTAGACCTATCCCACCTGCTCCTGAAATCATGGTAACCGTAATTAAAACCGTATCTATATTATCTACTATTCTCGCGGCTCTAAAATACTTCTTACTTAAGGCTTCTCTTTTGGTCTTCTCTTCTTCTAAGAATTTTTGGATTTCATTGATTTTCTGCAGTCTATATCCTTGTCCCTCATCAAGTGGAGGAGCAGTCGGTAATTTAGGGTAAACGCCTTCCTTCATCTCCATTTTTTTTTTTATTAGAATTATATTTTTTTAAAACGAATAGTAAACGAAGCATAGAAGCTCGTTTTCCTCGATTGTTACGCTGTTGCTAGAATCGTTCGTAATAGTAATTATAATATTCTCGGCATTTTCGAGGTTAACTTCGTTTTGCGAGCTACACCACTTTTTTAAGTAGCACGGTAATGAGGTTAAAACAACTCCTTTAGTCATTATGAAGCCGAGCCCTAAGAGTACACGCTTAACTTCTTTAGACGCTAGTGTAAGCTTTTCTTGGCAAAAAATTTCCCAGGTTACCGTATTTACTTTTCGTGGGGGATATTTCGAGCCCCGTAATGGTAACCAGTGGATTGTTTTTGGTTGAATAATATTCGTTTCCTTAACACCGAGTTTATGAGTCTTCATATTTTTAATATAGCTAAAATTTTTATAATATAGCCCCTAAGATAGGTATATTAGCGAATGGACTATTAGGACCTAAAAGAAGCCCGCGCCCATCATAAAGCTGCCCTCCTTGTTTTAAATACAATCCATCACCAAAAGACTCTAATCCGTTACCCCTATAAGGAGCTAAGTAAAGCCCTTCCCCCTCAGTTTTTACCTGACAAACACAACCTCCTTTTTTAAGGTAAAGACCCGACCCTAACGCTTTATTTACTCCTAATTGGCCTAATCCAGACAGAGCCCCGAGACCTAAAGCTGGTAGCGCTTTTGAAGCCAATCCAGCCACCATCGGTAAAGCTCTAGCAGCCAACCCGGCCAACATTCCGAGAAAACCGCCCTCTATCTTCATGTTATCTCTAAGCTGTTTGGCACTCATTTTAATCGTTATGCCTTTACCATTTTCATAGGCTCTAGCCATTTTACTCGCTTGAGAATCGGTTACCGCTATAATATCATTGCCCGTTAAATCCTCATGACCTAAGCGAATACTTACTGGGCATCTACCTTTAACAGCGTGTTGAAGCTTTTGCTTTTGCCCTTCCGATATATTAACTTTTACATTCGTATAACTCGCCATTTTTTATATACCTAATATTTTTTTATATTATACTTCTCTAAGATGGAATCTAATTGTTAAAGTTTCTCCTCTAAGATTCAGTAAGGCGCCATTTTGGTTAGTTACTTCAACCGTCATGTTGTGTATTTCATACACCGTTATAGGTAGGTATATAAGGTTTCGAGGAGTCTCAATAATTTTATACCCGGGAGACACATCCGGGAAGAAAGAGTAAATCGTATTTTGCGTTGAACCGTTAACATAACTTCCTGAGATGATGTCGATGTTTATAAATATGCTGTTTATATCGAGAATGTTTACAACGTTCTTCGATTCCCAGAATCCTTGAGTGTATACAGAGTGGTTAAATCCTAATACTTTCGCGATTGAGTTTGGGTACCTAAAATCTACTTGGTACCCATCTTCTATATCAATAACCGACCTAAGGGTATTAGTGTTCGCGGAAATATGGATATAATATTTTTCATTGACCGCGTCATAGTGATCTTTCTTTCGCATTTCCTGTTGCACGGTATCGTTAATGCTCGTGATTTCATAACTCCCTTCTGGTATCTCGATCCTATGCCACGTAACACCCTGATCCGGAGAATAAACCAAGATGTTGTTCGTTGCATCGATGTTTGGAAAGGAGTAATAAGTTTCGAGGTTTGCCAGAGCTATTTCGTATTTTCTATCCTTGTCAAGTTGTAGAGGCGGGTTAAACCTGGTTTTAATGCGCGTTTTATTGCCGCTTACTATAATTTGGGAGGATAATTTAGGCCCCGTATTTCTCGCAATTTGTTTCAAGAGATCTTCCATTTTATCTAGTCGAAATACATTTTTTAACTCGGCACGTAGAAGTTATCAAAGCCGCACCTGTACTTCCCATTGTGTTTTTTACTCGTTAAATCGATAATAACGAAACCATGCGGCCTTTCCCAACACTTATGACAAAAACTTCTAAACTCCTCCTTAGACATATCTTCGCTTACATGGTCGTTATAAATATGATTAATGTTCTTTAGGTCTTGCTTGAAAAGGCATATAAAATTCGCGTTCTCTCTAATAGTTTGCCTCGGCAGCCTAAAATAGTTTTGCGAAAGGTAAAAGCAGTCAACGTTACTATGTCTTCCACGAATGTAGTAGCACTCGCACTTGTTCTGCTTTTCTAAAAGTAGATCGTCAAATATCATTAGATTCTTGTTTCCCGCGTTTAACTCGCGCGGATCAGGTACATCGCCCGCTGTTTCAAAAAAACTACACTTTATATCTGAGAGATTCTTAAACGTTTTTATCCATTCCCCGATCAAAGCTGTCGGCGAAACGTTCGAATCCTGTATTTCATCTCTCATATTAAATAGCTTTAAGATACCTTCTTTCGGCAGTCTTTCCTCAAAAGCTTTTTTAAGTATGCGGTATTCGGGCTGAAAAAGACTCTTACCGAAAACGCATAAATCATTGTAGTCCAACCAACCCGGTCTGAGCAAAAGGTTAAGTAAAAGGGTGGTTTTACCGCACCCCGATTTGCCTACGATTAACCCTCTAATACTCTTTGGTAATAGAGGGCTATTGAATCTTCTTGATACTACGTCGTTCCATGATAGATCGATTACGTCCATATTTTTTATATATAACTTTTTTTTATATATAGAAAATGTATTGCGTTAGATGTAGAAAGGTTACTGATACGAATAACGTGGAATATACCGTTAGTAAGAATGGTAGGAATATGAAACGAGGAAAATGCTCGGTTTGCGGTATAACTAAAACCCAATTTATTAAAGCGCGGGAGGGCGGTTCAGTTTTAAACAGAATGATTAACAATATGCCTTTTGAGATGCACCTACCCGGTCACAATTTTACGGGGCCCGGCACTAACCTTAAGAAAAGGTTAAACCCGGATTTAACTCCTAAAAAATGGAGCGAGCCTATCAATAGAGTAGATAAAGCCGCTTATCATCATGACATATGTTATCTCCAAAACGATGATACGGCTACGAGAAATGCTGTATGCGATAAAAATATGTTAACGGAGCTGAAAGGCATTTATGATCCCACCTTAAGAGAAAAAATGGAAAGGGGGATCGTTTCTAGCTTAATCGGAACAAAGAAACGATTCGGAATGGGGATTAAAAAAAAAATTTAGCGGAAGAACTACACAAGCCCGTAAAGAGAAAATTCGAGAAGAGGAGAGTCGAGGTAAACGGTATTGATAGGATATGGGCCGCGGATTTAGTAGACATGCGAGCGTTTTCTAAATTCAATCGCGGCGTAAAATATCTTCTCGCCGTTATTGACATCTTTTCTAAATACGGTTATCTGGTGCCATTAAAAGACAAAACGGGGAAGTCTGTTGCCGCGGCATTAAAGAGTATTTTTAAGGAGAGGAAACCTGAGAAGATGTGGGTAGATAAAGGTAAAGAGTTTTATAACAAAGATGTTAAAGACCTGATTGAATTGTATTCTACCGAGAATGAGGAGAAATCTAGCGTAGTTGAGAGATGGATTAGAACGATGAAAGAAAAGATGTGGAAGTATTTTTCCGCCAACTCTACGAGCGTTTACATCGACGTGTTACAAGACCTCGTTAAAGAATATAATAACACCAGGCATTCTTCTATTAAGATGAAGCCTGTAGACGCGAGTAAAAAAGAAAACGAAACCAAAGTTTGGAGGAATCTTTACCCCGATCGTTTCGAAATAAGAGATATAGAACCTAAGTTTTCCGTCGGAGATAATGTAAGGATAACTAAAAAGAAAAAGACTTTCGAGAAAGGATATACTACCAGGTGGACTGAAGAGGTTTTTACGGTTTCTGAGGTTAAACATACGGTGCCTGTAACGTATAAAATAAAAGACCTTAACGGAGAAGAGATACAAGGTACCTTCTATGAACCTGAACTGCAAAAAACTAGTCAGGAGTTGTATAGGATAGAAAGGATTATTAAAAAAGGAAAACATAAATCGTTAGTAAAGTGGAAGGGTTATTCCGACGAGTTTAATTCGTGGGTTGATAATAATGACATAGTAAATATATAAAAATGAGAAACATCGCAGTTGGAAACCTTATACTACCAAATAGACCTTTAAACAATTTCGAATTAGAAAGCGCGGCAAAACGATTAAGGATTCCTTCTTTTAGAGGAGCCCTCGTCCGAGACACTTTACCGAGTAAGTGTAGAAAAAAGGAATGCGGTATATTAAACCTCGATGGCGCGGGTGGCCCTGGTACTCATTGGGTCGCTTGGTATAAAAACTGTAAAACTAAAAATTACTTCGACAGTTACGGCATACAACCTCCTATCGAAATTCTAGAGTACCTAAAAAGTCCGATACATTACAATAGTGACCAGTTACAAACGGCTGGAGAGATTTTTTGCGGGCATCTGTGTCTTTACGTACTTAAAGAGTTAGGTAGAGGTAAAGAGTTTCAGAATGTTTTAAATACTTTATTTTAGTAATAAAAAAATGCCTGTCGATAAATTTGGAAGAATGGATTTTGTTGCCGTAACAGGGGATGACGGTGTACCTCTCGCTTACATAAATAATAACTTCTTACGGAAAGATGGAACAACCGTCGTTACCGGATCTATAAATATGGAAGGAAATACACTTACTAAGGTTAGTGAACCAATTAATCCTCAAGATGTTGCAACAAAGAATTACGTTGATACGAGTAAAGGAAAGGGTTTTTTAAAAAGGAACCAAGATGGAAACATTGTGGTAAAGAAAGATTTAGATATGGATGGTAATAAACTGTTAAATATTCCCTCTCCCGAAAATGATGGCGATGCCGCAAATAGAATATATGTCGATTCTAAATCTAATCAACTTAAAAACTACTTTGATGGTAATTCACCTTTTGTTATTGCTCCGGGAGGAGCAAATGGCGCTGGTAATAAATTTCAAACACAAAATAATCTTCATATGCAGAATTTTAAAGTTAAAGGATTAGGTAAACCTGAAGAAGATGATGATGCTGCTACTAAAGAATATGTGGATAGCGCAAATGCTTTTACTCCGAGAGATGATGATGGGTGGGGCGCTAAGGGTACAATATTTTTAGCTGGTAAAAAGTTAGGCGGTTTAAGAACTCCTATAAACGGCCGCGAAGCCGCTAATAAGGAGTATGTGGATGATACTGTAAAAGAATATGTGGATGAATACGTCGGGGAATTTAAAGACGAAAATGGAAATTTTGTTGTATCTTCGGACGTGAACATGAAAAATAAGAAACTTCTCGGTTTACCTACCCCGGCTGCGCAAGATGAGGCCGCTAATAAGGAGTATGTTGATAGAGTAGGAAGCGATGCTAAAGAGTACACGGATAGAACGAGCCAAATGTTAGGTAGACGAATTGTCGATTTACCCGATGTCTTTTTAAAAGATAATGGTAGTTATGCTGCCACGGCCCCCATCAACATGGCTTTTCAACCTTTGAATAATCTCAAAGAACCTGAAGAGGATTCTGATGCTGCTACAAAGAAGTATGTGGATGATACTGTAGACAAAAACAGAGAGGGCGGCGCACTTACTAAAACAAATATTGTAACTGATGATGATGGTAATGAGGTTGCCGTTTTACTGGGTAAGGGGCCCCACTACGTGGCACAGGGTGTAATTGGAAGTAACCACCGAATTGCCCTTTTTCAAGACAGCTTTATTGATAGTGACGCTGTAAACAAAAAATATGTGGATACTGTCGTGGCGGATAATGTTAGAGATGGAGCTATTCCCGGGGTGGCTGAGGGAACCGTATTTTTTAAGGAGAATGGAAATTACCAAGCCACCGAGAATATCAATATGGGTTTTAAGCAGTTATTAAACTTACCTGATCCTAGTAGCCCGAGTGATGGTGCCACCAAGAAGTACGTAGATAGAGCATTGCAAGACAAAAAGCCCGTAATTCCTATAACGGCTGTACTTCATGGTGAGGAACAAGAATGGGAAGAAGGAGGAGGAGGAACACTTGATGCTATTTTTCGTCTTGGGGCTAACATTGGATACGACCTTGGTTTAAAGCCCGGTGATGACACTAAAAATATTGTGCTTACGCGTTTTGAAAGCCAATTTGTATTGCCAACACACGGGAGATTATTAAGATATGGTGTGCATATAAAACATAAAGGTCGAGAACTTAATTCGACCGATAAACTTACTATAGCAGTTAAAGTTGTAGGAGGTATAAGAACTTTTAAGGTTAATGGCGATCCAAGTCAAAATTATGGCGTTTTAGAAGGAGAATTAAGTCCAGAACAACCTTTGGAAATTTATATTCCTTTTTACGATAACCAGCATTTAACGAAGGATTTTATGAAAGCTACTTTAATTAGGGTTACACTACTAGTAGAATTAAACTTTTAACCACACAAATATAACTTTCTGTGCCACGGAAAGTTATATTTTTCTCTCAGTTAACAAAGCTTGCGTTTGATGGTTGTTGGCTTACGACACATGGGGCACTTGTTCAAGCCATCGCGGTCACACAAATTACATATGCAGATGTGACCACAATCGCAAAACATGACGTTGCATTCGTTTTCGTCGCACACGATACACTTAGGTTCTCGGTACGATTCTGTGGCGTTTGAAGGTCTGACTGGCTCTTCGCTTTCTTCTACTTCATCATTGAAGCGAATTTCTTCTCTCGCTGTTTACTCTTAGTATCTTATTGCTCGTTCTTCCATTCTTTGTGTGCGGCTTCTCCACACTTCTTCCGACGTTTCTTCGCAAAACGCACGCATTACCTCATGTCTTGTGTGCGGCTCTACTTCCAGGAAAGAGAACTCATCCCAGTCTATTTCTGTTCCAAAAATATTCTGTAATTTTGATCTAAAAACTTCAGCTCTAATAACCACTCTAAATCCCCGTGGGCGATGCCGCCAGCCGGTAATAGTAACATCCTCTTCTATAACTTGGTTAACTACATCTGTGAAATTCTCACTAGTTACATCGAAAGATTCATAAAATGGTTCCTGCTTCACACCTCTAGAGTCAACCTCATATGAACTTATAATTAGATAATACTCTTTAGCGGGAGGAGTAGATACCGCTAAGCTACATATATAATACAGTAGCCCGCGCATCTCCGAAAAAGTTATGCAACCAACATCAGACCGAATTTTAATATTAAGAGTCTTTTCAACAAAAACCTTATGATCGCCAGACCAGTCAATTCTACTCACTACACGCACGCATGATTCATAGAACTTATCTATTCTTGCCCGGACCCTAAAGTGTTCTTCAAGAACGTTGGTTACCTTTCTCCTACTAGGGTAGGTCACGGTTGCCGTATCATCAACGCTGGAATCCTCAAATCTAAGAGCCATTTTTTTTATTAGGTAAAAAATGTTCTTAAGACGAATCAAAAAAAATTCTTCGTGGTCGCAGACGATATACAGGTAGATGTGGTAGACGAGACTACGCACGCAGACACGCAGACGAGTCCACCAATCTCTGTATGCCAACACATGATGCAAATACGCGTCCTAGTTTTTTCATTAGCGTGGTCGCATATGGTCGAGTGGGCCAGTTTTTTTGAGCGTGGTTGCATATGGTCAGTGGCTCAGATTCAAAAGCGTGGTTGTTTGTGGCCAAAGTGGCCCAGGTTCAAAAGCGTGGTTGTTTGTGGCCAAAGTGGCCCAGATCGCCTATATCGTCATCTACTTATAATTATACGCATATATCTGACAGGCGCTGATTGGAGTGGAGAGAAAGATTTGGATACGAGGAAATCCGGGTACTAGATCCTAGCTCTTTTTCGAAAAGATTTTCTTGGTTCTTGTTCATGCTCAAGTTATAGCACCGATACATTTGAGGCTACCTCTAGGTTTCTAAACACTGTACCTCTTGTTGCGTGGGAGACACAAAGTGTCTCTGAAAAGCATCCTACTAGACTGAGATAATATACTGACATAATGTATTGAAACAACAGGCAACATCTAAAATATATCCGAAATGAAATTTTTACATGATGCCTATTCGCTTCTTTGACAGGTACATTACGTACAAAAAATAGTTCTAAAGAAACTTCCATTCATTAATTTTGTTTTAATCCAAAAGTGATTAAACTTAACAACTTTATCATGATCTCAAATTTTGGGCACTAATTTCACTCAGGAAGCTAGGTCACCAATGTTGTGAAAATGAGATGTATAATTATAGAGTACTGACAACTGACATAGTACAACAGTATTTTCTTGTCTCACATGTGTGTGAAACAAGAAAATTTGTAATTGCTGTATAACATATAAAACAAGAGGTATTATGTGATATAAAATGATCATGTTATCTTGTTTCTGCATTTTCATTTTTGTTGAAGGAATAATGATCGATAGGACAAGAATTTCAGTCTCACATTATTTTTCGAATCTCTTATTCTCCTGGAAAGAGGCGAATTCTCGCCATTCGTTAATTTTGCCAGTTTCTCATATCAATTTTCCTTTTCCATAAAGGGTACAAACTTGGGCCAATCACAAATTTTGCGATCTTCTCATATATTTTCCTGTCTCAAATCACAACGAATTTGTGCCATATATTATTTTGTTATTTTCTTACCAATTTCCTTTATAAGAATAAAAACCAATTTGGGAAATACTTTAAGTTTAGTATTCGCTAATTGATTTTTTTTCCGAAATAAAAACATATTTATACATAAATTTGTTGTCATTCCCTAATTGATTTTCTTACTACCGAATAAAGACAAATTTTGTCAATATATTGTTAAAGTAAATCGCCATTCCTGCTTTTGTCTTCATTTACCTGTTTAGGTAGATCACTACTTCCTTACTGTATAGCTTTGTCCCGCTTTGGAAAAATTGTCTGAAAGACAGAAAATGCTGACAAGCAGCATTACCTTCTTTTCCTACCCTGTTTTCTACCCTTTAACCCATTACCACACAATCCGTACTTCTGACGACCCTAAGAAAGAAGCCTTTAGAAAACATTGTGAGAAAGGGAGAAAATCCTGGTAACCAGCATTTTCTCCTTTGCCCACAATGTTTTTTCTATTCTTAACAAAACAAATTTATTTCAATTTTTCAGTCACTTTTATTTTGTCGTCTGCAAATGTTTTCGATTTGGACAAACCTAAAATTTTCTTGTTTGGCAATGAGTTAAAGACAAATCGCCTTATTGTCATTATCTTTGAATCCCTGCCTGCAACTGCTGCAATTTGGACAAGACTAAAAATTTTACGTTTAAGGTAGTGAACCAGTGATAGAAAACAGCTATTTCCTCTAAATATTATCTGATCAAATTTGCTATCATTAAAAATGAGTAAACTGTACAACTTTAACCGAGCCAGTCTTTCTTTTTTTTTTTTTTTTTCCTTTTCACATTTATCATTTATAAATCTTAAACCACCATATTCTCAATCCAAAGGGAGGTGATAATTACCTCCCTTCTCTGAAAAGAAACTAACAAAAATATCAACAAATAATTTCTAGATGGACATCAAAGAAATTTCTGGTCGGTTAAAAATGTGCAAAAGTATTAAACCTGTATAAATCCATATTAATCAAGTATCAAGAAATTTTATTCCATTTTGCAATTGAAGTGTTACGGTTGTACTACCTTAATACATGTGGCTTACTTGTCATTCAAACAAGAAATACGGATCGTTCATTAAGTTTGCCATTCTCTCGTTGAACTGTCGATAAAATCTTTTTAATATTAATCGAGTCGTGTTGAGCATCGGTCCCAACTGTATGTACTTCTCGAATCTGGTGTTACTTTTACTCACTTTCATCATCTTTTCTAATCTCCGATCCGGTAATTCGGCTGAAATCACGTATACATAAGTGTTACAGGAGACAACTCCTTCAAGCAGAGCTTTGTCCCGCTTTAACCCATTACCAAACAATCCCTGGTTTTTACTTGTCTGGAATAGTAGCCTTTTGAAAACATTGTTGGAAAAGGAGAAAATGCTGGTAACCAGCATTTTCTCCTTTTCCAACAATGTTTTCTACCATATCATAGACAGAAATCATCTTTTCAGCATGAGTTGAATTGTCGTCTGCAAATGCTTTCAATTTGGTCTAGTCCAAAAGTTTGTCGTTTGGGAACGGGTTAACTACAATATATGACCACAGCGTTGGAGGGATATCTCTTTGGCTCTGTGGTTATGGAATTGGTCTTTTAAACCTCGTAAAACGAGGATGCTTGCCTGTCATTGGTTCGAATCCCACCAGATGCGTTTTGTATTTCAGCCATGCATTTATTGCGAACGTTCATGTTCGTAAGATTGGTGCTCGTCCGGGATTGGCCATTGAGCCATTAATCCCATTTGTTCTAACATGACCAACTCTTAATCAAAGGAAACAAGTTCATACTCAGAGTAATTTTATAAACGCGAATGCAAATTATAGTCCATTGAATAAACTACTTGCTTTCTTTATATAGAATGACATGACGTCACGCTACATATAATTATGTAGTTTCTAACATGACATGCGAATTCGGCTCTATACAGGGGTAACAACCTACGTCATAGTATACGTCATCGGAGACATTTTAAATCCACAATTTTTGTTTTAAAAAAGTAAGTTTTTCAGTTTGTACCTTATTGTTATTGAAGATCTGTCCAAACAAAGCAGTGCATATGGTACTTGACAACTTTCTTCGTTAGTATACATTAATATTTTGATCATTAGTTTCGTTGATTTTGCAATTACCTCCGCACAATTTTCGAAGCCGGTGACACATGTGCGATTTAAAAATAGATGTTGTATGCAATGCCGTTAAGAATAATTGTATTGAAGTGTTTAGAGCTTCAACATTGTTTCATGGCATTTTGATTTCACGAATAGGACAAAGATATTTACCGTCACCAGATGAAGTAGGTATTCTAAGTAAATTTTAGATACATATATATTTTTAAAGTAATTAATCTGCACTTTGCGCACAAAATGGCGGCTATTCTGACACCTGTGCTATGACGTAGGTTGTCAACCTTGTCTATAAACACTGTTCAAGGAAAGCGTGGTAAAATCTGCGACATTCTATGTAGAATGATGTCATTCTGTGTCGAATGATGTCATTCTTCATAAAAGAAGTTCCTGAGTTATTCAATGAACATGCGCATTTTACTCTAAATATGAACTTGTTTTCCTTCTTTAAGAATTGGTCATGATAGAATCAAAATAATCTTCTTTCTATCGCCATCGTGTATTGTTAATTGTACCTCATAACTCACAACTGTGGTTTACTGAAAGATAAACCACGATAGAAAGAAGATTGTTTCTTAATTCTACCATGCTTTAGCTGCACTGTGTTTACAGGCCAAATTCACGTGTCATGTTAGAATAAAAGTTTACCCAATATTACACAAGTCCGAGTTTCATGGCCCTGGCGAAAAAGCTATCGAAACTTTCTTGGTTAAATTAGATGTGACCCATCACGCGAAAAGGGACCTTCTGGGAACTGCTAAAAGTGTCAGCCGTGGTCAGACTACGCGAATTGCGCAGACTGACCACCGTTGACACCTTTAGCTTGAATGACATTTTCTGTATAAAAAGTGGCCATTGTGCTAAACTGACCTGCACTATCGTTGATCTGTTTTTGTTTTCATCTAATTGATGTACAGAATTCCCAGATGGTCCCCTTTTGCGTGATGGGTTACAAATGTTTTCTACAATTTCTAAAGTTAGGAAATATCTTATGGCCGACTCTAAAACTTCACTTGTCGTCAGCAAATGTTTTCAATTTAACCCTTTCCCGAACAATTCCTGGTTTTTACGTGTCTGGAATAGTAGCCACTTGAAAACATTGTGAGAAAAGGAGAAAATGCTGGTAACCAGCATTTTCTCCTTTTCCCACAATGTTTTCTACCATATCATAGACAGAAATCATCTTTTCAGCAAGATTTGAATTGTCGTCTGCAAAATGCTTTCAATTTGGTCTAGTCCAAAAAATTGTCGTTTGGGAAAGGGTTAAACCCCTATCCCGTAAAAAATGAAATTTTCAATTCCATAACAAGACCCAAAATACTGTCATTTTAAGGTTCTGCTTTTGGGAACAATATCTCCTTATAGGACAGCGTGGAGCTAAGATCACACTGCACGTTCTATGCAGTCTGATCTTGATCTACACTGTCTGCAAAAAGTCAATGAGTCTTGCATAGGAGCCTGGGGGTTAATAAATCAAAACATTTGTCGGTTGTCGAATAGTTATGGTAAAAACTTGGAAACTTACCGACTTCTAAGAAACTAAAAACTTTTCGTGGAGTTGATGTCTGGTTGAGCTCACTATATCGCAGCACGAGAATTTGATCTCTGTTATAGAGGCGACGTAGTTCAAGCCAGTATATGTAGTATATTCCAAGCTGCAGGTTTATCTGCAGCGAGAAATGAAAATAAAGATTGATTAAAAAAGCGTTGAGAACGTTGCAGTGGTATTTGTCAAGGAAGCCTTTATCTGGAATTAATGATATGAAAGAAAAAGAGAAATATTTCTGGCTTGAAAGTCAACCTACTAAGCAAATGAATACCTGTTTTAGTTAAAGGTAGGATACTCATGACAAAGAGAGAATTATTTGTCTTGGTGGTCTCCTTTAGATCATTAGTAGAAGTCGGAAGTAAAGTCCTTTGACAGTAGGATGATGATGGATAGAGAAAGTATATGAATATATCGAATAAAATTAAACTTGTACCTAAAAATATGATTTTGAAATACCTTTGGTTCTTAACATTTAATTCCTAACATTACAATCAATTACTCCGATCCGCATACATTCAAGCTAAATCAAATGGAGTAGCGTACAAAAATTGGATGAACACGCCATGGGACGAACTGGTTTTGGAACGAAGAAGGCCAGGAACAAGCAATCGGTAGACAAATTTTGTATCACTCCTTCAGTAGAAAGCTATATGTGAGTTGAGCTATTCTCATTTAAAAATTAATGTTTCCGCAATCGATGGCCTCACCCAGAGAATTTTAACATGCCATTACCAATTACATATCTGGGTGCTACCGAAAAACTCTTTTGCATAAGAAAAAAATTAGTTTAATTCGATTTATTTCCTTCGTCTTTGCACAAAATACGATACATACTCTCTAAAATTCAATATAAACACATAGTAATCTTGTCTTCGACAAATGCCAAAAAAATGAACTGCCTCCCTGGAGCAGTGGGCTAGAAAACCAGTCCTGAGTATCTCAGTGGCAAAGACTCGTTACCTGTTCAGAGTGTTACGAGAGACCACTCCTTCATACACGGATTCATCCCGATTCTAATACAATACCTAACAACTGCGTCAGGGAGAATTCTATTTAATTAAAGTGTTGTGGTGTTGGCTTTTCATCCGGGCTTTCTAGGGTTCGAACCCTGTCCGGTCCCTGTATTTCCATGCATTCGCACATTTGTTTCTTTGTTACAGACTTTGTTCGTTAGATTGGGCTCGTCTGGGATCGGCCATGGAGCCATTACTCCCATTTGTTGTCCAAAAACGGACTTTCTGCCTAATAAGGCTTTGAGTCATCAATAAATGATGACTTTCAGAACGGATGTGTTACGGGCGACCACTCCTTCATGCATGACTTCATCCCATTTTAACTACAATAGGAAGAACTGCTATAGGAAGAATTCTCTTTGGCTCAGTTGTAATGGTGCTGGCTTAACGTCTGGGTTGAAATCTTGCCCGGTCCCTGTATTTCTGCTATGCATTTGTTTCTTTGTTACGGACTATGATCGTAAGGTGAGTTCCTGGGTTTCAACTACATTGGATATATTGGGTTTACATGGAAGTGTCCTTGGGCAAGAAACTTTAGAGCTACAGCCTGGTACTGGAGAAACCTAGGATATACATGAATATGTGAGCTGTCTCGTACATCAATTAGATGAAAACAGATTAAAGATAATGCTGGTCATTTTCAGCTGAAAAAAATTATTGTAAAATAAAGTAGAATGACCATTTTCCACACAGAAAATTTCATAAAAGCGAACAATTTCGACCCTGGTCAGCCTGTGCTGTCTGCCTAGGCTGACCAGGGTCGACATTTTTCGCAGTTCCCAGATGGTTTTTTTCTGCGTGACGGGTCACAAATAAAAGCTGTATCCTGATGAAATATAAGCGGGAAATCGAAGATAGAAAACAACCAAAGTAATAGATTTCATATATTCTCACACATTTTCCTCGTAGAAGTCTGTTGTCATATACACATTGACGCACAGTTCGAGTTTTGAGACACTGTTCAAATGCTGCAACAAGTTCTGTAACATACGTGTGAAATGTTTCTGGATTTGCATCACTACCATTCAAAAGCCTGCCGTGCACAAAATAATACTCGGAGTACAACCTGAAACAGACCAAACAAGATCGTGTCAAAAATGTAAAACACGACCCGTATTACCATTCTACCGCCTTTTTATAAGTATGAAGTCTGGTGGGCGTGCTCATGGGCAAGGCATTTCAGAGAAAAAGCCTGGGATTGCTTTAAGTGATCTGTCGTTTGAAATAACTAATACGATGTTGAGAACTCGACAATTATCCTATCCAAAAGAGTCAAACAAACTAGAAGTATCCCAAAATCTAAGAAATTTCCGTAATCTTTATAAAAATCATTTGATACCTGTCCACTGGATCCCGAAAAACGAGAATGATTTTGGCGCCTGGCCGAAAATGGTGCACATAGTCTAATGATGTCACTTCCGGTTCCGATCGATTTTCGTTTCCGGGATAAAATCGCCATTGATAATTGAGGTAAATGGTGCATATGCTTCCGTCTCCTACCCAAAACAATGATACATTTTAAAAAAAAAACGTTTTCTCGCTGTATTCGTATGGTGGACATTTGTTAGCCTTGGGATATGTTTTATTAACCGAGTATAGACAAAAAATGAATATTAGCCATACTCTGTGAGAAAATGGCTTAATACATATTCAATAAGTTTCGAACTATGTCAGCCTGCGAAATCCGTGCCAGTTGACCTTGGTCGAGACATTTCGCTATTGGTCAAATTTCTGCTTGTCAAATGATCAAAGTACCTCATAATAATTGGCTTGCAACACGTGAAAAGGGGCATTCTTGCGTAAAGTGTCGTCTCGGATCAGCCTGCGCAGTCGGCGCAGGCTAATCCTAGACGACACTTTACGAGTACATTAGATTTTGTGCAACAAATTACATAAAAACGGAAAGTACCGTCTCGAAAGTACCATCTCGGATTAGCCTGCGCGAAATGCGCAGGCTGATCCGAGAAGACACTTCACGCAAATATCCGAATGTCCCTTTTAGCGTGTTGCTGCCCATATGTTATACAAAATGGATTTCATGGATTTATAATCATATGATGCCAGGTAGCTCCAATTTTACCACGTGAGAACTCTGTACATAAACTCATATTGGACTCGGCGGATTCCCGACTATAGATTTTCCAAAGCCGGGCTAAAGTCTCGAATGTCGATATTGTCTGCATCATTTAACCTGACCCAGGTCAAAATCATTTACATAATTTAATATTCTAGTACTTTGATTACCCTCGGCATCAGTCGGCATATGTCTCGAATGACCTCAAAATTATTTCGTGCAGTTTACACCAGTCAATCTATAAAGGGATAGGCTAATTGAAACTTTCCTGTCAACAGTAATAAAAGCAAGTTTTCAATATCAAAGTTATCTTTTGGCGGTAATGTCTCCTCATCGGACAGTGTATATTCAAGAGCAGATGTTTAAATGCATTTAAATTTATATCATACCATTTAACGTATGCAAATTATTATGAAGATGACAATCTACCATTGAACGGTTGTTCCACGTGACGCAGACATAGAAATTAATTTCAAAACTAGGTTAAACCCTACCAAGGAGGTGTGTCTTTTGTTTACTTTTTGCCTGATTTTAAAATTCTTTTTTCTCCCACCAATTAACATATGGCCTGACCACACGATAACAGACTGTCATTTCCACTATATTTTTTCAAAATGGTATGGTTTACATCAAAATATATTATGACACCTGCTTTACTGGGCCTTTAAGTCTGCTGCAGAACACAAAAGTATGACTACGTACCAATGATATACTTGTTTGCACCCTTCTTTCCCGCTTGTTGTATTATCTGAGATGCTTTTGCGAAAAACTGCACAAAGGTATTTATATCATGCGATCCGTCCACTGAAATTCAACGTTTGTCGATTTTGTGAATATAGTAATTTCGTTGTTTTTTTGTATTATTTCAGTCCCAACTCACACATAAACGCAATAAAAGTGGTCAGAGGGAGAGAGAGATAGAGAGAGAGAGAGAGAGATGGGCACCGTTGCATTATCAGTTGTACAGTCAGGTGGTAGGGGACTTGGAAACATGTTAACGGCTGTGGTGTTGTTATTTGTATCCGGGCAAGTGGTATCGAGGACAATTTGTACCTAAGACAACTAGTATCGGAGACATATTGTACCCGAGACAAATATTACCGAGGACAAGTTGTAACAAAGACAACAGGTACCTGAAACAGGTTTTACCCTAGACAACTTGTACCTTGGGCAAGATGTACCCAAGCCAACTAGTACCTGAAACAGGTCGTACCTGTTCAACTTGTACCTGGGACAAGTTGTATTCCAAAGCAAATGGTTCCTGAAACAGGTTGTATCTAGGACAACTTGTACCTTGGGCAAGATGTACTTAAGCCAACTAGTACCTGAAACAGGTTGTATTCAAGAGAATGGGTGACTAGTTTTTACTCAAGACAACTTATACCTGGGACAAAATGTACCCAAGACAACTACTACCTGAAACAGGTTGTACCCAAGACAACAGGTAACTGGGTTTTACCCAAGACAACTGGTATTCGAACCAAGTTGAACCCAAGACAGCTGGCTCCTGAAACAGGTTGCATCCAAGACCACGGGAAACTAGAGTGTACCCAAGCAACTGGCACCTGAAACAGGTTGTATACAAGACAACGGGTAACTAGGTTTTACTCTTGACAACTGGCACCTGGGCTAAGTTTCACCCAAGATAACTGGTACCATAAACAGGTTGTATCCAAGAGAATGGGTAACTAGAGTGTACCCAAGACAACTTGTACCTGGGCCAAGTTGTACCCAAGACAACTGGTTCCTGAAACAGGTTGTACCAAAGATAACAGGTAAATAGGTTTTATCAAAGACAACTTGTACCTTAAACACGTTGTATACTGGACAACGGGTAAATCTAGTGTACCCAAAACAACTTGTACCTTGGGCAAGATGTACCCAAGACAACTGGTATCTGAAACAGGTTGTATCCAAGACAACGTGTAACTAGGTTTAACCAAAGACAACTTGTACCTGGGCCTAGTTGAACCAAAGATAACTGGCACCTTAAAAAGGTTGTATACTGGACAACGGATAAATAGAGTGCACTTAAGACAACTTGTACCTGGGCCAATTTGTACCCAAGACAAATGGTACCTAAAACAGGTTGTATACAAGACAGCGGGTAACTACGTTTTACCCAAAACAACTGGTACCTGGGACAAGTTGAACCCAAGATAAGTGGCACTTTGAACAGGTTGTATCCAAGACAACAGGTAAATAGAGTGTACCCAAGACAAATGACACCTGAACCAGGTTGTATCCAAGACAACGGGTAACTATGTTTTACCCATGACAACTTGTACCTAGGGCAAGTTATAGCCAAAACAATGGGTACCTGAAACAGGCTGTACCCAAGACAACAGGTAACTAGGTTTTACCCAAGACAACTGGTATCCGGGCCAAGTTGAACCCAAGACAACTGGCACCTGAAACAGGTTGTACCCATGGCAACGGGTAACTAGGTTTTACCCTAGACAACTGGTACCCGGGGCAAGTTGTACCCAAAGCAACTGGCACCTAGGGCAGTTTTTACCAACACCTACTAGTACATGCGATAGTTTTTACCCAAGACAGCTGGTGTCTAGGACAAGCAATAACCTTGACAACTGGTACCTTTGAAAAATTAGTGCCAACGCAACTGGTGCCTACACGAATTCCTACCCGGAAATTTTGAACCTGGGACAGTTTTTACGGAAGACAATTGTTTTTGGACATTTTGTACCCAGACAATTTGTACCTGGGACAATTTGTACCAAGACAACAGTTACTTTGAACAATTTGTACCCGGAAGACTTAAACGTTTAACATTATGTACACAAAAAGGTACAATTTCGGATTACAAATCTCTGGATACTTCAGGGAATAGACTGTGTTCTCGGGATTGGCTAACTAGTAGTCTTTCGAATGAGACGTTAAACCTAGGTCAAGAGTGACACCGAGAAAGTTAAAGAACCAAGTGTTACTCGGAATTAATTCAGTTCCGTACATTGCACTGTTTCAGACTAAAAAAATGACCTACAACTCTCCCTAGGTGTAATCTATATGGGAAACCTGTGGTGATGATAAAACAAGTTCATAAACAAGAAAAACACAAACAATATATCTACCTTGTTGCTCCTGGCCATGCCCGAAAAACTGGGTTTCTTTTCCTCCCCAGTGGATGACGTCAGGGTGTTTTATTATAACAGAATACAAGAAAGTAGTTCCACTTTTCCTAATACCCATAACGAAAAAATACGGTAAGCATTTCAAACTGATGTTTTCATACCAGCATGGGTTCTTAAAACTACTGTTGAATTGAAATGGTCTCTGAAAATTAAGACAGAAATCCAGTGATTAATTGCTGATTGATCGTGTGGATTTAGACCGCTACGGCCGGTTTATCTATCTATACGTAACTGGAATTTCTTTTACCAATATTTCGCACAATATTTTTTTTCACACTACTTTTTGCTTTCCCACATAATCATCTTGGACATGATGATCAGCGGTACGAGAAGAATAAATTCTGTGGCAGTGACTATCATCAGATCTAGGAAAGAAATTAGCACAGTCTCAAATCCTGTACGTCACCGACCGCGCTATCGGGACTTGGAAGAAATTTAGTAATTATTTGAGGTAAAGACCAAGGTTTCAGGCAGGATACCCCAAAGCTTTTTTATAAACATAGTATGATTATTTGTATAGGAATTCTAGAATTCATTTATTCATTTAGATTGTTGCATACGTATACAGAAAAGTAGTTCCTGCTTTCTTCTCATGTTTTCACATCAAAGAATTAGGGTACATATTTTTAATTTGCTGCTTCCAATTCGGATATCGATAGAATACAGGAAAATTTTCACATGTTCTATTGTTTTGTCCAGGATACTTATTATGTAAAATATATTAACATGGAATCTTCAATATTTTTCTTTTTCTAACTTTGGATTGCATTCCCTTTTATCGTGATACTAACAAATTCCACCTAGTCTAATAATCAAACATTCTCTATATTGCAGTGTGAAACAATTTCTGATTGGCTACACCAAAATGTACACCATTTAAATCTTAAATTGGAATAATTATGTACTTTAGAATGGTTGGTGAATACGGGCCCAGATTCTTATTCTTCGAGATTCTTTGACTATGAAAGTAATAGAACTTTTGATTAGCTTAACCATTTGGTTTAGCCAATCTGAAGTTTCGTTACTTTCATATTAACAAAACTCTGAAGAATATGACTAATAAGAATGTTCTGAAATATGGTTGGGGAATATGGGTCCTGATGGTACAAAGGGGTAACACCGTAGTCTCCGCGTGTCATATTCTTCGAAGATTCGACCTGTCTGGTATGACGCATCACACATCCCATTTGCTGGGGGAACGAAAGGCTTACACCGAGGCTGTTTTAATAAATGGCCGGCGCATAGGATACATGCTTGTTGATAATAGCTGAACTTGTCGCACCAGGTTGTGTTTTATTCACTAAACTTGAATATTAGTTTGAAAAGTCCGTGTAAATCCCATTTATTAGATAAATAAAACAAATACTTACATCCTGCAGAAAATCGTGACGGTGATAATTTTTAACCAAGGATCCGCGTCGCTCACATTTGAAAATGGTCTGCTTCATTCTTGGTAGAAGGCTATTTAAAAACATATCTCCTTTACTCAAGTGGACATGTACTACAGGTATAATAGTGGCTAAAGCGGAAATCGAAAGTAGCAACACAGATATCCATTCCTTGCGAGGAAACATCGATTCTATACAGCACTTTCTCATAGGTCGAACCAGTAGTTGATTGTTAAAGTTGTTGGTTGTAAGTTTTTAACACCCGTTTTGAACAGTATTTAAGTGATCCAAGTATTTTTACTATCCATTGATTCCAGAATATTCTTTTCTGAGAGGTTTGTACAAATCCGAAATCCAAACCACTTTTTTTTTCTTGCAATAGAGCTGAAACAGTGCCAATAGCGAGGTAATAACTCAGTGGCAATCACTATTATAAGAAAATGGCATGGCGAAAATTACGAGCGATATGAATCATTTGTGGCATTGATATATTTATCGAATAATTCAAACGACAACCTAGATCTTGAAACCATGAGGTTCAGAGTTTGAATAATAGCTTTGCGAAAATTAATTTTCAATGTTTTTAAAAGCCATTGCAATGTAGAATGCATTATCTTCTCATATGTCTAGATTATAATTGTGACCCATGCGAACCAGAGCTGCCGTCACGGCGCCAAGAATGTCTGTCCAAGCTTTCGCTGAAGTTTCTTTAATCAACATACGTAGATTGCCCTATTTAGATCACATGTAGCTCTTTCTTTCTCTTTTTTTTTTTTTTAACGGCTTCCCTACATGTCAAAGATAATTGCAAGTAAGCATTTTTTTTTTCCTTTTCCTACAATGTTTTCTACTCTTTAAAAGACAAATCTCATCAATTGAACCACATTAACCCATTACCACACAATCCCTACTTTTGACGCCCCTGAGAAAGAAGCCTTTAGAAAACATTGTGGGAAAAGGAGAAAATGCTGGTAACCAGCATTTTCTCCTTTTCCCATAATGTTTTCTACCCTTCACAAAGCAAATTTCAAATTTTCAATCACTTTTATTTTGTCGTCTGCAAATGCTTTCAATTTGGACCAGTCTAAAATGTTGTCGTTTGGTAATGGGTTAATTGTCGTTTACAAATATTTCAAACTAGATCCGTCCCATTTTTGGTCATATGTTTCAGATTTTTCATTGGCCCACACGAATACTGGTGTTGTTCCCAGGAAGCAGAATCGAGCTGGAGAGATGCACTGGATGAACGTAGGAGAGAGGAAAGAGATACTGAGTGAAATAAGGAAAGTGGTAAGAGAAAAGTGAACGACGTTATAGAGGGTTCAAATAGGGAAAAAAAGAGCGAGACATAAGGAATAAGACAATTAAATTGTTGACCCGTCTTTATGACCCCTTTAGCATTAATTATCGTGCATGCGCATATATGATGTAATATTGGATCTAGCTTCTTTTCATTATTCAAACTCTTAATAGAACCATAAACTTTCAAACAAAGATGTACAACACTTAGAAAGTGAAAATACCAGTACTTTAACAAATAAGGTTACAGATCTGGGTAACTCAGGTGCTAGTCTTGTACAGGGTGACCCAAAAAAAATGAGACCCATGAACATGTTAATAAAAACTTTAATTTTCAGGCTACAGAAACAAAACATCACACATGTTATCTCAACTTAACGCAAGGCCTGCACACCAAGTTTCATTAGTCAGGGCTTATCACTTTCTGTTTAATGACGTCTTTCCATAATGTGCGCAAAATGAACCCCTCGGCGCTGGCGGTACACTTGAACACGACGCGCGAAATTCTCAATGACTTGAACGCACTCCTCCTTTGGAATCTCACGAATCTTAGCAGTTATGGCCTCCTTCAACTCGTGAATGTTTTGGGAATTATTCCTATAGATATTGTCTTTGAGGTAGCCCCATAGGTAGAAATCCGGAGGGTTCAGGTCTAGCGAGTGTGAAGCCCATTCAGGGTTACACCTCCGACTAATAAGGCGATCCTGAAAGTGTTTGCGCAGCCAATTCAACGAGTTATTTGAGGTGTGGGGAGTTGCCCCATTCTGCTGAAACCATTGATCCTCCCTTACAAACCCCCTTTATCAGCCGAGTACAGCCCAAAACTTGCGGAGGACCCCTAGGTAACGCTCTGTGTTCACAGTGACTGCACGCTCGTTCTCATCCTCAAACCAGAATGGCCCGATGATTCCATGTGTAGATATTGCAACCCACACAGTGCACTTAATGGAATGAAGAGGCCTCTGTAGGCAGTCCTGGGGTGAGATTCCAAAAAAGGAGTGCGTTCGAGTCATTGAGAATTTCGCGCGTCGTGTTCAAGTGTGCCACCAGCGCCGAGGAGCTCATTTTGCGCACATTTTGGAAAGACGTCATTAAACAGAAAGTGATAAGCCCTGACTAATGAAACTTGGTGTGCAGGCCTTGCATTAAGTTGAGATAACATGTGTGATGTTTGGTTTCTGTAGCCTAAAAATTAAAGTTTTTATTAACATGTTCATGGGTCTCATTTTTTGGGGGTCACCCTGTAAATTAGACCCTTCTGATAGGTCTGATGAAAAAAAGTGTCATGGTGGCCGTATCGCGATAAAACTACATTGCAGTTCGAATTATATAGTCTATGTTGAACTACAATGGGAACACTTTCATTTTTTTTCCAAATATATGTGAAAAGCCAACTGTCTATAAATAAGTAAAATGTATAAAGCCGATTTACTTGAAAGTTTAACTGGGTACACAGTGATGGTATGCGCGTGCATTGCACGTATTTTTGCCGAAAATCTGTCGGAAATCTATATAATAAAAACGTGCTTTTTAGCTTGCTAAAGACTCGCTTAAAATTTACCTCTAAAGGCAACTTATGTCAGATGTTCTGTATCTGCGAATTTTCTACTGAGCTATGGCAGCTTACCTTAATGTAGTCCACATATGTGAAATATCTTAGTTCAGGAAAACAGACGTTTTTGCTCAATTTTCTTTAACCCATTACCACACAATTCCTACTTTTAACACCCCTGAGAAGGAAGCCTTTGGAAAAGATTGTGGGAAAAGGAGAAAATGCTGGTAACCAGCATTTTCTCCTTTTCCCACAGTGTTTTCTACCCTTCCCAGAACAAATTACAATTTTTCAGTCACATTTATTTTGTCGTCTGCAAATGCTTTCAATTCGGACCAGTCTAAAATTTTCTCGTGTGGTAAAGAGTTAAACAGCCGGTTTTCGTATTGATTTCTAATTTTCCTCTCCCTTCTGAAATCTCCTCATCGGCCAGTGTTGATCCAAGATCAGACTGCACATTTTGTGCAGTCTGATCTTGATCTACACTGTCCGCAAATGGTAAGTTAGTCGCGCTTGGCAGCTTAAAGGTAAAAACAGCAGATTGTACGGAATAGGCCAATAATGGTTGTACATCGGAAGTGGAACACCGTTTTAAATGCCTGGTACAACTCTCCAAAAAAGAGAGAAAGAAAAGTAATTTATCTCGCACCAATCGGAAACAGATGTTTGAAATACAAAATCAGTTAAACAAAAAATATCGATCGTTCATTAGAAAAGCCATGTGTTCATTAAATGGCCGATAAAACTTGGTCAAAATGGCTCGTGTGAAGTTATACATCGGACCTTTTTCAGCGTATTGTTTCAATCTTGCGTTCTTCACGTCATGGGTGGTTATTGCTTCTAACTTCTGGTCTGAAAGCGCTTCTGGAAATAGAGAGCAACGAGTCATTGATATGAGCTGAAAAATCAATTTGGACCATACTCTGTGAGAAGGACGTTTAATGCATCTGCGGAAAGTATCGGCCCTGGTCAGCCTGCGCGGACTGCGCATGACCGATACTTTTCGATATTGGTCAATTCTCTGTATAACCAAGGCCCAGTCTACTTCAGGATTAAGTTAATTGATAAAAAATATGGCTATTACGAAGTCAAAAGTATGTGATTGCTTGGGGTCGCAGACACACGTTAAGCCCCTTTTTGCCAGGATACGGTTATTATGAATTACTGTCTTTTATCCCCCGCAAAAGGCGGAACGATATAGTTTTAGTGTTGTCCTTCCGTCCGTCCTCCCTTCCGTTCTTCCGTGTGTCCGTTGTTACGGGCGACCACTCCTTCCTGCATGGTATACTCCCGATTTAAATACAATACCTGGCTACTGCGTCAGGGAGATATCTCTTTGGCTCAGTGGTTAGGGTATTGGCTTTGCGTCCGGGAGTTCGGAGTTCGAATCCCGCTCCGATCCTTATTTTTGCCATGCATTTATTCATTTGTTTCTTTGTTACGGACTTCGTTCGTAAGATGGGGACTCGTCCGGGATCGTTCGTAAGATGGGGTCTCGTCCAAAATCGGACTTCCTGCCTAATAAGGCTTTGAGTCATCAATAAATGATGACTTTAAGAGGGGGTGTGTTACGGGAGACCACTCCTTCCTGCATATCATATATTCCCGATTTAAATACAATACCTGGCTACTGCGTCAGGGAGATATCTCTTTGGCTCAGTGGTTAGGGTATTGGCTTTGCGTACGGGAGTTCGGAGCATTTATTCATTTGTTTCTTTGTTACGGACTTCGTTCGTAAGACCGTCCATCCGTCTCTCCGCCAAGGACAATATATCCAATACCATCGGGTTGAATTTCGTGAAACTTAATACAATTACGTAGTCCGCCGATATATATATTTTTTATTCGATTCAAAATGGCTGACTAGGAGCGATTTTGAGTTACACGGTCGAGTACATTTTTGAAATGGTCTTTTTCGGCGGGGAATATCATTTCAACGAAATTGCTTGTTTCTTAACTGTTTAACCCATTACCACACAATCCCTACTTTTGACGACCCTGAGAAAGAAGCCTTTTGAAAACACTGTAGGAAAAGGAGAAAATGCTGGTAACCAGCATTTTCTCCTTTTCCCACAGTGTTTTCTACCCTTCCCAGAACAATTTTCAATTTTTCAGTCACTTTTATTTTGTCGTCTGCAAATGCTTTTAATTTAGACCAGTCTAAAATTTTCTTGTGTGGTAAAGAGTTAACCAGCTGCAGATGTGATTATTCGTGTAGGCAATCATTGCCTTTACTAAAATATTTTCTAGACCTATTTTGATTTTGTCATTGATTTGTAGTATAGCCACTTCGATTTTTCTTTTTATTATATACCTAGCAATGAAATCCTGGAATTTCCCAGTGTAATAAATTTTGATATCATCACTAGTAACGATATCAACTTTCACTTACTGCCGTAATTTAGGAACTACTTCTTTTTCATTAAGCGCTTATAGATAATTTTAGTTGTTTTTCAAACGAAAAATTAAAAAAATAATGTTGAAAAGGTATATAATAAATAGAATAATAAACTTTTTAATTTTGATATGAAAAATCTCACTCGGATGCGTCGTAAGGCATTAAAAAAATCGTCCACCCGTTTTTTCAACGCCTAACAACGCATCCTCGTGAGATATTTTTCATATCAAAAATAACCAGTTGATTATCCTCTTTATCTAACACATGTTTAAGATAGATAAATGGTGTCGGCAGTGGTCAAAGCTCTGTAATTATATTAATTATTTCTGGCTGATTTCAGTTTTAATTAAACTATCAAAATTAGTAATCTTGACAAAGATACCAATCGTTTTTTTCATTCGTATGTAGATTGAAAACGAGCTCGTCGTATTTAAGCCCCTTTTTGAACTAATTCTGTATGGGATATATACAAATAAAAGATAAATACGAAAATCAGTAAAAAAAAAAACACATTTTTTTTTCTATTCTTTCGTAAAATCAAATAACAGTGTATTTAAATGCACCGATCGGAGTCTTCTTTTCTTTTTGTAACATAACTCTAATTCTTGCACTATAGGTATGGTATAGGAAAAAAACGATCTGACATTTGACTGCCTGTGGATTAAAAATGTTTGATTGAAACACTGCAAAAGGCTAGTTTGATACTCTCCTATTAACAAAATTTTATCTCCAAAACTAGCTTATAACTTGTCATATATATCTGTATACTGTTTTACTAATACATAGACGATAATTGTTTTTTCATGGTGAAAGATCGGAATTTATTTCATCGAGTGACAATATTACCAATGATGTTCAAGAGATCAAATACATGCGATCTTTCACCGAAAAAAAAATATATATATTCTATTTATTTCATGCTTTTAATCCTTTTTGGGAGAGTGAATCATTCAAAATCAGTCCAGTTCTTTTCGGTTATTCCCTGTGGCGTGCGCCTCCGTATAGCAACGCGTTACAATATTACGTCAAGCGCGAGAAATATAAGGTAGATTACTTAGAGGTTATTACACGGCTGATGAGGGCCGGAGAGTGATATCGGCCCGCAACCTTGATATCTGCCCCGAGGGATTTAGTAAACAGCATTTTCTCCTTTTCCCACAAAGTTTTCTGCCCTATTATAGAAAAGCTACGGTCATTTGAGCCACTATGAAATTGTCATCTGAAAATGCTTTCAATTTGGATAGGTCCAAATTTTTGCAGTGTGGTAAAGGATTAAGATGTTACAAGTTATAAACGTGATGCATCACATGAGCAAAACAAAAACTATAAGATTAAACACTGGGCAGGACTTACTTATTTCTAAAAAGTTATACACTGTACGTAACGTATCTTTCTTTCCGAGATCTGTCATTCGGAGGGCAAGAATCTGCTTTCGGTCATAAAGTCGTAGAATTTCTAACCAGTATATATAGTATATTCCCAACTGTATATTAATCTGAAATAAAGGGCGATAAAAATTGAATGAATAGCACGTGTGGCAAACTCAGAGCTCTTTACTGTTGCAACGTGATTGGAGCTTAACTTTTATTGCATAACGTCGGTGTGCTTCCAAAACCTCGTAACTACAGCTTGTTACAAGCTGTAGTTACGAGGTTTTTGAAGCACACCGACGATAAACTAGGTGTTTGGAGAATTCAGTTATTATCCTGACCGCAAAAGTGCATACTAAGATGTAAGCCAACAGCCAATAGCTTGCAAAGGGATCTGATCCCCGTTGCCAGCGGTTGTCTAGAAGCATCACCTTTCGACAAGGCACTGCAGATCTCAAGTCAAGAACTGATGAAAACTACGAAAGACTTAGGCCGTAAAACAATCGAAAAAATTTTAAACAGCGTTCGTGCAAGTAAATAATCAAAAGAGTTTATAGTTTATAACTTCCTAAAACTAAAGGAAAAAAAATAAAAAAAATTGAAAGAAAGAACAAAAGAATAATCAACTAAATAGATAAATAGATAGACAAGAGAGAGAGAGAGAGAGAGAGAGAGAGAGAGAGAGAGAGAGAGTGTGTGTGTATCTGTGTTACTTTAACTATACTTATTTGTTTGAATGGTGTTTTACGCCGCTTTCAACAGTATTTCAGTCATATCACGGCGACTAACTATACTTACATGTGTCTCCTCGTTGAGACTACGATTGTAGACGCACTCTCGTATTGTTCTTGTTTCAAAACATGTTTTGTACACAGCAACAAGTTTAGTGACGAGTACATGAAATGTCTCTGGTGTTATGTTGCTAATGTTGTACAGTTTGCCGTAGGTGAAATAATACTCAGAGTATAACCTGCCATGGAAAAGTTTTACATATTCTACTAGTTTTCTTTTTATATATTAACCCTTTACCTGATATGCCAATTTGAGGCTCTTATATTTCAGCAGCAAATAAAGATATGATGACAAAAATATGGACAAATGAGGATACAAATGTCTGATTGAGTGAAAAACTTTGTGGGAAAAGGAGAAATTGCTCGTTACGAGCAATTTCTCCTTTTCCCACAATGTTTTCAAAAGCTGTCTGTTGTTGATACGTCAAAATGAGTATCTGTGGAGTAAAGGGTTAATACCAATATATTTGTTACTCACATACCTCACCACTTTTGGTTCAAATGAATGTATTGCACACAGATAAAACCTTACCCAAGTAAAGATTTTTCTGGTTCAGCTTGGGTCCGGACCCGATTGATCAAAATATTACGTCTTAATATTCATCCGCTCCTCATAAATAGGTTTCTAAAAACTATACAAGCAACTCGGTTCTAATTTCTTATCGTTTCGGTAGGAAAACGGTCAATAGTTGCAATGTTTCATGGTTGAAAATTGTAGCTTTAGGCACAAAGGTATATTGTGCGTGGTAACTTTCCTGGCTATTGTATTTGCTTATGAAGTGTGTCGGAAACTTTCTATATCTCGTAAGACAAAGCTTTTGGTCTCGTGAAAAGTCATTTTTTCCATGTAGCCCAAGGGTAATACAGGCCCCAAGACGGCCAACATAATAATTGTTACTCATAAATCACTTAATTCAGTATGCTAGAGCCTCGGAAGCTATAATGTATTACTAGACATTGGGCGTATTAATTTCGCTACTCCGAACATGTTCTAGGTGAATGGAGTATTTCAGAACACTGTGCCGTGTTCCTCGGAACATGTTCTGACTGTTCTAATCCAATCGAGATGTAGCGCACTGGACGGTTGCTAGGTGATACAAGAAGGCTGCAAGACGGACAATTCTTCATGGCAAAATTTGCAATTGTCCTTTTTTACGATATGAATGCCATAAATAGGGAAAGAGTATACTTGTCTCTACTCTCTCTCTGCAGCTAATCATATCTGCAACTAACACAGCTAAGACAGTAGCTCTTTCAACAGCCATCATGCCAATGTACTTTCATTTCGATATGGTATAGAATAATGTTCCGAACGTGCTTCATTCAGAACATACTTCTGGAACAGTGTATTGTGTTCTGATATATTCCTTTCGCACATTCCAGAACAGCATTCCAGAAAACAGAACAATGTGCCAGAACAGGAGAAAGGAATACGCCCATTATTGCCATGATTTGAAACAGGCCAATGGAACAAAATCCTTCCTGTATGACTGTATTTTCTGTTAAAGTAACCGGAAGCTTCGGGATTATGGAGACATTAAAAAATGAAGAGAAGGCTTTTCCTCCAAAATGGCGACACAAATAAAACAGATTTCCGCAAAATTTTCTTTCCAACCAACTGGCTACTTCCCCACATAACCATGGTCGAAATAATGACAAGCAACGAGAGAGAAATGAATCCTGTCGCAATGATTATCATTTATCCTCGGAAAGAGATTTTCTTAGATCCTGCACGCTACCAACTTAGCTACCGGGACCGACAATATGACGCAGGGGACTACAGTGCGATGACATTATTAGTTGTACGATCATGTGACAGGGGACTTGGAAACTTGTTCACGGCTTTGGCGAATCATGTCGCCTCGAGCCTCGTCTTGTTCATGGCTGTGGTGAATCATTTCGCCCCAAAAAGGCTAACAGCTAGGCGACGTGATTCACCTCAGCCGTGAACAAGTTTCCAAGACCCATGCCACCTGACCGTACAACGAATTTACTATATTGCAAAGCTTTGCCGTTCTAACGTTTGTTAAGCGAATTTTACCTGTTTTTTGGTTTGAAATATTGAGTGTGCGGACGGAGTAAAATTTCCCTTATGAGTGCCCCAATTCAATAAAAACAAACGTCACTGGGAACTAACGTCACTGAAACCTTAGTACTACGTGCTAGAACGTGCAGCTTGGCGCATTATCTTGATGTTAAGGTAGTAGACCGTAATTATCTCTAGTGCTGCATGGCATTAAGTTTCCTTGATAGTTGATAAATACGGATTTATACAGGTATAATACTTTTCCACATTTTTAGTCAATCAGAAATTTCTTTATGTCTATCTTGAAATTATTTGTAGATACTTTGTTAGTTTCCAGAAAAGGGAGGCAAGTACTATCTCTCTTTGTAATGAAAATATAGGGGTTTCAGATTTATAAATGATAATTCTAAGAAGCAAAAGAAAGGGAAAAGTGGCTTGGTTAAAATAGTACAATAACACTCTTTTTCAATCAGAGCAAACTTTGTAGGATAATATTACAGTGGAAATAGTTGTTTCCTATAACGGGTCCACTACGTTAACCCATTACCAAACGACAATATTTTAGGCTTGTCCAAATCAAAAGCATTTGCAGACGACAAAATAAAAGTGACTGAAAATTTAAAACTTGTTTTGTGAAGGGTAGAAAACATTGTGGGAAAAGGAGAAAATGCTGTTTACCAGCATTTTCTCCTTTTCCCACAATGTTTTCTAAAGGCTTCTTTCTCAGAGGCGTCAAAAGTAGGGATTGTGTGGTAATGGGTTAATCTTGATCGACGCCGCCATTGGATGTTGTGTTGATAGTGCAGTCATGTATACGGGGCTCTCGAAAGGGAAACTGCTTTTACGTTGGTTTTGCCTGTGTTCATGATACACATGTTCGAGGCATTATCTGCAGTACAGTAAAAAAGGTTTAACCTTTTTCCAGACCATTTCGATTTCAAATGTTGAAAGCGATATTTGAAAGCAATTGAACGGATTCCTACCTGTCCACTGGATCTCTAAATATCACAATTATCTTTGCTTTTGGTAGAAAATGGTGTACGTAATCAAGGGCGACTACTCTGGGCTCCGTTGCATTCTCATTGCCCGGATAATATCTCCAATCGTAATTAACATACAGCGTACACACACTGCCGTCACCTATAAAAAATATATTTTTAGCTTTTATCAAAGAGCTTCTCTTTCAAAGGACCCTGGTTTTGAAAAACATTTAACAAAAGGGAGAAAATGCTGGTAATTAAATGGATTGTATTTTTCAGCCGGCTAATATGGTCGCAATGATAACAGTGAATAACAGTGAATATGCAGATTACAAATTAAATGTTCAAGAAATTGTAAAAAAGAAAATGAAAGTATTGTAGTTATCCCCACGGTGATTGGAAGATCCTATTACACAGGCTCTCCCCCAGCCCCAGCCCTAACCAATTTTGATTTACATTTCATGCACAAGAAAAGGATTTAACTTTAACCATGGAATCCCATGCTTCATCAAGTCTGAAGAAGCATATATGAAGAGATTGCAGGAAAAGGAAAAGATACTAATATCCTATGAGAGAAATTAAGCTCATTTGTACTAACTTAAGGAAAAAATACTTATATCCTATGAGAGAAATTAAGCTCATTTGTATTAACTTGACATTGTACTATGGGTCGATACTTTTCGTAGATGCAGTTAGCCCTATTCATATAGAACATAGCTTAAATCTGTACAAACCTACCTATGATATATCTGTTGACGTTCTGATTCTTCCATCTGCTGTACTTTTTCGGCATTTGTTGTATTCGTAAAGAACCTTTCGTGAACATTTTAACATAGGTATTAATGTCGCCGTTTCCTTCCTCTAGAAAAAAATAACAATCAATATCTTTGCATATGTAGAAGGACTACAAATTGGTGATGAAAAGAAAACAAAAGAAATCTGGAAAATGACGGTTATAACGTGGAATGAATTTTGACAAAAAAAATCAAATGTATCTGTCAAAATAAACCATTTGCCAAACCATTTTAAACATAAGCGACCCTGGGGAAAAAGGCTTTTGAAAAGATTGTTAGAAAGGCAAATCCATGGAAAGAGTCATTTTCTCCCTTTCCAACAAACTTTCGTATATTTTCAATGAATAAATGAATCCTGTCTTTTGATACCAATCTATTTTGTCACCTGAGATTGTTTTTGATATGGACATGTATAAAAAAAATGTTATCTGGTACAACGTTGAAACCTCTTAGTATTCATAACTTGCATTCTGCAACAAAGTTGATAAAACTTGCATACTCAAGAAAAGTTAGAGAAAGGTGCGAGATTAATTGAGACTGTATGGTGTTTAACTCCGTTTTCAACATTATTTCAGTTATATCCCGGTGGCCAGTGCACCTATCCATGCTTTCCTGAAGTTTCTGTTACCGGTACTCTGCACAATATTTTTTCAAAGCCACTGGTTGCTTTCCTACATAACCATCATCGAAACAATGGTCGGGGTGAGAGAGAGGAATGAATTCTGACGCAATGACTATCATCAATCCTCGGAAAAAATTGGCTAAGCCGGGAATCGAACTCACGACCCCCTGTTCTCAAGGAGAAAATTACGAGAAAGCCGACAAATTACGTATCTTTGATAATCATGACCTGAAGTGAAGAGGGAAGATGTCAAAATGGAAGCTGGTAACAATCATCACATACATTTGCATGAAAAGTAACCGTTACTTGCATTTACACAGAATGATTTCATGTATTAACCCTTTCCCAAACGACAAACTTTTGGACTAGACAAAATTGAAAGTATTTGCAGACGACAATTCAACACTTGCTGAAAAGATGATTTCTGTCTATGATAGGGTAGAAAACATTGTGGGAAAAGGAGAAAATGCTGGTTACCAGCATTTTCTCCTTTTCCCACGATGTTTTCAAAAGGCTACTATTCCAGACCCGTAAAAACCAGGGATTGTTTGGGAAAGGGTTAAGGTAAGACCTGTGTAATGGAAAACAGTTATTTCCACTTAAATAATTATCATCCTGCAAAATCAGCTATAATAAAAAATGAGTATTATTGAACTACTTTCACCGAGTTTTAAAAGAGTTTAAAAACATACCCAATTTCAGATTTCGCTTACCTAAACTTTGCTGCCTCTTTCTGAAGAAATGTGTTTAAAAACATGCCCTGTTGTGGATTTCTCTTACCTTAACTTTGCTGCCTGTTTCCGAAGAAATGTGTTTGAAAACATGCCCAGTTGTAGATTTCTCTTACCTAAACTTTGCTGCCTCTTTCCGAAAAAATGTGTTTGAAAACATAACCACCTGTAGATTTCTCTTACCTTAACTTTGCTGCCTGTTTCCGAAGAAATGTGTTTGAAAACATGCCTAGTTGTAGATTTCTCGTACCTTAACTTTGCTGCCTGTTTCCGAAGAAATGTATTTGAAAACATGCCCAGTTGTAGATTTCTCTTACCTCAACTATGCTGCCTGTTTCCGAAGAAATATATTATGAGAACATGCCAGAACGCAAATTTTGCTTACTTAAACTTTGCTGCCTGGTTCCGAAGAAGGATGTTTCCTTGCCGCCCCAATGAAAGACCTCAGGGTGCTTCATGATGGTGCCATATAAGTATGTGGTACCACTCTTCCTCATTCCAATCAGTAGAAAATACGGTAAACAGAACAAAATGTCGCCCTCGTACCAGCATGGGTTCTTGAATCTTTCGTCAAACCGAAATGGTTTCTGTTATATGAAGATAATAAAAGGTATCTTGTTCTTTAATCATGAAATATTGTTTGATCTAGTTGTTAGATTTAAGTACAAGTATCTGCTAGAAAGGAAATGGGGTCCATTGTTGAGTGGCTCAGTAGTAACGGCATCGACCCATCAACCAAGCTTCACCAATGAAGAAATTCTTAATATTGTAATTCAACAGTCCTTGAGACAAATTAACTGTTTCGGACAGACACTTTTACTAATGTATGGCAGATTGCTTTCATTAGGCCCGCCTGAATTCAATTATCCCGGTTTGTCATAGCCAAGCTTAACAAAAATTTCGATTTCAAAAAAGCAGTTTGGTTCACCCGCCCTCAAGATAGTGGCATTAACCCTTATCCTGCCCTTCGCGACCGTGGATGACTTCTGCGGAGAGTGTATAGCAAGATCAGCCTGCACATACGTGCAGTCTGATCTTGCTCTACACACTCCGCTGCTTTATCGTTAGTATGGTTCATATAAGCCCGGCCCAATTACCGTACATTCAGCAAAGTAGTTTTGTGTGATCGTTGACAATTTTTAATCGGCAGGATAAGGGTTAAGTGTATACGGGACCTATATCAACTACAAAAAGGGAAACCTTTTATTAGATTTAGTAAAAGCAAATGGTCAGGTCAGATAGCTCAGTCATCAGTCAAACGTAGCTCAAATAAACCCACAGTGTGGGTTTGGTGACTGGCATTGGTGCACAGTTCATTGATTTCTACTCACTAAACGTTATTTTGACGAGGTATAAGAAATAAAGCATCCAGTGGCTTGGAAAGAATCGCAGTGAGGAGTACTAGTAAAGCAACTCCTAGCATTGGTAAGAGTACTGGCTCTTATTTCATGACTTAGTCATTGTTGAAAAGATGTAAAAAGTACAAAGAATTGTGTAAGAAATATTACTTACATCTGATAAAAAGTCATGCCCATGGTATGGTATCGGAGTTCTGTCCTCAAGGTGGGAGCGATTATTTCTTATCTTCATCATATATGGCAACCAATCCTTTCTGACATTTTGGGTACTGAATATAATTATGCCGAGGGCTGAACACACAACAGGGACAAGAAATGTCTTTTTCCGCAAACGAGCAGATATTACCATTTTGTGTCAGTGACTTTTTATTTCGTTTTGGTACTGTTCAGTTACTAATGTGACTACTAGTATGTAAGATCTGACTTAAGTTGACATTTGAGATGAAACTTCATGGTGTCCCCACGTTTATGTTACCGACTTAAATATTTAAATTCCTGTTGTTGTCAGCTCAATTACAGAATCCCACATACTCCTGCACATTTCCGCGTAACTAAAATTTGCCGAATTCAGTCTCTAAATTCTGCCAACACGCGTGTAATTGGAGAGGTCATCAGACCTCTCCAACAGTGGTGAGTTTAAAAAGCAGACTGCCATAGAATTTGATGTTTAAATCCATTTTTCTGGCGAAATTGCACTGATACACAGTCTGTTTCGTCATGGTTTTGTAAATAAAGCGAAATCAAAAACCCGAAACAGAAATAGCCTTGGTTTTTTTTATATGACGAATATCAGAAAAATATTTGTTAAATCAATTTGCCATGTCTGCAAATGACCGGCAAATAATTGTAATTTTTCATTAAGCAAATAAAATCTAAGCAGCAGAGAAAAAAGAAGAAATTTCATCAGAAAAGAGAAAGAAGACTGCTGAACAAGATCATGCGACTTAAAAAAGCGACAAGAAGGCCAAATGACCGTCATGCAAAGCAGAATTATGAGGTGTCTACGCGGCGACTGTTTTACTTGTTTGTTTATATGTACCAAAATGTATTGAAATTAAAAGCCAATAAACTATTTGAAAACATTGATGCTGACCTCTCCTGGCTTCTTTTTTCAGAGAAATCAACTTTTGTCTTTCTCTAATGTAAGGCTCTGCCGTCACCTATCTGTCACGCATTTTGAAAAGGCGGTTGAACGCACGTGCAAAAAGTACGTATCTACCCCTGCAAGCGTGCGCAATGGCACAGGCTGACACAGATCTTTATTTTTTGCTATTTGTATTTTTTTTTTTTATGTCAACGGATTATTCCATTTCATCACTCTGTCGTAATTACACAAAATTAATTTTAACAGTCCATAAGATATGTGACCCATCACGCAAAAAGGGACCTTCTGGGAACTGCGAAAAATGTCAACCCTGGTCAGACTGCGCGAATCGCGCAGGCTGACCAGGGTTGACATTTTTTCGCTTTGATGACATTTTCTTTATGAAAAGTGGTCATTGTACCTTGTTATACAGTCATTTTTGAATTAACTAAAACTGACCTGCACTATCGTTGATCTGTTTTCATCTAATTGATGTACAGAATTCCAAGAAGGTCCCTTTTTGCATGATGGGTGACATGTTCGGTATATTGCACCTCAAAGATTCATTAATAAACCTCCTGTTTCCGCTTATACATTTTGTTAGTTTCTCGCTGATGCTACACGGTAGTATATCTATAATTTTTAAACAGTTTCATTGTGCACAGTCTTCGTATCATATAATCAAATTGTATATTTTAGCTTTTACTATGATCAAAATAACCACTTATACATGCTTCAGCGCCCAAGGATGACTAAAATTAATAATGACAGGATAAACTTGGTAAAAAGTGAAAGCGATATTTCTCTTTTTTAGCATTACTGGCTCATTCCATTCATTGACAACATAAACACAAGACATAAGTTGTGAATATATTTGCCAACGGCAGCAGTGTATCTACTACAGTGTACACAGTTGTTGAAGTCTTCCAACCCCTTTGAATATAGACTGATCTATAAATGTCACCGTTATCGCGTTCAGTTTATACCGGTTAGGTATGCATGTAATGGTTGACATATCAGTAAATGTTCCTTTGGTATAAAGCTCGGGCAAGGCCCGTTCTTTCCGAAACCAGTCCGTATTCACAAACCATTCTTAAGAGCATTCTCAGTATTTTTCTCCATAATCTTCTCGCTCTGAAAGTAGCACAATATCTGATTGGCTAAACCGAATGGTTTAGCCAATCAGACGTTGTGTTACTTTCAAGTTTGGAAAAAAAATCTTGGTGAATAAGACTTAGACTATTCCTGATAATGGATGGTGAATACGAAACCAGTTCAACACGCAGCACCTTTCTCGATAAGGACACAAGACTATCCCTTTTTGTTATGTTTGTGGACTAAGACATGGACAAGTACAATTCAGATGCTTCGATAAATTATTGACCAATGGCAAATAAGCATTTATTCATTCGATTCTAATTAGGTGTCGCACCACTGCGAGACTGCTTCCGGTTCGTAGTAGTCAAAAGTAGTCCCACATGAAAAGTTGCAGTAGCACTTTTGTTGCACTGTTGTATGGAGCAAAGAGGGCTTGGTGGAATATAATTTACATTTGCTTCAAATTTAGGCATGGGGGACCACTTAGGTTTGCTTTTATTGTATACTGACTATCACTAGAGGAACAAAAAATTGGGGTCGTGGCGGTGAACAGGTGTTTTTGAGAGGGAAAATTCTAGGGTAGCCGCATCTTCGCAAGCCAAGACTGACGATTCACTACGTAAATCTACCCTTGGCGGATCGAGCTTGATTTTTACATTCACCCGATACGCTTTTTTCATTTGCTTTTAGAAATATGATGTAAAGGAGGGTAATAACCAACATCCAATAGAGGGCGCATCGCAGGAATCTCTAATCGGGCTCAATCAGCCAAGGTAAGATCCACGTAGTGATCGTAAACTTAGCTCGCGAAGATGGGGTACCCGTTGTTTTTGAGATTTAGCGAAAAACGCAATTGGTTGACATGTTGTTTTTAATGCATTTTTGAAGAACTATGGACGTACTTTAGACAGTAAGAGACGGGAAAGCAAAAAGATTGCCATTAAGCGATCTGTGAGTCTTCAAAGATGGCCAATTTCACTCTATTTTCAATATGACCCCAAACCAGTGGTGTGACACCATTACAAGAGGTGGATCAAAGGCCATGCTGTCCAACTAAGCCGTTAAATTACAACGACGACCTTGCATTGCTAGTGTGCTGAACGCAAATCTGTAAAGGTTTAACTTATTATCAAACGACAAAATTTTAGGTTTTTCCAAATCGAAAGCATTTGTAGACGACATTATAAAAGTGACTGAAAATTTTAAATTTGTTTTGTGAAGGGTAGAAAACATTGTGGGAAAAAGAGAAAATGCTGCTTACCAACAATTTTTCCTTTTCCGACAAAGTTTTCTAAAGGCTTCTTTATCAGGGTCGTCAAAAAATAATAGGGATTGTGTGGTAACGGGTTAAGTCATCGGAAAAACACTTCAACTCTCATAACTCCTCATACTTGTAACACTTTGCACATAATGGTTCGAATAATTAGCATATGGAAAGCCGTACATGAGACAGAAGAGTGTTCACCGCAACGAAATACACACAGACAGAGAAGGACACGGATCAAAAACACAGCAAATAAGATAATAAGGTAATGATCTATTTATAGCACACATAAGGGTAGTTTCCTTGTTGTAATGGATGCTTTTCCATGTTTTATGTTTAAAATACCAACGCAAAATCAATGTTAAATATAGCATATGTTTATTAACACATATTATGACACATGATGTCCAGTAGGTTATCGACAAATATCGGTGAAATATTTTTCGATATTCCATGGTAACTACCAGTGAAAATACTCATTCTTATATTCTAATGCTATATTCTTCAATTGAAGGCGTAAATAGATGTTCCCTATGTAAAATGCGCATGCCTCACAACCAGACGGAAATATAACTTCATTCACCTTACATTTCTTGCGCTTGACGATTTCAAAATCCAGTGCAGTTCTTTTCCGTTATTCCCCGTGGCGTACCCTTACCGCCTAGCAACGCTTTACAATATTACGTCAAGCGCGAGAAATATAAGGTATATGACGTCATATTTCCCATCTGGTTGCGAGGCATGAGCAATTTACCTAGGCAACAACAGTGTTAAAATTGGTATTTTCACTGGTGATACCAGTGTAAGATCGAAAACTATTTTCACTACTATTTCTCGATATCCTACCGGAAAGCAAGAAATAAATTTCCACATTTCACCGCAAAAAACAAATATCCTGTGCATATTACATTCTACCTTCTGCTATATGTGATAAAGCAGACACTTTTATCCCTGTCCCCATGAAAAAAAACATAACAATAACTTACTTTTAGTCTTCATAAAGCTTAATGGACTCCAAAAATGCCTCTTTACTGTAATTCTTTTAAAAGTACATAAAATCCCTCCAAAAATAAAACCCTGAGACAAAATGCTTTTTTTTTTTTTCAAAATAATTAAATAGAGGCATACCATATTAGATTTTTTATTCATATAGTAAAGGGAAATCTACAAATTAATAAATTACTTTTCTTATTTGAATGGGTAAAAAAAAAGGCCTGCCAAATGTCAACTCCTCTTCCTAATACCGAGATGCCTTAACTCTTTACCACACGAAAAAAATTTAGACTGGTCCAAATTGAAAGCATTTGCAGACAACAAAATGTTCTGGGAAGGGTAGAAAACACTGTGGGAAAAGGAGAAAATGCTGGTTACCAGCATTTTCTCCTTTTCCCACAGTGTTTTCAAAAGTCTTCTTTCTCACTGGCGTCAAAAGTAGGAATGGTGTGGTAATTGGTTACAACAAACAGTTTTACATTTTTTTTTTCTAATTTTGGAGGTAAAAACTCACCCTTGAACTTGTTAGTTAACATGCATTACTTAGGAAGTAAAACAGACCCTTCCCTGCCCCCTCCGGAAAATATGCCAATTTACTGTTAATATTGAAATAGTAAAACATGCCCAAAATACAACAACAAATAATTTTAATCTTCGTTAAAAAAGTAACGAAAATGATTCCAAAATGCCAGTTGACGTTAAGTACTCAAGTAGTCAAAGACACTTAAAAAATTCTAACTTCCATCTTCAAACACCTTCAAACAGTTTAGCAGACCATATGGGCAGCAACACCCAAAAAGGGGCATTCGGACAATTGCGTAAAATGTCGTCTCGGATCAGCCTGCGCAGTCCATGCAGGCTAATCCGAGACGGCACTTTCCGTTTTTATGTAGTTTTCTGTTTTGCCCAAGTCTACTGTAGCACAAAATCTAATGTAGTCGTAAAGTGCCGTCTCGGATTAGCCTGCGCAGATTGCGCAGGCTGATCCGAGACGACACTTTATGCAAATATCCGGATGCTTACTTTCGTATGTTGCAAGCCAATTTTATTATATTAATGTTTTGATGTTTACCAGCATTTTCTCCTTTTCCCACAATGTTTTCAAAAGGCTACTGCCTTGGAGATATTGCTGAATCCTCACAGATCTTGGTCTACAATGTCTGTTAAAGCTCAGTGAGTCGGGTTTAGCATCCAGAGGGTTAAAGTCTTAGGTTTCAAACAAAAAGTACGGATCGTTTAATAAATCTGCCATGTGTTGATTGAAAGGGCGATAAAAGTCATTCAAAAGTTTCCTTGTGGAGTTCCACATCGGTCCCTGTTGTGCATAGTGTTCGAGTCTGGTGTTCGCCATACCCGTGGGCCACATTTTTTTCAAATACTCATCAGACAGCTGGCCTGAAGTTTACAAGAGTACAGAAAAACTTATTTGACACAGATATGACGAAGTATATAAGCAGTTGACAGACAATAATACAAAAGAGTGATGATTAAATTTCACGTGATTTTAACCCTTTACCACACAATGACGACTTTTAACGGCCCTGAGGAAGAAGTCTTTTGTAAACATTGTGAGAAAAGTAGAAAATGCTGGTGGCCAGCATTTTCTACTTTTCCCACAAAGTTTTCTACCCTATCAAAACAAAATTGCACAATTGCACCATCTGAGCCACTTTGAAATTGTCGTCTAGGAATGCTTTCAATTTGGATAGGTCTAAAATTTTGCCGCGTGGTAACGGGCTAAGATATTAGTAAAAGTAGACATGTCAAGAATTACAATAGCAAATAGGTACTTACTAAACTTACTAAAATAACTAAACTACAAAATCTCATAGTTGCACAACTTGAAAGCATTTGTACATGCATATTGTGGGGTATTGTGGAGAAGAAATAGCTTGTTGCTAGTATTTTTCCTTAGTCGTCAGGACACCATTTCACTGAGGTAGCTGCAAACAAAATTTGCGTAAGGTTTACGTAACTATAGTTTAGTGGCATTAATCTGCCACCAGACACGTAAAAATTATCAAGATAGTTTTCATGTATCTTGTAGCAGATTAATACCACTATATACTATACTATAGTTACGTAAAACTTACGCACATTTTGTTTGTAACTACCTTGGTGAAAAGGGGCCAAGGATCATTAAAGGAATATCCAGCTTTTGTGTCGAACATGACTTGTCGTCCGCCAGTGCCGTTAAAAGTGCCCCACACATTGGATTTTAGATTTTGAAACTTTTTTACCGAATTATCCATCAATTTCCTTTATTAAAATCACTCCCTTTATCTGGAGCTCTGGCATTTTAGTCTATGGCATGAATTATAATTCACAAAAACAAAAGTAAAAAAGAGGCTATACTGTTTTATTCTATCTTTTAAATTTCTTGCCGTGAAAAAAAATCCTAATGCCTCGATTGAAGTTCTCAAATACATGTAAATAGAATATCTATCGCAATCTGATCATAATTTACAGACTCGATAAATCACCAAACATTAATCCCAAAACAGGAAAAGGAGAAAATGCTGGTTAAAAAGAGCAAAAAGATATGAAAGAGGCTATACTGTTTTATTTCATCTTTTAAATTTCTTGCCGAGAAAAGAAAAAAAAAAACATTTTCCCCAATGCCTTGAATGAAGTTCTCAAATACATGTAAATAGAATATATATCGCAATCTGATCATAATTCACAGACTCGATAAATCACCAAAAGTTAATCCCAAAACAGGAAAAGGAGAAAATGCTGGTAAAAAAAGCAAAAAAAAAATCGAAAGAGGCTATACTGTTTTTATTTTATCTTTTAATTTTCTTGCCATGAAAAAAAGAAAAAAACATTTTCCCCCCAATGCCTTGAATAATGTTCTCAAACCGTAGGACATCTATCTATAGTTTACATGTTCGATAAATCACCAAATATTACTCCCAAAACATGATTTCAAAAACAGTCTGAGGAAAGGGGGCTTAATTCATCGCCCAAAAGTTTGATTCGTATAAGCCTGTTCTGAGGCTTTGACGGTTAAAAACGTTTTGCCAGTTGTAAATTTATGGATCAATAATATTGTGATGTGTTGTTTGGTATAATCAATCATCCAGATGTCATAATCCCTTTTTTCCCAGAGCATGAATACTTTTAAAAAATAACTATAAGTGGCCTGCAACACGCGAAAAGTAGCATCCGAACATTTGTGTGAAGCGCCGTCATGGTTGTAGTCCGCGCTTGCTAATCCAAAACAACAATTGTAGTTTTTTTTTTATGTATTTTTTTTTTTTTTGTTTTGTTTTCTGCAAGTCTTCTGAAGGAAAAAAACTAATAAAGTCGTAAAGTGTCGTCTCGGATTAGCCTGCGCGGACTGCGCAGGCTAATCCGAGACGGCACTTTACGGAAATGTCCGAATGTCCCTTTTCGCGTGCTGTAAGCCATATAAAAACTTACCTATGCCTAGAAACGAGAAAACTTTACGTATCACTGCCAGGTTACCTAACTCTGTCATATGTAACACCAAGATCTGGTCTCTTCTATATAAACGTAGCAATTCCATCCAATATATATAATATATACCCATCTCTATATATACCTGATAAAAAAGAACAACAAAAGATATGTCAGGTGTTTCCTGGTTTCTTGTTGTTTTGTATTTGGGTGTTTGTACGTGTGCGTTTTTATTTTAAAATTCGTTCATTTGTGTAAGGTGGCATTTTTCTGCTACGAGATACGATATAACTATTATAATAATAGAAAAATTACCATTTGGATAAACTCGATAGGTTTTGACTTTACAAGATTACTGTAAGTAAAGCAAATTCAGTTATTAACAACTGGAACGTAATGGTCTTATGTCTCGATCGTATAGTGGATTTTAGTTCGTCAAATATAACATATAAACACGAATCTGCTATTCTACATGTTTATAAATTACGACACAAGTAAACTACTCAAACATGATATTCAAACGTAAATCAGTTACTCAGTAAAACTCATCATAGTTATTAAAACCAATTGTTCTCTCATTCCAGATCTTATCACTTCATTTAGATGGTAACACATTCTGTCCTGATCTTAACCTTCTCTCTACAGAGATCTTAATTCACTTTCTGTCCTTACATCTCTCCCCCGAATACGCATCTTACACCACATATATAGGAAGCAAAAATACTCCCACTATCAATATCAATATTCATATTGCCAACCAGGCAAATAGGGCATCAATTGCCAAAATCTGAGAAAATTAGATTCTCGAAAACCACGCCTCCTCAGCCAGTCTAGAGTTCTTGGTATCTGAGTTTTAACCCATAATGTTACATAACTGTAGCTTAATTGGTAAGTTTTGACATGATTCTAAATGAACAGAAGCCTGTAAAATAACAAAGAAGACCCGAAATGCCTCCTACGGACCACTTTACAACCATTCAGGGAAAAGGAGAAAATCATAAGGTTGTAGACGAAGATGTTCCGAAACCGTATCTATTTATAGATACCGTGAATGTCAGTCGTGGGCACGAAAGCAAAAAAAAATTATTTCATGCTATCCGGTAGGATATCGAGAAATAGCAGTGAAAATATTTTTCGATCTTACACTGGTACCACCAGTGAAAATACCAATTTTCAGGTTCTTGTTGCCTAGGTAAATTGCGCGTGCCTAATAACTAGATGGGAAATATGACGTCATATACCTCACATTTCTCGCGCTTGACATAATATTGTAAAGCGTTGCTATGCGGGAGGGGTACACCACGGGGAATAACGGAAAAGAACTGTACTAGATTTTGATAAAGCTCCTCCCAAAAAGGGTTAAAAGCATGAAATAAATGGGACATTTGTTGTTTGCGATGAATGATCGAAATTTATTTCATCTCGTGCACACCATCGGTAACATTTTTACGAGTGGCGCAGCAACGAGTCTTTCACCGAGAAAAAAACAAATATCCTCTATGTCCTGTACCCAAGTATATTAGATAACTTCGTATTATTCTGTACTCACTGATTTTGTTCTCGGGCCAAAAAGTTTCCCATCGTAGACACACTCCCGAACACGTCGTTTCTTACAACAGTAGCTGAATACTTCAATAAGATCGGTCACGAAGTCGTGAAAGGTCCTCGGTGATAGGTCATATATCTTATTCAGCTTCCCAAAACTAAAGTAGTACTCGGAATAGAGCCTGCAATATAAATGTTTTAGTTATATTCCATGGAAGGCGATAGAGAGGGGGGAACAAGATGCAGTCTGCGCAGGCTGACCTGGGCCGAAACATTTCGCTAATGGTCAGTTTTGTGTATGTACGAGGGCTAGTCTACCTTACGATTAAATCGGTTTGGTAAAAGACGTTGCCATTAAAGGACCCATAAGTACTTTATGGCTTGCTTGGTACACATGACGGATCACGGAGATGCATTAAGCCCCCTTTTGACGGAGCATGGCTCATTTGCAAAAAACGTATCGATGCAGGGTCAGCCTCCGCAAACCGCGTAATCTGGTTCAAAACATTTTGCTGTTTTTGTTTTGTATGTTAAAGGACCATAGTAGTATGTTATACTTTTTTCACACCTTTCCTGCTGAGCCTCAGCCATCCACGTGACCGGAAATGACCACGTGACCGCAAATGGGCACCATCTTCGATGACCTTGGCCAGCACCTTGACACCTACCTACCATCCCTTTACACAGCGTTAAACACTTCTCTTCCATATGAAAACTTGAAACAAATATATAAGCGCCATCAGGTTTAAACCACCTTGATCTTACTAACCCCGTGAATAAAATTAGCGCTGTGTAGAGGGATGGTAGGTAGGTGTCACGGTATGGTACACACAAAATGGGCTTTTAAACAAGCGACAAAATGAGCGCTAAATTTGAAATGACAGGACGTTTACCTCTGACATGTGTCAAACCAATCACGTATGACCGCGTTCTGTCACGCGGTAATAGGTCATCTTTTACAAGATTCAACCGAAAACATGCATCGACTGTTTCTGACTATACCTATTTCAGTAATGACACGACGAAAACATGCTTTGACCCGTTTTTAGCCCCTACTTTTAGTCATAACATCATTTAAAGGACATCCAAAATGGCGAGGGTCAATGTCATCCAAGATGGCGGTACCCATTTCCGGTCACGTGGATGACTCAGGATCAGCAAGAATGGTGTGAAAAAAGTATAACATACTACTGACCATGCTTTAACAGAATGCAGTTGGCAGGTAAACCAAATGGATTTACAGATCTATTTTTATAAGATGACTGACTTAGTATACTACTTCACGGAGATGCATTAACGTAGTGGACCCGTAATAGAAAACAGCAAATTTCCACTATAATGTTATCCTACAAAATTTACTATGATTAAAAATGAGTGTTAATGTACCACTTTCACCGAGCTCCTTTTTTTCATTTTTGTCCTTTTTAGAATTATCATGAATAAATCCAAAAGAACTATACTCCCATTGCAAAGGGATATTATAATTACCTCCCTTTTCTTGAAACTAACAAAAGTATCAACAAATACTTTCAAGATAGACGTCAAAGGAATTTCTGGTTGGTTAAAAATTTGCAAAAGTATTATACAAATGTATCTGTATAAATCTGTCTTTATCAACTGCCAAGAAATTTTCTACCATGCTGCACTAGTCATGCATTTAGCAGTTTTAATCAGAGAGACGGATATATCTTGAGATGACAAACAAACAGACACACAGATAGGCAAACACACAGAAACACAAAGATAGAGGAACAGAGACTATGACAGAAGTGTACGAGACGTAATTACCTATCTACAGGGTCTCTAAAAATAAGGATTATTTTTGCATTCGGCAGGAAATGGTGTAAGTAATCAAGGGAGAGAACTTTTGGCTCGGTGAGATTCTCGTTACCCGGAAATTGTCTCCAGTCGTAATTAACATGAAGCGTGCAAACACTGCCGTCACCTGAAAAAGACAACAAAAAGTTTAACATGTGACAGTATTGGTTGTACGGTCAGGTGGCAGCGAACTTAGAAACTTGTTCACGGCTGTGGTGAAACATGTCGCCCCGAGCAGGGAACTTGGACAGTTGTTCACGGTTGTGGTGAATCATGTTGCCCAGAGCAGAGAACTTTGAAACTTGTTCAATGCTGTGGTGAAACATGTCGTCCCTGGCTCGGGGCGACATGTTTCACCACAGCTGTGAACAAGTTTTCTAGTCCCCTTCCATACCTGACCGTGCAAAGAAATTTATCATACTGCAAAGTCTTACCATTCCAACGTTTGTTAAGCAAATTTTATTTGTTTTTTTGGTTTAAAAACTGAGTACTCTGACAAAGTAGAATTACCTCTACGAGTGCCCCAATTCAATGACTCTATCTTTAATTTCACGAGGACTAAACAGGGGATATAAGGTGTCTTGAGATTTAGACTTCAGAAAATCAGGTCTTCAAATGAGGATCGAATCCAGGTCTTGATGGAATCAGTTCTATTGTTGTACCACTGAACCATGCAGGATTCCAAGATATCAGAAAAAAAATGGCGAAAAAGAAATTAACTACCAAACAAACAAAAAAAATCCTTTACTAAACAACAGTGCATTTTACTAAACAACAATAGTTTGGATTCGACCAAACATGTGCAGATGACAAAATAAACATAGTTCACACGATGGTTTCTGTCTGTGGTAAGTTTGAAAACATTGAAGGAAAAAGAGAAAATGCTGGTTACCAGCATTTTCTCCTTTTCCCACAATGTGTTCAAATGCCCTCTTCTTCAGGGCCATTACAACTTCGGAATGCGTAGGAAAGGGTGGAGGGAATCTATAATGGGTAAAGTTTTCATACCTAGGATGTGTTTATTGATGTCATCTGGTTTTTTCGGGTTCGTAGTCAGCTGTATCTGTTTAGCGCCCTTTGAAAACATCTTTACATAGTTTCTGATATCGTCAGATCCCGACTCTGCAAAAATAAGCATTCGATTTAATAACTGAACCCCATAGCACAACTCGCGTTGATTTTGTGGACAGGCTGAATCAAAGATCAGATTAAACAAAATGTGCAGTCTGATCTTTGATCTACATTCAGAACTTCAGATAGACGGAGTGATTTTTATTTCAAATTGGAAAATAGTTATTATTCTCCACTATACTCTATGTTATGGGTACTCATAAGAATCGACTCATCGGGACGTTTCTAATGTGTATTTTGGAAGATAATCATCAACCCATGCATCCATGCATATATTCCATCCATCCGTCCGTCCATTCCTCCATCAGTCCGTCTGTCCGTCCAACCAACCGTCCATTAATCCATCCGCCTATCCATCAATCTATACATCTCATCCACCTATCCATCCGTTCGTCCGTCCGTCCGTCCCTCCGTCCGTCCGTCCTTCCAACCATCCATCCATCCATCCATCCATCCATCCATCCATGCATCCATCCTTTCTTCAATCCATCTATCCATCCATCCATCCGTGCATTTAATCCCATCCATCCGCCCATCCACCCATCTGTCCTTTTATCTTTCTATCCTTCAACCTTTACATTACCATCCATCAATCCATCCATCCATCCATCCATCCATCCATCAATCCATCAGTACATCAATCCGTCTATCATTTCATCAATTAATCAATCAATCAATCGAAATGATAGAAATAACCTGATCGGCTCAGATAAAAACTGTGGTTTACCACGTCTGTATTGCCGGTATCCAAAGAACTGACTTTCCTTACTGCCCCAGTTAAAGACTTCCGGGTGGGTGACGAGAGCGCTGTACAGAGATGTGGTGCCACTCTTCCTCATTCCCATTATAAAGAAATATGGCAAACAGTTCAACGTGCCTTCCTCAAACCAACAAGGATTTTTAAACCTTTGGTCGAAAATAAATGGTGGCTGTGGAATATAGAGCATTAAGTTTTAGTTTTACGATGGCTGGCTGTTTAACCCTTTACCAAAAAATCCCTGGTTTTTACGACCCTGAGATTAAAACCTTTTGAAAACATTGTGGGAAAAGGAGAAAATGCTGGTAACCAGCATTTTCTCCTTTTCCCACAATGCTTTCTTCCCTGTTGAAAACGAATTTCAATTTTTGAGAAACGTTTATTTTGTCTCTTCAAAAGCTTTCAATTTGGAACAGTCTAAAATTTTGTCGTTCGGTAAAGAGTTAACAGTGGTTTGCGCATTTCAATAATGTTTTCGAAAGTATTTTCCCCCCATTATCGCCAAAACTTAGGTTTGTTTTGTAAAGGGTTCACTGCAACAGATGTTCATTATCTCTTAGCAATAAAGAGAAAAAAAGTAATTAAGCCATTCCTCTGTGAAAAGGGGGTTTAATGCATTTGTAAAATTCTCGATCCGTATCAGCCTGCTCAATCAGTGCAGACTAACATGAGACGACACTCCTTCTTTCTATTTGTAAAGTTTTTGCATGTCCAAGGACCATAGTACCTTGTGATTAAATCTCTTGTCAGACGAAATGTTTTTAATAGCACCATAATTATGTGAGGAATTACTTGGTATAATGCATCTCCGTGCTGTCTGATCTTGATCTGCACTGTCCAAAAAAAAGATCAGCGAGTCGTTTTAGCAGTCTAACGGTTTTGTTTACACACTAGAGATCATTGTCCAATGAATATACAAGTGTCATATACTATGTAAGATTTTTGTGGAAGCAGCCAGCAGAAGTTTACTTGGTTTCCACTCATTTCGTAACTTTGCCAATTTGTACCGTGGCCAGTTCGTACAATTTTGGTAATTTCGAATCCACCTATACTTTTTTTGCCATTTCGTGCTTATTTTGATAATTCTGAATCCATATCGGTTTGGTAATACTATTTCCTTACAAGTGTTGTTTGCCGAATGACAACTGCTTTTGTGCACAGCTTCCATTGAAATTATGTCATCGAAAAGAATGGCATTTATTTTGTCTCACCATTATTGCCTCTTCCTTTTTTAAGTTCTGAGTTACATTCTAAAGATATTTAGGACTTCTCAGTTCATTTTTCACAGAGTTCTGCATATGAGTGTTATGCGCTATCGATGGATTTGCGCGATCGATATACTTTGGTCAATTTGAAATGCTCCAATGTGCTTTATTTCAGAAACAACTGATTTGGGGCGCCATTTATGTTATGCATTAATATTTTCTTGTTTTATCATTTAACAAGTTTCATGTTGCTACGAGAAGGTCAAGTCGTGGCTACAATATCGTCAAGCTGTGACGGCTACGAGTTATTGCTTCGTTGCTACGAGATCATTTTTGTTCTTCAAGCTTGGACCATCTGTCCTCCAGTTCATTTATAAAAAACACGTCTGTTTTATCTTTTGAGTCATACCCCGGTCACATATTCACGGAAGGCCGCCACGGAAGAGCTACGGATTCGTTCCGGCATTGTCCGTGACAACTCGTACTAGTCTGTAGCTCTCCGTATTGTAACCGTAGTCATTCGTAGTAGTCCTTGTATATCCGTAGCGGTCTTAGACAATTTTTGAACATGCACAAAAATTCGCTACGGATCAAACGACCGTAGCGTATCCTTACTAGTCCGTATTAGACCGTACTGACACGTTCTGGTCCGTATTAAAACCGTAACAGTCCGTACTTATCCGTAGGCCCAAAATTTTTTCAGGATTTGATACGGAGAACTACGTATTAGCACGGTTACACTACGTTTTAGTTACGTTATGATACGGATTTGTCACGGAGAGTCACGACCTTAATACGTTGCACTACGGAGAGGCAGGGATTCGCACGGTCTTTTACGGTTTACTACGTTGCAACACGACACAGTACGGAATTGTAAGGACCACTATTGTTTGGTAGGATAAATTCAGAATCATGTACTTCAGCAAGGGTATTTTTCCTCTATCTTTGTAGAATACAACGCAACTGCGCTTTGTTGTTGAGTTCACAATCATGAACTGTCAACAAATGATGTTTGCAATAATTTGGCTGCAACTGGATATTGGTATGGTACAAAATGTCAAGGCACTGGTCCAGCAGCTTGATGACATACATAGATGTAATAATTATATTTTTATCGTACTACTAATAATACCTTTAATTTAAGGTTACTTATTTACAAAACACTGTACGAAAATGAATAAATATCAGTATTATTATGTGACATTCTATCCAAACAACGATGCTAAACATGCAAGTAAAACGATCAAATAGTACGAGTACATAAAACTGTCACTGTTTCTGGTGGTTCCGGCAGCCGCCAACAAAACGGGAGGTCAAAGATTCGAGCCCCGCCAGGAGCCTGTTCTGATATGGCAGGTTAGTGAACCTCCAGCTAGTTAAATGTATGGTTACGGTTGCCTGCCTGGTGCCAGGCTGGCCTTTCAAAATGGGTGATACTAACTATAAAGACAAGCACTTTACTTTTAAAACATAAACATTCACGATAATCAGTATAATTGTGAAATAAACAGCAGATTTTATGAACATAAGAGAAACGTTATTGATCAATATTTTCATTGAACCCTTTGCCATTCAATCCCGTCTTTTTATGGGTCTGCAACAGACAAGTCAAGAAAACATTCTGATTCTAGGAAATCGAGAAAAATGCTCAAAATGGGCAATTTCTCCATTTCCCACAATGCTATTGTAGAACTGAAGCTCATTTGTACCAAATTTACAGTTGTTGTCTGCAGATGCTTTCAATTTCGTGGAGGCCAAATTTTGTCAACTTGTGATGGGTTATTGATTATAATAATCAGGTAATAAAAGACAGAGAATATGTGGACTAGAGATTGGCTCCGTATAGGTCCGTGGTAGGTCCGTATCGATCCGTGACGATTCGTACTACTACGTATCGGATCGTTCTAATTCGTACTAATCCGTACCTGTACCGTAGCAAATCGTAGTGTATCCGTACTACAATCGTCCTGATTCGTGTCGCTCCGTATTAAACCGTGTCCAACCGTAACAGTCCGTATCACTCCAGGAACTCTGACCTACATTTTGGCTGTAGATCCGTCGAACTCCGTACTCACACCGTTGTGTATCCGTATTGGAACCGTAGCGGACTATGGAATTTGTGATTTCCGTAGTCATCCGTGAGCGATTAGACCTTAGCTCTTCCGTGGCGGTCTTCCGTGAATATGTGACCGGGGCTTTACCATCTGCCGCAGGCATATTCTAATGTAAGATATCGATAATCAACATGGCAAAAAAAATCGAAAGGTGAACATATGAGTTATTGGAAAACGTTGTGGTGAAAGGAGGAAAGGAGAAATTGCTCGTCACGAGCAATTTATCCTTTCACAACAATGTTATTCAAAGCGCCTTAAGTTCTCAACTTACTTGTGGAAATATTCATGTGTGAAAGTAGCCGGTTGTTTGGAAGTAAGTTGTGAATAGTGCCAGGAAAATAAATTTCATAAAAAATTCCCGTCTACAGCCAGTGAGCAAAAACGATGTTAAATTTCTAAAAAATTAGAATGGTACAGAAATCAGTCCTTTGTGTCAACATGGATAAATTACTAATATATATAATATATGTAATCGAGAAAAAAAAGAGACACGGAGATTTGTATTAGGAACCGAACACTGGTCAAAAGAAAACTAATTGACGATCGAAGCTGTACAGAATGGCGCAGCGTCACGGAAATTTATCGTTGGTTTCCGTCTAGAGCCGGATACGGTGTAATTTGCATATAGGTTGCTATTTCCGTCTGAAAATCGTGGCTGCAACAGGCTCCATTTTCCTTTGTTTAACTCATTAGACGCAGGCATTCGGCATACCTCGGGTGATGGGAGCCATCATAGCCTTCAGCTGTAACCATTATCTCCCGCTAGATGGTATTCTATAAATACTCATCTATCTAATTTGGGCATCCTGGGTACAGAACCGAACCACTTTCCTACGCGACAACCGTTACTTTGAATTTCAAACTAAAATAAACGTTTACTAAAAAAATTGCGACCTTGTGCAATTCGCTCAGCTATTATCAGCAGTTTAGAGAAATCTGGAGGTAAAACAGGCCTCATTTCTCCTCAAATGTATTGATAAAAGCTATTTTCTACAATGCTACTTTATAGAGCGTAAAACTACAGTGTCCCGATAATGGGGCTCGAGATGCGTCATATAAGACAGGTCGAATCTTCGAAGAACATGACATGCGCAGACAACGCGACTGTAACTGGTGGATTGATAAGTGTCAGATTGGTACTTTCATCGTCCGGAAATACGCCGGTTTACCGATCTGAAAATTGTAAGGTTCCTCTTACAAAAGAAAGCTTGAGATTCAATTTTCTATCTATATTTCATATGACAAACACTTCGTATATTCATTTTTTAATGTGGTTTATAAATTCTGATTGAAGTTTTCACTGACAAATAGAGACGTGAATAACTGCATCGAGGTTGTTTATGTCGTTGCTAAACAACTGTCAGTGGCACACTGTTTATAGAATCACGTGATTCCCATTTCAAAATGGAAATTTCCTTGACACAGACGATGTCAGATGTTGGAACGGAATCGGCCTAGTTCTGACGAGTGTATAGACGCAGGGCGAAGGTCAAATATAGTCATATGACAGAATACATGATCATCTAACGAATCTACCCAAGTGTATAACGGATATATCGAAAATCTATTATTCACAGGCCGGAAACGACGAGTCTGTGTACATGGTAAGCCGCAACTCAGCGAAATGCATTTTCTGTCGACCGTAATCTAAGCAACCTTGCAACTGTCAGGCGCAATATTTGGCATGAAGATATAAGAAGACTATAGTTTGATAAAATACAGACAAAATGAGTTAAAACTGGCCGAAAGTGGGTATAAGAGCCTCTTTAACGCTTAGATAGGTCCACTGGGCGCCCTGACACAACCATTTTCATGCACGCTGATAAACAACGTACATGTACTTGTGTAAACGAAAAATGAACAAACAGATAGATAAAAACATGAGATAAGCACAGATAATACTCGTAAGTAACTTACGTCTTTCAAAAAGTCGTGTCCGTGGTATTTCATCCGTTTATCATCAGTCAACTGAAGCGGTGTCCGTCGTAGACCCGTTTTGTGCAGCAACCAATTGGCTCCATCATGCTTAAAAGCCAATAGTATCACCCCAACAACGATACAAACAGTAGGAATGATAGAAACTTTCTTTGCTCTACGAAAACGCGTCAGCATTTTTGAGTAGGACATGTTTATCCGTCAACACGGCAATGTTGTGTTGAAATTTAGAAACAAAAAACATGTGCAACAGTGATATTGGGTCACCAAGTAAGGACAGGGTCATTGGACTTCAGGTAGAGCTCGTATAAAACAACACAAAGCCCATTACCATTCAGTCCCGATCTGCAACCACCCTATGGAACACAGGTTTATAAAAAAAAAACTTTGTAGGAAAAGGAGAAAATGCTGGTTACCAGCATTTTCTCCTTTTCCCACGTCGTTTTATACTATGTCAAAGACAAATCTCACGGTTAACCCTTCATCAAACAATTCCTGCTTTTTACGACCAGAATCCTCCTGAAAACATTGTGGGAAAAGGAGAAAGTGCAGTTAATCAAGATTTTCACTTTTTTTTCAAAATATTTTCTACTTTTCTAAAGTTAAGTTTCAACTTTTGAGTCATGATTATTTTATTGTCTGCAAATGCTTTGAATTTGGACAAGTCTAAAATTGTGTCGTTTGGTAAAGGTTTAATTTATCGTCAACAAATGCTTTCAATTTGGTCGCGTCCATAATAATATTATTGTTATACAGTAAACACTTAATTTTCACTTAATTCCAACAAAAGATCACAAATTATGATAAAAACATACAAGTTTAATGATTTACAATGTCTGCTTTATTGTATATGATGTTTGTGTACACCTTTATACTACTCAAAGTTTGCTAAGCACCAAGAAGTTTATGTTGAAGGTGTACTACTTATGGAATGCCATTGCAGAAAATATTCAAGAAATAAAAACACTATCAAGATATTTAAAATATTCAATTAAGATAGTCGCAATCTTGATATTGTTTTTTTTTATATCTTGAATATTTTCTGCTATGGCATTCCATAGCTACATTGTTAGGGTTTGTTTGTGCATTTTAGTACGGGGGGGGGAGTACATGGAGGGGGGAGGGGTGCGGGTAGCCCCGATAATTCAGTCGGCAGCGTGCAGCAAACAGGAGGTTGTGGGCTGGATCTCTCGCTCGGCCAATTTCCTTCTGAGGATTGTTGCCAGTCATTGCGATAGGATTCATTCCCTTCCCATTGATGATCATTGCTTCGACATTAATTGTGGGAAAGCAGCCAGCGGCTTTAAAAGAAAATGGTGCGGAGTAGTGGTAAAAGAGACTAAAGAAATGCATTGATAGGTGCACTGGCCGACGCAACATATGAAATCGTGCTAAAAACGGCGTTATGCACCATACAATTAATCAATCAACCAATCAATCGATCAATCAATTATAGAGTTTTTTTTTAACTAAAATAACTGTAGACAAAAATCATCACGCTTTTACTTCTTATACAGGGTGTCCGGAAAGTAAGGTAACAGTTTCATATGCCAATAACTTTGATACTTGTTATAATACCACAATAAAACAAATATCAAATTAAAGGCCAAAGATGATTTTTTTTCTTCACTGCAAAAAAAGCGGGAAATATATTTTGAAGTTGAAATACGATGACGTCATCCTAAATATTGCCATTTTGAACATGGCGCGGTTGACGTTCGATCAGCGCGTTTTCATTGTGAGGTGTTTTTATGAGAGTAAAAGTGCTACATACGTACAAAGGAAATTCAAAATTAACTTTAACCCTTTCCCAAACGACAAATTTTAGACTCTTCCAAACTCAAAGAGTTTGCAGACGGCAATTTCAAATTTGATAAAAATGACAGTAAGTTCTCCAAATGGGTAGAAAACAATGTGGGAAAAGGAGAAATTGCTCGTTACGAGCAATTTCTCCTTTTCCCACAATGTTTTCAAAAGACTTGTATTGCAGACACGTAAAAACATGGGCTTGTTTGGGAAAGGGTTAAGAATGTAAATGTACTTTTTCGTTCAAGAACTTGAATGAATGAGCTACGTAAGCAGCAGTGAAACATAAATCAACTGTGAAAGAGAAATAAAACCTGTCGCAATGACTATTATCAATTATTTCATGCTTTCCGGTAGGTTATCGAGAATTGGCAGTGAAAATATTTTTCGATTTTACACTGGTACCACCAGTGAAAATACCGATTTTCACGTTCTTGTTGCCTAGGTAAATTGCGCGTGCCTAACAACTAGATGGGAAATATGACGTCATATACCTTACATTTCACGCGCTTGACGTAACGTTGCTATGCGGGAGGGGTGCGCCACGGGGAATAAGGGAAAAGAACTGTACTGAATTTTGATAAAGCTCCTCCCAGAAAAGGTTAAAAGCATAAAATAAATAGAATATTTGTGTTTTTTCGGTGTAAGATCGAAATTTATTTCATCTCGTGAACACCATCGGTAATATTTTCACTCGTGGCTCCGCCACTCGTGAAAATATTACCGATGGTGTCCACTCGATGAAATAAATTTCGATCTTACACCGAAAAAAACAAATATCCTCTATTACTTTGAAGAAAATAAGCCTAGCAAGGTAATCAATCCAAATGAAACCATTTACGATGCTGCATAAAAAAAATCTGGCTCTTAAAGGTGGGTATTTAGAATTTTTACATCTCACCAAATTAAAAAATATATATATCACTGAAATTCAAATGAAAAAATAATACAAATCATCAATGATTAAGATTCATAAAATCACAAAAAAAAAAATTGATGGTATTCCCTTAAAAGGCTACGTAGCCTCTTAAGCTATTTTTAGATTTCGCGCCAAAAATCAATAAAGCATTGTGGGAATGTCAAGTGACTGGCACGTGACTCATAACGCTTAAATTCCCCATCATAACAAACATGTAATAATTATTTTCCATAATGTCTTCTTCGGACGATATGTTTCAAGCTTCTTCTGTGTATTCCTGTAAGTAAATGAGCGAATTGATCATCTAAAAATAGGACGTGTCTCCCGTTGGTGTCAACCTGGGCAGTAGTAAATCTCTAATTTCTCGTGTTTTCGGACGGTTTTCAACTACTGGGATTTTATGAATGAAAATTGAAAGGCTTTGGGAGTGTAAGGATGATTTTTTTGCGCTTTTGTAAAATTTTCGTCCCAAAATCTGAAGGGCCACCTTTAATTAACTTTGAGTACTATATATCATCAGCCCAGGTTTAAACCTTTACCAAACAATCCCTGGCTTTTTTTTACGACCAAGAGGAAGAAGTCTTTTGAAAACATTGTGGGTTAAGGAGAAAATGCTGGTAACCAGCATTTTCTCCTTTTCGCACAATGTTTTCTGGTCTTCTACAATCAAGTTTCAATTTTTGGGTCATGTTCTGTTTGTCGTCGCTAATGCTTTCAATATGGAATAATCTAAAATTTTGTCGTTTGGTAAAAAGTGAAGCCTTTACCCCATAAGGCATTTCTATGATATCTCTAACTGACCTTAAATAACAGCAAGGATGAGGCTGTTTCTTATGTGTATATGACACCTTTTGACAGTGTAGAAAACGTTGTGGCAAAAGGTGAAATTGCTCGTCACAAGTAATTTCACCTTTTTCCATAATGTTTTCCAAACGCTCCCACAAGCAATGCGTAGAAATGAGTATCTATGGAGTAAAGGGCTAATATAACCCTAACTTTACATATTTTGTGAGATTTTTTTTTTGAATGGCGCATGATACCGAGTAAGTTGTCACATGATTAGGGAACCGTAAGTTCCATTTAGCCTAAAAACCGCCTTAATCATGTTGTAGAATGATCCTTTGACATGCAGATAATTTACAAATGGCTATATTATTTGATTGTGCAAACTGCAAAAGCTCACATTGATCGATAGGTTTAAGCACATGCATTAAATCTGTACCACACAATCCCGACTTTTAACGACCCTGATAAGAGACCCTTTGGAAACATTGTGGGGAAAAGGAGAAAATGCTGGTTACCAGCAGCATTTTCTTGATTTCCCACAATTTTTTCTTCCCGTTCGAAATCAAATTTCAATCTTTGATTCACATATATTTTGTCGTCTGCAAATACTTACAGTTTAGGCAAGTCCAAAACTTTGTCATTTGGTAAAGAGTTAAACCTGCTTTTCATATATGTACTATGGTTTAATTTTGAAACGCGGGCATATTAAAGTTACTACCCATGTTATTCGCATCGTTGCACGCAACAGAAGCTGGAGTGTTATGAGAGTGTCCTTGCGCAAAGCACTGCAGTGCCCAAGATTACAAACGTTGAAACCTAGAAAACCCATAAAGAGAATACACTGTGAAAATATTGTGACAAAAGAGGCCATTGGCTCATGCCCAAACTATAGATCCTGTTTTTCAGCGTTGCCTGTGCACGTGTTTTTCGGTGTACTATGTACCTAAATTAGACCTCACATTATATACTTGATCGCTCAAGAATAACAAATAAAATGCAACCCTTTAATATAGAATCATATATTTTACAATACCTCAGTTGAAAACATTGTTGGAAAAGGAGAAATCCTGGTAGCCTTCATGTTCGTCGTTTTCCACAAAACACAATACTCTATATCCCCCGCCGAGCCACTGTAGCTCAGTCGGTAGGGTGCAGGACTTGAGAACACGAGGTCAATGGTTCGGGCTCGATCCCTGGCTACGACTCCTGGCTCGGCCCAATTTTTCTCCGAGGACTGATGACAGTCACTGCAATATAATTCAATCCTCTCCCTCCACTGACCATCGTTTCGACGATGATCATGTGGGAAAGCAGCCAGTGGCTTGGAAAGAAAACTGTGCGAAATTCTGGTAAAAGAAACTCTATCGATAGCTGCATTTCATCGATATAACTGAAATAATGTTGAAAACGGGGTTAAACACCATACAATCAATCAATCAATCAATACCTCTTTATTTTGAAATGTGTTTTAAAAGTGTTTATCATCTGGTAAGAAGAAATTAAGCTGATTTCCCAGTCAAAAATAAATCCTGGATGTTTGACTAAACGACGATCACTGGTGCGTATGACACACCCAACCATGATGATAAACGGTTTGCAACACTGGAAAAGGGGAACTCCGACATTTGCGTAAAGTTTCGTCTCAGATCAGCCTGTGTAGTCCGCGCAGGCTAATCCAAGACAACACGTTCCGTTTTTTTATTTCATATTCTGTTGTAAACAAGTTTTCTGTATGACAAAATCAAATGTAGACGTAAAGTGTCGTCTCGGATTAACCTGCGCGGACTACATGTAAACAAACGAGTAAAAAGCAGGGGGGTTTTGTGGCATTTGTCGAAGACAGTATGCCACTATGAGATCAACAATAAAATATTCAATATTAAATTCTGAAGAGCATGTATGGTATTTTGTGCAGAACCGAAGGCAATAAACCCAATTGAACTCATTTTTCCTAGACGAGTGGTTTTTTTTTTCAAAAACACTGAGTTATAGAATTGGAAATAGCGTATTGAAATAAACTGCAAAAGGTAATCGATCGTTGAATACTTCTTTTTTATTGAAAATAGCTCCATCTCTTCATAGCCTTCTACTGGCGCAATGATATACACAAAATTTGTTTTATATCCACGTTGCTTCTGGGGTTGTTCATTCCAAAACCAGATCGTCGCTGAGCTTATTCGTCTCATGATTGCAAGCTACTCATTTGACTGTCCATGAATATTTTTAGGTAGAAAAGTTGAAAAGTTGGGAATTAGACACTGACGGCTAAAGACATCTCAAAATCATAGTATCTAGGTATAAAATTAATTATATTCAGTGTATTTACATGGCTTCTCTGTCTACCCATCAGGCATTCTTCCGTCAAGGGAAGTTACTCCCGACTCCTCTTGAAAGATCAAAGGGAGAACACCAATACGCAAAAATTCATAGTTTGGCACCAGTAATCTCCCTTTAACCAAAGAGCCATTTTATTTTGCGTAGGGGTTGATTCTAAAGTTAATATTTAACCCATTACCACACAATCCCTACTTTTGACGCCCCTGAGAAAGAAGCCTTTTGAAAACACTGTAGGAAAAGGAGAAAATGCTGGTAACCAGCATTTTCTCCTTTTCCCCCAGTGTTTTCTACCCTTCCCAGAACAAATTTCAATTTTTCAGTCACCTTTATTTTGTTGTCTGCAAATGCTTTCAATTTGGACCAGTCTAAAATTTTCTTGTGTGGTAATGAGTTAAACAAATTTTTTTTTTCTTTTTTGGCTCACCTGAGCGCTTGGTGCTAAGGTGAGGAACTGTGATCGGTCATTGTACGGCGTACATCTGTCCGTCTGTCCAGAATTTTTTTTAAACATCTTCTCCTCCTAAACCCCTGGGCCAATCTTGATGAAACTTGGGAAGGATGTTCCTTTGGTGGAATTCTACCAAACTTGTTCAAGATATTGAATTCCACCCTTAACTCTGGTTACCATAGCAACAGAAAGGAAAAAGTAGCAAAATCTTTAAAAATCTTTTCTGAAACTAGAAGGTGTAAAGTTTTAATATTTGGTACGTAGCATCTCCTAGTGAACCTCTACCCGCACCGGGTGTCACAAGTTCGAACAAAGGAACAAAAAAAGGAAAACTTTAAAATTCTTCTTCTCTGAAACTTGAAGGCGTATAGCTTTGATATTTGGCATGTAGCATCTCCTAGAGGACCTCTTCCAATTCCGTCCATATGATGCCCCCTGGGCAGGAACAAGTTCAAACATAGGAATTAAGAAGGAAAACTTTAAAATTCTCCTTCTCTAAAACTGGAAGGTTTTGAGCTTTTATATTTGGTATGTAGCATCTCCTAGTTCAAGTTCAAGCTCAAGTTCAACTTGAACTTGAACTTGAACCTAGTGGAACTCTAACAAGTTTGTTTAAATGATGTCAGTGGAGTCAAAACTGGCCCTGCCCCGCGGACCACAAGTTCTAACAAAGGAACAAAGAAGGAAACTTTTAAGTTCGCCTTTTCTAACACTGGAAAGCTTAAAGTTTTGTTATTTGAACAGGTAGTGAACCTGTTCAAATCTTCTTAGCCCATCTGAGCACAATATTTTTACTCAGTGTAATATTGGGTCACCTGGGGTCATAAACTAGGTCTCAAGGTCAAATTAAAGTAATACATTGAGGGCACTCTAGAGGCCACATGTTTTACTCAATTGACTTAAAAAATAATCAGAATGTTTGTCTTGATAAAATCTAGGATGAGTTTAAAACTGGGTCACCAGAGATCATAATCTAGGTCACTAGTTCAAATTAAAGACATTTCCCTCTGGGCAGTCTAGAGGCTACATTTCTTGCTCAATTGACTTGAAAACTGTTCAGAATATTTGTCTTGATAATTCTTTTAAAATGAGTTCTATATTTGGTAAGTCGAGTGATAAAGAAGGTAAACTTTAGGAAATTAGGAAATGGCTCAGAATGTTTATCTTGATGAAATGATGAATGAGTTTGGAATTGGGTCATCTGGGGACATGAACTAGGTCACTTGGTCAAATTTAAGAAATACCTTTTGGGCACTCTAGAGGCTACATTTATTGCTCAATTAACTTGAAAACTGTTCAGAATGTTTGTCTTGATAATTTTTGATGAGTTTTAAATTTGGTCAGCCGGGTGATGAATTAGGTTATTCCTTGTGGACGCTCTACAGGCCATATTTTATGCTCGATTGACGGGACAATTGGTCAGAAATTGATTTACTGATTTGCGCACGAGGAGCGAATTTTGTTTATTGGCTCAAGAGAGCGATCCAGGTCAATTATGGCCCTTCTTGTTTTCAAATAATTAATTCTACACAGTGGCTTCCTTGACAAATGCCACATCAGCGTTCTCAACGCTTTGATTTAGAGGGGTTCTTTCGTGGCTAAACAGTAAAGTGTCGTTTTGGATTAGCCTGCGAGGACTGCGCAGGCTGATCCGAGACGACACTGTACGAAAACGTCCGAATGTCCCGTTTCGCGTGTTGCGGACCAAATTATAACAGACACGTAAAAGCTGCAGCGGCAACAATAAAAAATTGACAACAAAACATAAATACCTTTAAATCGATAATCTGTGATAGATGTTTAATAAAAGTTAAATCATAGGCTAACAAGCGCGACTTCTTGGCCTTTTGAGGACAGTGTAGATCAAGATCAGACAGCACAGAATGTGCAGTCTGATCTTGGATCTACACTGTCCGATAAGGAGACATTTTTCCCCATTGGATAACTTTGAAATAGCCAAATTCAGGATTCTAAAATCGGCTTGAAAGTTTATATCTTCGGTTTACTTCAAAAACCTTGTAACAACAGCTTGAAACAAGCTGTAGTTACGAGGTTTTTGAAGTCAATCGACGATATAAGTCATTCCACAGGTTAAGTGTTATTTCATTTTGTATTTCAGTTCTCTTCAAGTTATATCATCTATCAATGGTTTTGTGCTTCTTTCTTCCTTTCCGCTATCCAGTTCAACGGAAGTTCTCTCCGGCCATTTGTCATTAAGCCGGCCTTGCTTCAGTGATACATCTATTTCTATGGTATCTGTGTAGGTCGGGTCCCAGGGTTGAAGCTCGCTACTGGAAAACAATCCATATATAACAGCCCCAATAAGAGCGATACCAGCCGAGATCCAGAACACAAACTGCCATTCTTCTATACTTTTCTGTAAAAGAATAGTTGTTGTGAGCAAAACAACCACCGTATGCAGGTGTAATGCAGAGAAATGACCCCCATTACAAAATGACCCATGGGTCATTTCTCTACGTAGAGGAATGATCCATGGGTCATTTTTCTACGTAGAATAATGACCCGGGTCATTCCTCTGTGTAGAGAAATGACCCCGAGGGTCATTTCTCTACGAAGAATAATGAACCGGGTCATTTGTCTACGAAGTGAAGTGACTTCTGGGGTCATTTCTCTACGTAGAATAATGACCTGGGTCATTTTGAAGAGGAGGGTCATTTCTCTGCATTACACAGGCATCAACGTTTGGCTGCAATGTCGCAAAAGGGACATAAATGTGTGAACAATAATTTGGTCGTTATCTGCCCCTGATGTTGGATAACTTTTTTTATTTTAAGTCAAAGATTGTGCGAGTTTACGTTGTCTGCGCATGTCATTTTCTTCGACGATTTGACCTGTCCGCTTTGAGCATCACCGATCCCATATGTTAAGGAAAAGTACGGTTTACACCGAAATGGCCCAGACATAGGTTACATGCTAGCTGGTCATGGCCAAATGATTCGCAAAGGTAGCGTTTTATTGGGTTAATATTTTATTTTAGTTTGAAGTTCAAAGTAAGGGAATCTTTGTCGTGTAGAAAAGTAGTCCGGTTCGGTAAGCCAGGGGACCAGTCTACCTCATGATTAAGTCGCATGTTTAAAAATTGTTCTTTTGGATCCATAACAATGTGACGACTTCGAGCGGTGTATCACAGAGATGCATTAAGCCCCTTTTGCCTGGGAATGCCTAAAATTTAAAGCATATACAATTATACAGTGTCCTTATTCACGCAAATTGTCGCATAAATCACGTTTTAGAATTGAGATTCACGTAACCAATTTGGTTGGAAGTTACTTGCTGCCCTTATTGATAAATTATAGTCAAACAAAAAATACAAAAAAAAAATATAGTCAAACTACCCGGAAAACCCTATCCATAAAATTAACACACATGAAAAAAATGCGCGATGCAAAAATCACGGAAACCCATGACACAACATAATGTTCCTTATGACATTGTCCGACCAGAGTCACTTCAGGCCGTCTTTTCAGCATTTTAATGACTTTAACAATAAATTTCTACAGATATCTTCATATAACATATATTTGTGATGAAAAAAAATTCACTATTGACTACTTTCAGTCTTGAACCATTAAATTTATACCCTGTAATATGAAATCTTATCCCCAGATTTACAGCTCAGGTGGTAAGAGTACCCTTCAAATAAAAAGCCAGTGGAAACACTGATATACCAAGATAATGATTGCTGAAAATCAAAAACTGAAAATTATAACTTACATGTTTGGTAAGAATTCCGACAGCTAAAGGTGTTACAAAACCAGTAGATGCACCAATTGTATTTGAAATTGCATAGAGTAGTGGCGCGTACCTGAAAATGAATGAGCGAATGAATCAATTTATGGATTAATCAATCAATTAATTAATTGATTAATTTCAGTGTTTGATTAATTTATTTATCTCAGTTTTAATTAATTAATTTTCAGGTTTAATTAATTTATGGATTGTTTGATGGATTGATTAATGTATGAATAAATGATTGATTGATTGATTGATTGATTGATTAATCGAGCGATCGATCGTTCTACCGACCGACTGATTAATTGATTGATTGATTGATCAATTAATTAAATGGTGTTAAGTCTTCACCAAACGAAAAAATGAGACTTGTCCAAATTAAAAGCATTTGCAGATGACGAAATAAACGTGACTTTAAAACTGATAGTTGACTTCAGAAGGCTAGATAACATTATGAGAAAAGGAGAAAATGCTGGTTACCAGCTGTCAAATTTTAACAGCGTGTGTTTACTCTCTGGCTATAAAGATGTCTTTTCAAAGCTTGTTTAAACTTAAAGGATATTTGTGTTTTTCGGTGAAAAATCGAAATTTTTTTCATCGAGTGGACACTATCGGTAATATTTTCACGAGTGGCGCAGCTATGAGTGAAACTATTACCGATGGTGTTCACGAGATGAAATAAATTTCGATCTTTCACCGAAAAAAATAAATATTCTATTTATTTCATGCTTTTAACCCTTTCTAGGAGGAGCTTTATCAAAATCCAGTACAGTTCTTTTCCGTTATTCCCCGTGGGGTACCCTTCCCGCATAGCAACGCATTACAATATTACGTCAAGCGCGAGAAAAGTAAGGTATATGACATCATATTTCCCATCTGGTTGTGAGGCATGCGCAATTTACCTAGGCAACAAGAACGTAAAAATGGGTATTTTAATTGGTGGTACCAGTGTAAGATCGAAAAATATTTTCAATGCTATCTCTCGATATCCTACCGGAAGGCATGAAATAAATATCCTTTATATCTTTAGTACTGTTGTAAGCACTGTAAAATAATAATCAAGCAAGCCAACGTTGGTGTCTGTCCTAGCGCTGTTTGGAATGCTGATTGTTTACGCACTTTTAGTTTTCTTTTTTTTATTTTTGGATGCATCTACATTGCACACCTGTCTTTAGAATCATGTACAGGTACATGAACATGGTATAAATCTATACGAAAAAGACAAGTAAAATATTTCTGTAGAAGATGATTTGAAAACACTGAGGCATGTTTTTATATATTAAAACAAGACACAAGAAATTAACAGCTTTAACCCTTTACCCCATAAGGCATTTCTATGGTATCTCTAATTGACCCTTAACAACAGCAAGGATGAAGCCGTTTCTTATGTGTATATGACACCTTTTGATAGTGTAGAAAACATTGTGGCAAAAGGTGAAATTGCTCGTCACGAGCAATTTCACCTTTTGCCACAATATTTTCCAAAGGCTCCTACAAGCAATGCGTTGAAATGAGTATCTATGGAGTAAAGGATTCAATACAAAGTAGATTTTCCTAGTTTACTTATGTAGATTTTCCTAGTTTACTTATAAACAGAGTCATTGACCTCTGTTTACTATAGATTAATTTTGTTTATTATGAACATTGTATATAACGAGAAACATAATTGTAACCGTAGAAGTCAAAAACCCCTACCCCTACCCTACCCTACCCGACCCTAACCCCTACCCTAACCGCTACCCTACCCTACCTTAAGCCCTACCCCTACCCTACCCTACACGGTGGCGTGCATGACTCTTGAGCAGGGGGTCATGGGTTTGATACTAAGCTCTGACAATTCTTTTCGGGAGGACAGATGAGAGTCATTGCGACAGCATTCATTTCCTTTTCGAAAACGGTTATGTGGGGAAGTAGCCAGTGGTTTTGAAAGAATATTGTGCAGAGAACTGGTAAGAGAAACTCCTGGAAACCATGTTATAGGTGCACTGGCCGACGAAAAATATCTGAAATAATGTTGAAAAGGGCTTTAACCCCTTACCAAACAATTTCTGGTTCTTACGACCTCGACAAAAAAGACTTTTGAAAAAAATATATATCTTGTGTTTGTATAAAGGGACACTCATACTGTCTTGCTACAAAAGCTAGTTTAATAGCTATAAAAGTCCCTAAAAGGATCATATATCAAAGACAACAATCTAAACAAGAGATAAAAAGCATAGAGTTACCTTGGCGTCATGTCAACCAAATTGCAAGGATACCCTGACGAGTACGCCAAATGTAGAAAGATGGTACACAATGAGATACACAGAATCACAAGCTGTTTTCTGTCACAGGATAAATAACAAGAGAGCACCAAGAACCCGGATGATACCACCAGTGCTGAAATGGTGATGGTGACTTTGTAGGATTATGGTCCCTCCGTGCTCTAGGCATATTAAAAAAAAAGAATCGGACGCAAGTAAATCCGGGTACAAGTCCTAGGACATTAGTTCTTGAAAGTGCTCGTGGTATACCACCGTCACACGAGAGCTTGACATAACGTCTCATCCGAAAGACTATTGGTGATTTTAGTCAGCTTTTAGGTGGCCAGCCGTGGGGCTCAAACCCAAACTCTCATGTGACCGAAGATTTGAGGTTTATAAGTACCACACTCTACCAGACGAGCTGTGCGGGCTGGTCGAAGTCAAACAAATCCTAAACGCCGTGTTTTGTTTGTATCTCCCCGATATTTCATCGTTATGATCATTTCGCCTTTTTTCACGATGTTATCATAGCAGACTTGTCAGCTATAGCATAAACGAATGTCTTTAAACCCTCTATTTAACAATCCCTGGTTTTAACGACCCCGAGACAGAAACCTTTTGAAAACATTGTGGGAAAAGGAGAACATGCTGGTTACCCGCATTGCCTCCCTTACCCACAATGTTTTCTGCCTTGCTGGAAACAACTTTCAATTTTTGAGTTACGTTTATCTTGTCGTCTGCAAGTGCTTTCAATTTGGACCAGTCTAAAATGTTGTCGTTTGGTAAAGAGTTAATGCCTGAATTTGGATAAATACTCGTATGTTTATTTGTAAGCAGATCACTATTATACATACCATACTTCCACAATGGAAATAAGGGATCGTTTCCCTTTTTTATGACACCCTTGATGCTGATGTACCTGATATGGTTCTATGCATTTTCACCATATTTGATCATTTTATTTGAATATGTTGTGTCTGTTAAAACCATATTATTCAGTACTATACTACTCACAGTTTGATAGGGATCACTTACATATTTCAGTATGGGTGGACATGTTGCAGCAGTTTTGCAGAAACTATTTACCACAATATAAAATTATAGAATTGTCTAAGTTGAAAATATTTCCTGACTTAATACCAAATGCAACATACAAAGTGCCGTCTGTCATAGGGTAGAAAACATTGTTGGAAAAGGAGAAAATGCTGGTATCCAGCATTTTCTCCTTTTCCAACAATGTTTTACAAAGGCTTCTATCTCTGTGCCTGTAACAGTTGGCATTATGAGGTAACAGGTTAAAGATCTATGTCCACTGGTGATGTTATTAATCAGTGAGGCAATGTAACATATTGGAAAACCATACATGATACATGCCACACATAGAAATAGAGTGAATCTAATATGGTGATCCCTGGCAAATCTTGAGTAGTATAAATAAAATGAACAGATACTTTATAAAGGGAGAAAATCGAAAAAAAGTGGACAGCTGTATACATCAAGGGGAGTAATTATATTGGATTACAAAAAATAATCTATAACTTAGTTGGTTTTTCATCTGACATAAGCCTTTTTTTTTTTGGTTTTGTTTTGTTTTTTCGTTCGCCCAACTTAATATGTTAACAAAAATCGCCTTTATAAATGCGAAAACAGCGTGACAGAAACAAAAGTTGTTCGTTACGCACTTAGAACCAATGTACCTTCTGAAAACTTTTAGTTCTATATTTCGGTTCACACGCTGTCTCTCGTGCAGATAGCTTTTCAGTGCTCATGCTTCAACAGTGTGAGAAAATGATAAATTACTCGACATAAACAGACTACTTACATGTGATCTGAAATATCTTTCTGTTTGTGGTTCTGTTCACCCATCGTTTTTTGTTGACATAGTCCGCTAACACTCCGGACATTAATAAACTTAACACAGTGGCTACATATGGCAAGGAAGAGTACAGACCATTCTGAAATATAAATGTGAAATATCGTGGTAAAAGGGGGCTTTGTGCATCTCCGTCATGTATTATACCAAAAAAGACAGAATATAATTATGGATCCATCAACTCTTCACCAAACGACAGTATTTTGCACTGGTCCATATTGAAAGCATTTGCAGATTACTAGGTAAATGTGGCTCAAATGGTGCAAATTCTCTTTGATAGGGTAGTAAACATTGTGGGAAAAGGAGAAAATGCTGGTAACCAGCATTTTCTCCTTTTCCCACAATATTTTTAATAGGTTTCTTTATCCGGATCGTTAAAAGTCAGGATTGTGTGGTAAAGGGTCAAGTCAATTCAGCCTTACAACTGACTGTCTTCAGTGCTGTCCAATCTTGATTCTCACCGGCCACAAACTATTACTGTAATGATAACGTCAGGACGTTAAAGGTGGCCCTTCAGACTTTGGGAAGAAAATTTTATAAAGATACAAAAAAAAATCATCCTTATACTCCCAAAGCCTTATAATTTTCAATATGTTTGTTATGTTATTGAATTTAATTAGTCACGTGCAAGTCACTTAACATTCCCACAGTGCTTTTTTTTTATTTTGGCGGGAATTCTAAAAATAGCATTAGAGGCTATGTAGCCTTTTAAGGGAATACCACTCTTTTTTTTGTAATTTTATGATTCTTAATTACTGATAATTTGTATTGTTTTTTCACATAAATTTCAATGACATATATTTTTTCTAATTCGGTGTGATGTGAAAATTCTAAATACCCACCTTTAAAGGTAGCAAACCCGTAACACTTCTAGAGCAACATGGAATAAAATTTCTTGATAGTTGATTATACGTGTTTAAACAGTTATAATGCTTTTGCACATTTTTAAGCGAACAACAATTTCTTTGTAGGTTTCCAGAAAAGGGAGGTAATAATTATCTTCCTTTGTACGGAGAATATAGTGATTTTAGATCTATAAATGATAATTCTAAGAAGGAAAAAATGAAAAAAGTGGAACGGTTAAAGCAATACAATAATACTCATTTTTAATCATAGCAAATGTTTAGAATAACATAGTTGAAATAGCTGCTTTCAATTACGGGTCCACTACCTTAACTGGTGTATGACTATTTAAAATCAAAGAGATAAAAAACAACAAAAAGTTCAATTTGAAGTTGGTTAGAAATAGTGTGGTGTGCCAGTCAATCTTTCTAAATGTCAACATTTTACACCGGGCACAGCTAAAGGTTAAAAAAAAAAACAGAATCCAAAGTAAAATAACTGAACTCGAATCTTAATCAATATGAATAGCCAACGCTTTTAATAAACAAAATAAAGTTTTAAGGTAGTGGACCCGTAACAATTCTAGTGGTTTTTTTTTATAGTTAAAAATACAGATTTATACAGATATAATAACGTTACTTTTGCACATTTTCAACCGACCGGAAATTCCTTTGATGTCTATCTTGAAATTAGTTGTTGATACTTTTGTCAGTTTCTAAAAAAGGGAGGTAATCATTATCTCCCTTTGTAATGAGAAAATACTGGTTTAAGATTTATAAATGATAATTCTAAGAAGGAAAAAATGAAAAAAGTGGCTCGGTTAAAGTAGTACAATAACACGCATTTTTAATCATAGCATTTTTTTTTTGATAATATGATTGTGGAAATATTGATACCCATCCTGAAATTATTTTTGATACTTTTGTCAGTTTCTATAAAAGGGAGGTAATCATTATCTCCCTTTGTAATGAGAAAATACTGGTTTAAGATTTATAAATGATAATTCTAAGAAGGAAAAAATGAAAAAAGTGGCTCGGTTAAAGTAGTACAATAACACGCATTTTTTATCATAGCATTTTCTTTTTTGACAATATGATTGTGGAAATAATGATACCTATCCTGAAATTATTTTTTTATATTTTTTGAGGTAATCATTATCTCCCTTTGTAATGAGAAAATACTGGTTTAAGATTTATAAATGATAATTCTAAGACGGAAAAACGAAAAAAGTGGCTCGGTTAAAGTAGTACAATAACACACATTTTTAATCATAGCAATTTTTTTTTGATAATGTGATTGTGGAAATAGCGGTTTTCTATTACGGGGTCAATTACCTTAACCCTTTACCCCATAGATACTCATGACGTATAAACAACAGACAGCTTCTGAAAACATTGTGGGAAAAGGAGAAATTGCTCGTAACGAGCAATTTCTCCTTTTCCCATAATGTTTTCCACTCAATCAAATATTTGTATCCTCATTTGTCTATATTTTTGACATCTTATCTTTGTTTACTGCTGAAATGGAAGAGCCTCAAATTGGCACACCAGGTAGAGGATTAAACAACGCGCTTTGCAAAAAAAAAAAACGTATCAAAATGCATGTGAAAAAGTGTCGACCCCTGTCTGACTGTGCAGTCCGCGCAGGCAGACATGGGTCGAAACTTTTTAGCAATTAAATAATTTTCTACACGTCTAAGGAATATTCTACCTCATTTCAATTGTTTGACAAAATGTTGTTATGGATCCATAATTATGTGATGACGTTATTATGTGATGACTTGCTTGGCATATTTGTATCACTGAGATGCATTAAACCTTTACCCCACGGCAGAATTTTAGAATCATACATATTTATGGAATCTACATACAATAATTCGACCATTCTTTTCAAATGATAGTACTTGTTCTTGAACAGTAGAAAACGTTGTGAGGAAAAAGGAGAAAATGCTGGTAATCAGCATTCTCTCCTTTTCCCATAATGTTTTCAGAAGGCTTCTTTTAGATGGTCATGAAAACCAGGGATTGTTTGGGAAAGGTTTAATTCCACCTCCGCCCTTTTTCTAGATCATTGCTGGAATCGTTTCGTATCTATAGAGATTCAATACTTACACTTTGAATGTCGAACCTGAGAACTTCGTTTACAAACAGAGGTAGACTCGTCAGTATAAGATAATAGGACCAGTTGTCACACAACTGGGTTAGAAAGATGGCCCAAACAGCGAGGCTAGTGAACATTTTTCTCCATGGCACTTTGGTAGCCTGAAATATAAGTAACCATTTTAACCCATTACCTCATATGCCAATTTTAGGCTCCTTCACTTCAGCAGCAAATAAACATAATTATGTCAAAAACATGGACAAACGGGGAAACAATTATCTGATTGAGTGAAAAACATTGTGGGAAAAGGAGAAATTGCTCGTTACGAGCAATTTCTCCTTTTCCCACAATGTTTTAAAAAGCGGTCTTTTGCTGATGTGTCAAAATGAGTATCTATGGAGTAAAGGGTTAATACTTTTTGAGCGCGTTACAAGCAAGCATCGAGGCTGGGAGCTAGCCTGCTACCTACGGATTCGCCCCAAAGACAGCAAAAATTGCATGGCTGGTGATCCTCTTCGTTACTTGCATTTTGGTTACAAGACAAAGAGGACAATCCACTGTTTTTGATACTAGAATTCTGTCATTAGAATCATATTTGATGCGGCTGAAAAAAACAGGTCAAAAGAACGAGTTTTATTAACCGCATCAAATCTCATTCGACATATTTCAAATATCACATACAAACAGTTGATTATTCAATTAATTAATTAATTCCTAATTCACTTTTTTTTTATTCTAATAGTTATTAAAATATTACAACATGAGCAAAATAAGAAAAAAAAAATTCTGCAGATATTCTAGAACTATATCGTCTCTGGTGATGACACTATTTCTATCATCAACAGTGGTGTTATTCATTGTGAGACAGCGATATTTTGAAACAACCATTTTGTTTTCATTGGAGATCGACTGGTTTAGTTTAGACAATCGATACACAGTCTATTGTTTCGTCCCATTTTTCCTTCGTACACCGGCTTTAACATCTTCTCGCGTAACAGCGTAGGTAACGAAAACGATAATTCGTAACCTCTATCCCTATTTGTCCATTCACAGTCCACAGTGACGCATTGATGGAAAATTACGAGTCAGAATATTCCTGAAAACTGAGTCAAAAAGCACAAAATTTAGCGGTGAGGAAACCCTACATTAAATACAACTCTAGCCGAACTTTAAGTACCTTCTCCCTTGCGGTTGTGGAGGTTCGTAAATATTTCGCGATCAACTTCTTCTCCAACCGAGATATTCTAGGATGGCTGTTGGGCGAATTTGCGGCACAGTAGATCCAAAATACGAGAAACACGAGACCGGAACTACCTACAAAATACAGCAACACGAACATGAACAATAGTAGACGTTCAGGCGGACAAAACCTGATTATCAGCGTTTTCTCTTTTTTCCACCAGGGTTTTCAAAAGCATTTTTTGTCAGGTTTATAATTCATCATTTTCGTAGTGAGGTAAAGAATTAATGTATTTGTACCCTTTTAACAGTACTTGGTCTGGGTTTTACAGTATCTACGCAATCCGCTCCAGAGTGAGCTTCATTTCGTTCTAGCAGCGCCAGCAGGAATCGAATCGTGACTTTCTGGCTGGTTAATGAGCCCCGTTGATCCTTAACTCTTTCATTACCAAATATATAAACTTTTCCTCATCCGACTGCTTAAAATACCATCCACTGAAACTGAGAAAAATTTTCACCACATTTGCTTGACAAAACAAGTGGATGGCATAGATGCAGTCCGCAATGGTCTCTGTGTTCACCAAAGGCGCTAAACGGGTTAAAGCCATTCCACATCGTTTATCTATAACATGCCATAAAGAAGTTGCATTCATAGCCTATAATATTATAAAGATTCAAGAAAGTATATATGTTACAGCCAATCTGTGAAATCAGCCATTTCATGAAATGGCTGAAACATTTTAGTCAATTCATGAAATGCCTAAACCAGTCAGCCATTTCATGAAATGGCTGAATTTTTTTAGCCATTTCATGAAATGGCTGAAATTCTGATGTCAATATTACACAGATTGTCTGGTGGATTTTCAGCCAATCTGTGTAAAAAGATCTATAGTTTATTTAAATTGGTAGATTAATGAATTGATTCATTATTTGATTAGAAAACTGATGATGTTGTTGTTTTGTAATTGATTCCTTTCAGTTTTATTTATTTATTTCTTTATTTAGAAAAATATCATTACATTTTCGATTGAATGATTGAATATTTTATTCAATGGTTTGTTGAGGAAACATACATTGATAAGTTGTTTGCTTGTTTATTTTTTAAATGTTAGTTTGTTTGATTGATTGATTTTCTTATCAAGAATTCTAGAGCTAACTAAAGGATAACTTTAATGTAACAGATCAAAAGATTATCTGTAGTATGAACTATAAATGTGTGAAAACATCCTAATGTAATTACATGTAGTTACTTATCCAATTATTGGTTACTTTGATCACGGGTGATGTTATGGAAACTATCTTTGTGTTATTAATTACCTACATAAATGCTGGATAAAAAAAAAACATGAAAAAAGCTGACATGCCGGAATTCAACAATTTTATTCCTTAAACACAACCCCGCATTTGACCTTTTGCAAAAAAAAGAAAAATGTATAGGAAAGGGAGAAATTACTTGTAATAAGTGATTTATCCTTTCCTTATAATGTTTTGTATTTTTATAGCACTTGTTTTTCATTTTAAATACAGTATCATTTATTGTCTGTAATCTCCTTGAATTTGGACCAGTCTAAAATTTTGTTGTCTGGTAATGGGTTAATGCCCAACCAATTTGTCATTGACTAGTTTCTTAACTTTTGGCAAATATACAATTTTGTCTTCTGGTAAAGGGTTGAATACTTAAGCCACTTTCAAATTTGTCTTGTCTGAAGCCAAGCAATACCATCGAAAGATCTATTGTGAAGAATACGTGCTTTTTTTTGTAAAAATCATCCACAAAATTAGACACTCAGCAAAATCTATGTATGCACGTTATAAAATCAAAATAAGTAATACGTGTATAATTTTGAGTTTCAGCCATTTCATGAAATGGCTAGAGCAAATTTCCAGCCATTTCATGAAATGGCTGAAATATTTTAGTAATTTCATGAAATGGCTGAATGAATTAGGCATTTCACGAAATGGCTAAAATTTTCAGCCATTTCATGAAATGGCTGATTTCACAGATTGGCTGTAACATATATACGGATAAACCTTTTATCAAAAAACTCTCTTTGTTTTCAGTGTAATATAATTACGAATTTTCTTGTCTCACACTTGTGTGAGATAAGGAAATAGTGTTGTATTTGGTCAACACTCGGCAAATATACGCTTCATTTCTAAAGCACTGCTGGCCTAGGTTTTAGGTGGACATTAAAGTTCTTGTCATGATAAAGTTGTTAATTTAATCACTGTTAGACACAAACAAAAAATCAATAGTATTCAAGTTTCTTCGGAACTTTTTCGTTCGTAATATACCTGTCAAAGTAAGTGCAAGGCTTCATGTAAATTTAACTATACATTATACATGTATACCTGTGGTTTAACACATTTTGGACTACAATTCTGGTTATACAGTAATGTGATAAAAAGAATCTGACACTCGTTGGTTTTTTAGGTTAAATTTTTTTAAACTCGCCCACAAAAAAAATGTTGTTAAGCTCACCGAAGGCTCGCTTCATAACACTTTTGTAGACTTTTTTAATAATTTTTTATCTCAACAACCATCTCATGTCAGATCCTATATACCTACCATGTAAATAGAATATTGATCCCCAACCGTTGTCGAAACCATGGGCACAGAGTAACCCGGAAGTAGTTATTCCAATCACCGAGCCGGCAGTTTGCCCTTAAATTATGATAGAAACAAGAATATATGGAGTGCAACACGCGAAAAGGGTCGTTCGGACATTTGCGTAAAGTGTCGTCCCTGATCAGCGTGTGCACTCCGCACAGGCTAATCCGAAACGACACTTTCCGATTTTATGTGATTTTCTGTTTTACGCAAGTCTACTCTAGCACAAAATCTAATTTAGGCGTAAAGTGCCGTCTCGGATTAGCCTGCGCGGACTGCGCAGGCTAATCCGGGACGACACTTTACGCAAATGTCCGAATGCACCTTTTTGCGTGTTGCACTCCAATTATTGATGCATAACATCCATGTGGCCGCAAATCAGTTGTTTCTGAAATAGTGCATATTACAGCGGGTTGATTTTTTTTTTTTACGCCAAGGGCATCACTTGAAAAACTTTGTAGATGTCCACGTGGTGATACTACATGACAAATATTTAAAATATAGGCCATTTGGGATACGATCTGGTTTTTTATCGATCTGGCAATTAAGGTTCGTTATTTAACAATTTAAAAAGTTCGAAAAACCAATTTAAGTAGAAAATCAAAGTCGGTACGGGCTCGATCTGGTAATGAAAGTGCCTTATTATTTTTTTATAAACATGTATGTTAAAAAAAAAAACCACTGTTCCAGTCAATATGGTAAACAATATGGCTGCCTCCACAAGCACTTTATAATATAATGTTATTAATCAAGTGATTTCGTATTGGCCCAGTTACAGGTCCGAGGTCAGCCGTATTGGCCCGAGGCCGAAGGCCGAGGGTCAATACGGCTGACCGAGGACCTGTAACTGGGCCAATACGAAATCACTTGATTAATGACAATTTTATTAATTAACGCTTTACCAAACAACCTCTGGTTTTTACGACCCTGAATAAGAGGCTTTCTGAAAACATTGTGGGAAAAGGAGAAAATGCTGGTAACCAGCATTTTCTCCTTTTTCCCACAATGTTTTCTACCCTGCTGGAAACAAATATCAATTTTTGTGTTACGTTTACTTTGCCGCCTCCTGGAACGTGATTGGCTAAAAGTAAGCGCAGACGCTCACGCCACTGAACTTTTGACCAATCACGTTCAAGGATTTCTGTATTGGTCGCGGGTCATCAATATTGATAGGAGGTCAACTGTATTGATCGGAGGTCAAGTCGTATTAAGCCGGGGTCACGACCTGTGTACTATACGAAATCAAAAATGTGACTGGTATCGCGTGGACCGGTTTCCTTGTATAACTTCTGTATATCCAATAGTTAATTAATAAAAGCAAATAAAAATATAGTGCCGCCGCACATGCAGCGCCACCAAAAAAGTGCTGTCACCTCGCTTATACCTCTCCTTCGTGCTTTGATTTACAGAAATAATATCATCAGCCAGCGCGCCTACACATAAAAATGTAGCAGCACTTCGTCGGTTTACTTCGAAAACCTCGAAACTGCAGCTTGTAACAAGCTGCAGTTACGAGGTTTTCGAAGTAAACCGCCGACTTCACCCGGGGTTACCCGATATAGGACACAGGAACTCGGAGGGTACAGGACGTCGGAGGTAAACAAAGATAGTAATGGTAGACCAGCGTCTGAATTATATCATTTATAATGTGATGTTAAAGTAACATCGGATATTATTGGTGTTGTAGGTTATTGGCCAACATAATGATGAAACAGTTTATGAACATCGTTTCTTAGTATGTGGTCACTTAAAGATAATATACTATTTTGATTGTGTTAATGAAGCGAGATTATTCGTATTCACTCGTTAATATTGAACGAATATATAGAGGATATTTGTTTTATTCGGTGCAAGATCGAAATTTATTTCATCGAGTGGACACCATCGGTAATATTTTCACGAGTGGCGTAGCCACGAGTGAAAATATTACCGATGGTGTTCACGAGATGAAATAAATTTCGATCTTTCACCGAAAAAAACAAATATTCTATTTATTTTCATGCTTTTAACCCTTTCTGGGAGGAGCTTTATCAAAATTCAGTACAGTTCTTTTCCCTTATTCCCTGTGGCGTACCCCTCCCGCATAGCAACGTTACGTCAAGCGCGTGAAATGTAAGGTATATGACGTCATATTTCCCATCTGGTAGTTAGGCACGCGCAATTTACCTAGGCGACAAGAACGTGAAAATCGGTATTTCCACTGGTGGTACCAGTGTAAGATCGAAAAATATTTTCACTGCTATTTCTCGATATCCTACCGGAAAGCATGAAATAAACCATTTTAGCAACAAACTGCCATCTTTAAATAAAAAAATCAAAATTCAATTTTTTTTACTATAAATCTTAGGTGTCATCGCGCACTCATGTATAAGGATAAACTCTACATGCATAAAAACATTAACGACGTATCACAAAATTTGATACGGAAATTCTCGGAGTAATTTCTAAATGTAATTTTGTGAACTCGGAGGTATGGGTTTGGGAACTTGGAGGTTTTAACTTTTCGAGGAGCTGATTGTTTTTGAAAATGTTAATGTGAGATTAAATGAATGTGTCGATAGGTAGTTAGGCAGAAGTAGGTATTAAGGGAAGCCTCGCATCCCACAATTATTAAACTGGAATGTATATACATTACTATTTCATATTTTTGCTCTTAATTACGGCTTTCTGTATATGTTAGAACCGCTCATAGAGGCTGCTCTAGTCTACACGCTAAAACTTCATTGGTGGATATAAATCAATTGAAAATTTGTCACTGTTAGAGCTGTAAAATCGTTGTATATTGCATACACGTATTTTTGTAATGTATATTTGTACTAGTTCGTCCTAGTAAGAGGTTCAAATCTGGTTTCCGTTGATAAAATTTTACACGAGATTAAACCAAATCCTGTGTTATTGGTACATATGAAAATCATCTTGACAAGACGATTGTAGTGAGTACAAATTTCTTTTGGGATGGATAGAAAACACCGTGGGAAAAGGAGAAAATGCTGGTTACCAGCATTTTCTCCTTTTCCCACAATGTTTTCAAAAGGTATTTTCTTTAGGGTAGTGAAAACACTTGATTGTGTTGCAGAGAGGTAAACTGATCCAGTATTCAAATGCGAAAATTATTCTCGATTTTTTATATATACTCGTAGCTTGTTTGCCAACTGAATTATCCATTCAAGAAAGGAAAAGTTTACATAACTTGTATATCGTCAGTTTACATCGAAAACCTCGTTACTACAGCTTGTGATATGCTTTTTAAAAACATTCAAAAACATTCAGTCAACCTTGCGATTTTAAATTTTTTTTTTTTTTACGACTGTCAAACAAATTGGTCACACTGTCAAAAAATATCTTAAGCTTTGTTTACTGGCGAGCGGCAACCGTAGCGGTAGCGGTAGCGGCATTCAACAACATCGAGGAAGAGTAAATAGCAAATATTATTGAAGGGCAATCTACCAGAGGCTAGGAGTTCATTGTACTTGAGATAAGAATCCACGTGACCTAACTCTTCAAGACTTTCTATTACTTTTGGAAGTAAAATTGAAATTTCGTCAATATCTTGATTAAAGGGAGATATTTGCTTAAAGGATTTATTATAGGGTATACTTTCAGAGGCTTATAATAAACAGGACATATTTCGTAGAATTAGAGCCTGGTGAGGTTCAGAGACAAACGAGTACCTTCTTCAGTATATGGATCCTGTTAGTTCACCCATATCATGAATATGATGATACTCCGAGTTAACCATGTCATACCTCCGAGAATTACCATACCCCAAAATTCGATACCTTCCAGTTTCATCTGGTTTAAAACACGTGATATTTTTTACATACTGGAGACTGAAAATACGTTAGATCCTTAAAAAAGACCCTATAATTTAAGACATTAATAGAAGTATTGCGACGAATTACCCCTTGACCTACAATGAGACGGTTAGAGCTGAAAATGTTTTTCAAAATAGTAAAATTTCCAGTTTAGATGAATTGTTTTCATTGTAAAATGGCCTGTAGGCTTACACCAATAACGGTTATAGATCATTTGGCTTCTAAACTTAACATATACGATTATTTAATATTCGAAAGGGTTTGTCTTTTAAAATTAAACCAGGATAAACATCGAGCATAGTCTACCGTGACTACCTTTGTTTACCTCCTAGTTCCTGCACCCTCCAGGTGTCCTATATCGGGTAACCCCGGGTAGACTTGCACATCTGGTATTTTTGTGTCAATTTCCAGCATGTCAAAAGACCTGTCTACTTTAGGGTTCAGTTGGTTGCGACACAAAATAGATCTTAGTAGATTTGCCTGCTAAATTACATTACGAAAATGCGTTAAACCCCCATTTATAACAACATGGCACATTTCAAAGTCGCTAAACACAGCCCTTAAGTTGATCGGACAATTCGCTGTGTACATGCCGAGCCCTGGTAACTCAGCCGGTAGCCTGCAGGACTTGAGAACAGAGGATCGCGGGTTCGATCCCAGGCTCCGTCGATTTCTTTCCGAGGATTGGTGATAGTCACTTTGACAGGATCCATTCCTTTCCCACCGCTGAGCATTGTTTCGACGATGTTTATGTGGGAAAGCAGCCAGTGGCTTGGAAAGAATATTGTGCGGATTACTGGTATAAAGACACTTCAGAAAAGCAGGGATAAGTGTCCTGGTCGCCGCGATATAACTGAAATGATGTTGGAAACGGCGTTAAACACCATACACTCAATAAATCAACAAGTGAATCAATCAATCAACCAATCAATCAATCAACCAATCAACCAATCAATCAATCAATCAATTTACAAATCAATCAACCAATCAATCAATCAATTAATCAATCAAACAATATTTACATCAAATAACCTACAATAAAGCGTTGACCTCTTTAAGATGTTTTGAACAATGTGACCAATTTGTTTGACAGGCGTAAAAAAAAAACATTTTAAAATTACACGGTTGACTGAATGTTTTTCAATGTTTTTAAAAAGCATGTCGTCGGTTTACTTCGAAAACCTCGAAACTACAGCTTGTCACAAGCTGTAGTTACGACGTTTTCGATGTAAACTGACGATATACAAGTTATGTAAACTTTTCCTTTCTTGAATGGATGATTCAGTTGGCAAACAATCTACGAGTATATGTAAAAAATCGAGAATAATTTTAGCATTTGAATACTGGATCAGTTTACCTCTCTGCAACACAATCAAGTGTTTTCACTACCCTAAAGAAAATACCTTTTGAAAACATTGTGGGAAAAGGAGAAAATGCTGGTAACCAGCATTTTCTCCTTTTCCCACGGTGTTTTCTATCGATCCAAAAAGAAATTTCAATTTTATTTGTCGTTTGCAACTGCCAACCATTTGGTTATCGACTATGATATTTAATCTCTTTTTCAAGATTATTCTACGGCGGCCAGTGCACCCATCCACGTCTTCCTTAAATTTATTTTACCTGTACTCGGCACAGTATTCTTTCCAAGGTACTGGCTACTTTCCTATATTACCATCGTCAGTGCAATAGTAAACGGTGAGAGGGGAATTAATCATGTTGCAATGACTATCGTCAATTCCCGGAAAGAATTTTTCAGAGCCAGAGATCGAACCGACGACCCTCAATTCTCAATTCTTGTATGCCACCGACTGGGCTACCTGTAATTTGGACTGTTCTAAAAACTTGGTTCATTGGTATAGACTTAATAATATTCGAATATTGAATTATTCGGACCAATCCCAGACATGCGCATTGACCCACCTATCCAGAACATCATCATCATTCGACTTCTCTCATTTGGGAGAGACCATCTTCCTAGCAAGGCAAACCAGGCCGGGGGCAAGGGTCCCTATAACAAAAACAAAATTTTGATATGAAAGCAACGGAGTAGAAAGTTTGACAAACCTGCAGATTCGCAGCAAAATGCAAACCTGAAGTAAATCCCAACTGGCTGGATTCGAACCCAAGCAGAAGAAACATTCTCGTTTTTCATTGCTTAAAAGACCAACAACTTCACCACTGAGCCAGAGAGCATTCAGTTAAGGTCAGTGGTGAAGGTGAAGAATCTTAAACGCACGTGTTCGTTAGGCCAGTGGTGAAGGTGATGGTTTTACAAACCTCGAGAGAGGAGAATCTTTAACGCACGTGTTCGTTAGGCCAGTGGTGAAGGTGATGGTTTTACAAACCTCGTGAGAGGAGAATCTTTAACGCACGTGTTCGTCAGGCCAGTGGTGAAGGTGGTGGTTTTACAAACCTCGAGACAGGAGAATCTTTAACGCACGTGTTCGTTAGGCCAGTGGTGAAGGTGATGGTTTTACAAACCTCGAGACAGGAGAATCTTTAACGCACGTGTTCGTTAGGCCAGTGGTGAAGGTGATGGTTCTACAAACCTCGAGACAGGAGAATCTTTAACGCACGTGTTCGTTAGGCCAGTGGTGAAGGTGATGGTTTTACAAACCTCGAGACAGGAGAATCTTTAACGCACGTGTTCGTTAGGCCAGTGGTGAAGGTGATGGTTTTACAAACCTCGAGACAGGAGAATCTTTAACGCACGTGTTCGTTAGGCCAGTGGTGAAGGTGATGGTTCTACAAACCTCGAGACAGGAGAATCTTTAACGCACGTGTTCGTTAGGCCAGTGGTGAAGGTGATGGTTCTACAAACCTCGAGACAGGAGAATCTTTAACGCACGTGTTCGTTAGGCCAGTGGTGAAGGTGATGGTTCTACAAACCTCGTGAGAGGAGAATCTTTAACGCACGTGTTCGTTAGGCCAGTGGTGAAGGTGATGGTTTTACAAACCTCGAGACAGGAGAATCTTTAACGCACGTGTTCGTTAGGCCAGTGGTGAAGGTGATGGTTTTACAAACCTCGAGACAGGAGAATCTTTAACGCACGTGTTCGTTAGGCCAGTGGTGAAGGTGATGGTTTTACAAACCTCGAGACAGGAGAATCTTTAACGCACGTGTTCGTTAGGCCAGTGGTGAAGGTGATGGTTCTACAAACCTCGAGAGAGGAGAATCTTTAACGCACGTGTTCGTTAGGCCAGTGGTGAAGGTGATGGTTTTACAAACCTCGTGAGAGGAGAATCTTTAACGCACGTGTTCGTTAGGCCAGTGGTGAAGGTGATGGTTTTACAAACCTCGAGAGAGGAGAATCTTTAACGCACGTGTTCGTTAGGCCAGTGGTGAAGGTGATGGTTTTACAAACCTCGAGAGAGGAGAATCTTTAACGTACGTGTTCGAATCCCGCCGACTGTGGTTTGTATTTTAGCTCTGCATTTGTTGCGAACTTTCATGTTCGTAAGAATAGAGGGAATGATTTATAGAAATGCAAATACGAGCAAAAACATGCATGTACCATTAACCCATTACCACACAATCCCTACTTTTGACGCCCCTGAGAAAGAAGCCTTTAGAAAACATTGTGGGAAAAGGAGAAAATGCTGGTTACCAGCATTTTCTCCTTTTCCCACAATGTTTTCTACCCTTCACAAAACAAATTTAAAATTTTCAGCCACTTTTATTTTGTCGTCTGCAAATGCTTTCAATTTGGACTGGTCTAGAATTTTCTTGTGTGGTAAAGGATTAAGGTATGACTTCTCTTTTACTACAATGCATCAGCTGTTGAATCAGCCTCGGTTTCAGTCCGTTCATCTCTTCCTCTTTTATCATTCGGACGTTACTTTGTCAAACATGAGGTAGTAATTCTATACGAAAGCGATAAAATGTTGTGCCACAGATCTGTATGGACCGTGAAAGGAGACTGCAATAAGGGTGAACAAAACATTATTACCGGTGGACCCATACTATTGTTGAAAGTGTATAACATTGAATTTGTAATCAGAAACTCCTGGTGAAATCCAGGCTGGCTAGCCAGGGTCAAGTGGCTGAGGCTCTGGGCAAAGGACTACAGAATACAATCATGGTACTCGTCTAACCCATAGAAAACTCTTATAAGTAATCTATCGCTGTGATACACGTGAAACACTGAAGAAAGCGATGCAAAGTTCTATTCAGGGTTGAACACAGCCAGTCAATTTTGCGTCATGGCAATCTTAAACTCACCAATACTAATCCTGTCAATATCCGGGCAACCACTACCCCTGTCACGTGAATTCTCGCCAAAAACGGTATCGCCAACATAAAGAACGACGATAGCGCCATACTTGTGGTCACGACGTTTTTCCCGCCAATTTTGACGATGATCCAGCCTCCAGGTATTTGTGTCAATACAAACCCGTAAAAGAAAGCTGATAAAAGGACGGACTGCGTTTGCCTGTCCCACGTGAACTCTGCGTTCTACAAAAAGAGAATAACAAGACGCTAAGCATAACCATAGATACATTTGTTGACAATACACGTTATAAAACAGAATTTTTTCGGAATATGTAGAGCAACATTAAAATGTGCTTATATGCGGTCTGTTCTTGAATTTACATTGTCAGCTATTGTTTGGAACTATTGTGTCAAAAACACATTAGAAATTGTAACACAATATAAAGTTGCAATAAAATATGAGTACATGTACACCGGTTAACCATCTGGTGTGTTTTGTTGCGAGTCGTCTGTTTAACGATACGAATTCATGCCTATTTTTCTGGCAATTCCATTTGCTGTTGACATTCTTAATGAATGAAAAGGTGTGCTGGCTACAAGTACTTTTAGAAATGGCTTAAAACACGAAATAGACAAATCTATTATGCTATATTATTCTCTTTTTTTACTTACGTTATTATCTTGTTTTCTCAGTTTCATTTCTCCTTGGCAACCGCCGGAATAAACAGGAGTTTCATCCGTTACGTTCGAAATTAATTCTGACGTATTCATGACGTCACTTTCGTTCAAAGCCTCTATTTGGAGTTCAGCTGTGTCCTCTTTGGCCATACAGACCACAGCCATGCTCATGTCTATTCGATACATGCTAAATATAGCTCCAAATATAAACCCAAGGTACGCTAAAATCCATCGCTGTGAACAAACGCATGGAACGTCCGATTCTGAAAGTATAGTCAAAAGTCGTTAAAAAATCTGGTAAAAAACTGGATGAAAACGACTGAAGACTCATTTCATCCACTTTTTTACCAGCTTTTTTTTTAAACTATGATCATGTGGTGCCCGTGGTCGTGAGGTTGAGAGTCGGCCTCACAACCTAAAGGTTCTGAGTTCGATACCCGGGAGCAGGTGTCAACTTTAGGATTTTTCATTGGCCCACACATTCGGCGCGAGTACTGGTGTAGTTCCCAAGAAGCAGAATCGACAGAGATTAGTATAAGTTGTCAGAACTTGTTTTTCAATCGATGTAAAATAAATATGTTTAAACTAAAGTATGATCAGCCTTGTATCTTCATGCCAAATATTGCCCCTGATGGTTCCAAGGTTACACAGATTACGGCAGATTGAAAATGTATTTCATTCTATTGTGGCCAGCCATAGACATAACGATCACAGTTTCCGGTTTGAATCGAAGACGGATTCCTCTAGTTTCTTGACATCATACATTACAATTACAATATCGCTTTTTTTTTCTTTATGTGCGTTTACACAGCTAACCAGATCATATTACGGTCAAGATTTAACAGCGTTTGTTCACTTTCTGGCTGTACAGATACCTCTTTAACCCTTTACCAAACAATCCCTGGTTTTTACGACACTGAGATAGAAGCCTTTTGAAAACATTGTGGGAAAGGAGAAAATGCTGGTTACCAGCATTTTCTTTTTTTTTCCCGCAATGTTTTCCACCCTGCTGGAAATGAATTTCAATTTTTGAGTTATGTTTATTTTGTAGTCTGCTTTGAATTTGGACTAGTCCTGAATTTTCTTTCTTGGTAAAGAGTTAAGTGTAACATTCGGTTTTGATTTCGGTTATGATCAGCAGTTTATAGAAATCTGGAGCTAAAGCAGATCTCATTTCTCCTCAAACGTATTGATAAAAGCTATTTTCTACACTGCTACTTCACAGTGTAGGACCGGAAGTGTACAGTATTTGAGATTGTATGTCACTTGGGAGTCTGTAGAGTGGCGAAATATCACTTGATTCTAGAAAATTGTGTTTACACGGTAAGTGAAGTTAGTATTATTTTCATTTATCTTTATATTTGATTGAATTCTTTCCATGCGCTTGTACTTTTGATATATATTAAACATGCCAGGCACATGATCGTGCAATGTGTAACCTTCTTATAGCAATAAGAATGTCTTGATCATCTTGATGTGAGAAAATTGAAATGATTTTCGACTACAAAAAATAGCAGAATTATCGCTTTAGTGCACATGAGAGAGTTCTTTCTGCGATAAAAAGGTCTGTCGATGTGTCTGCCTTCTCTTTTCATCAACAAGTTCTAAGTTGTGAACTTAAAAGCGATTAAAATGACGAAATTCCTGCATGTCTACCAACAGATTTTGTACAGTCACTTGGAAAGCAATAGTTTAGATTTGACACGACTTTGTACTGTCACTTGAATCCGTTCTCAAACTTATTTTGTATTTAGATAAGGAATTTGGACACTATACAACAAAATCTTGTTTGCTTTGACCTCGTATGTTGACCCACATGATGGGCACAGAGAAATGAAATCGACACATAAAGTGTTACTGCTTTTCTGTTGTGTCTTCTTGCTGAAAATAATTAATATTTCAATTGTGGCCTCATACGCACTTGCCCAATTTATAGGATTTGTCTGTGGAAGAAAGAAAACATTGCAGAAAAGGAGAAATTGATCCTTACAAGCAATTTCTCCTTCACCCGCAATGTTTGCACATGCTTCTGCCTCAGGGCCGTAAAAAAGATAGCTTATCTTGTATGGGTTAAAAATGAAACAGATCCTGGAAAGTGAGCCTGCAGCTTTAGAGGGAAATGAATCCCGGTCTAGAGTGTTTATTGTACACAGTTGCGTTAGCGAGACGTCGTCTGTGTCTTTTTAAAATATCTCGTCGTCAACCAGCTCAAAAGCATGCATCCATTGCTGAATCTAGTGCTTAGAAGAGCATGACCACAGACAATTGTCCTGAAACTAGTTCAAGGACAAACCTATCCGTAGCTGTCAGTCAATTAGAAAAAAGGACAAACTGTAAGTTAGGTATTGATCAATATATTTCATTTGTATGAAATATATGATCAATAACTTATACTGGTCAAAATTTACGTAAGGTGATACCGCGTGACGTGACCCTATCAATGTATTAAAACCAGTATGTTTTGAAGGATTACATAAGGCATTTTACTGCGAGTGCTTGTGGCTTTTTGTCGTTTGTGGCATTGGATTTTTCATTCAATCTTTAGTTCACCTGAGCAAGAAGTGCTAATGGTGGGCTTTTGTGATCGTGCTGTGTCTGTCGTCCGTCATCTCTCATCCATGCGTCAACATTTACCTCGTTTGCACTCTATAGACCACAGTGTCAGGTAGGCAACTCATAAACCTTAGTTGGATTTTTGTCTTGATGATATCGTGGATAAGTTTGAAATTGTGGGCTAAATATTTAAAAAAGCTTGTGTGCACTTTATAGACCAGTTTAATCAGCCCGATACGCTTGAAACTTGGTCAGGATGTTTGTATCTTGGAAAAGTTTGAAAATTGGCCATGTCACTTTGTCAGTTACTCATAAACATTGGAAAGATTGTCATGGTAATATCTCGTACAAGTTTTAAATTTGGTCACACTAAGTCAAAAAGTAGGTCATAGGACTAAATCCTTGAAAATATTTTTGTGCACTCTTTCTGGGGCCACAATTTTGGCCTGGGGCTCTTAAAGATATGTCAGAATATCTGTCTTGATGATAGTAAAGACAATCATAAAATTGGGTATTGAGGTGTCAAAAAGTAGCTCACAGTGCTAAATCTCAGAAAAAAAACCTTGTTTGTAGTCTCACGGGTAGGAAACTTCATGTTCAGAGCAAATGGCTCAGATTAGAAAATATGTTGGTCTTCCAATTCTGAAAATGTCGACTGAAACATAAACAAAAACAGGTAAGCTTGTCATTATTCGTAATCATATTTTTATGTCTTTGATATTGAAAAAAAGGAGAATGTCATACAATGATCTGGTCTTTCAACGTGATTTCTACAGAATATGAAGTTGTAACAAATGTATAATGTTGTCTGAATCATTTGTGGGTCGACCGTAGCCGAAATAATATGTCACGGACCTATATTCAGTCTATTATTGCCATTTAAATGGCAAAAAAGAGAGTCTTGCTGTCCTTAAAGCATGAATTTATGTCTTGAAATGTTATATTCACTGCTGGTAAAGAACTGAAAAGGAATAACGCGAAAAATGATAAAAATAAAGAAGGGCTCCAAATATGAAGACCGGCTCTGAATATGTAAGCCAGAGGTGTTTCTACTCACCATTAGGGTCTTGAAACCAAAGGAGTGACATAGTACAGATAACTGTCCCCAAAGGTGATGTTACTTTTTTCCTGTCCGCCTCTGGCACAGATTTTGTGCGCAAGTTTGAACTCTCATAATTTAGCAAATAGAGCACAAAACTATGACTCAAACATACAAGTTGCATGTGTATTTAATAACCCTTCATTTGAAATACAAATATTTTCATTTTAAAAGAAAACCGTACATTTCATCTGTTACTCGAGTTGTTTACATTCCCGAAAACACTTAAAATGGCTGCCACGCACCATAAATTTCCCATATTTACATGTCATAAACAACTTCTACAAGCTTTTAAGATAATGAAAGGTTTAATAATCTACCTTTGTCCATTTTATTTACTTATATTTAGGCCGCCCAGATGGCTCAGTAGTGACAGTGTCGGACGCATGACTTTATGGTTGTGAGTTCTATACCCGGTTGAGGCAGACTTTCTTTCCGGCGTGTTTTCGCCTCTTACCTCCGCTGCAGCTTGTGAGAAAAGTACTCGGTGGCTTTGGAAAGAAAGAAGTGTTAGTAATGGTATGAGAAAGCCAGGAAACACATGTGCGTCACCGACGCCATGATATGACCTTAGCTGTTAAAGTGGCGTTAAACCCCAATACAACCAACCAACCAACTTATATTTTGTTGCATTTCGCTGCAATACAGATTAAACCGACGAAACAGAAAGGCAGTATAGAGCTCTACCTTGGCTACGAGAAAATTTTCGACGGATTTGAGACGGTACGGTGCACAACAAATGTCCATATATGAAAAAAAAAATCACCGTAGCATCTCGTTTTTGAGCCTACTCAACCTTTTAGACACAGGCAGGTTGTAGCTGAATAAGACAGGACTTGTATCCATCATCATTCAAGTTTTATTATGAAATAAGCAGTGTATATGCAATAGGCTGTCATCCATTCTGTCTGGACAATTTTGGATGGTCTGGAAAAGTAGGGTGTGCTTATTATGAAATTTTTGCCGAGATAGTTGAGTATGGTCCTAGAATTGTCTGAAGTTAAAGCTTAAACCAGTCAAATTCTATAGTCGTTAAAGATGTTCTCGCCAAGCCCTGGTAGCTCAGTGGTCTCGATCCAGGGCTCGGCCATTTTCTTACCGGAGACTGATAATAGTCATTGCTACAGGATTCATTATTCTGCCACTGCTGACCATTATTTCGATGATGATTATGTGAGAAAGCAGCCAGTGGCTTTGAAGGAAAATTGTGCGAGTACTGTTTATAAATGAGACTCCAGGAAAGCATGGATAGCTGCACTGACCGCTGAAATAATGTTGAAAACGGTGTTAAACACCATACAATCAATCAATTAGGTGTTCTCAAGCATAAACAAAGCTTAAAAAAGTTAGCGATCTATATCAAAGTGCGCTTTCATGCAGCAGGGTATAAGACGGTAATAGTCAGTTATAGAACTTGAAACTTGCTCCTGTTTCCAGCATTTTCTCTTTTTCCCACAATGTTTTCAAAAGGCTTCTATCTAAGGGTCGTAAAAATCAGAGCTTGTATGGTAAAGGGTTAACTCTAATGATTAAATTTGTCTTGCAATGAATTTAAAAATGTGGGAAAATGAGAAAATGCTGGTAGTAATAAAGATCTTTTAATCTAAACATATTTTATTCCACAGACATGTAATATACATGTACATAAACAATACAAATACATTAACCCATTACCACACAATCCCTACGTTTGACGCCCTGGAGAAAGAAGCCTTTAGAAAACATTTTGGAAAAAGGAGAAAATGCTGGTAACCAGCATTTTCTCCTTTTCCCACAATGTTTTCTACCCTTCACAAAACAAATTTCAAATTTTCAGTCACTTTTATTTTGTCGTCTGCAAATGCTTTCGATTTGGACAAGCCTAAAATATTGTCGTCTGGTAATGAGTTAAATTGACAAAATAATCCTGTAGAATTGGATTTGAACGGAAGCAAAGCTTATAGAGTTCCTGTCCAATTTCCGGTTAATTACACATACTCCTATACTTTTCTCCATATTTTTCCTTTTTTCCACTTTTCATTAACCTCAAAATCTTTTAATTGGCATTTCCTTTAACCAGCATTTTCTCTTTTTGTCCGCTTTCCAGATTTCTCCTCCAGGGTAAAAATGCTACTTCACAAAATTATTTAGGAAAAAAGTTATTATTATCTGCTTGTCTGGTGTGTTACGCCGTTGTTACGGGAGACCACTCTTTCATGCATGGCGTCGTCCCGATTTATAAACAATTTCTTGCAACTACGTTAGAGAGATATCACTTTGGCTCAGTGGTTAAGGTATTGGCCTTCCGTCTCGTTATCTCCCGCTGGATGGCATTCTATAAATACTCATCTATCCGATATGGGCATCCTGGGTACAGAACCGAACCACTTTCCTACGCGACAACCGTTACTTTGAATTTAAAACTGAAATAAAGGTTTACTCAATAAAACGCTACCTCGTGCAATTCTCTCAGCTATGATCAGCAGTTCAGAGAAATCTGGAGCTAAAGCAGGTCTCATTTCTCTTCAAACGTATTGATAAAAGCTATTTTCAACATTGCTACTTTATAGAGTGTAATATTACAGTCAGCCCGCTTTCGGGGCTAGTGATGCGTCATATAAGACAGTCGAGTCTTCGAAGAATATGATATGCGCAGACAACGCCTTCCGTCTGGCCGTTGAAGGGTTCGATTCCTGCCTGGTCTCTTATTTCTGCCATGCATTTGTTCGTTTGTTTGTATGTTACAGACAGTTCAGTTATAGCATTGGCAGCAATTGTACCTATCCATGCGTTCCTTGAGTTTCTGCTACCAGTATATCGCACGAAATTCTTTCCAAACCATTGGCTGCTGTCCAAGATAGCATCGTCGAAAATAATGATCAAATGTGGGAGATGAATTTATCCTGTCGCAATGACTATTACAAATTCTTGGGAAAAAAATACCTTGCCAGTAAAGAGTTATGGGCTGGTTGCTAGTAGCTAAGTGGTAAGCTTATCTGACCCATGAACTGACGGTTGCAGGTTGCAGGTTCGATACCCAGTTGTAACAAACTCATTCTTCTGCGATTTTTCGCCTCTCATCTGTGATACATGTGAGAAAAGTAGTCTGTGATTTGGAGACAAATTTTGATCAGTGCAGATGAATGAAAACCAGGAAAAAACATGCCGAGGCACACTCAATGACCGCCGTGATATGACCTAGTTGTTAAAACAGCCTTGAAACTACTATGAAAAAAAAAAACAAGCAGAAGTACAGATCTCGTGTATAAAAGCAAATTTACCTTTGACATCAGCCTCCGTTTCTATGAGCGAATCCACGTGTATAGAGTCGATATTTGTGTCACTACTCATAGCGATATATAAAATAAATATGAGACTCACAACGTCAACACAATATACAATATTTTTATATCCCCATTGATTTGCGTACACAGAATGCAATGTGCTGAATCGGCTTTTTTTTTTGATGTAATCGAAAAAAAGATAGGCTACATAGGACTACGGTGTCTTTTTCTTGCCATTGTATATAATTAGTGGTAAAGCTAGTAAGTGCGGCTCGTTGTCCATATGCCGACAGCTCAGATCAAAATCAGACTGCACAGTAAGGAGATACTTTTCTTTCAAAAGAATACCTTCGAAAATGGAAAATTATGAGTATGATAATCGGCTTGAGAGTTTCATTTCAGTTCTTTAGCATGCTAAAGTAACAATAAAGGCCAGTTGTAAACAAAGCGGGTGTTGAAATGCATTGGAATTCGTACTGGTTATAGGTATGGAAATTATTGTGAAGATTACAATCTTTCATTGTATGGTCGGGACTACCTTCAGTCTGAAGGCGTCTGCTCCGATGCTACATTGTGACTGGTCTTCGCATGCGAAGACCAGTCACAAAATGGCATCGGAGCAGACACCGTCAGACTGAAGGTAGGCCGGACCAAGTGTCAGTCACTGACAGAGAAATTGATTTTAAAAATAGGTTACAACCTGCCAGGTAGGGGTGTGTGTGTGGGGAGGGGGGTGTTTGTTTACTTTTTGCCTGATTTTGAAATTCTTTTTTTATTGTTTCCCAAAGACTAGCATATTGCTCGACCACACGGTAACAGATTGTCATCTCCACACTATCTTCCATACTTTTAAATGGTGTGATTTAAATTTAACGGTAAAGTGACACCTAGTTTGATATTTTTTGCCTTTACAAGGAAGACAATGAAAAGTCGTCGAGGTGTTGCCTCGATTTGAAGCATATGGATACACCAGGTTTAAATATTCCTTGTTTTTTTTTTTCAACAATCTTGTGAGAATGTTTTTAATCTGGGATACATGGTATCGTGTTGTCAGATTATTAAACAAAGTTCGTTTGTTTTTAGACTGTTTTATTGACAGGTTCTCATGGTGAAAAGTAACGTACCGTTGTCTGCGCATGTCATATTCTTCGGAGATTCGACCTGTGTGATATGACGCATACCTCTCCCCAAAATTGGGGGGATTGTAGTAATACGAGCTATAAAATAGCAATGGAGAAAATGGCTTTTATAGATACATTTGCGGAAAACCAGGCCTGTTTTAGCTCCAGATTTCTCTAAAGTACTGAATCGCACTAGGTAGCGTTTTATTGAGTAAACCTTTACCTTTGTTTGAAATTCAAAGTAACGATTGTTGCGTAGAAAAGTAGTCCGGTTTTGTACGCAGAATGACCGAAATTAGATGTGTATTTGTAGAATGCCATCTAGCTGAAGATAATTTTAATCTTGCATACATGTACATGATATCGTGTTGTTAGTTTGATAGTAAACAAAGCTCGTTTGTTTTCAGAATGTTTTATTGGCAGGCTCTTGTAAAAAATATGTAACGTAACATTATCTCCCGCTAGATGGCATTCTACAAATACTCATCTATGTAATTTGGGCATCCTAGGTACACAAGACCATACCACATTTCTGCGCGTCAACCGTTACTTAGAATTTCAAACTAAAATAAACTCCATAAAACGCTACACCTGGTGCGATTCACTCAGCTATGATCAGCAGTTTAGAGAAATCTGGAGCTAAAGCAGGCCTAATTTTTTTCTCAAACGTATTGATCAAAGCCATTTTCTCCATTGCTACATTATAGCGCGTAATATTACAGTCTTCCCAATAGCGGGGACACTGATGCGTCATATAAGACAGGTGCACGGAATCTTCGAAGAATATGACATGCGCAGACAACAGTAACGTAAAGCAAACGTGTCTTGGGGTGTCCGTAATAATCACACATCCTAAAATATTTGGTATTGGTACAGATAAATAAAATGGATACAACATTGTTTGAGTCACGCTCCATGAAAAAGGGCTCCATGCATCTGCGAAATGCATCTGCAAAATGCACCGACCCATGTCAGCATTGGCAGCCTGCGCAGGCTGACATGGAGCGGAACGTCTGTGCTATTGGTGCATTTACTGCATGGCCAATGACCATTCTGCTTTGGATTTGTCGATTGTTAGACAAAATGGATATTATGGATCAATAATTATGTAGTTGTTTGGTATAATTGCATCACAAAGATGTATTAATTTCCCTTAGCTTGTTTCGAGCTGTAGTTACGAGGTTTTGAAGTAAACTGACGATATGTTTTATGTAAAACTTAAGCTATGACACGCTTATTCTAATGTATTCAAGGAAGGTGAGATGTAATATGGCAACCCAGCGTGGCCTGATGGTGTAGATGGTAACCCTTTACTCCATAGATACTCATTTGTACTCATTACTTGGAGAAGCCTTGGAAAACATTGTGGCAAAAGGTGAAATTGCTCGCGACGAGCAATTTCACCTTTTGTCACAATGTTTTCTATGCTATCAAAAGGTGTCATATACACGTAAGAAACTGCTTCATCCTTAATGTCATTTAGGGTCAATTGGATATACAATAGAAATGCCTTATGGGGTAAAGGCTTAAATTCATAATGTGGGTGCAGGGTATCCCGTTGGAGTTTCCTTGGGTAAGACATTCCAGAGTTCAGTGGTGTCCTAGCTTGTACGAAGAAAGATTAATATATTTAGGAATACCATCATTAGAATACAGAAGACTACGAGCAGATATGATACAAGTCTACAAGATTCTTCACAACCATGAAAAAACTACCAATGCTAAATTACTAGAGTTCTCAAACTACAACAGAACACGAGGGAACAACTTAAAATTATTTAAGAAAGCATCTAAATCGGAAATCAGAAAAAATAGTTTTAGTATTCGTGTCACTGAACCATGGAATAGCCTACCAAATGAGGTCATAATGTCGCCTAGTGTAAATAGTTTTAAAAGTGGAATCAACAAACATTGGAAAGATCACCCAATGAAATTCACCCCAAGCTGCTACTCTCCAAATAACAACATAAATGAATTAAGAAACAGGAGGACCCCCAGAAGCACTACGCTTACCATCGGTCCGGATACAGTAAGTTAAACAGTAAGTTAAACAGTGAGATAGAGCGTAAGCCTCGTAAGCATAAGGTCCCGAGTTCGATACCCGGGAGCGGGTGCCAATTTGAGGATTTTTCATTGGCCTATGTATTCGATGCGAGGATTGGTGTAATTCCCAGGAAGCAGAATCGAGAGCGATTAGTACAAGTTGGAAGAACTTGTTTCTCAATCGATGTAAAATAAAATGTTTAAACAGAGCTTTTGCGGGGTATTACAAAAGATAATCTTTATTTTATTTTGTTTGAATGGTTGTTAAGGCCGTTTCCAACATTAGTTCAGTTTATATCGTGGCGGTGTACTTAAGTCATCTTCGCAAGCCAAGGCTGACGATTCACTACGTTACTCTACCCTTGGCGGATCGAGCTTGATTTTTACATTCATCCGATACGCTTTTTCATTGGATGCAGCCAGCTCTAGCTGCAACGAATGAAATCGGTCGTAGCATTTCATCTTTGATAAAAATAGAACAAGGTCGCTACCTTTCGAATAGAAGGTAAATATGGAAACCCACGTGGATGTCTGCTTATCGCTTCATATGTATTCGTAAACGGTTTGTAAAACGATATTTCATTTGCTTTTAGAAATATGATGTAAAGGGGGTAATAACCAGCATCCACTGGAGAGCGCAACGCAGGAATCTCGAAATCGGGCTCAATCAACGCAGTAGTGATCGTAAACTTGGCTCGCGAAGATGACTTAAGTATACTTATCGATGTTTTCCTCGAGTTTATTTCCCGGTCCTTTGTACAGTATTCTTCCAAAGCCACTGACTATTTTTCCATAATTATAACCATCGTCGAAACGACGATCAGCGATGCAAGAACAATGAAGCCTGTCGATAGGACTATCGTCAGTTCTCGGAAAGAAATAGGCTCAGTTGAAGATTCGAACCAACAGCTCACTCGTCACAATTCCTTTGTGTTACTGACGCATCGGCAAATAACCTTAAAGCGGCTTTTAAAAAAAATCAATTAGTCAATCGAGTTAAAACATGGAAACCTATGCGGAGCCTTTACTCATGAAATAATCCAAACACATGCACAAATGATTTAGACGGAAAAAACCCAAACCTTTTGTGGTCATATTGCACTAATCCTCTTGGCGCTAAATCATGGGTCAGTATACACCAACCATTCTTAAGAACGTTCTTTGTTTTATTCTCCAGATTTTTTTTCTATATTGGAAAGTAACACGACTTCTGATTGGCTAAACCAAATGGTTTAGCCAATCAGAAGTTGTGTTACTTTCAAATTTCGAAAATTCTGGGGAAAATAATACTAAGAACGTTCTTAAGAATGATTGGTAAATACGGACCCAGGCTGATTTATTTGCCAGTATTGACGGTGTATATCAAGATCAGGCGGCACAGAACGTGGTCTGATCTTTCGTCAACAGTGTTCGCTTCTTTGCACTCTCAGCAAAGAAAAGCCTAAAGATTGCTATACATGTATATGCTTCTTAACCGTGTATACCTGATATGCCAATTTGAGGCTCTTCCATTTCACCAGCAAAAAAAGATATGATGTCAAAAATATGGACAAATGAGGATACAAATATCTGATTGAGTGGAAAACATTGTGGGAAAAGGAGAAATTGCTCGTTACGAGCATTTTTTCCTTTTCCCACAATGTTTTCAAAGCTGTCTGCTGTTGATACGTCAAAATGAGTATCTATGGAGTAAAGTTAACCCCTATCAGTTACAAAATGACTAACATGACACTTTAAAGTTGACAATAAAAAACAAAATCTCACTATTTCGAAGTTAGTTTTTTAGATTAAACATTCCTTGTCGGACACTGTAGATCCAAGATCAGACTGCACGTTCTGTGCAGTCTGATCGTGATCTACACTGTCAAAGGGTCAGTGAGTTGCGCTTGGCAGCCTGCGGGTTAGGAGCGTTAAGTCATTTCTTTTTTGCTATATAAGTGTTTAAAAAATGTACACCGTGTACGGTCAAAGCACAAATATGCAGTTTCACATGAACACCCTTATTATGGTGGCACATTTCTGCCACGAGATGCCAGATAGCTATCATGCTAATTTTAGAAAATTATCGCGATAAATTAAAGTTTCCTGGAAATCTTATCGAGATATAAAAGGCTTCCCGAAAAAAAATATCACGATAAAGTTATGACTCTCGCAAAGTTTCTCAATTGTGCTCGAAACTGACATCGAGATAAGATTATCGTGACAGTTCTTTCTGTTTTTCGATATCTATAAATATTAAAGGTTGGTATTTAGAATTTTTACATCTCACCTAATTAAAAAATATATATATCACTGAAATTCATATGAAAAAATAATGTAAATCAACAGTAATTAAGATTCATAAAATTACACATTTTTTTTTTTTTTTTTTTTTTTTTATGGTATTCCCTTAAAAGGCGACGTAGCCTCTTATGGTATTTTTAGATTTCGCGCCAAAAATCAATAAAGCATTGTGGGAATGTCAAGTGACTGGCACGTGACTCATAACGCTTAAATTCCCTATCATAACAAACATGTAATAATTATTTTCCATAATGTTCTCTTCGGACGCTATTTCCGAAGCTTCTTCTGTGTATTCCTGTAAGTAAATGAGCGAATTGATCGTTGGTATCAACATGGGCCGTAGTAAATCTCTAATTTCTCGTGTTGTCCGACGGTTTTCGACTACTAGGGTTTTATGAATGAAAATTAAAAGGCTTTGGGAGTATAAGGATGATTTTTTTGCACTAATGTAAAATTTTTTGGAGAACTTTATGCATTTTTTATCAAATTTGAAATTGTCGTCTGCAAACTCTTTCACTTTCGAAGAGTCTAAAATTTGTCGTTTGGGAAAGGGTTAAATTATCGCAATAGTCATCTCGTGCCTCGCGGCAGAAATTAGTCACCATACACCCTCTGTGTATTTCGGTTTACTCTATAGGCAATCGCGATAGTATGGCATTGTTTATGTTGAGAGCATCACACCCGATCAGCGTTGTAAACTAATCCGAAGCGACACTCTAACGACTTCTACATGCATGGTAAAGCTAAACAAGTGAGATTTTTGTCATAAAGAAATTCATAATGTGAAATGGATTTGCACTCTGATTGGTTTTGAAATCGAATCATAACAGAAATAATACTCAGGCATATTCTTTGTGATTCACAAAATAAAAGAATTAAAGTTATTTTACAAGTAGTCCCTCGTGAAATTTAGCAGTGTCTCTTTTGTTGCACTGTTTCATGAAGCTGAAAGCGATTGGTGTTTCAAATTTTGACTTTCGAGGGCCACTTATATGTGTATTTATTGTATATTGACTGGACTATTTTTGCGTGAACAGAGGAACAAAACATTAGGGTCATGGCCATGAGCTAGTGTTTTTGAGAGAACAAATTCTGGGGTGGCTGTTTTGATTGGGATTAAGCGAAAAGCGCAATCGGTTGACATGTTGTTTTTTTATGCGTTATTTTGAAGGAATGCGACGATAGTTCGTTTCAGAGCAAGAGACAGAAAAGCCAAAGTGTCTCCATTAATCGATCTGTGAAGCTTCAAAGATGGTCGATTTCACTTAATTTCCAATGTACCAATTTCCACGTGGTGTGACACCTTTTTCAGGACTAAAGTAGAACTCACGGGTATGTACCTGTAACGTCGCACCGGATAACAAAGCGAGCGTCTGGAAGAAAGAGATGTAAATAATATTTCGTTATTTTTCTTCAAAAAAGAAAGAAAAAAACATATCTTATTTGCCGTTAAAAGTATCTATTGGGGACTCAAGTAGTTGGGAATATCAGAAAACGTACTAGTTAATGTTAAGAATAGCTAGAAATACATTTTCCTCAGTGAAATGGAAACCACTCACGACCTTTGGTAACATCCACAATTCATTTTGCATCCGCAATCGGGATGTAAGTTTGTTCCTTCTCGTGTTTTAACCATTTTTTTTTTTAAATATTTTAGTAAATAATTCTACATTTGAAATTTTTCTGGTTGAAGGATAAATATTGTCAGCGTTTTCTTCCTGTTTTTTATCATTTTTTCCTACCCATGTTTAAGTAATTCCATCATTTCGGCCGGATTCATTTTGTCCTCTGTAGGAACCTTCATATAGTATTGCCCCACAAGGAGTTAAGTGGGTCAGACTCAGTAGATAACCCTTTACATGTGTATACACTGCTGTAGTGTCTGTAAATAAAGGGAATTTCTTTCATCCCAGCAAAAGTGACTGTGTTTCTTATATAACTTTTTACCACATTAACCACATAGTTCTTTGTCTTGTTGTAAAATCAGACTTGTAACTGGTCCACCTCTGATGGTTATAAAAACTGCTAGTCCTTTTTTATACAGGCAGATTCTGCTCAACACAGTATAAGGAACAGAAATAAATCTATCTTTTGAGTCCAGGTTCTATATTTTGTTTTAGGCAAGCTTTATTATATATCATATGGTTCTAAAGGGCAGAGTATTCAGGCACAAGACTGGCTGAAGTCTAACCAGTAAGATCAATACAGTCTTAACTCTTTACCAAACAACAAAATTTTAGACTGGTCCAAATTGAACGCACTTGCAGACAGCAAATTAAAAATTTCTCAAAAAATGAAATTTGTTTCCAGCATGGTAGAAAACTGTGGAAAAGAGAAAATGCTGGTTACCAGCATTTTCTTCATTTCCCACAAATTTTTCTAAAGGCTTCTTTCTCAAGTTTGCTAAAAGTCAGGATTGTGTGGTAAAGGCTTAACTCTTTTCCAGGCGGCAAAATTTTTAGACTGTTCCAAATTGAAAACATTAGCAGACAACAAAAACAAAGTGACACATAAATTGAAATTGTTTTGGAAGAGGTAGAAAATATAGTGAGATTTCTCCTTTTCTCACAATGTTTTCAATAGGCCTCTCTCACAGAGTTGTGAAAACCAGGGATTGTCGGTAAATACTTAAATGCCCTTGGCAAGAAGGCTTTTTAATAAACATGGGAAAACATTTTTCTATGAGTCATCAGAACTCCAGATAAAGGGAGTGATTTTGATTTCAAAATTGGAAATATTAATTCTTCTCCACTAAACCCTATGTTGGGGGTACTCATTAGGATTGTCTCACTCATCAAGACGATTCAAATGAGTATCCACAACATAGGGTTTCAAAAAGAAATAATGATTTTAGAATATCATCACTCTTATCTAGAGCTTTGAGTCATTAAAACTTGGGGAATTGTGTTTTAATGATCCCAAGAAAGAAGGCTTTAAAAAAGATACAGGAATAGACAAAAGTGCTAGTAAACAGCACTTTTTTCTCTTTTTCTAGACTGTTTTTTTTTTTTTACTTTCATAGACAAATTACAATATTGAAATATCACCTACAAATGCTTTCAGTTTGGACAAGACTATGTAATTGTTGTTTTGTAATAATGTAATATAGATCTCGCATTGAGCACAGATATCAAATTTGAAAGATTGAAATGAAACCTGTTTGTTTTTTTACAGATTCTGCATAATTCAACGATCATGGAGGCACTACAGTCAAAAATCACAGAGAAAGATCTACCTCCCTTGATTAAAAGAGAATTTGTCAAGATCTCAGACCATGGGGACAAAGAACAAACTGTCAGGATCATGCAATGGAACTTGCTTGCTCAAGGTAAGACAGAACATTTCAAATGGTCCATGAATGGTTCATATTCACCAGCTTTGTTAACTCTTTACCAAACGACAGTTGTAGACTTGCCCATATTGCAAGTATTTGCAGACAACAAAATCATCATGGTTCAAAAGTTGATATTTGTTTTGAAAAGGGTAGACCAGCATTTTCTCCTTTTCCCACAGTGTTTTCTACCCTTAAATGCTTTCAATTTGTACCAGTCTAAAATTTTGTCATGTGGTAAAGAGTTGATATTAGACATGCCTGTAATAACTATCATGTAAATTAAAAGAAAATAAAAGCTGTATGACGCCAATACTTTGAATTTTTTACCTCTGGAAAAGTTTTCACATATCAAAGCATTTGTAGGTGACAAATTAAGTTTAATTAGTGTTTATTCTAGATCAGAATAGCAGGGTGCGGCGCCCTACCGTGCCCCTTTTTTACTCCGCCCTTGTGCCCTTGAATCTATTAACACCGGCCCTGTTGCCCTTATCATATATTAAAACTTGTCTTATCTACTGTTCTAGTTTCAGACAACAAGCCATCGGGCTATATGGGAAAAAAACTAGCCTTCAGTGTCTCTGCTGGTTACCAGCATTTTCTCCTTTTCCCACACTGTTTTCAAAAGGCTTCTTTCTCGGGGGCGTTAAAAGTGGTCATTGTGTGGAAAAGGGTTAAGTTTTACCTTGTTTTTCTTACAGCGTTGACCGAAGGAGAAGAGAATTTTCTTGCCTGTCCAAAAGGGGCTTTGAGATGGGAGAATAGAAAACTGAGGCTACTCGAGGAGATACTCCGCTACAGGCCTACAGTTTTATGTCTCGAAGAAGTGGACATGTATGAATGGATGGCTGAACAGCTGTTTGGATATGAATACAGGGGTGTTTTCTTTGGAAAACCAGACTCCCCATGTCTGTATATAGAAGGAAATCATGGGCCTGATGGTTGTGCAGTTTTTTACGATTCGTCAAAACTGACCTTGCAGAAATCAGATAGCATCGTATTAAAGTTCGAGGATGGCTATTTATCGAATCAAGTATCAGTAATCTGTAGATTTCAGACCAAGTCAGATAACCCCAAGGATTTTTTGGTGGCTGCAACACATTTAAAAGCTAAACCTGGATTTGAGGACAGTCGAAAAGAACAGAGTAAATATTTGACAAAATATATTTATGAAAACTATAGAGAATATCCAATTGTTGTCTGTGGTGATTTTAATGGGGAATCCAGTGAACCCTTGTACAAGATCATGACGTCATCAGAGCTAGATCTTACAAGCTCATATACCAGTTTGTCGGCAGAGGGAAAGGAGCCAAAGTATACAACTTGGAAAATAAGACCAAAAGGAGAAGTTTGTCACACTATAGATTATGTATGGTACACTAGGAAAGGTCTTAAATTGATATCTTTGTTAGATATTCCTTCAGATGAGGAAATTGGGGAGAAAAAATTACCTTCGTTCAGATACCCATCTGATCATATATCTCTTGTTTGTGATTTTGTAGTAGAGTAATTGTTGAACTTTGATTTAGGTTCTGTCGGCTCAGTACTGTCATCATTCTTTATCAAACAACAACAATTTGGAACGGACCAAATTAATAGCACAAGCAGATGAAAAATGAGATGTAGCTATATAGGTGAATATTTCAGAGGGTAGAAAACATTGTGGGAAAAGGAGAAAATCTTAGTTACCAGCTTTTTCTACTTTTCCCACAATGTTTTCTAAAGACATTTTCCTCAGGGTTGTTAAAATTGGAACATTGGAGAGTTAAAAGTTGGACATTTCTTGATGCCTCTGCTATTATTGAAGATCTTTGCTTTGATTCAAATCAGGCCTGTTGTGTAATGTGAAAAAGGGAACCAGTGCCTAAACAGCATGTAACCATCAAAATATTTTTCTTATAATTATTCCACTTGTTTGGCTGAATTTTCCCTAACAAAGCAACTGTAGCCTGGAATTCATACCGACATATGATGCTCTTTGTTGTTTTTCCCTGTATGCTCGCATATATCTTTGGAGGAAAACATTACAACCATGACATTAATCACAGGACATGGTCAGTATTTTGAGTCTAATGTTTAAATTAGGAAAATAACAGTTTAAGAACCTCATTGTATTATTATAAGAGAATGATTCATAAAGAATTTCTTAGGATCCCTTTAATAACTGATTATTAACCCTTTACCACATGACAAAGTTTAAGACCTGTCCAAATTGAAAGCTTTTGCAGATGATGATTTCAGTGTGGCTTAATAATGTGATTTTTGTTTGATGGGACAGAAAACATTGTAGGAAAAGGAGAAAATGCTGGTTACCAGCATTTTCTACTTTTTCCACAATGTTTTCTAAAGGCTTCTTCTTCAGGGTTGTTAAAGGTCGGTATTTTGTTGTAAAGGGTTACTCCATAGATACTCATTTCCATGCATTGCTTGTAAGAGCCTTTGGAAAACATTGTCACAAAAGGTGAAATTGCTCGTGATGAGCAATTTCACCTTTTGCCACAATGTTTTCTACACTATCAAAAGGTGTCATATATACATAAGAATTGGCTTCATCCTTGCTGTTATTTAGGGTCAATTATAGATACCATAGAAATGCCTTATGGGGTAAAGAGCAATTTCACCTTTTGCCACAATGTTTTCTACACTATCAAAAGGTGTCATATATACATAAAAATTGGCTTCATCCTTGCTGTTATTTAGGGTCAATTATAGATACCATAGAAATGCCTTATGGGGTAAAGGGTTAAAAGGTGATCTTCTGAACAATGGATAAATAAGATTCAAATTTTCAGTCAGGTAAAAACTTATGATGCAAGGTTGCCTTCGGCCAGAATTTCTTGGCAAAGCAGATAGTATTCTTTAAGTTAATTTTACATCTATAGAGAAACAAGTTCTTACAACTTAAACCAGTCTTTCACAATTCTGCTCAGTCTTTCACAATTCTGCTTCCTGCGAACTGTTTTCTCACAATGTTTTCTACCCTTCACAAAACAAATTTCAAATTTTCAGTTACTTTTATTTTGTCGTCTGCAAATGCTTTTGATTTGGACAAGCCTAAAATATTGTCGATTGGTAATGAGTTAAAACATAGTTGGAAAAGAATTAATGCTAGTAGCCAGCCTTTTCTTATTTCTCTTCTTTCAAAGACAATTTTGACCATTTAAAGCTTATGTGATAATGATGTTGTCTCTGAATGCTTTGAAATGATTAATGTTTTTTTTTTTTCATCTTGTACAGGGATAAAAAGCCTTGTTTATACTGTTGTACACTTCTACCTCTGAATTGTTTTGTTCATTCAATGTTGAGTCTTTCATTGCAAAACATTTAACTCTTTACCAAACAATGCTCAGTTCTAAGGAAGGCTTTTGAAAACATTGTGGGAAAAAAAAGAAATTGCTGGTAACCTGGCTTGTCCTTTTTCCACAATATTTCCTAACCAGTCAAAGACAAACAGTTTTAGTTAACCTGTACCATATCTGTAAATGCTTTCAATTCACGCCAGTCGAAAATGTTGTGTGGTAAAGAGTTAACTCTTTACCACATAACAAAATAACACACTGTTCCAAATTGAAAGCATTTGCAGATGACAATTTCAGTGTGGTTCAAATTGCAAAATTTGTCCTTGATAGATTAGAAAACATTGTAGGAAAAGGAGAAAATGCTGGTTACCAGCATTTTCTCCTTTTCCCACAATGTTTTCAAAAGGCTTCTTTCTCAGGGTCGTTAAAAGTCGGGATTATGTGGTTAAGAGTTAAAGAAGTTGATAGATCTAACACTGATAGATGCATTTTTTGTTTGTTTGTTGTATACAATTTTGATTTTTTCTCATTTTTAAGCCCCTGAAAAAAGTTTTTGGGGTGCACAGTTTTTGTTTAGTCAGTCTAGACAGCTGTCCTGATATCTGTCTGTCAGTTTTCCCCACTGGCCCATGTCTTTTTTCCTATGACTGTAATTTTGGACAATTAACGCGATGATGTGTAATGGGCAAGAGTCATGTCTATAGGTTAAAGGTCAAGGTTAGAGCAAGGACAAATGTGTTGGGGTGTGTTTCGTGTAGTCTACAACATTTTTTCATATTACTAAATTTCAAAGAAATTTGCAGTATTCTTAAGCACATTAAGAAAATGTGTTGCAAAAGACAAGGTTAGTACATCAAAAGTAAATGTCACAACAAGGTTAAATACATTGATAAAGAGAAATTTCAGGGGATTATTTTCATGCCTGGCCTATAATTTTCTTAATTATGAATAAATTTCAATACAAAATTGTAGAATTGTCAACCATATGAAGAAGAATGTGTTGCACCCAAGAATCGTTAGCAAAGGTCAAAGGCCAAGGTCAAGGCAAGATTGAATAAATACTTTGAGTCATGTGTTAACTTATTTCCCTATTTCTGAATTTCAGAAAGCCTTTGCACACATGTTTACCACATAAAATTGATGTGTCATGTTCAGTTCTGACATCTGTCAGCTGAAGGTCAAGGTCACAATATATTTTGTGTGTGTGTGTGGGGGGGGGGGGGAATTAGTGTTTATGCCCTGCTGGTAACTTTTATTTATATATATATATATATAAATGAACTTCAGTGTAACTTTGCAGAAGTGTCAACCACAAAAATGATCTGTGATTCACAAGTTATCTGTAGGTCAAAAGTCAAGGTCAAGAGAAGGTCAGAAGTGTTTGTAAAAGTTGTGTCCATCATCAATGTTCATGGGAACAGCTCATAGGAAAAGATTAATATTTTCTGGAGCATCAGTCAGTTCTCAGTGACATGTCTTGTTTCTATTTCTTTTATTGTCAGACTAAGAAAATATTGTTTGATGAAAAGGACAGTTGCTTTTTTTGTTACATATTTATGTACTATTTAACATTGATAATCTTTTTCATCTTCTTGAAGAATTAAGATAGCTTAAAAGTTTCCATATGCATTAACTCTTTACCAAATGCCAAAATTTTAGATTGGTCCATATTGAGAGCATTTTGCAGATGACAAAAAAAAAAAGACTAAAAAATTGAAATTTGTTTAGGGAAGGGAAGAAAATATTGTGGGAAAAGGAGAAAATGCTGGTTACCAGCAATTTTTCCTTTTTTCACAATGTCTTAAAATGGCTTCTTTTTAAGGGTCATTAAAAGTCGGGGTTGTGTGGTACAGAGTAAAACATTAATAATCTTTTTCAGTTTCCTGAAGATTAAAATAGATTAAAATTTTCCATATGCATTAAATTATTGATTCTTTTTGTATTAGAGGGACTAAAACTACTGTAGAGTAAATTATGCACTCATGAGTAAAAGCATATTAACTGTACATTGCATGCACATACTAAAAGAATACATGTGCTTGTATTTGCTTGGTTTTGGCCAGTTTGTCTTTTTGACATAATGATAAATTTGCCAGTTCAATTTTAGAACCATTTCGTAGGTTTCTTTTCTGTATCTACCTTCTTTTTTCTGTGCAACTATTTTTAAGTGGATATTCTTTTGCAAACGATATGTAAAAATGTCGGCAAATGGGATAAATACATGTGTCTAATTGATGGATTTCCATAGCATTCTAGAAGTAAAGAAATACCTGTTTGTTATACCCACACAAAAGGAATGTTTTCGGGGGTATACTGGAATCAGCCTATCTGTCCATATGTCTGCCCGTGTGTCAGTCTGCATACAAAATAATAGAAATTTTGTGTCTTAAAACTTTACACATACACTGATCATATATTGAAGATTTTCAAGATGCAATTTTCAAGTGTCAACTCTTCCTGTTTGAGGAATTATCTCCCCTTCAATTTGACCCTTTTTTTCTGTCAAAGCGCTGGCAGGGGTATTAAGTCACATTTAGTAACAGCTCTAGTTTACATGTGTAAAGGTCAGATCAGTTCTCACAAATGATATGCTTTGCTTCTAGAATATAGTTACTTGTATTCAAAAACACTTTGCATGAAACCAGAGATAGAGCAAATATACAAGTATATACTCCTATGTATGTCAGTTTACTCCAGGACTGATTTATCTTTTTACCAAATGACAAAATTTTAGACTATTCCAAATTGTAAGCACTTGCAGACAACCAAATAATTGCAATTCAAAAATTGAAGTTTGTTCCCAGCAGGGTAGAATACATTTTGGTAAAAGGAGAAAATGCTGGTAACCAGCATTTTCTCCTTTTCCCAAAAGGTTTTTAAAAAGCTTCTTTCAGGGTTGTTAAAAGTCGTCTTAGTGTGGTAAAGGGTTAAAGAACCCTGTGTACTCATTAATGGCCCTATTTTCAGTCCAATACTCATGAAAGTTGGTTGGAATGTTTATGGTGATGATATCACGGTCAATAGGTCAGGTCATTTCAAAAAGTAGGTCACCAGGTCAGATTTTCCAAAGAAAAAAAATGACCTTTATACACTTCAGATGCTAGATTTTTGGTCTGATGCCTATGAATGTTGGTCAGAAGGTTTTGTTGATGATATGTATTTAAGATTTTTTTTTCTTAAATGTGTCATGTTGGTTAAAAAAATTAGGTCCCTAGGAAATATCATAAAAAAAAGCGTGTGTAAACTCTAGCAGCCACATTTTAGCCACATTTTTAACCCTTTACCACACAGTGACAAATTTTAATGACCCTGGGGATGAAACCTTTTGAAAACATTGTTGGAAAAGGAGAAAATGCTGGTAACATTTCCTCCTTTTCCCACAAAGTTTTCTATCCTTATAGGAAAATAATGTCTCATATAGGCCATTCTGAAATTTTCATCTCCAACTAATTTCAGTTTGGGCCAAAACTTTGCTGTGTGGTAAAGGATTAACTGTTTTGGTTTGTAAACCATGGCCTTTGGCCTGTGAGTTGGCTTTGCAATTATGATTCACCCTTGTAATAATCAGGAAATTAATTAGTTCAGATTTGTAGAAAATGGAGTAGATATCAAGCTCTGCTGTTTTTGAAAACAACAAATTACTGTCATAGCCCTGGAGTCATCTTTATTCTGTAGCGTTCAAAACTTAGATATTTTGTAATATCTCTATTATTACTGGGCTCATATTCACCAAACATTCTTAACAACATTCTTTGTCTTATTTACCAGAATGTACTGTATTTGAAAGTAACACATCTTCAGATTGGCTAAACCAAATATCAAAGGTTTAGCCAATCAGAAATTGTGTTACTTACAAATGTAGAAAATCTTGGAGCATTATCTCCCGCTAGATGGCATTCTGTAAATACTCATCTATCTAATTTGGGCATCCTGGGTACAGAACCGAACCACTTTCCTACGTGACAACCGTTACTTTGAATTTCAAACTAAAATGAACGATTACTCAATAAAAGGCTACCTCGTGCAATTCACTAAGCTATGATCAGCAGTTTAGAGAAATCTGGAGCTAAAGCAGGTCTCATTTCTCCTCAAACATATTGATAAAAGCTATTTTCTACATTGCTACTTTATAGAGTGTAATATTACAGTCTGTCTGCTTTCGGGGCTAGTGATGCGTCATATAGGACAGATCATATAGGACAGATCGAATCTTAGAAGAATATGACATGCGCAGACAATGAATCTTGGAGAATAAGAGTATTCTCACGAATGGTTGGTCAGTACGGGCCCTTGAAGATATAACTTCTTACTTGGACAAGTTGTTCACTCATACAAAAGGGGCGGGTAGCCATCAAAGTATCATGATTTTTGGCATTGTAATGCCCCTTTTTGATTCACAGTTTCACTGAAAGTCAAGGACTTGCAGGCAAATGTAGGCACCTGTCGAAGGCCAGCGGGCTTATGTCATGGCCCGGTGTCTGTCGTGCATGGGTGCGTCCATGCGTCCATGTGTGCGTTAACTTTTATTTAGAACATCTTCTTCTTTGAAACTACTCATCCAAATTTGATGAAACTTTACAGAAATGATCCTGCCATGGACCCCTTCAGAATTTCTTGAAAGAATTTGATTCCTTCAAAAACTCTGATTGCCATGGCATCAAAACTTTTTGAAAATCTTCTTCTCTGAAACCACAAGGCCTAGGGCTACTGAATTTGGCATGTAGCTTTATCTAACGGACCTTTAACAAGTTCCTCCATATTATAGGCCTGGGGTCAAAATTGGCTCCATTCCAGGGATCACAAGTTTATCATGGGCTTAAAAATACAGTCATTTCAATTTAAACATTAATCAAGGGAAATAACTCTTTGTAAAGGATAAAGTTTGTTACTATTTACCTCCCATGATTATCAAACTGCAGTGATACGTGATTGGTGCTAGATACAGCCACGTAGGAAGCATTTTAAGATGGGGGGGGGGGGGGGGCTAACTTCGAAATACTGAGATTTTTTGAGTGGTAGTTGCATTGCGCTAAAAACTGATATTTAGTTACTATGATTTTCAAAAAGTATTGGGGGGGGGGGGGCCTGAGCTCAGCCCCCCCCCCTGTTCCTACGGGTCTGAGATATTAAGTTTTTTGATAGAAAATATTCTGTTTTCAGGGAGAGTGATTTATTTTGATGCTAATAGTATGCTCACATGATTGGAATATTAAATCCAGAGTAAGGTTTCAATCATTTTTTTTTTTCCAAGAACTTTATCTTTCATGCCAATGAATTAACCTGCTTGTATTGCCTGACAGTGTTCACTGTTTTCAAAGGCCCTCTTTTTCAGGGTCATGAACACTTTATTTTTTTTGTGGTAAAGGGTAAAAGAGCCAGTGGAGCGACACAGGGCCATCATGGCCCTCTTGTTTTTATTATGTTCTCAGGTCGGAAATGATTTGCACTGTACAAAGTCTTTTTCTATATTTTGTGAGTGTGGTGTGTGTGTGTGTGTGTTTTTTTTTTATATTTTTCTATTTTTTATTGCATTGTTATCGACTATAACTTTTTTGCCGGAAATAGAGTAAACCTTTTACAGAACGTCAAAATTTAAGATTTAACCCTTTACTGCACAATGCCGACTTTTAATGAAAGAAGACTTTTGAAAAAATTGTAGGAAAAGGATAAAATGCTGTTAAGCAGCATTTTATCCTTTTCCAACGATATTTCCTACCCTGTCAATGAAACATTGAAACACTGCATTGTTTAGGTCACCTTGAAATTGTTGTCTCCAAATGCGTCCAATTTGGACAAGTTTAAAATTTTGTTGTCTGCTAAAGGATTAATCAACTTTTGAGAGCACTTGTGAAAGATAAAACTTTGCCCCCCTCCTTCTTTCCCCCCCCCAAAAAAAAGGGGGAGGGGGGGAATGGGGCGTTATCCATGAAAGGGTTGAACACATTGTTAGCAAAGAAGAAAATGCTGGTTACTGTTTCTACAATGTTTTCAGAAGTAGAACTTAACACATTTGGTGAAGGGCTAGTTCTTTTATTTTTCTCTTTCTAGGCCTTGTACATATAAACTATGCTCTGGCAAAAGGCAGCTTAATGCATGTACGAGATCCATGGTACCAAGCGAAGCATCACATACCAACAGATGCATAACAGAGACTTAATCATGAGGTAGACTTAGTCCCTAGATATGAAGAAAATTGGCCAGTAGCAAAAAGTTTCTGCCAATGGTCAACCTGCGGGAACTGTGCAGGATGACCTTGGTTGAAACTTCGCAGATGCATTAAGCTCCCTTTTCACAGAGCATGGCCATATTCTTTGGACCTAGATCAGATACCATATTTAGGCATATTACTAGTATATGGATCTACAGACTTTGTTATTGTTCATTTTCATAGGAAATAAACGTTAGTTACTTGTACTATCTGCATCATTTAAGCTGAACCAGGTCAAAATCATTTTACCTAATTACCACACAATCCCTACTTTTGACGACCCTGAGAAAGAAGCCTTTAGAAAACATTGTGGGAAAAGGAGAAAATGCTGGTAACCAGCATTTTCTCCTTTTCCGACAATGTTTTCTACCCTTAACAAAACAAATTTCAATTTTTCAGTCACTTTTATTTTGTCGTCGGTAAATGTTTTTGATTTGGACAAACCTAAAATTTTGTCATTTGGTAAAACATGCCATTACGAGCAATTTCTCCTTTTCCCACAGTGTTTTCAAAAGACTTTTACTGCAGACACATAAAAACCAGAGCTTGTTTGGGAAAGGCTCAACTCTTATCTGGTATGTTTGTAGGTATGGTTTAGCCCGTGTTTTTCTCTAGCATTAGGCTACTATGGTTGACTCACTGACATTTTTCTGGACAGTGTAGGTCAAGATCAGACTGCACAAAGCGTCCAGTTTGATTTTTGATCTGCACTTTCTGATAAAGGCATGTTTTACCAAAAGAAAAAAAAAAAGAAATACCTGTTGAAAGGTAAAATTTGAATCTTTAAAATCCTCTTAACCCCTTACCACACAGTGACAACTTTTGATGACACTGAGGTAAAAGCTCTATGAAAATATAGTGGTAAAAGGAGAAAATGCAGGTAACCAGCATTTTCTCCTTTTCCCACATGTTTTCTACCTTTCCCAAATCAAATTTTGATTGGTCAGTCACATTTATTTTGGCGTCTTGCAAATGCATTCAATTTGGACCAGTGTATAAATTGGTTGTTTAACCACACAATCCCTACTTTTTACACCCTTGAGAAAGAAGCCTTTTGAAAACACAGTGGGAAAAGAAGAAAATGCTGGTAACCAGCATTTTCTCCTTTTCCCACAGTGTTTTCTACCCCTCCCAGAACAAATTTCAATTTTTCAGTCACCTTTATTTTTGTCGTCTGCAAATGCTTTCAATTTGGACCAGTCTAAAATTTTCTCGTGTGGTAAAGAATTAATAAAGAGTTAAAAGTTTGATTTCAGTTACTTACCAGTATAAGGGTTTCTAAATTCGTTTTGTGCTCAATTAAAGAATAAACATTTTCCATCGTTGTTGGTTAATTTTCACCCTCTTGTCTGTGTCTGTGTAATGTGATCAGTAATTGATAAACTTAGCCAAACTGCACCCAAATCGCTGTTGAAACGTCAAGTTTATGAAAACAGTAGCGTTGGGCCGGTGTAATGCAGAAAAATGCCCCCATTACAAAATGACCCCCGGGTCATTTCTCTACATTACACCGGACAACCATGCAAGACTTTCTTAACTTTCATACTACAATGGGATGTCTACCCTGCTGTGTCCATGTATATTTCATCTTCATTATCATCAGTCATGAGATTACAAACACACAGATATCTGACCGGACATCGGCTGATATTTTAACCCTAAGTTGACACTTAATAAACTATGCTACATTTTTAAACATTAAAATAATGGCATCGGAAACTATTTATCTGCCTATTTTCTACAGTCGTTTCTTTACTGAAAATAAATCGACACTATTTGGCAGCTTTTTCCATATTTTGGCTGTCAGTTGTTGATGTCATTGTCAGTCTAAATGCAACAGTTATCGTGTTGCCACAAAACCTGTGTGAATAATAAACTACCTGCACATTGCTGTTGTAGGATTTTCCTGCCTTTTTAGCTCTACTGCCCAAAAGCCAGCAGGCTCATGTCATGGCCGGGGGTCCGTCCGTCCGTGCGTTACCTTTAATTTCAAACATCTTCTTCTTAGAAACTACCCATCCAAATTTGATGAAACTTCACAGAAATAATCCTTCCATGGTCCTCTTCAGAATTTCTCGAAAGAATTTGATTTCTTAAAAAACCCTGGTTGCCATGGCAACAAAACTTAAAATTAACCTGTTTAAAAATCTTCTTCTCTGAAACCACAAGGTCCAGGGCTACTGAATTTGGCATGTAGCATTATTTAATTGACCTTTTACAAGTTTCTTCATATTATAGGCCTTGAGTCAAAATTGGCTCCTTTCCAGGGATCACAAGTTTAACATGGGCTTCCATATGTAGTCATTTCGATTTAAGCATAAATCAAGGGAAGTAACTCTTGTTATTAACCCTTTACCCCATAAGGCATTTCTATGGTATCTCTAATTGACCCTAAATAACAGCAAGGATGAAGCCGTTTCTTATACTGTATGTATATGACACCTTTTGATAGCATAGAAAACATTGTGACAAAAGGTGAAATTGATCGTCACGAGCAATTTCACCTTTTGTCACAATGTTTTCAAAAGGCTCCTACAAGCAATGCGTAGAAACGAGTATCTATGGCGTAAAGGGTTAAATGATAAAGTTTGTTACTATTTATCTACCTTGATTATCAAACTGCTCTGATACATGACTGGTGCCAGGTTTTTATTTTTTTGTAGAAAATATTTGTTTTCAGAGAGAGTGATTCATTTTGATGTTAATAGTTATGACCTCACGAGTGGAATTTTATTCAAAGTAAGCTTTCTGTCATTCAGTTTTTTTTCCAAGAACTTTACCTTTTATGCCAATGAATAAACCTGCTTGTATTGCCTGACAGTGTTCATAGTTTTTAAAAGCCCTCTTTTTCAGGTTCACGAACTATTCAATTTGTGTGGTAAACGGTTAAATAGCAAATGGAGCGATACAGGGCCATCATGGCCCTCTTGTTTTTTTGTTGTTTTTTTTTTTGCTCCACTCAGCAATACAGCACGTTTGCTTTCATATAAAATATTGTTGGAAAAGGAGAAAATGCTGTTTACCAGTCTTTTTTACTTAATTCGGCAATGGATTCCAAAGGTCCTTATGACAATTCGTTTGAAGAAAACGATAATGTTCCAAAAGTTTCTTTGAAACCACATTTCGCGTTGCGACAGGGTAATAACAGCAACCTACAAAATCAAAATATGGATGAAGAAATCTTACAAACTAATTCAAGGAACAGTAGACGTACGTCAAAAGAAACCGTTGCTTGTGACTCAAACCTCCAAGATACTGTTTACAATGTTTTCATAAGGCTTATACCCCAGGAATGTTAATAGTAGACGACATTGTTTGCACAAATTCACTTTTCAGGACTTTCGGTTCTTTGATTTACAACGGCCTCAAAGTAGCCATTTTTCGCCTGTTGCAAGCTATATTATGCTACTTTGCATCTTTAAGTCTGATGTTGATCTACAAGGTCAACTAAAGGTCAATGAGTCAGGTCTACAAAAGGTCAGCGAGTCGCTCTTAGCAGCCTAAGGGTCAGAATTTCCTGCGATCAAATCATGCTAGTACAGCAACATTAACTGACAACGTATACAAGGACAAATAAAACCAGGGTTACAGAAAGTTTCATGAATAATTTTGTGGCTATGATATCCTTTTAGAGGCCGGTATTCATCTAAAATTAAAAAAAAAAACTTTGGGTTAACTCGTTACCAAACGGCAAATTAAAAGACTGGTCCAAATTGAAAGCATTAGCAGACGACAAAATACGTGTGATTTAAGAATCGAAATTTTGATTTCGATAGGGTAGAAAATATTGTGGAAAATGGAGAAAATGCTGGTTACCAGCATTTTCTCCTTTTCCCACAATGTTTTCAAAAGGCTTCTACCTCAGGATGGTAAAAGGTCGTCATTGTGTGGTAAAGAATTAACCCTGTATCAAACAATGCCTAGTTTTAAAAAGACTGTGAAAGGGAAGGCTTTTGAAAACATTGTGGGAAAAGGAGAAAATGCTGGTAACTAGCATTTTCTCCTTTTCCCTCGATGTTTTCTAGCTTATCATAAGCAGAAATTTTCATTTTGACACCGTTCGATTTATCGTCTGCAAGTTCTTTGAATTTGATCTATGCCTAAACTTTGTCGTCTGGTTAGAATTAAGCTCGGTTTATTTATAGCAAACCTCATTGATATGCAGTTCTCGAATTACGAATCCTTGTTTAGCAGACGACAGAAATCTAGACATATATCCAAATTGAAAAAGCTTTTTATGCAGACGACAAATTGAATATTGCTGAAATTATAGAATTTGTCGTTGAATTGATACAAGACATTGTTAGAAAAGGAGAACAAAAATTGTTAACTACCGACATTTTCTCCCTTTCCTGCGATGTTTTCAAAAGTCTTCTATCTTAAGGTTGTTTAACCCACTACCACACAATCCCTACTTTTGACAACCCTGAGAAAGGATTCTTTCAAAATCATTATGAGAAAAGGAGAAAATGCTGGTAACCAGCATTTTTTCCTTTTCCCACAATGTTTTCTACCCTTCATAAAACAAATTTCAAATGTTCAGTAACTTTTGTTTTGTTTGCAAATGCTTTTAATTTGGACAAACCTGAAAAGTTGTCGTTTGGTAATGAGTTAACCACTAGATTCTGTTGTCTGCGCATGTCATTTTCTTCGAGGATTCGACCTGTCTGATATGACGCATCACTCTTCACAAAGTTTGAGGGATTGTAGTAATACGCTCTATAAAGTAGCAATGGAGGAAGTGGCTTTTATCAATACGTTTGAGGAGAAACCAGGCCTGTTTTAGCTCCAGATTTCTGTAAACTGCTGATCAAAGCTGAATGAATCGCACAAGTTATTTTAGTTTGAAATTCAAAGAAAGGGTTGTTGCGTAGAAAATTAGTCCGGTTCTGCACCCAGAATGCCCAAATTAGATAGATGTGTATTTGTAGAATGCCATCTAGCGGGAGATAATGCACTAGATTGTGTAGTAAAGACTTCTGGATTTTTAGTGAGTTCGACACATGATAGGCATAGGTAATTACTTAAGTGCTGTTTTGAAAACGAATAGACCAATAGTGCACAATATGTGACCCGTCACGCAAAAGGGGACGATCTGAGATCTGCGAAAAGTGTCGACCCTGGTCAGACTGCGCGGATTGCGCAGTCTGACCAGGGTCGACACTTTTCGCTTTTATGACATTTTCTGTAAGAAAAGTGGTCATTCTACCTTACTATACTATCCACTTGAATTGACCTGCACACTATCTTTGATCTGTTTTCATCTATTTAGTGTACGGAATACCCAGATTGTCCCTTTGTGCACGACGGGTCATATATACATCAATATTCGAGACGGAGAAGTAAGAAGGCGGGATAAAAAGTGGAACACTAGTGCATTGCCGCAGTCAATGTTAGAGGGAAAGAGTGGGATAATAAAATATAGAAATTTTGCACAATGGATGGTAAAACTGAACAGGCGGACTTAGAAACTGATCCACAAAGTAAGTTCTTTTATACAAAGACCCAATATTCTTACCTTACAATCCTATTGTTTAATGTCATAGGGGAAGGGGGTGGGGGGTGGGATGTGACAGCCCACCTACCCCCACTGGCCCTGTATTTACTAAAATAATGTATATTCAGCACTTATTGCAATAAACGAGAAACTTGCAAAGTTTTTTTTAACTGGTTTTCGTTTATTTATTGTCGCCACTGGTAGCCCATATGGGCAACGGCCCATAAGACTTAGTTTTGTTACTTGTGATGGTGCATAATACGTATAGCACCGTCACATGAGACCTAGGTTAAATGTCTCATTCCCAGACCTACGTAAGTTCTCATCCCACACACTGTTAGTAATTTTAGGTGGCCGGCCGTGGGGATCGAAGGTGAACCCTAAATGATTTGCTTTTAACATATCTCAAGCTCTACCTGAGCTATTGGAGCTGGTTTGAAAAATTAGCAGATGTCTTTAATTGGCCGTAGCTGATGTCGTAATAGCCATGGTCACATTTACGGTTATATACGTAGTTGTCCGTAGTTCATTTCAAACGTAATCTGCTATAGTGCTACTACGGTCAACTATGTTGAAGTACGGTCGAAGTAGATTCAAACTTGGCAATATAGAAAGTCTAAGTAGGTTAAACCACGTGTAAGTACGGTTAACTACATTCAACTAAGTGCAAAGTGGCTAGGGTTAATTAGGGTATTACAACCTGTCAAACTACGATTTACTACGCTAAACTACGTGTAAACTACGTCCTAAGTACGCACAACTACGGTAAAATGTTGTAATTATTCTGCTCAGTATGGGAAAGCTGCAGTCACTGTATTGTGACCTAACGGGGGAATTACTGTAGTTGGCCGTAGTTGAACGTATTAAACACACTACGTTCAAGTAAGGTCAATAACGGTAAAATACGTTCAAACTACGGTCACGACACTGTAGTTAACCGTAACAATTTTTTGAAAATGTTAAAAAAGTATGCCCTAACTACGAGCAAACGTTAAGTTCTAACAAGTTTATTACTCCGTTGAACTATGGTCAACTACATGTAACTACATTTAGCTACGTCTGATACGTTCAACTACGGTCATCTACGGTCATTCCCCACTATGGTCAACCACGTAAGATGTGATCACGGCCTTTGTTTCCCTGGGGATCCTAGGTGACCCTATAATGAAATGTGGAACCCATAACCAGGAGGTCCCAGGTTGGAAGCCTCCCAGGATCAAGTTGCACGTTCTGGGCCTATCCATGCTCCACGAAAACGCTAACTGCATCAGTGTCTGGCCTGAAACACGCGAAAAAGGGGTATTCGGACATTTGCCTAAAGTGTCGTCTCGGATCAGCCTGCGCAGTCCGCGCAGGCAGATCCGAGACGATACTTTCCGCTTTTTTATGTAATTTTCTGTTTTGCGCAAGTCTATTGTAGCACAAAAATCTAATGTAGTCGTACAATGCCGTCTAGGATCAGCCTGCGGGGACTGCGCAAGCTGATCCGAGACGACACTTTACGCAAATGTCCGAATGCCACTTTTTGCGTGTTGCGGACCACACTCGGAGTTTTTTCCGGTTTTCGCTTTAATAAGAATTATAAAATACCAGTGTGAATGCATGCGCAAGTCGATATATGCTACAAACTGTAACGATCGATTTAATTTGAACCATGCTCTGGCAAAAAGGGGCTTAATGCATCTTCATGATACACGATACCAATTTCAGTCATCACATATAATTGTGTATTTATTATAGTCACTTTTTTTAAATAATCGACTTAACCATGAGATAGACTGGTCCTTGGACATACAGAAAATTGGCCAATGGCGAAAAGTTTCGGCCCAGGTCAGCCTGCGCTGCGCAGGCTGACCTGAATCGAAACTTTTCGCAAATCCGTTAAGCCCCCTTTTATAAGAGTGTGGCTAATATTTTTTGCAGGTAATGGTAGACAAAGCATGCACCTATTTTGAATACCTGATTGCAAAAACGTATTTTGTAGATTTTTAGGTATAATCGGACAATGCTATGTGACAACGGAGCTCAATACACCTGCATAAAGTTTCCACCCAGGTTAGCCTGCGCAGTCCGTGCAGGATGACCTCGGTCGAAACTTTTTGCTTTTGGGCATTTTCTGTTTATATAAGGGCCTCTAGAATGAGTCGATTGTTAGATTTTACGTACTTATATTATCACTTGCTTTGTGTCATGTATCACGGGAATGCATTAAGCTCCTTTTAACAGAGCTTAGCTCAGTTATTTTTGGAATATATACTTTAAATACAGGAATTTAAATGATATTTTTGTGCTGTTTCTCGAAGACAATACCACTATGAGTTCAATTATAAGGCCATCGATCGGTGAAATATCAATTTTCGATTTCAATTGAAAATAGCTTCACTCGCTCATAGCCTTCTGTTGGCACAACGATACAAAATTTGTTTACCGATAGGTTGGTCCTGGGCTTTTTCGATTCAAAACCAATTTGTCTCATGGCTTGTTCGTCCCATGATTGCGCACTACTCCATTTCATTGTGCATGAATATTTTTTGATCGAAATAATTTATTGTAATGTTTGGAATCAAATGTTAACAGCCAAAAATATTTCAAAACAACAGTTTTCAGGTACTAACTGTATTCGATACATTCACATGATTTCTCTCTCTATCTATCATGCATCCTACTGTCAAGGGACGTTACTACCGACTCTTCCTAATGATCAAAGGGAGACCACTAATGCACAAATAATCCTAACGTTGTCATGAGTACTTTTCAACCTTCAACCTTTTCTCCAACCCAAAAGGTATTCATTTGCTTAGTAGTTTGACTTTCAAGCCAGTATTTGAAAAATATTTCTTTTCCTTTCAAATTATTAATTCCACGCAATGGCTTCCTTAACGATTACCACTTCAACGTTCTCAACGTTTTGATTATTTAGAGTGTTCTGGCCCTAATGCCGAGCCCCGATAGCTCTGTCGGTAGCGTATTGGATTTGAGAACATGGGGTCGCCGGTTCGTTTCCAGGCTCGGCTCCATTTGGTTTAGCCAATCAGGCTCAGCTCCATTTGGTTTAGCCAATCAGAAGTTTTTGTTACTCTCAAATTTAGAAAATCTCGATGAAGAAGAAGAATAAGTATGCTCCTAAGAATAGTTGGTGAATACAGACCTGGCTTTACAGTCCAAAAACAACACTCTGTATCAGGGGCACAGTAATATAAAGGGATATAATTCATCTCTGTGATATATTTGACCAATCACGTCATTACACAAATTGATGGATCCATAGCAATTCATTTTGTCAGGGCTTGCAACCGAGTAAATCACAAGGTAGAGCATGGTCCATTGTCGAAACCCTACTTCGTCTAACAACCGACTGCGTAATGAGGTCCTTAAATATACAGAAACCTTACAAAACTTAGAAAGTTTCTACTCATGAGTCGATACCTAGCATTCAGGCACCTGTAAATACCTGTACATGCTATTAAGATCAATATCAGACAGCACAGAAGGAGAGGTCTGACCTGTGAATTACGTGGACAGACATATTGTAACTTGGCTCTAATTAAGAAACATTGTGTAACAACACCTGAGTCTATTTACATATTGAACAGCCTAACGTTAGTATCATTATTTACGAAATTCATGGTCACTGCTACAATATGCTGCTGGTAAATAATTAGATTCCGCCAAGCCTTGTGCTAAACCTTGTTTGATTGAGTAAGCGTTTATTTATCGTCGCCACCGGTTTCCGAAATGGGTGACGCCCCCTGAAGGCTGTTGGTATTGTTACGGGGGATAGTGCAGATACAGGACGAGACCCATCCTAAGTTACGTCTGGTTCTTTAACGTGTTCGGTGTATAGCACCGTCACAGGGGACATCAGTTTAACGTCTCATCCGAAAGACTATTTGTAATCTTAGATGGCCAGTCGGGGGATCGGACCCACACCTTCATGATCAAGAGTAGTGCGCTCTACCAACTGAGCCCTAAATACGAGTCGCGTTCAAGTGGATCTACCAAAATACTCTGGTTGCATTTATTTGCATACTTTATGCCATGCATAAAGGGACGCAACAAGGTTGACAGTAACATACGGTTATCGTCCTTTTCAGGTTCTCACTGTCTCTGTTCCCAGCGATGGATTCTTGGTTACCTTGGATTTTTATTCGGAATGGTGTTTGCTAATTTTAGAGTCGACATCAATATGGCTATCGTGTGCATGGCAAGTGACGTCAAAGTTAACGTCACTGATAACGTCAACGCCTCGAGAGTATACCATGGAATTAATATGCATAATGTGTCATATGACAGTCGCTGTATGTTCAATAGTTCAGAAACAGATGATGACTTTGTAAGTCAAATCTAAGTTATAGTTTTACTTTGTATGACCTAACTTCTATCAAGTTGAATCATGGCGGTATTGCCTCCCCGATGTCGCATTACAGTGCCTTTTTCAAGCAATGTACTACTTTCGTACAGAAACATATTCAAAATAATTGTTAAGAAATTTAGAGAATAACGGTGGTCGCGTTTGGATTCGGTCTTGCAACCTCATGATAATTTGTTCGCTACTCATGCTTGGCATAGAGTTTGTTAGACTCAATGATCATTGGCAACCTAATGTCTATTGATCTTCAGAAGTAATATCCAAAACTATTAGGTGCTTTCTTTGACTATCAGTCCTTCATCTTTATGTCTGACAGACCCCTGAGTTCCAGTGGGAGAGAAGTGTTCAGTCACACATACTGTCAGCCTACTTCTACGGATTTCTTGTTGCACAAATACCATTTGGCTGGTTTATTGGTAGATTTGGCGGGAAAGCTGTGACGACAGCTTTCATAGGAGTGGCTTCTTTGACGACTATTTTGATCCCAGTGTTGGCACGGACAAATGTGTACACCGTCGTGGTAGCTAAAGTTATAATTGGAGCATCGTCTGTAAGTTATCCAATCTCTTTTGACATTCATTGGAAGACAAGTTTAAATTGTAACTCTCCTCCACCGTACCTCCTGTCTTTCCCCTCCCCCCTCACCCCCCCCCCCCCACACACACACACATACAAACGCCAACTTTGGGAGTGAACTAGTAAAATATGTATTTAACGAGCTCTTACATGTCTGTATATGGCGAGCTCTAACATGTCTTTCGACTTGATCGTAACTATTCAGTTCCTTTTGTAGTTTTATTAGCATTATTTCTGCAGGAATTTCAGGGTCTTTAAAAAAAACTTAAGCACCATCTACAAAGCCAGTCGTGATGGAAACTGATTTTTCTGACTGGATATCCAACGCCTAGAGATATCTAGGTATTTTCCCAGTGTTAGAGTAACACAAACTCTGATTGGCTTTACTATATGGTTAGGTTTAGCCTTTCAGAAAATGCATGAAGTTATAGCTCTAGAAAACCACGAATGTACTTCAGAATGGTTTGTAAATCTGAACCCTGTTTATACATTATTACTGACACCCAGCCTGGCTCCAGGATGTCAAACCTCGGTAAATGTGCAAGGTGAAAATATTTATAAATGATGACCGAGTTCTTTCTTATCTGAAGACTCCTATTTCTACCTATCCTGTCCTTTTAGCCAAGGCATGAATTATGTATTTCCTTACAGGCCCCACTTCCGGCTGCGTGGATGTCCCTGGTTGGAAAATGGGCTCTGTCCAATGAGAGAAGTAGAATGATGATGGTGTTTTGGCTAGGTAGATAGGTATAGCCATGCGTACTGGCTTTGTTTATTGAATGTATACTTTTAATATTTGTTATCTGGTTGTTTCTTGTATAATTTTACATACGTCATTGTGCATTAATCATAAATAACTAAACTTTAACATTGTGCCTTGATATATAAACTAGTTAAAATGTTTTACTGCTTGGTTCCAGTCAGCATACATAACTCTAGTTTTTTTGTTTTTTTTTTAAATCTGGGGTTTCAATTTCTTTTGTTATGATGCTTATGACGAGTCATTTCTCTACGTTGAATAAGGACCCGGGTCATTCCTCTACGTAGTGTAATGACTTCTGGGGTCATATCTCAAAGTAGAATTATGACCCGGGTCATCCCTCTACGTATCGAAATGGCCCATGAGTCATTTTGTAGGGGAGGTCATTTCTCTGCATTACACCGGCCGTACAAGCTGCCAAGTATGCTTTTGTCATGTCTTGCTGGATACATTTTTTTGATATTTTAGCAAAAGGGGAAATTGTATGTAATGAGCAACTTTTTTTGCCCTAATGTCTCGGTATGAATTCGGAGATCATTTAGTAACTCTAGTCAATATAACAGATTCTACAAGGATATTGCAAAGCTCATGATTTTCAAGGAAGTAATGTGTACAAATGGTGAATGAACAAAGTGAATGACAGAGATGGAATCAAATACTTTTTTTCAAGTGCCATCTTATATTTTATTTCACAGGTCAGACACTGGGATCTGCGTTTGCCTACATAACGTCTGGAGTTCTCTGTGCCTATGGGTTTGACAATGGTTGGGGTTCAATCTTTTATGTTCATGGTACGGCATCATTTTTCTATTGCACAAAATTTAAAATTCCGTCTATTTCCGAATTTTGATTGGGACTGAAATAACCCAATTTCTTGAGCATACACGTTATTATACAGGTAACAATATTATAGAAATTCTCTCACTTCTAATAGTTTATTCAATATTTTGAACAATTTTCTGCAGTATTTCGTTTGTATCACGACGGCCAAACGACCTACCAAGATTTTCCTGGAGTGTATCTACCTGATTTTCAAGCATTACCTTTTTCCAAGACTCAGGGCGATCCTTGATGTTTATCTGCTTAAAAAACAAACATGTTTTGTGGAGAGAGATGACAATAAGGCAGTTAGGTCGAGTTGGGAATCACACTTTTGACCCATCGATTTTTATCAAATAGCCGGGCATCAACATGGTAAAAAGATTGCACATACATGTATTCCAAATGAGTTTTATACGTACACATTTGTCCAACCAAAAGGAGTGTCACAACTGCATAAATTGTGAGTGGAAGCTGTGACATCGGCCCCTGAAAATAACATTGTCCTGGTCATATCGATATTTGGGATTGTTTGTGTGTAGGATATCAGTTCGGCAATAATTGCTTATTTGAATTTAAGCAATTACTAAAAGGTCGATCTCGTTGCTTAATGAACATTAGATATTGATCATTTTCTAGGATAGATTTCTTCTGTAATTTTCCTCATAAAGCAAGCGATAGTTCGCATTTTTGTGCCTGTCAGATCTTCGGTACAACCTTCTCATCTTTTTCAACGACAATCTATATGGTTCTTTTTAAGTTCTGTGAATCAATGAAAAAAATAAGACTAAAGGTCTTTGATCAAAACGCTCTTTCCATGCATGTCTTGTGTTGTTCGTGATTTTTTATTTTCTCACTCACTTTTTTTATTACTTAGGTATAATTGGTATTGTCTTCATCTTGATGTGGATATACTTTACATCAGATTCTCCCGAAACACACCCAAGAATCACAAACGCTGAAAGAAAGCTGTTGATCAAATACTGTCACACAGCACATGCAAAACGTGAACGAGTAAGTGGATAGCTAATCAATTTCGAAAAATAAATCTTCCATGATTCGAATAATTATTTGACAATGAAATCATTTTGGTTTTCTTACTCAGATATGCGGATTTATGCAAGGTCTCTTTCAGTATATTTTCCCTATATATAATACATTTTTTATCATTTCCCTTGATTTCATGTTGATGTTTCTGATATATGATCCATATGTTGCAATGCAACATGAAGAGTATTATTGTCATGAATTTGGCAGATTAGCGATACAGGCTCCTTTTTAGCTTTGTTTCATTACTTATACAATTGAATAATGGTTTTATTCATACATATTACTTTGTAGTTTTTCGAAATTCCCTGGAAGGAAGTTTTCACAAGTGTACCAGTGTGGGCAATATTCCTGACACAACTTTGTGACAACACCGTGTTCTACCTCATTATGATCTGTCTGCCATTGTTCGTAAAGGAAATATTAAAGTTCGACATTAAAAGCGTAAGTTTTACTCAAATTTATCTTTGGCACTGATATGAGTTTAACACTTACTTAACCTGCTAAATGACATAAAATGGATCTTTCAAGTCGACTGTATAAAAATTGTTAATTTCAACATTACATTTTGAGGAAAAAATATCTCCTTATTGGATAGTGTAGATCCAATACCAGACTGCACTTTCTGTGCAGTGAGATCTTGATCTACAGTTTGCATAAAGAGCTATGAAGAAGCGCTCAGTAACCTAAGGGTGAAGGGAGTACCGGACTACTTCACGTCACGATACTTGTGGATCTATGCACGGGGACCGAAAACGATTTTTGAAGGTTTGGCATCAAACTCTCTTTCTAGCTCCGAGATATTTTGTGAAGGCATGGGCTTACTTTTGCTGCGGATTTTACGTGGACGGATGAATTACCGACTCAAAAAAAAAATACATCTAGGCCTACCTGTAAAATATAAAAGTAAATCTCTAATGCCGTTCGCAAGGGAAATGTTATGGTTCAAGTGGCCTTTTCTCAGTTCCAGTAGTTTATAGACATGTTTAATCTTGTTTAAAAGCTCTCAACCAAGAATGCAGGATAAATTACTGACATCTAGTTTGCACAAAAAAGTCCAAACTTACTTATAGGTTTAAAAGGGATGCAAGAAAAGGAACTGGTCATTGCGAGATACAGCCTGAGTAAATATTCAATAATTAAAATATATGATATGAAGATTTGTTTTTCTTTTGTCGGGCTATTATCTTTTTGTATTCATTTGGCACTGGTTTCTTGTTTCTGCTTTACAGAATGGTTTATATTCTTCTTTACCTGTTTTATCCATGGCAGCGAGTTTAGTTTCTGCTGCCGTTTTGGCGGACTACATAAACACAAAGCGTTTTGTAAGCCGGACAACAAATAGAAAGATCTTCCAAATTACAGGTATCTGTTTTCTGTTTTCTTCGTCCAAAATTTGCAACAATGGACAAATGAGAGGATCTTCCGAATGGTTGGCAGATTATATAATATTAAGCAGTCGTTAGGTCTGAAACTGTAATGATGGAAAAGCAGAAAAAGCAGAAAATACTCCAAATAACAGGCAGATCATTTCTTTTTTATCCTTCAGCTTCAATTTGTAATGATCTAGTGTTACGGGAGACCACTCCTTCCTGCATGGCATTCTCCCGATTTAAATACAATACCTGGCTACTGCGTCAGGGAGATATCTCTTTGGCTCAGTGGTTAGGGTATTGGCTTTGCGTCCGGGAGTTCGGAGTTCGAATCCCGCTCCGATCCTTATTTCTGCCATGCATTTATTCATTTGTTTCTTTGTTACGGACTTCGTTCGTAAGATGGGGGCTCGTCCGGGATCGGCCATTGAGCCATTAATCCCATTTGTTGTCCAAAATCGGACTTCCTGCCTAATAAGGCTTTGAGTCATCAATAAATGATGACTTTAAGAGGGGGTGTGTTACGGGAGACCACTCCTTCCTGCATGGCATTCTCCCGATTTAAATACAATACCTGGCTACTGCGTCAGGGAGATATCTCTTTGGCTCAGTGGTTAGGGTATTGGCTTTGCGTCCGGGAGTTCGGAGTTCGAATCCCGCTCCGATCCTTATTTCTGCCATGCATTTATTCATTTGTTTCTTTGTTACGGACTTCGTTCGTAAGACTAGACATAGACAATATTCAAAATGACCGGTCAATCTACTGATTGATGTCATTTAGACTGAGTTTGAAATGGTGCTCAAGCGAAAGCGCACCCCTGATTTATGTCAAATGGAAACAGAGTATTGAAGTTTGTTTTGTTTGACGTTCTAGGTCGCTTTCAAATATATTTTGACGACTAGTCACATCTTTGCGAAAGCTGGCATATTTGGGTTCTTTTCATTTCTTGCTGGTAGAGGGCCTGTATTCACCAACTATTCTTAAGAAAGTTCTTTGTCCTAATCTCCAAGGTGTTCTACATTTGTAAGTAACACAACTTCTGATTGGCTAAACCATCAGGAATTGTGTTACTTACAAGTTTAGAAAACCTTGGAGAATAAGACTAAGAATATTCTCAAGAATGGTTGGTGAATACAGGCCCAGGTCTCGGAGTCAAGGCCGTCCTACTAAAAGACACTCAGGGAAAAACAAGCGCCGCACATAAGGATCTAACCTGAAAAAACTTTGGATGACATACCTGTCTCCCTTACTACTTAGCGACGTAGTATCCAATAATTATTGAAGCAATTGTTTTACTGTTATGTCAGTGTTTTGAATACTGCAACATTTTTTTTTTTCATGGAAAGACAAGCTTCACTCTGTGCTTTTATAAACGCTTACTTCTTACCTTTGTTGTTTCATTGTTCTTTTTTCAATTTTCTCGACTAAATATTTTCCAGCGGGCAAAATTTTCGACTTGTTTGAAATGCAGACTTTGTTAGTTGATGAACTAAATCTGGTAAACAAAACACACTGGATAAAATATCTTGAAAAGGACATAGCTTCGTGATTTATGATTTTCGTCAGCTTCATTAAAGCGCTCGATTGATTTATTTAGGGTTCAAGGTTTCTGTCTAAATCTTTTGTAGGATTTTTGATGGCCGCCACGTTTCTCGTTTTGTCCAGCTACATATCATGTGACCAGCGACAGCTAGTGATACTTCTGTTTTGCATCTGTACATTTTTCCAGAGTATTTCCATATCAGCTGCCTTCCCGTGTAACCTTGTCGACATGACTCCAAGGTATTCGTTATGGACTTTTGTTTTCGCCATCTTTAAACTCACGTCAAAGTCTCACATGTTCACGGGCTGAAAGTAGCTGAAAAGCGGCTAATATGTAATTAAAATAACTGTGTCTGGCATGCCTGACCTTCGCATGCCAACAACCATGGTCACTACGTTGCTGTACTCATAGCAGCGTAGTGGTGGTCACCCTTGGCTGGCTTTCATCTATTTTTGCAGATTCTACAACCTTTAAGTTATTTTGACAGCGTCTTTCTTCTTGAAACAGGAATATGTTTTCAAAGTTTACTCATACACAGAATCTCTAACGGGAATAAATGATCTATAGACATTTAGAACTGGGTTAACTAAAACAATAGATTAACTCCCTTTTATATATTCGGTATTTCTAGATGGCAAAAGCATCTTTTAAGGCACTCTTTTCCCTTTGAAAAATAAAAACCAACGGCATAGTCATTGTTCACTTTGATGACCTTCCTAATGTTTCAGATATGCTCCATACATCTACAGCGTCTCTAATACGATTGGATCTATTTCTGGTATAATGGTCCCGTTAGCCGTGGGAGTTATAACACGAAATGTAGGTATCAACTTAGTCTTTCGCTATTGGAATATGATCAAATTTAAAAAGAAATCAAGCCTTGTTCCCTTTTCCTCATTGCTTAAACTCAAGGATGGTAGACTGTCCTTTCCTTTATTTATTTACCCTTTGTGTTCTTTGGCTTGCATTTTGATAAATAAACAAGTTCTGTCATATATAGATCTAGATATATTTAGATTTAAATAATTTTAGCCTAGTAAAAAAAAAGAAAAGAAACATTGTAAAATAAAAAAAGAAAAGAAAATGTTCACCTTTACGAGTCATAATCTATGGAAAGGGCCTTTTTAGCAGTCCCCATCAGCTGACACGGGTCGAAACTTTCGATACATCTTGCAATTGTTAATTTTTTTTTGCATGTTAAAGGACCACTGTTACTCATTTTTAAGACAAAGGTAGTCATTTCTGTGACTACTTGCTTGGTAAAAAGCATTACAAAGGTTCTTCTAACATTAAGGTCCATTTTGCCAGAACTGATCAGTTATGATATCCTATATCTATTTACAGAAAAACATTCAAGAATGGAGATTCGTCTTTTGGGTAACAGCTGGGATATCTATATTCGGTTCTATCGTATACGGACTATTTTCGACTAGCGAACCAGTCACGTGGGACGCACCTGTCCACCCGGAGATAGAAATAAATGTTGCTGAAAGTAAACCTTTTATACAGCAACTTACTAAAATGGATAAAGAAACGGGGATTCTAAAAGACTGTAAATTATTTGAAGACAAATCTACAGCAATTACAAGTAAAGAGAACGGAAAATAATTAATTTTTTGTGTTACCTACCAGTATTTCCATATTTGGTCTTATCGTGTACGGACTATTTTCGATCAGTGAGCAAATCGCGTTAGATTCCTTAAGATAGAGAAAACTGTAAATGTAAAGAGGCCTATCGCCCTGTAATTCTAGAGAGCAATTAAAATAAAGATTTGCGGTGGTTCAAGACACAGGCTGACCTGGGCCGAAACCTTTTGCTTTTGTTCAATCTTCTGCATGTAAAAGGTCATAATGCCGTCGATTGTCAGACAAAATAAATCGTCTGGATCAACATCTATGATTTGCTTGGCACAATGTGTCCATGCTGCCCTGGAGGTCTTATTAGCTCACCTTAGCACAAAGTGCTAAAGGTGAGCTATTGTGATCGCCCTATGTCCGGCGTCCGTCGTCCGTCGTCCGTCGTACGTCGTCCGTCGTCCGTCAACAATTTCTTTAAAAATCTTCTCCTCCTTAACCACTGGGCCAATCTTCATGAAACTTGGCAGGAATATTCCTTGGGTGAAGCTCTACCAAAATTGTTCAAAGAATTTAATTCCACCCATAACTCTGGTTGCCATGGCAACAAAACGAAAAAAAAATGAAATCTTTGAAAATCTTCTCCTCTGAAACTAGAAGGGATAGAGCTTTGATATTTGGTATGTAGCATCTCCCAATGGACCTCTACCAAGTTTGTTCAAATTATGCCCCTAGGGTCAAAACTGGCCCCGCCCTGGGGGATAACGCGTTTTAGCGCGTTTGAGCATAGGAACAAAGAAGGAAAACTTTAGAAATCTTCTCCTCTGAAACCTGATGGGGTAGAGCTTTGATATTTGGTATGTAGCATGTCCTAGTGGACCTCTACCAAGTTTATTCAAATTATGTCCCTGGGGTCAAAACTAGCCCCACCCCAGGGGTCACAAGTTTTAGCATAGGAACAAAGAAGGAAAACTTTAAAAATCGTCTCCTCTGAAACTTGAAGGCGTAGAGCTTTGATATTTAGTATGTGACATCTCCTAGTGTACCTCTACCAAGTTTGTTCAAATTATGCCCCTATTGTCAAAACTGGCCCCACCCCGGGGGTCACAAGTTTGAACATAGGAACAAAGAAGGAAAACTTTAAAATTCTTCTCCTCTGAAACTTGAAGGCGTAGAGCTTTGATATTTAGTATGTGACATCTCCTAGTGGACTTCTACCAAGTTTGTTCAAAATATGTCCCTGAGGTCAAAACTGGCCCCACCCCAGGGGTCATAAGTTTGAGCATAGAAACAAAGAAGGAAAACTTTAAAAATCTTCTCCTCTGAAACTTGAAGGCGTAGAGCTTTGATATTTAGTATGTAACATCTCCTAGTGGACCTCTACCAAGTTTGTTCAATTATGCCCCTGGGGTCAAAACTGGCCCCACCCCGGGAGTCACAAGTTTGAGCATAGGAACAAAGAAGGAAAACTTTAAAAATCTTCTCCTCTGAAACTTGAAGGCGTAGAGCTTTGATATTTAAAATGTGGCATTTCCTTGTGGACCTCTACCAAGTATGTTCAAATTATGTCCCTGGGGTCAAAACTGGCCCCACCCCGGGGATCACAAATTTGAGCATAGGAACAAAGAAGGAAAACTTTAAAATTCTTTTCCTCAGAAACTAGAAAGCATAGAGCTTTGATATTTGGTCTGTTGTATCTCCTAGTGGACCTCTACCAAGTTTATTCAAATAATGTCCCTGGGGTCAAATCTGGCCCACCCCGGGGGTCACTAGTTTGAGCATAGGAACAAAGAAGGAAAACTTTAAATTTCTTCTTCTCTGAAACTAGATGGCATAGAGCTTTGATATTTGGTATGTGGCATCTCCTAGTGGACCTCTACCAATTTTGTTCAAATCATGCCCGTGGGGTCAAAACTGGCCCTGCCCCAGGGTCACAAGTTCGAACATAGGAACAATGAAAGAACATTTTAAGTTTCTTCTTCTCTATAACTAGAAGGCATAGAGCTATGATATTTGGCATGTAGCAATTCCTAGTGGATCTCTACCAGGTTTGTTCATATTATGCCCTTGGGGTCAAAACTGGCCCTGCCTCGGGAGGTCACAGGTTCGAACAAAGCAACAAAGAAGGAAAACTTTAGAAATCTTCTCTGAAACTTGAAGGTGCAGAGCTTTGATATTTGGTATGCAGAATCTTCTTGGTGCAACTTCGCAGGGATGTTCTTTGGGTGAAGCTTTACCAAAGTTGCTCCAAGAATTGAATTTCACTCATAAGCTATAGTCTAAGGTGAGCGTTCCAGGGCCAATGGCCCTCTTGTTTTAGTTTTTTGTTCACTCTGCACAATCTTCTTTTCAAGGTACTTGCTGCTTTTCCACATAACCATCGTGGAAACAACTGTCAGCGTTGAGAGAGGAAGGAATTCTGTCGACATGACTTGACTATTATCACTCCTCGGAAGGAAATTGGCCGAATCAGGGATCGAACCTGCAACCCTCCGTTCTCAGGTCCTTTACGCTATCAACTGAGCTACTTTGGTTTTGCCATGCATGTAGTGAGATATTTTACTTAAACAACCTTATTATGTTAATGGTATACAAACAAAATATTCCAAAAACACAGAAAGGAAATAATTTTTTTTAATTGTATACGTATATTTAGAAAAGCATTTGATCATTTGTAAGATTATTTCAGTCCCCTTCATATATCTCTATCGAAAATTAATTTGGTTCAGTCTCTACTAAGCGATAAACTATTGCCATTGTATAATACTTTCTTAACTATATCTTAATTGTTTATTTGGTTTTTTGTTTGTTTGTTTGTTTGGTTTTTTTTTTTTTTTTTTTTTTTTTTTGTATAAACACCATTTCAATAAGTTGTTTATCTGTTTATTTCAAAATATATAAAAATGATGAATGACATTTGCAGTATTTACGGTCAAACTTAGTCTTATATTGCATAATTAGCCTTACATTGCATAATATAACAGTGCAGATCATCATATGACTGTACAGAACATGTAATCTGGTGTTTGATCTACATCGTTCCTTTATATATGAGTTTTTGAGAAAGCATGACTCATTTGAAAACAATTGTTTTCTTTGTCTATAAAATTCACTGCAAGTGAAAATCATTTGTGGCCCAAGCTGTTACAAACTAGTTTAGACGTTAGGTCCAATGTGTAGGTCTTGGTAAAGACTGTCTGCAAAGGGTACCTTTGATTGTCCTTGTCAGAAGAATGGTTAAATATATTAAGGCGATGTATGATGCAACTTTATACATACATGAGTAAGTTCAAAGAGTAATCGAAATCGAACCGCAAAAGTTCAGTCATAACACCGAGCGTTGCGACAAAACTCCCGCCAGAACATCGATGAAAGTCGCCGTTTATTTAGAAAAAGCAGCCAGTGATTATCAAAGAAAATACTGTACTTAATCCTGATTTATAAAACATCAAAGATGCACAGAAAGATGTCCTGACCACCCTGATCCAGTTTAAACACTGCTGTAACAAAAACTATTCCATGTAATGAGTCACAATATTAGTTCTTTTCGTCTCTTGCAGACAATAGAACGTCTTCAGCTCTTGCCTCTTTGTCGTATCGTTCCTTCTGTGACTCATTTGCGTTAACTATAAGTATATGTTTTTCTCGTACTCTTATTTCAATTTCTTGGGACGGCATTGTATCCCAGGGCACTAATTCGCTGCTAGAAAAGAGTCCATAAGTTATTGAGCCAAGTGCTGCAACACCAGCGGTCGACCAGAACACAAACCGCCATTCCTCCATTGTTTTCTGAAAATATAGAAATGAAACATGCTCTATGAAAAGGGATTTAATGGATCAGCAAAAAGTATCGACCCAGGTTATCCTGCACAGTCGACGCAGGCTAACCTGGGTCGAAAGCTCTTTGCTACTTGTTAAAAAAAAATCTGCATATGCCAAGGACCATTAAAACTTCGTATTCAACAGGTTATTAACAAAATAAATGAATTTTATGAATCCACAGTCATGTTGTTACTTGTTTGGTTTAATGCAGTACTCCTCACATTATAGTTATATATCTTTATGATGAGCATGGTTTCAAGCATCTATATTGTTGGAAGTTTCGTATTCCACATTTCAAAAAGATGCTTCAAACCAGGAAGTATTTCCGCTTCTATAAACTTCAGCATTTTGAACCGATGCACACCTCCTAAACATTGCAAGCATATGCAGGAGATGCCAATGTTGCACTGGCAAAGAGGAATAAGTGAATGTACATACATGTTGAGTGAGGTATGCTACTGCTAAAGGTACCAGGAAACCTCCAGATGACCCAATTGTGTTTGATATACTGTATATAAAGGATGCATACCTAAAAAAAAGGAAATACACTTGTGAATAGAAGAAAACAAAATATCTCTTATCTGGTTAGTCCTAATGTTTATAACAAAATAGACCATCGAAATGATTTGTGGTTACTAAATAGATTTATGAAATACATGTTTTTTTTTTTACAGTGAAATAATTGTCATCCAGAAAAATAGCTGATAGCCATCAATACAAATCTGTAAGCAAGGAAACCTGTCCATATTACATGATAGAATCATACAATATATAAGTTTTACATCTCAACTTTGACATCTATCCTCTGATGGTAAACCGGAAATGTTTTAGAAATACTTTTCTAATAAAAAACTTCTACTTTAGCGGTAACGCCTACATTGGACTGTAAATACCAGAACTCTTGGAGATGGACCCTGTGGTAAACGGAATATTTCAGTTGGATATTAAATGGTTCGTTCATTTCAGGTTACCTGAATGTATCATGCCAAAAGATTAATTTCAAATATTATACATGGTTAAAACCGGGCAATCTTTCTCCTTTAAAAATCATAAATCAATATGATGATATAAATATTGAGAATGCAAAAAACGGATACATAGCAACCTTGCATATCTTGTATTTGTGGGTGTGACCAAAAGGTCTTTATCAAGTTGATAAAAAGTGTTGACCACCAGACAGGCCACTTGAAGAAAGCAGTGATCAAAGGAAGTGTAGTGTTCTCGTTGAAAGTTTAAGACTCAAAAACTCTTTGGGAAACGTTAAATGTGGTTTAGAAAGATGTGTTAATCTTTTTGTCCCGAAATAACATAACTAAAACATTTTTTTTATCCAATTATAAAAAAATAAATGCATTTTAGCCCAATCAGGTAAAACCTAGTTCTCTGAGTACTTGCAGATATTAATGAAATGCGCCGTTTAGGAAAAGACTGCCTTCATTTGCAATCACGGACTCTTATGTTTTAATGTCATGACCTTCGGGCTAATCAATGCGCAGACAATCTTTTAAGATTTAAATCATAATGTCCTTTAAAATTTGGTTTTAACAATTAAGGATGGAAAAATACAAATTCTTAACTTTTTTAAGTTCCTGACCTTATACTAGCAGCTTTAAAGTACCGACGTAATCGTTTAGACAAGAACTGGACTTTATGAGAAAAAGAACCGTGCACTGATTTATAAAATCAAAGTACTACTAGTAAAAATGTGCGTGTGTGTGTGTGTGTAACTTAACATATACAATAAAAAGATACCTTGGAGTCATGTCCACTAGATTACACGGAAAACCTGAGGACAGTGCTATGCTCTGGAAGAATGTGCTGCAGCAGATAATCAATATTACGAGTTGTCGTTTATCACATGGGACATAACTGGCCACAACGAGTAATAAAGCGGAACAGAGAAATGCTGGAAGAAGAAAATAGGGAAAAAATATATTACATCCGCTGAAAATCGGACGATAATCTGTTTAATCTTTGATGTTATCAATGAAATGGATGATTTAAATCTGCAGGTTGTTTTTTAACATTCAAACGCAAGAGAAACTGAACAGTAGAAAACCACGTGGTTTTTAAAACACTAAATCTGATTAGTTTCGAGACAAAATAATAATATAATAGTGCATTTATTGGGTTTAAAAGAAAAAAACACCGGGTTATACTAAATAGTTTACAATGAAACATTTCGAGTAAATGGTTGTTGAGCAGAAAGAGAGAAGGAGGTAAATCGCTACATACTAACACAAGATCAGAACTATGTAATTGTGTAATTCTAACACTTTCTTTTTTCTCTTTCCAGATCTGCGAGTGACAGTAGTAATGTCTGTCAATACAAGATAGAAAAAAATTCTCCTTTTCGTTATTTCCTCACCAGAAATCAAAGAAAACTGTGTGCGCTTGTTCTCTTAGGATTTTTTCTAACCTTTGATTGCAAAAATGTCGGGATGAATATTTTCATCATATCATGTTCGACAAGAGACCCCAAAGATTCCAGTTCCAATGATGAGATATCCAAATATCTTGCTGTATCTCAGACATTAAAGATTAAAGATTAGGACTAATGTTTTCTGTGGTTTATTCTTGATCTGCAGTGTCAGTACGAGTTGTTCTAAGTGCGTCAATACCAGCAGTTCAGGGCAAAGTAACAGTGGGAAAAGTGAAATTTAGGATTTTACTTAGTTTATAACGTACATGTTAACTGGAATATTTTCCTGTTACATGTACGGCTTACCAATCTTTTGGAGTTGAGGTAGTCTGCTAAAACAGCTGCACAGATCAAGCTAGCAGATCGAGTCAAAAAGGGCAATGATGTGTAAACGCCATTCTGCAAGAAAACAATCAACCAATGGCTTTTCAATAATGTTCTACGTTTCAAAGTAAATGAACTGAGAGTTGTGTTATTTTCTAAGTCTATAATAAGACTGGCTGCGCAAGGAAATTTCTGCATCTCGCTCGACCTTCAGTCTCTCGCGATACCAAATTTTCTCACGCTGCTCAAGGTATATACAAGCACCGGAGAAGTCACTACGGCATAATACTCTGTATGCTTTAAATCTAAGATAAGAAACTACATGGTCTTTGCTTTCTAACGTTGGATCAATCGTGCCAAAATGTAATTCAAAATGTTCGCCCAAACAAACATTTCCTGATAAGACATGGTTCCATTTGTTTCTAAAAGATGTATCAAAGTACTTCCGACTGAAAGGTAAATTACATCTTAGAATGCAATAAAACACCTATGCAGATATTTTGAACCAACACCAGACTGCACGGAATAATCTTCGATCGTTACTCTTCGATACTGAGAGATATATGTAGTCTGTCTTTTTTATGTTTCTTTTATTAAGAGAGGTCTGCCACTTAGGTTATTTTGTATTTTATCACTGTATCACAATCAAGTTTCAAGTTTCAAAGTTTATTCAGTATCGATAGGCCTCCGGCCCAACATTCAAAATGGTACAAAGTTCTTATATTTCACATGGTGTCCAATACAAAACAAGTTAGTAGAACGGATTTACCCTGATTTCCTAATTCAAACGAAGAGATTCTTAACCCGTTTTGCCTAAATGATGGAAATAAGAAATGTAGAAAATGTAGATTTGAACAGATCAGGACCAGCATCCAAATCGCTGCAGGCTCATCCTGATTCCCACTTTCAACACATTTGTGTGAAATCCTACATCTATAACAATGCTTTAAATCTAAATGATTACAATGTTTACCTCGAAGGTAGAAATAGATGTCCGCTTTGGTGTGAACGAGTAGATCAGGTCCATTCTGGACCATATCACTGCAGGATATTCCTCATTTCCAATATTCAACAAATGATAACACTTTTACGCAAGATCCGTGATCTCTAACAACAGTTTAACTCTAAATGATTATCATGTTTACCTCAAAGGTAGAAAGAAGAGATCATGTAAATTGTTTGTTCAGATCAGGACCAGAAATGAATATAATTACCTGTTTGTTTCTTATCGATAATTATAATCGATTTCTGTAATGATTATTAATTCGTAAAAAGAGCTTGTTACTTTTGTTGTACTTACGCTTTCCACGTCGAATTTGAGTACCTCTTTGGCAAATAAAGGAAGACAGATCACAATCAGAAAATACGTGGAGTTATCACACAGCTGTGTTATAAATATAGACCACACAGAAAGTGAGGTTAATATCTTTTTCCAAGGTACATTCTGGAACTGAAAACAAGTAAGGATAGTATACCAAGCGAATAAAAAATTACTTAGAGATTCAGACTTAGGTACACTTAGCATAAAGTTATGTTATAAATTTGGACGACACAGTAGTACGAGTTAACATCTCTTTAATATTAATACTTCCAGATTTCAAAAGACATTAGACAAGGAATTATTCATCAGCAACAAGTCGAGACATATGACTTATTGATAACAATGTGACGAGAGGTTTGTAAACAAATGAAAAGTCGCGTTTCATAAACACGAAAAGATTTTAACAATACTATGTATCCATCAAATATTAACATTCTTTCCTGCTCCCACATACCGTTAGCTGTTTCGGGGATGATGGGCGAAGATGTTTTGCCAAAACTTTTCGTTCTTCCTCAGAAATTCTCGGGTGTGTTTCTGGTGAGTTTGAGGTAAAGTAGATCCAGAGAAGGACGAACACAATACCTACTATTCCTGAAATGGACATGTCAGCTCTATTTTTCGTTTTAAGACCCCTCTATAGATCTATGTTTTAATCATATGATAAATGTATAAAATTTTGGTTGCCTTCTGATCGATCACGGCTCTGCTTTTTCTAGGGCACATTACTAATAACAGGTCGATAGAAACCTTTTCAGGATGGGAATCGAACAGACCGTGTCACCACGAAAGATGTGTTACAAGACAGTGCAACCGCCGACTAGTTCTAGACCTGGCTACTCATTGGTTATGAGACAAAACACCGACTCGGTCTATTCGTGGATCAGTGAAAGTCATCGCGATAAGCCAAATCTACCAAGGACCAGTCTACCTCATGTTTCAGTTTGCTTTTAACACGTGTTGAGTTTTATGGATCCATAACCGTGTGACGACTGGCAAGCATTCATCACGGGGATGTAATACATTCCCTTTTTCACAGAGCTCTTTATTTTGTCATTTCTTTGAAGCTAAATTTTGCACAACACACAAGGCCTCTATAAAAGTTATTTAGTTTTTTCACACTTTAATTCTTTTGATCTCTACAAGACATTATGAATATTCTATACGTATATTTGACTCCAAATGCTTCCTTCAAAAGAGGTCGATAAATTTTAACAAAACCATACATGTCAAAATAATGCATGGCGCACTTGTTTAACCCTTTACCACACAATAAGATATTTGACTTGACCTAATTCAACGCATTTCCAAGTGACAAAATTAAGGTGGCTCAAGTGGCTTAAATCATCTTTGAAGTGGTAGAAAACATTGTGCAAAAGGAGAAAATGCTGGTTACCAGCATTTTCTCCTTTTTGCACAATGTTTTTTAAAAGATTTCCTCTCCAGGGTCGTTAAAGGTAGGGATTGTGTGGTAAAGGGTTAATGGCTCTCTAAACTTGCAAATGTGAGTCTGGGTTTTTTAATACTGTGTCACCAAATTTCTTAAGGTAGTATCCTTCTAATAGAAAACAGCTATTTCCACTTGTATACTATTCTACAAAATTTGCCATGATTGAAAATGAGTATTATAGTACGATTTAACTGAGCCACTTCTTCCTTTTTTTCCTTCTTAGAATTATCATTTATAAATTTAAAACCACTATATTCTCATTACAAAGGGAGATAATAATTACCCCCCTTTACAGGAAACTAACAAAATAAATTCAAGATAGGCATCAAAGGAATTTCTGATTGGTTAAAAATGTGCAAAAGTAGAATATCAGTATAATCATTATTTATCAACTAACAAGAAATTTTATTCTGTGTTGCACTAAAAGTGTAAGAGGTTTGATATCTTAAATGATTCATTTAAATAACAAATGAAAGTATATGATATTTGTTTCATCGTGAAAACCTCATAATCAACTGTAGGGCATTCGTGTACTTTTATTTGAGCCATACTCGGTGAAAAAGGGGGTTAAATGCATCAGCGAAAACTTCGACCCAGGTCAGCCTGCGCAATCCGTGCAGGCTGACCTGGGCCGAAATATTTCGTTATAAGGTAATTTTCTGCATGTCCAGGGACCATTCCATCTAATGATTAAGTTGGTTATTTAAAAAAGTGGCTATTTGGATACATAACTATTTAATTAATTGCCTGGTATCATGTATTTCGGAGATGTATTAAGCCCCCTTTTGCCAGAGCATGGCTCATTTGTGTGTAAGGTCTATTTACAATTTCTAAAATAAAGTCTGCAGAAAAATACCGTGGAGGTAGAAAATTGATGGCCAGCCGTTATCAAACCCATGTGCACAGAGGAAACCTGACGTTGCGTATCCGAAGATGGCACCAATAGTCTTCCCTTGAAAGATATAAACGATTTAAGTGTAACATGCAAAAGATACATCGTAAATTATTCAAATGGGCATTTAACCTCATTTCATTATAAAGTGTTCAATCAATATCCAGTCATTTGAAATTCCCAAGACGTCCAATGAAATTTACCGTAAAGATTTCCGTAAGTCTATTAAAATTAAAAGTGGAAATAGTAGGCCTAGTTCCCGCGCACTAGTTGCCTAGATAAACAGTGCGTGTCATTCATCCAGACAGAAAAATGACGTAATTTAGTCGCATTTACGCTACATTTCTCGCCCTTTGCGTAATATTGAAATGTGTTGTTATGAGACGGGGCGTACCAAGGGAAATTACATGAAAATAACTGCACTGGAATTTTATAAAAGTACCATCAAAAAAGGCGTTAGAATGATGAAATAAATAGAATATTTGTTTTCTTTTTCCGACGCTGCGCGCCATTCCTGACAATATTACCGATGATGTTTACTCGACGAAAACATTTTCGATCTTGTACCGAAAAAGAAAAAACCATATGGCGAGCCAAATAAAATTTTTGTGGTCGGTTAGATAACTTTCACCTAAAAATCCACCAATTGTGCGGTCCTTTTTACCATATAAAATATCGCGAACAATAGGTCAGAATATCGAAAATGTACAGGCTGACCTCGGGCAAAACTTTTTGCTGTAAATTTCCTGCATGGCAATGGACCGTTCTAACTCATGATTCATCCCGATTCTTGATAAAATTGATCCAAATTTTGCGACGATTTGCTGGGTATTATGATTCATAAAGATGCATTGATCGCCCTTCTCCAAGATCGCTCCTCAGGTCGAAAATGTTAGAAAATATAGAAAACAGAGTTGACGAATAATCAGATGCGTTGCAGTCCACAACTAGATTTTTATTTGGCACGGTTGCCTTGCACTACAGAAAAAAAAAACCAACGTACCACACCAAAAGACCATCATCATTCTGCTTCTCTCATTGGACAAGGCCCATTTACCAACCAGAGACATCCAGGCCGCCGGAAGAGGGGCCTGCAAGACAAAAGGGAATTACCTTAGTTTTGTTTGACCTTAACTGAGTCTATCTTGGCTAATTGTTTAAGGCGCTAGTAATGGAAAATCTTTAGCAGAGGAGTGAAATTTCATATTTCCAGTACATACAAGGGAGGTAAACGTGTTGTGAATGCATTTATATGAAATACATAGGCCGAGCTATAACGAGTCACCATGCAACACAATTTTAAATGGACAGTATTCAAAGATTTTGCAAACGACAAATTAAAAATCGAATATACGCAAATGATGAGAAATGTGTCTTTTGAGGAGTAAAAAACTTTATGAAAAAAAAAAAGAGAAAGTACTGCTTACCAGCATTTCTCCAAATAATCTTTGTCATGAGTACTCTCCCCTTTACTAAAAACCTATTCATTTGCTTAGTAGTTTGACTTTCAATCCAATATTTGAATAATACTTCTCTTTTATTTTCCAACTAATAATTCCACACAACGACTTCGAAAAATACCACCTCAGCGTTCTGAACGCTTTGATTCTTTAAGGTCGTTATAACTCTGGACTGTTGGTCAAGGCTTAGAATGCTAGACAAATCAAATGAACAGTTGCTGCAAACAGTGAAAAAAATGAAAAGTTTTTCCAGCAAATCTCTTACTCCGCGTTGAACAGTGTAGATCAAGAGCACTTTCTATGCCGTTGTCTTATACCAGTCTACCGTTGTCTGCGCATGTCATATTCTTCGAAGATTCGACCTGTATGGTATAACGCATCACTTTCCCTAAAATTGGGGGGGGTTTAGTAATACGCGGTATTAAGTAACATTGGAGAAAATTACTTTGATCAATAGGTTTGAGAAATCAGGCCTGTTTTAGCTCCAGATTTCTCTAAACCGCTGATCATAGCTGAATGAATCGCACCAGGTACCGGTTTATTGAGTAAGCGTTAATTTTAGTTTGAAATTCAAAGTAACGGTTGTCGCGTAGAAAAGTAGACGGTTCTGCGCCTAGAATACCCAAATTAGATAGATGTGTATTGGTAGAATGCCATTTTGCGAGATATCATGCGTTCTGTTGCAGCCTGACCTATCTGCAAAAGCGGATTGGGTTGCGATGCGCTGCTCGTAGATCAGCCTAAATTATGGTGTTTACGTGTTATAACCTATGTCCACCATAATTGCCTTGTAACACGTCAAAAGGAGCATTCGAACATTTGCGTAAAGTATCGTCTCGGATAAGCCTGCGCAGTCTACACAGGCTAGTCCGAGACTTCACTTTACGACTGCATTAGATTTTGTTCCACAATAGACTTGCACGAAGCAGAAAATTACATAAAAAGTGTGATTGTTGTTTCGGATTACATGTAGCTTGCGCGAAGTGCGGCAGGTTGATCCGAGACGACACTTCAGGCAAATGTCTGAATGCCCCTTTTCACGTGTTGCAAGCCAATTATTTGCATACAGCTGGAGTTTTAATTACTTCATAGAAAAGGGTCATGGTCTGGAAAAAGGGGGTTTAAGCCTTTACCACACAATCCCTACTTTTGACGACCCTGACAAGGACGCCTTTTTAAAACATTGTGGGAAAAAGAGAAAATGCTGGTAACCGGCATTTTCTCCTTTTCCCACAATTTTTTCTTCTCTTTCAGACACAGATACCAACCTCTGAGCTACATTTATGATGTATTCAGTGTGTTCTTTCAATTTGGATCGGTCTAAATTATTGTCATCTGCTAAAAAGTTAATGCATCTCCTTGGTCCATTACCAGGCAAGACATCACATGACTGTGGATCCATAAATATATTTTGTAAAACAAATAGCTGAATCCTGGGACAGAACAGTCCTTTGACATGCAGAAAATCTACTTAAATCAAAGTATTTTAGCCCTGGTAAGCCTGCGCTGCCTGTGCAGGCTGCCCTGAGTCGATACCTTTCGCAGATGTATTACAACCCCTTTTCACAGGGCTTGGCTCGAATAGTTAAGCTTAATTATATCTCTACATGCTGTACATATTGGAATATTTGTTATTATTGTTTTTATAATTAACCTTATATTACTCAATAAATGAAATTATTCTCTTTAAATAAGGAAATCCGCCCGAAATTATTCCCAGGCTGTTTTTGTTAGAATATTCCGCAGAAGGGAGGATAGTGTAGAGCATTCTGATCTTGACTTTTCGCCGCCCGCACGGGCAAAATAAGCCGTGTATTATGATTTACAGGTTATCTTTAATCTACTGTGACGTCACGTGAACGATGTTTATTAGACATGCTTGTTCTTCTCAGGTTCAATACGTTTTAGCTCTTTACCACACAATCTCGACTTTTAACGACCCTGAGAGAGAAGGCTTTTGAAAACATTATGGGAAAAAAAGAAAATGCTGGTAACCAGCATTTTCTTCTTTTCCCATAATGTTTTCAACCCTTTTCCAAAACTACTTTCAACTTTTTATTCACATTTGATTTGTCGTCTGCAAATGGTTTCAAATTGGACCAGTCTAAAATTTTGTCGTTTGGTAAAGAGTTAAGGCGGCTCGCAACTGCTAAAGTGTCCATAAATATTTTATCACATTCCAAATTTCAGTTGACCTACATCTGTATTTTACACTGCGGGAAAGTTAATGACGCAGCTGTTGGTTTTGCTATGATGATAAAAAAAAAAAACTCTACCACTAAAAAGCGTTGTTAATGTATCCATTTAAAGTAATATACATGTACTTTATCAATGTTCGGCACCGGACATGAAATGATGTAAATGGCTTTCTGAAAAAAAGTGGTATTATTATTCCATTAACTTTTGCCGAAGAAGCCATTGATGTCAATGTTAACCCTAGCATGGCATAAAGACTTTATGTGGATAGCGTAGATCAAGATCAGACTGCACAGAAGGTGCAGTCTGATCTTAGATCTACACTGTCCGATAAGGAGATTTTTCCTGCCAAAAAATACCGGTGAAAAAGCAAAATTTTGGGTTTTACTATCGACATGAAAATGTCATTTCAGTTTTTGAGCAGATTAAGGGTATTTCTATATTTTGAAAATATTGATCACATTTAAATAGCTTCAGTTTTATCACATCATATGGCTTGCAACACACGAAAGGGAGAAATCGGTCATTCCGTAAAGTGTCGTCTCGAATCAGCCTGCGCAGTCCAAGACGGCAATTTACGCCATTAGATTTTGTTCTTTAGTATAGACTTACATTAAAAGAAAATCATATAAAAACGGAAACTGTAGTTTCGGTTTGGAACTGCCCGCACTGAGGGGGCTAATCTGAAACGACACTTTACGCAGATGTCCATTCTCGCGTGTTGCAAGCATGTAGATCTAATTTATTAAATATAGAAATATGTGTTTTAATTCCAAATTAACTTTGCTTCATTTCCATGCAAGTTTTACAATAATAGCTGCACAACCATAGGCACTCGGTTTCCCTGTCTTTTACTTTTAAACCTTAGCTCTTCTTTTTTGCATATAAAGTACTAGAAGGTTTCGCAGCGGCCATATTATAAAGCAACGGATATCCTTGATTAGGTTTCGATTTACGTTGGCTGCCGAATCATCATTAACACCCTCGCAAACACGGGCAAAGACATGTTTGCCGTCCTGGTACCCGTATTAGCCAGTGCCTTATAGATGTTTTGGGAGCCAGTGTTAATGAGATGATATATGTAGATGTACAGAAATATATGTTCAGTTGTGAAAGTCATGGAAACCGAGTGCCTATGCCCACTACCAGTTAAAAAGTTAACTAAGAAACATGTAAGTCAATGGAATGACTTTTTCCTTTGCCTTTCGTTGCTCATGATGTTTCCGTTTTCACTTGAATACACTGTAAATGCCTAATTGACTGTGTTGATTGTATGGTGTTAAATGTCATTTTCAACATTATTTTAGTTACATCACGGCTGCCAGTGAACCTATCCATGCTTTCCTGGAGTTTCTTTTAACCAGAACACTGCACATTATTCTTCCCAAGCTACTGGCTGCTTTCCAACATAACCGCTGCCGGAACAATGATCACCAATGAGAGAGGAATGAATCCTGTTGCAATGACTATCACACCTCGGAAAGAAATTGTGCGAGCCGGGAATCGAACCGCCGAGTTCTTGTTCTGGAGTCCTGTACCCTACCGACTGCTAAATCGGGGCTCTGAATTTTTTTTTGTATTTTTGTTTGTTTGTTTGTTTGCTAGAATAAGTATATATTTTTATATATTGGGTAACATTTATTTCTTCTATTTCGACTAATATAAATTTCAATTTGATAAGATAAGTATTCCGAATAAAATGATGTCTTGATCTGAAGTCAATACAAATAATAATTTAGTTTTATAACCAACAACAACTAAAACAAAGCATGTAGATTTACCGACGTAATTCCAACCAGTACTCTTGCAACCATCACAGCGTACACGTGACTTCTCGCCAATACTGGAATTAATAATGTGGTAATTGAAGACGCTGCAGTGAACACGGCAATCACATTTTTCCCGCCAAATTTTCCCGTAAACCAACTTCCGGGTATTTGTGAGACAACAAATCCGTAGAAGTATGCCGATAGTATATGTGACTGGATTCCTCTGTCCCATATGAACTCAGGTTTCTGGTGCGAAAACACAATAAGTTGAGAATAGGTTTCTATTATAAATACTAAGATTATTAAAGCGTAGTGGCATAACTTATTATTGTTCTTATCAATACTTTTGTCGAGTATTCTTTTTTCAAGGGTGTCCTTAAAAGATGACTTTGTTTATATCACGTGGCGCACATGGCCTGATGACGTCACACAATATTTCAGTTCTTACGCTAAGTTTAAACAAATCTATTTCCGATATATTTCCATTATATCAAGTACAACAAAGCATTGCAAAAAGAATTGGAAAAAAAGCATAAACCTTTTTAGAATAAAATTCCCTCCCTACTCCTAACCGTTACTAATATTCGGATGATTTGTTACAACTGGATATCCTCCAAATTTGAGACAAAACCATGTAAAAAGATCAGAAGATGTCTTGGCCAAAGGTCTTGAGAACATTTTTCTTTTTCTTTTCTCTATGCATAGTATCATTTCTTTTAGACTGCAGAGCTACCATTACAAGGCTAAGCCATATTCGTTCAAGAAGACCGACAGCATGTACTTTTTATGCATCAGAACATTGTCAAAGTCACAGTTTTTGCATGCAAGTTGTCAGAAAGGAATGTTTTATGAAGGCAAATACTTTTTAGTCTTGCCAAAAATTTTGATTCTGTTATGTTATCCCCTATCGTGAAGGAATGCGGACACTCGAGTCTACAAGTATTTTGTAATAATTAACCCTTTACCTGATATGCCAATTTGAGGTTCTTCCATTTCAGCAGCAAATAAAGACATGATGTCAAAAATACGGACAAATGAGGATACAAATATCTGATTGAGTGGAAAACATGGTGGGAAAAGGAGAAATTGCTCGTTACGAGCAATTTCTCCTTTTCCCATAATGTTTTCAAAAGATGTCTGTTGTTGATGTGTCAAAATGAGTATCTATGGAGTAAAGGGTTAAAATCTAGTTTAGATCTATTATATTCAAGTAACTATACAAACGAATGTTAAAATTCAACATTGAATACAACTTGCTATTGTGTTGACTGTATCCTCAACTTCCCCAGAGCAACCAGCAGTAGATCTAAATGGTACAGTAGAAGCTTTATCTAGTTGTCCATCTAGCACTGAAGAACTGTTACCGATGTTTGTGACATTAATGTGCACGTCCGTGGCCATACAGACAATAGCAATGTTGATATCTGTCCTCTGGATATTGAACACGGCACCTAGTAGAAACCCGAGGTAACCCAGTATCCATCGTTGGGAGCACAGACATGGAATCTCTGAAAAATGATACTCCAAACATGAAATATGTATCTTTCATGTATGTACATGTTTAGGTTGGATGATAGATATTTCTCAGCGAATGATAAACCTTACAATTTAGGTGCAAAAAATACAAATCTACTTGTGGAATTATCAGGATACCAAATGATTACTTGGATGGCTTTGCATCTCGTTAGTGCAAGCGTTCATTGACATATTTGATAGCATTGTATTATTAATGTCATGAATGTGAGATACGAGGAATGTTCAATTATGAATGCATCAAAGCACCTAAAAATTGATTCTTCGTAGATTACTAAAATTGTTATTGTGTTCCCTCAAAATATTCCTCTCCAGCAGATATACAAATGTCCAGTCTGTGGTTCCAGTCTTTGAAGGCATTTTCATAGTCTGTTTGGGTATAC